>OY856187.1:219247182-219654682 GCA_963693315.1 Diogma glabrata | reverse complement strand
TTTTATAAAACTGGTCAAAGTGTGCAACCTCTAAATATTATCCAATCTTCTGAAATTTGGCATATATATCTTTTACATCACTGAGACTCACGGCGTGAGCAAAGTTAGCAAAAAATTCTACATTTTATTTTTTGCATGTAAAAATGAAACACCCTAATATATATATATATATATATATATATATATATATATATATATATATATATATATATATATATATATATATATATATATATATATATATATATATATATATATATATATATATATATATATATATATATATATATACTTACCGCACGCTATTTGAAATAATCAATTTATATGTCATGGATAGTGTGATGTAATTTATAATATTGTAACGACTCTTCGTTGGTTCTTTTCGATTATTGAGCAAATACGACAGTAAAAAGACAGATCTTTAGTTAACAAAATCCCAAACTTTATTTATCAACCAGTTACAGCAATTTGCGATTTTAATTACAATGAATTCCAGGGTCTCCAATTTATGCACGATGAACTTCACCGCTTTTCCACAATTTGAATCAATAATACTCGGAATCGTAAAATCTGTATTTACTATTCCACTAAGTTCAAATTCTTTTACTATCAGTACCCAGGCTCAAGTACCATCGATTATTCCTTATACTTTCGAATATTTATAAACACTTTTAATTGCAAAATTAAAACTGACCATCTGATATTTTGTTCGCTTATTTATATTCAAAAACAAATAAGCAGAATCTTCTGGTACTCACTGTAGTTTTTTCTAGAAACAATAGGCCACTCCTCGTTTTAATTTATTAATGTAAACATTTGTATAACAAATTTAATTTACATTAATTTAGCAAATTGTATTAGTTAAAAGGAGTCAACTTTTTAATTCATCTTTGCCGAATGTATTGGTTATTTATGAGTAAATTAACCCATTCTGGACGAAGTTTATTACAATATACTGTGATAGGAGTAGAAAAATTATTTTTCGGTTTGAAGGAAAAAAATTGTAGTTTTATCAAAAAATTTTGTGTGTTGTTTATTTATAAAAATTTCGTAAAAGTGACTTTTATTGAAGTAAAACTTCTTTAGGCGCGTTTTAAGAATTTTGGAACGGAAGATAAAAAAGAATATATTATTCGGCAAATACGATACAACTCAATTATGACACACATATAAATGTCGACATATAAATGTCGGAAGTAGTCATTTGAACAGATATATAACCATATATATTCATCTCTATCATACTACAGTCTGATTTTGAATTTTAAACATATACATGCACACAATTCCAAAAAAAACTTAAGCAGAAATTTAAACACAATAAAATAAAAAAGAAATTAGAAGTAAAAAAGGCAAACGAATATTATGTTCGGCAAGTATGCGACAATTCGATTATGTGTATTGTATTTTGTATAGGCTTATTCAGTATCGTATTAAACATTAAATCATTAAATGAGTTGGACGTGTCGATCTTAGATTTAAATATCTAATAATATAATATTCGTAATATTTTATTGAGTTTCGTAAATTTTTAAATTTATATTTTGAATTGTTTTAGTTTTTTGAAGTAAAACTTCTTTAGGGCTGGTTATAGTAGTGATTGTGGTCATGGTGGTCATGGTGGTTATGGTAGTCATGGTGCTAATAGTGGTCATGGTGGTCATAGTGGTAATGGTGATCACGGTGTTTACGGTGGTTATGGCGGTCATGGTGGTCACGGTGGTCATGGTGGTCATTGTGTTCATTGTGGTCATGGTGGTCATAGTGGTCATGGTGGTTATGGTGGTTATGGTGGTCACGATGGTCATGGTGGTTACGGTGGTGATGGTGGTCATGTTGGTTATGGTGGTCATGGTGGTTATAGTGGTTATGGTGGTCATGGTGGTAATGGTGGTCATGGTGGTTATGGTGTTCATGTTGGTTATGGTGGTCACTGTGGTCATGGTGGTCACGGTGGTCATGGTGGTCATGGTGGTCATAGTGGTCATGGTGGTTATGCTGGTCATGGTGGCTATGGTGGTTATGGTGGCTACGTAGGTCATGGTGGTTACGGTGGTTATAGTGGTCATGTTGGTTATGGTGGTCATCGTGGTTATAGTGGTTATGGTGGTCATGGTGGTAATGGTGGTCACGGTGGTCACGGTGGTCATGGTGGTTATGGTGTTCATGTTGGTTATGGTGGTCACGGTGGTCATGGTGGTCACGGTGGTCATAGTGGTCATAGTGGTCATGGTGGTTATGGTGGTCATGGTGGTCATGGTGGTCATGGTGGTCATGGTGTTCACGGTGGTCATGATGGTCATGGTGTTCACGGTGGTCATGATGGTCATATTGTTCATGCCGGTCATGGTGGTCATGGTGGTAATGGTGGTCACGGTGGTCATGGTGGTCATGGTGTTCATGGTGGTCATGATGGTCGTGGTGGTGTCACGGTGGTCATGTTGTTTAGAGTTTGCATCCCGGGCTTTCCTGGGCGGGAAAAAATATTTGTGTTGATTAAATTTGTTTTGTTAAATAGAAAAATGAGTGGTGTAATCTTTGCACGCGGTTGAAATAAATTTCTTTGGCTACTGTGGCAGGTATTAATAAAAAGATGAAATATAAAATAAAAATGTCATATTGCAATTTAGAGTTGCATTTCATGATAATATAATTTGCAGCATGTGTAATAAAAAGAAATATTTACATAATGTGTTACAAACTCAATTCAATTATTAACATAATTGAAATATGAAATTAGAGGTTTATGACAAATTTGCTAAATTTTTTGAAAAATGCATCAATTGTTGTACCAATTGTTAAATTAAGTGGACACGCATTCATCGTGCAATTTAATTTGTAATACGTTGTAAGACTTTGAAAAACATGTTAATATGGCTTTTTATTATACATTGTTGCAAATTATATTATCAAGAATATTAGAAAGAAACTCTAAATTTCAATATGATATATCTATTTTATTTTATATTTAATATTTTTAGTAATACCTGCTGCAGTGGCCAAAGAACTTTTGCTTCAACAGCGTGTAAAGATTACGCACTTCATTTTTTTTTTGAGTGCGATAACTTACAAATTAAGGTAAATATATTACTTCCATGCAGCTTCTCGTTTACTTTTATGCGAAGAACTTTTGATGAGTTATTTTTGCCTTTTAGTAAGATGTTTAGGTAAGATGTCTTTAGTTTAAAGATGTTGAAATCATCTGAGCACACACAAAACTTATTAGAGAGCAATAAAAACTTAACACTGTTAAAATAAAAAAACACCAGTTTAACAAAATAAATTAATTTTAACAAATTTAATTTAATTTCTTTTAAATAATATACATTTTTGTGCCATCACTGTACTGTTTGATTTTAATTTACATAATAATAATCTTTTTGATCGATTTGATTGGGAATATGTGTAAAATCTTTCAGTGTTTTGTTTCTTTCTCTTGTTTCTTTCTCGTTTAAAAATTATACATTTAAACTTCCATATATCATCTGATCAAACAACTTTTCTAAAACTCAATAAATTTGAACAGCTGTGTTACATCTACATGTTATACACCCAAACAGTATTATTAATTAGTATTGAGAGCAATAAACTAAAATTAAACGTTAAAATATCATTGATCAAATTGTAGCATACATAAAAAACTTTTATATTCTTTCCTTCTAAAAAAGCCGGAGTTGAAACAAATTGGGAAGCTATTAGCGAAAATCTTTATATATGAATATTCCTACTTTAGAGAAATATTCGCAATAGTCAGTCGTTACACGTTTGCATATGAACAAATACGATAGCTCGTATGTTAAATGGCAGGGATCGAGTAGGGTACGCGTGGATTAAAAAGTAACAAAAGGTTGACAAATTACCAAAATTAACAAAAGGTTTAAAAATTACTAAATAAGACCAGACTAGGTTGGCCAAAAAGAGGTTTTAGTGAGTGAACTATTTTATCAGTGTAATTCATTATTTGTACATTTCATTAAACGAAGGCAAATGTTGTTTTTCAAATAATGGGTTTAGGACAACATCTTAACATTTAAATAAAACTATAGTTACGAACTTCGAACTTCAGGTGTTGGATATCCTGAATGTGCTCAAAACCCTGAAAATCTCTAAATTTATAAAACAGATTAATAATGTTTCACTGAGTTAAATCATATATGATTAAGTTTATTTATATTCATCTCGTTATTAGCAAATACGTTTACTGTTTTATTTAATAGCACTTGTCAATAACATACAATGAGATTAAAAATAGAAATATTTTATTGGTGTATTAACTGTTATACACTCTTTTAAATTATCACATAAGCGCTATTCTTATTCTTTTATGATTTTATAGTATTTAGAAATTTATAAAAAAAAAAGTTTAAAAATGTTATCAATTCGCAATTAACACTTCTTGGACTTTTTACGAGATCATTTATAAGCATTCTAATTATAATTTGCATTGGACATCAAGTCATTGTTTGTGTTTGTCCAACTAGAATGTCTAAACGATCTTATGTGTGAATCAGTTGCAAAACATATGTGTGAATCAGTTGGATTATGTCACATAATTGTTCAAAAATGAAATTGAAGACTGACCATTACAAGGGGATGTGAATTGCGTATGTGATAGATATGTGATCATTTTGAGCATATAATAAATCATATCATTGTCACATTTAACCATCCGTATTATCTTTCAAATAATGATAAATGAAGAATTAGCATACATAGTAATACCGTTCGTATTAGTCGAAGCTTTAACTAGCTCAACAGCCTATCATAATAAAAATATTGATGTAGGTAATTAGAATTTTTTTAACACTCCACAATGGGAGATCACTACCTGTTCGTGGCATTAGAAAATGTTATAATTTTGAAATGTTTCCAGGAACAACACAAAAATAACGAAAATACACCATGCTGATGTGTATTTTCGTTATTTTTGTGCTCCTTCTGCAAATTTTTGAAATATCGTTATTTATCGTATAACGGCTTAAGATATATCGTGTATTATACGATTTCTATTACTTCCAATATTGATTTTATAATTTACCCGATTGTAAATTTTTCTATCTATTGCATCATTATAACAAACATACACGTGTCCCACGGATTAAAAAGTATTGGTAATTGTCCGCATGGAGGTATCAGTTGTTTAAAATTGATTATTTTGTACGTTTTTAGGGTTCCGTTTTTTATAACGACCCCTATTGGTGAGAGTACAACGTGTTTTTCACATTATATCGATTATCTCGTAAACCATTAATCCTATGGACTTAAAATTTGAGGTGCCAATAAAACTAACCTAACCCCAAGTATCCACACAAAATAAATAAAGTTGTTTTCGTTTGTTTTACAGAGTTACGATGTGAAGCCTTTAAGAAAATACATTTTTTTATCGAGACGATCTAGGTATCGTATGCAAGGACTTCACTTCTGTATTAATTAAAAATACATTTTGTGATTTTACACCCCTCCATTTTTTGTTTAGTTTTAAATAATGACGTTTTCTTTATGTTTTATTGCCTCGATTAACTCCGACCCCACTTGATCGAAAATCTTAAAATATATTTGGAATGATAGAAAAATGAGTAAGCTTTTAATGAAAAATATAGAAAAGAGTCATATACGCATAATTATTTCTTTTAAGGGGGTGGGAGTGAAAAGGGGTAAAAACATAATTTAAAACCGGGTCAAGTGGGGTGTCATTTGAAAGAACTCTTGATTTTAGAAACATTGCAATTTTTTTAGAATATTGCAATGCATGGTTTTTGGATTATTGTCAAAAAAGTGCAACAAAAAGTTGGTCCCCCTCTAGGATATCGAGCTTAATTGACAGAAAAATTTGAAAAAATTCATAGAGACAGGAAGTTTAATAAACTCTGAACGAAAATTATAGCGAAGCTTCAAATAATTATATTTCTGTGCTTTTAAGGAATGGGAGTGGATAAGGGTGAAAAAAAGATTTTTGGGCCCAAGCGAAAGGGGTGTCATTTGCACAGTTTTTGAGTTATTGTCAAAAAAGTAAAACTTTCAGACCGTTCTACCCCTACGCTTCGACACTGATTGACAAAAAAATTTGGAAAAACGCGCTGAGACAGGAAGTTTGGTAAGTTTTGAAGGAAAATTATAGCAAAGTCTCAAATAATTATGTGTCTGTGTTTTTAGGGGATGGGAGTGTGGTTTTTAAAAGCCTAAGGGAGTGAGGTGTCATTTGAAAGAGCACCAAAATTAAGAAATACTGCAATTATTTTTGAAATTTTGCGACGCACAGTTTTTGAATTATTGTTAAAAAGTGCTATTTTTAGTATGTACTCCACTCCCCTAATATCGACGCTGATATGCAGAAAAAATATTTCAAATTTAAACCATTTACAAGCTGTTTAAATCTTTCATAAAATTTGAAGTTACATAACTTATATCATTTGTGATCAATGTAGATGTGATTGTAATTTACTATATTGGCATTTACGATTAAACATTTATTTTGTTATGCGTCTATGATCTGGTAATATTAAGAGTTTACAACACAACTTTATGTAAATTTTTTTTTATATTGTGTTCTTTTAAATTCACGGAACCCTTGGGGAGCGAATTTCATTTGCACTTGTCCGAATTTTTTTATTTTTGATTTATGTAGGTGACAACCACGTGTACTCAAGATCCTGTTATTGACATACTATAGTTAACGTGAGATATCACATTCCACTGGTAATATCAGAGATATATCACTATTCAAGTTGATATCTTAGGGGTCCTTAACTCCATTCAGTCAACGGCCAATCTTAGATGTGTAATTTTTATTAATGATGGCACGTCAACGCTTGCTCGAAGAAATGAGTCTTCATATAACTCTTTATGTGAGCTTTAATCATTGGGGAGGAAATGGCGTCGCATGATCAAGAAATATGCTACGAGCTGGTTTATTGGCAATGGTAGTTCCATTTTCGTATTGCTACTCCAAATTTGTAAGCAATATTGCTCTTCACATCTTATTTTATTTTCATTTTATCTATCATATTTTATTGTGTATTGTTTATCAGTCATATTTTATTGTGTGGTAGGAGTTATTGTTTATTTATCCATTTTTTAAAATAATTGTAAGATATATGAAAAAAACTGCGTCTATCAATTCCTAAGAACACTTGTAATTGTAGGACCCAGGGGTTAAAAAGGTTTTTATGTGTCATTGTGTCAAACATATTGAAATTCATACTACACAGCATATTTGATTAAACAACAAAAAGAAGGAAATAAACTAATGGTTCTAATAAACTAAGCTTAGTATTAAGATAAACAATCTATAGAAATTTTCAAACAAACAAAGGATTATAAAAATAGAATAAACGATATTTGCTGCCGTTTTTTGGTAAACAAATTCCTTCGGAAACACAAAGCCTAAACTACGCAATTAAGAAATAATGAGTGCATTCAATAATAATAAAATATTTTTATTTACTGTAGAGCAATATATCACAATTGATTTAGTGTTTAATTATTGTTGGCACTGTAGACCAGTGAAAATAGCTTTTGGTAAGGAAAAAATTAGTAACAGCATGAAAACTATTGGATAAGGAAGAAAATATTGCGCAAATGATGGGAAACATAAATTAAAGGTGATCCGAGTCACTAGGGTAAAATGGGTTAAGCTTTTAGGGGTAGAAAATAGTTTTCACGAATTTTTTACGCAACTTGACCTTCTATCGGAAAAAGTTTAAAGTAAAGGTCTATAACTTTTATATAAGCAATTTTCCATTTAACCTAAAATTTGCCGTGAAAATAGAAAAAACCGAGAAAAAAAGGTTTTTTCGTTTTTAATTTTTATCTCCCACAAACAAACAAACAATCACACAATTTGGTGGAAACGTACCTTATTATGTCCTTAATATGGTGTAATTTTTTGGAAACGAAACATTTATTTTTACGTTTAATTTTGATTTTAAACCAAAAAAGTGACCTCATTATCACATAAAAATTCTCCTGTGCTGGACACTGTTTTTTTTAAATAATCAGTTATCTTTATTTTTGTTGAAACGTCTACTTTTAGATGATGTAAAAAAAATAAACATTAACATAAAAACACGGAAACATTTTCCAGGAAATGCGAAAACTGAATTTCAAAGAGTTATTTTTCAATGATTGTTTAAAAATAATTATTTGTTAAAATTACTTCGGTCTGAAAGACCTAAGTATTACATTCATGAGCCAAAAGTGAAATTCTTACCCCCCACTTTTTTTGGCATTTCTCGACGTTTTAGGATCTACTGATTCTAAAAAAGCAAAAAAAAAATGTATGTCTGTCTGCCGGCCGCCGTCATTACCTACGCTGCAGGGAAAACCGCTAAAGGGATTTCAAAATTTTTTTTTTCTAAAAATAGGTATACTCAAGGGACAGGTCCGAAAGGACGCTGTGTTCAATAACTGTACCGGATGTGTGTCAAAAAATTCATTAAGTGTGTCAAAAACAGCAAAATTTAATATTTTTGGCTTAAAAAACATTCATTTTAACTGATTACGAGTAGGAATGAATTAATTGTTGATCATGTGTCAATAGACACAAGTGAAGACTAGTAATCTTCCTCTCACCGATACAAGTTTGTTATTCAATACTAGAATGTCTAGAGTATAACAAAACAGTGATCACCAGAGAAATTAATTGACTAAACCTGAATTTATTAAATGTATGTTTATGTAAATTTTTTGTTTTTACACTTCGCTAGAGTTGTAACCTAATTTTTGGTTTATATTCATTAGCGTTGACATTTTTTGGTAAAGTTTATCTAGTCGGCTAGCCCTGATGAGAATGATAAACTTTTTTAAAGTTTAAAATTTTCTCATTGGTTCGAAACTAGATCGCTCTAAAATTGTATGGATTGCAAAAAGTTTCATAATTTGCACCATAATTTTTTAGATTCAGTTCTTATATTATTCTTGATGGGAGATTTTCCATCGGGGTGATGTTATATCACAAATAATTTACTGAATTAATATGGCATTATAAGTTTGTTAAAAAAATAATGTCAAGTGTGTGAAAAAATGATTTCATTTATTTTTTTAGCCAAGCTGATGGGAAAAAAATGTAGCTGTTTTTATGGACATGGACATTTTTGAATTTGTTATAGTTTTTGAAATATTTTTGGAATTTTGAATAAGTTTGTGCTTTTGATTTTGTTATAATTTTTGCAAAATTTTTAGAATTTCGGAAAAAGTTTTAATTTTTGATTTCGTAAGAATTTTTGGAATATTTCTAGAATTTTGAAAAATTTTTAATTTTTGATTTTATTATAATTTTTGAAACTTTGAAAAAAAGTTCAAGTTTTGATTTTGTAATAATTTTTGCAATATTTTTAGAATTTTGGAAAAAGTTTGAATTTTTAAGAATTTTTGGATTATTATTGGAATTTAGATAAAGTTTCAATATTTGATTTCATTCTAATTTTTGGAATACTTTTGAAATATTGAAAAAGGTTTCAATTTTTGATTTTGTAAGAATTTTTGGAATATTTTTAGAATTCTGAAAAATTTTAAATTTTTGATTTTATTATAATTTTGAAAAAAGTTTTAATTTTTGATTTTGTAATAATTTTTGCAATATTTTTAGAATTTTGGAAAAGTTTGAATTTGTAAGAATTTTTGGAATATTATCGGAATTTAGAAAAAGTTTAAATATTTGATTTCATTCTAGTTTTTGGAATATTTTTGGAATTTTGAAAAAGTTTGATTTTATTTAGTTTAACAATTTGGGATTTTGATTAAAATTTTCCGGCATCGTACTGATATTTCGTGTTAGCTTTGTAATAAATTTTTAAACAGATATAAAAAATACTTGTACTTTAACAAAGAGTTATGTTTGATATACATCGCTGCCCAAAACTAAAAACCATGTCCTCGTGAAAGTTTTTTGCCGAAAACTATATCAAAATCCTTTACCCAGACCGAAGTCTTGATATCTCAGAGCTGTGAGATTTCAGCCCCTCCATATTTTACCGTTGAAATCCTTAAAAAAATTAATTTTTTCCATGGTACTGTTAATTTTTTTATACCATCTAAAAGTAGACGTTTCAACAATAATAAAGATTACTCATTTTTGGAAAAAACTATGTTCAGCACAGGAGAAAGCAAAAAATAATAAAACAGGTGAAAAGAAAATTTTAAAAAATTTAAAAGATTGCTTAAATATTTTTCCATGTTGTTCCCACGAGTTAAGACGCAAAAAAGATCACCAACAGGGCTTCGTCTATACCTGTTAGAAGTCTATGTACAACTGGGGGCGACAGGTGCCCAGAGGTTTGGTACTTTTCATGGTTTGACCCTACCTGGAAAGGTCTTGAGTAGTAGATGTACTAAGAAAAATATTTTTTTTTTAATTTCGAAGATTTTATAAGAAAAAAGGGGAAAAATCGGTTAGGTGGTTGTTGAGTTTTTGAGTTTTTTGCTCGGTTATTTTCTTTTTTTTTCAAGTTATTTGTTTTACAATTCAAAATCAATTATATCAAAAAATCAAACTCTGAAATAATGTGTTGTAGCGGTTTTGTTGGGAGATCTATTTACAATATTCATTTACAATGGCACAATTTCGGGAACTGGGCGATTCTTAGTCGTATTAAAAACTTAATAAAAGTTCGTAAAAGCAATTCTAAAAGACATATTTTTTGATAAATGACAGAGTAACTGTTATTCCGTTTATTCAGCAGTAAAATTTAGCACAATAACACCTATAATGAAAGGTATGATCATCACGTATATATATGTAGGAGATAAATTTATATACTACAAAAATTACGATTCTTTACGGAATACGCTGCACTACAACAACGTTTAAGGAAAATAAAACAAGAAAACACAAAATTTTAACGAAAGAACATGCAAATCGGTAAACCTTAAATAACATAGATAATTTTACTGCTTCAGCTTACTATTGACTAAAATACATAAAATTAGTGATAATTCCAACTATTGGTTATTTCATATACCTCCAATTTCATGAAAATAACTATATTTTTCGAGCATATAATAAATTCCTATATAAAACTGCCAAATTCTTTTATAGAGTTACTAAGGATTCTTCCGTTACTAAGGATCTTGGATCCCACATATCGCAACTGGAATCATATTTCTATATTTGGTAACTGCATTCCTCACTTGGACTACTACGTCACTCAGCAGCCACCAAACATTTATTGTTAGTTGCATTTTTGCTATAAAATATATTTTTGCTCTTTGAAATTTATTACTCTTTGAAAATCCACAAAAATATATATCTATATTTAATCTTGCAACGCTTGCAATAATGAAATCATTTGTGGCTATAACTTCTTCTAATTTTAATTTAACAATATTATTTTCCCTGTAGTATCGAATTCAATCGTTAATATTCTGATTTTAATTATGACAGGCATATGTCTAACTACTATTTAAAATGAAATAAAGTTATACAAAAACGTAATTTTTATTTTGATTAAAATATCTCTTTGTATCGGGCTACAATAAATAATTAATGTTACAACAACAAACATTGGAATTAGACATTAAAAAAAATTTGCAAATAACATTAATTAACTATATTGAACGATAAGCAATTATAATGTTGCATGGATAAAGTAAATGAATGGGACTGATTTCTTAAAGAGGAAATAATATTTTTCACACTACTAGGTTGAACATTTTAAAAAAATTTCTCAGAAGTAACTTAACCCACATACACCTCAAAATCAGTGATATGGATATATAGAAATTTCACGATAAGGAAGTGTTCATATACCTTGTGATGTAATCGATTTAAATTTGAACCTCTAAAAGATAAATGCGCTTGAGCAGAAATTTGTCAGGGTTCAAATAGGGCCCTGATCAGGTTGGCCCTAGTGCGGATCAGGGATTAATAGGGCAGCCTGATTGGGCCCTGATCATCGGAGTAACGCTTTTTTCCTATCAGGTCCTGATTAGGATAACTAGATCAGACCTTTATTGGGACAGCCGAATCAGGTCCTGATCGAGATAGCCGGACCAGGCCCTGATATATATTTATATAATAAATATATAAATTAAATATAATAAATTAAATATAATTGAAATAAAATAAAAAAGTTACGATGGACAAAAAATTAAAACATATATCACCTTAATCTATTATTATAGAGTTTCTGCCGAGAAGCGATAACTAAACCAAACTAACTAGACTAAACTAACATAGATGAAACTAGTTTAACTATATATTTCTAAAATGGATAATTCCTTAGTGAATGTTAACCAAATAAAATATTTATCAAATGAAAAAAGGCCTTAGATCGGGTTAAGTAATAGGTAGATCAGGACCCCATAGGGAAATAATATAAAATTTCTGATAGAGGCCCACTGCCTAATACAATTAAATAGGGCAAACCATAGTAAAATATTTTGTATATGAGGCCCACATTTATAGATTGTCCAAAAAGTTGTCGAATACGAAAACCCAAATTACGCCCGTATAAATTCAAATATGGTTAACCCTAAAAAAGGTATTCTAAATCAGGTTCGCAACAGGTTCACATCAGATTCCCCTCATAAAGCTTGCTTTTTCTGGACTTACATGACCGTGATCACGCCCTGACTGTATTCAGGCTTTCCCTAAATAATTTCTTCTCGAGCATTTATTTATAAATTGTTTTTATAAAGATATCATACATATATTTAATTGCCAATTTAAATATTTAATTTAGTTTAAAGCTGCAAGATATTTATGATGTGTGATAATACAATACATGTTTTGTAATAGTTAGACCATAAGTTTAAAGTGTAGTAGATATTTGCAATATACACTTGGCATTACTTTGTATCAAGTCTCAACCATTAGCGATAGATATTTGCAAAAACACCTCTGATATTTGACTGGAAAGCTGCTTTTGAAATTGAATTAAATTATGACTGAACTTCATATTAGTTTGTGATTGAGATCTTTGTTTACTTTGAAGGCTACCGTCAGCATTGCTTTTGATGCAATATAAAAAAATAAAATTGTAATAGTTTGATGGTGTATTTGTACTATTGTTTTTGTGTGTTTGTAATTTTTGTTAATACACTGAAAGAAAAGTTTATGAGCCATTCGGTTCTCTATGATATTTTATTGATCGTCACAACCACAGTGGTTGTGACGATCAATAAAATGTTATAGTAACAGATTCGCAGTATTACAATAAAGATTCATTTAAAGTAATTGCGATTCGTCCTTTATAACTGAACTTAGTGTTGATAACTCAAATTCGGTCACACTAAATGAACAATTTGTTTGAAGATTGCCTAAAATTCTTTATTTCTGATTTAGTGTCACAACTACGGCATTAGTCTTGAAATTGGTATATTCAACAGATTTATTCGGCTGCCACAACTAATGTTTTTTATAATTATTATATTTTGAGTTTTGTTTGTTCTTTCTCTTCTTTAGTTTGAGAAGTTATCTTTGTTAAAGTAAACATTTCATTTTGTTTTGTGTGTTTATTGTTCTGTTATAAGAAATTTTTGTAATCGTATTATAAAACAGTGTTGGGTTTTGAGAGTGAAGTGTGAATTTTTTGTTAAAATTTTTGAGCTAGTTTATTTTAGAATACAATTTAAATAAGTTTTGATTTATTTATTGTTAGTGAAAATGTGGAAAAGCTTGTGATATGACTTAACTTACATGAAATAATAAGTTTTATAATATATTTAAACTAAATAGAAAACATTAATTTTTGGTGACTATATATTGTTTATAGTTTTAAGTATTTATGTGATGGTGAAAAATATCTAGTTTGTGGTGCCTGATGTAGAAAAAAACTATTTTATTTCTAAAAAATATTCTGTTATTCTCACACGTTGTTTAATATATAAAAAAATTGATTATCCTTTTTATTAATTAGTTAATCAGAAAAACAAATTTGCCTAAATAAGTGAAAATTTTTTTTTAAAATCCAAAATAATTGCATTTTTTAAGTTTTATTATAAATTTCTGTCGTGTTATACTATTTTTGAAAATAGAAACTCCAAACAGCTTATCGAAATTAAATTATGGGTAAAGCTATATAATACTATACTAAACGTGAGCGAAATATTTTATTCTAACAACTGTAAAGCATTTTTAGTTCGGTTGCAGCAACTAATTTTTATAATATATGTGTTATTATGGTTTTCCATATTATTCACTGTTTGTGTGCTTTTGCAACTTTTGAATTAAAATGCAATATTTAAAAATATACTTTTTACTGTTTATTTTTAATTTTTTATTTTATTAATAATAATAGAAACTTCCTTATAGTAACAATTTGAATTTGATTTATTTTATTGAATATCGATTTCGACTTACGTCATCCTCAGTTCTTAAATTATTATTACCTGCATAAAATAAAAAAAAAAATTAAAATAAACAGTAAAAAGTATATTTTTTAATATTGCATTTTAATTTTTATAGTATTCATACCTATTTATTAACCAATAGAAGCGGGTAGCACAACTGAATTTTAAAGTCTTTGTGACAGAAATATTCGGTTGGCACAAAACGAGTTTGTAGAGAACGAAGTTTTTCTTTCAGTGTAACAAAAGCAATTAAAGAGCCTTCTTTCTGTTGACAGGAGTTGGTTTATTAATAAAACATTAACCAGAAAAAAAAAATCCCACAGAAATGCAATTTTCAACATGTAATCATAGATGAAAAAATTCAACTTAAGTAAATATGAAAAATGATGAAGTTTCAATTTAGAAATTACCTAAACATCAAAATTAAAATATGGTTCGTCATCGCCCGCTGTGGCTAAGTTGTGTAAGACACACGGGATTTGAACATGTGTCTCTGATGAATGTGAGTTCGAATCCTGACACGCAACACAAAAAATTTTTCTGAAGGAATTGTAAAGAAAATGAAAAGTTATTTCGAATTGCAAAATTCAAGTGATTTCCAATATGTACTTAGGCTTAATTGTTCACAAAAAACCCATCCAAATTAACCAGAAAGTTTTTTTTTTGGAAATATCTTATAACTGTGCTGTCGCTAAAAAAGCGTTGTTTGGATATAAAAAACGTTCAGTTGAAAATAGACGATTAATTCATTCTATCTTAAATCAACAGTTTGAAGTTGAAGGTATGGTTTATTGCGTTTGCTACAATTTATAAACCTTGCTTGTATGAATCCTCACATAATAAACTTCAAATATTATTTTCCATTACATTATAAAAAATATTTAGAAATGTTTTTAAGCACGACTTCTCAACTGTTAATTAAATTAAATCGTACAATACAATACTATGCATAGAAAAGTTAGAATATTTTTTTACAGCAAGTATGACATTTTTCTACTATTTTGTTGTCGTTGAAACTTAAATAACACGCAGTAACAAAAGCTGAATTCGCATACTAGCTTATCGATTGAAAGGTCATCTACATTCTGACTTCCTATATCGTGTTACCCGAAAAAAATGATTTGTCATTGTTGTCATTTATGATCATTAAAATATTAATAAAAAAAACGTCATACATGAAACATCGAATTAACATTAAAATAATAACTAACACCGATTGTCACCAATGGTGTGAATTTTATCATATGTCATCGATAGTTTAATTTTCGTTATATCTCACATTCTACGTGGATGAATGAACATTAAACATTGAAATAGGAATTCAACAATCGACAAATAATAATAATAAAAAAAATAGATGTCATGTGTAAAGTAATACATTTTGTGGTGAAAAATAAAATATAAAATTTCAATTATAAATCGAAAGTGAAAAGCTACTATAGAAAAGTATAATGAAAAGCTATTTTCGTATTCCTTGGAACTAAAGTGTTTTATTTTTGAATATAATTCAAAATAATTTATTAATATTGTTTATAGGACAAATATACTTACTATTTTTATGTGTGTAGAGAAAATGGGAAAATTCACACACAAAAAAGAACTTAAATTTATTATTTATCGGTGACAATTCGTACTAGGTGACGACGATAATGATGCGAGAATGAAAATGGTAAAATTTTGAATGTGATACTTTTTATTTTATATTTGTAATTTATATAATTTGATTTTTGTTTGTAAGTCATTTGAGCTATTTTGTTAGAGTTAATATTGTGTGAATTGAAATTAAGTGTTAAAGTTTTAGATTTTGTGTATATAAAAACGTAGTTGAAACGCTTGCTTCTTGAACTATATTTGCCTTTCAAAAGTAACCAAAAACAAGTCGTTGTACTGACGAAGTAAGGCGATGTACTGACGAAAGTCGTGTGACTTTAAAAACTACACAAAATCCAGAAAAAAATATTCGAATAAACGCCGCCTGTTTGAACAATAAAAAAACACTAATTGAGCAAATATCTCATAAATACAAGGGAAGCGATATATAGCTTATCACTCGTTAAATATTTAATCGTCAACTAACAAATAACAATATAACTTAATCCGTGGTTATTGGCTTGATTAGAACTTTTCCACATATTTTTGTAATTTCTTAGAAAAGTTCGGACTGAATTCATGGTGTCGGTAATTTTTCACTTTCACCTCTCCACCTCGTTACCAGGCAATACAGTTACGATTGGAGACCATCTGGTGATTATATACGGTATTTTTATTGCAACGATACCAGATCGGTATCAAATGTCGCATATTCAATTTTTTTCACTGAACCTTCGTTGATGCAAAATATTTTCGAAGGTGGGCTTAGTCGGCACTTATAATCAAACACCCATAATCCATTGAAGACGTTTTCAAAACATCCACCACCTTTCCTTTCGAACAGTTTAAGTTTGTAATTGATACTCAACATAATTCTGCTCAAACATTCCAACGCTTCATTTATGTAGTTACGAAAAGGCTTAAGTTTTTATTTATATACATTGACGATATCTTATAGTCAACAGTGCTACCAGTACTACTACCGGTCGAGATCTTCCTAAATTTTAAACTGTTATTTCATAGACATAAACATAAAAGATTCAAAATACGTATTTACTGTCCCAAAATCGAAACTAATTCATCCCGAAACTGATTCTAGCTCGGTTCGTTGTGTCAGCAAAATATAAAAATGAAAAGCTGAGTTTTTATTGGCTGATGATATGTAACAGAGGATGTATATTGTATGTTCAGCGACCTTAACCTTAGCAACAACGGTGTTTTTTGCGGCAATAAAGGAAACCTTTTACAGTTGGTGCAGTATTAGAACAGCTTGTTAATAATCAATCCCTTTCATTTTTTTCAATAAAACTTCAACCCGACGAAAGAAAATACTATGCGCCCGATCCCCTTTCGTTAAAGGAAGAAATTTCACAATTTTTATTATAGTCATAAGCCATTGATAAATGCACTCACTCCGAAAACCATTTCCAAAACAAACTTGTCATTTAGACTATATCTGACAGCAGATATTTGACGTATATATCCCCAAGCCAATGAGCAATGCTTTGATGCACAACACTCATTAGTCCACCCGCTGAGCTCATTTCAACATAAAAAACACCATTATGATTATGTTGTGGTCGAGGTGTTAAGGGTCAACATAATCAAAAAACTTTTGTTTATCAAATAATTACATTCAAATATTTATTATACGATATAAATTTTGGTATATTTTATGATTTTTTATTTTTATAAAACCCACTAATAACAGAATCTTTCGTCAAACTTTATAATATTAAAAAACAACTTAAGAACAACTCAACTTTTTTATTTAAATTTATATTATATTCCTTATAATCATTTAAATCATTTAAATTTATACCTTAGTTTTTCCAACTCACTTTAAAATATTCATCGAACTTATTTAAATAACTCTTTTCCTTTAATTTTTTCACTAATCAATTTTTCACTAATCAATTTCACTAATCAATTTCAATTATTGGGTTTTTTTTATCAAAACGACTAACTTCTTTAAATATTTTCCCACAACTCTACAATTGAAGTGTCTTTATTTTATTTATATCAAAATTATTGTACCAGTAATCATAATTCAAAATTTGTCATGACCAATATAACTAATTTGTGCCAATTTTTGTAATTAACGAAAAATAGAACAAGACATTCAATTTCCTACATTGGTTTTTGTAACCCAGTTTAAATAATAATAATAATAAAAGTATTATTCAAACTGTATTTCCCAATATTGAAAATACAATATTTTGTTTATGTCGCGATTTATTATTATTAATATTATTTTGAATTTATTTTGAATTTGTTGAAGTAATTTTGCATAATAGAATTAAGTTTACTAATTAGGTATTACGGTCTTGTTATATTGGCTCATGACAATACGTCAAACGAGCAATTGGTATTCAAAAAAATTAACAAGTGTGCTTTTAAATATAATAATTAATATAAAAAAACCATATATCTATTTCTAAACAAAATATTTTAGAATCGAATACATTTTTACCCAAAAGCAAGACGATTGAACATGATTTATTATTTTTATGACGATTACAGGATTAGAGTATATATAAATATAGAGAGAACCTAAATAAACCAATTTATGAAGAGAGACGAATCGTGATCTGTCAAACACAATGGCACTTTTAGCCATTTCGAATTGTTTTTAAATGTTTATACTTACTACCACAACCATTTTTACAAAATTTTAAATTAAAAGCAATCCTATATTTAAAATACCAAAAAATATTAACTGTTTGCTTCATAGTTGTACTAATTTTAATAATATGAATTTCAATAATTACGATAGAAATTTAAATTTGATGTGAAATTTCCAGTGATTATCTAAGTTAAATATTTTATAAAGGACAGGCAATTTTTCTTATGACGTATGGAAATAAATAAGTTATGTAACTATTCTCAAAGCATATTTTGAAAATTTGCTGACAACCTTTTTTCATTATTAATAAATTTATGTCTCATTCATGAAATTTCAAAAATCTGTGTCTGGTTATAAGAAACTCCAAAATTTCACTCTTCTGTAAATTTTATGAATCAAAACGCAAGGAGGGAAAACCCATTATTTTTTTCTGGCAGGATTTCTTTCCATGTAAATTTCCAAAACTAGCAATATTTTTACAATTTTGAATCAAATGAAAAAGTAACCCTTGACTATGGAAAGAAATTTCGGTTTCTCAGAGAGTAACACAAATAAAAATATTGCGACGCTGATGAATAGGCTGACTTCACCACATCTCTGAAAACATAGTGTTCTGCAGCCAAATTCTGTAACTGTGAAGCGGTGAAGTGATAAAAATTTCTTCGTTTCTTTTCATTAAAAAACTTATCACTTCACCGCTTCACAATTACAGAATTTGGCTGCTGGATATATAATCCATCAAATATTCCAATATCCATCAAATACTTTAATTAAAAGCCAACCAATTTTATAGAATTCGTAGTTCTAATTATAAAAATATTAAAGAAAGCAGTAGTATCCCAAAAAACATAAATTCTGTTGTAGGAGAAAAAGTAAAAATAAACTTTACCGGAAGTGACAAACCGGAAGTTAGGATGCAGAACTGTTGTGAACCGTACTAAATGTTTATGTACCAAGATAATCCAATTCGATAATCAGGTACAGAAGTTATTGACCTTCCAAAATAACAGGTGCTCGAAAGACACCCTACCACTTTGTTCACTATCGCTAAAAAACTAATCAGTTCCTTGCCATACATATTTGCAAATATTGTGCGTTGTATGCTTCCAACAAACATTGAAACAATAAACAGGTGTTCGGGAGAACATCAACCACTTATCCCAATATTGTCCAAAAACTAATCAAATCTTTGTCATTTAATTCTTCATCTTTTTTCAAGGTGTCATTAAAATTGATTAATGAATGAATTCTGTATGCTCCCAACAAACTTTAAAAACAAAGTGTGAAAAGCCAGCAGTTGTATGTTAGACCCCTCGCCACTTTGATCAATGTGTCCCAAAAGATGGTAATTATATTCTTACACTAATTGAAACCTTTTCCATAAGTTTCATCATAATCACTTCATTATTGTAGGCTGTAGTGTGCATAAGCACACTGAAAAAAATTGAAAATTTACAAAAAAAAAATGTTTACCGGAAGTGAGAAACCGGAAGTTGGGATGCAGAACTATTGTGAACCGTACTAAATCTACTAATTATCAGGTACAGATGTTATTGAGCTTTCAAAAAAACAGGTGTATGGGACACCCCCACCACTTTGTTCACTATCGCTCAAAAACTAATCAGTTCTTTGCCATACATGTTTGCATCTTTTTCCAAAGTGTCATAAAAATTCGTTCACGAGCGAATGCTGTGTGCTCCCAACAAACATTAAAAAAATAGTGACACGGTAAACAGGTGTTTAAGTGGGAGGCCCCGTACCACTTATCCCAATATTGTCCAAAAACTAATCAGTTCTTTGTCATTTAAGTTTCCATCTTTTTCCAAATTGTCATTAGAATTGATTAATGAATGAAGTCTGTATGCTCCCAACAAACTTTAAAAACTAAGTGTGAAAAGTCAGCAGTTGTATGGTAGATCCCCCGCCACTTTGATCAATGTGTCCCAAAAAATAAAAATTATCTTCTCACACAAATTGAACCCTTTTCCATAAGTTTCATCATAATCACTTCGTTATTGTAGGCTGTAGTGTGCATAAAGACACTGAAAAAACTTCAAAAAAGTACAAACATTTTTTTTTTACCGGAATTGGAAAACCGGAAGTTGGGATGCAGAACTATTGTAAACCGTACTAAATACTCATGTACCAAGTTTCATCCGATTCGATTGTCAGGTACAGATTTTATAGAGCTTTCAAAAAAACAGTTGCTCCAGGGACCCCACACTATTTTGTTCACTATCGCTCAAAAACTAATCAGTACCTTGTCATACAAGTTTGCATCTTTTTCCAAAGTTTCATCAAAATTCATTCACGAATGAATGTTTTATGCTCCCAACAAACATAAAAACATTCGGGAAAAAACCACTGTTGTATGGTGGACCCCCAAACCCAAATCCACTGTACTTCAAAAGCTGATAAAATCTCTCTCATGTTACTTGAAAGCTTTTACCAACGTTTCATGAAAATCGATCGGTAATTGTAGGCAACAGTAGAAATAAACACCTGGAAAAAAACTTTTTAGCCGGAAGTGAAAAACCGGAAGTTGGTATGAAAAAATATTGGAAGCTGTGCTTTTTATATATTAACATTAATCCAATAGATTACAATTATTAAAAGAATAAATAATTTCACAACGATATCAACTTATATTTATTAGACAATTAACGTTAGTTACATTTGACTGAATACAGGATAATGATGATCTCGATCGATCAATTGAATAACAAGATTACAAAAGTTACAATTTGATTATAAAATACACACATACACTTATATCATATCATTTATATATAAATATACGGGGTATATAATTCCAGACTCTATGTATAATTTAGGACGTTCTTAATATATAATAGTGCTAAAACCTTATATACTAAGTTTCAATAAGAGCATAGTCCGGGATTAGAAGTTATTCAAGATTTAAACTTAGAGGTGTTCGGGAGACCCCCGCCATTTTGTCCAAATTTGAATCCGGATCTTCATTTTCAGGTAAATCTGTATCATTTGCCAAAGGTTCATCAAGATCCTATGCAGAAAGTTCAGCCAACCACCCACAAATAATTGTTTGTAAAAGCAAACAGTGGTTGATTGAGCTGTTTGTAGATCTTAGTGTTTGTAGTGTTCAATGCAGTGAACTTCTGAATGAAACAATGTCTTGCGTTTGAGCAACATAAGTTTGAAAATTGTTAATGTTTTGATTAGATGAGTGTCTATGCGACTACAGATCGTTTGCTTCAGCGACTTGTACTTTTCGGGTCTGTATGTTAAAGTTCTACTTTGCAGTACAGAGCCACGACAATCAATAATATTGTTTGTAATTGTAATAAACCGCAGTTATTGCTCTAATTCTACGGCCATATTAAATTTCCGGTAGCCATAAAATACACAGTAAGAAAAAAGAATTTTAGCACACAACTTCATTTTGTGCCACCCGAATATTTCTGTAACAAAATCTTTAGAATTCAGTTTCCATACCTTTCTCTATTGGTTAATAAATTGGAATGAAAACTACACAAATGCGTTGCAGCAACCGAACTAAAAATGCTTTACAGTTGCTAGAACAAATCCAACAAACATGATGTGTATGATAAACGAGTGACATGCACATGCAATGCACATTTCGTTATTGTGTTTGTGCGTCCATTATTTCACCAGTTTTTTTATGATAAAATCTAAAAAAGGAAAAATCAGATATTAAAAAATTTCATTATTTAACTTACACAAAACAAAAAATATTAATTTTCCATAATTTTCTTAATATTATAGAAAATGAATTTAAATGTCAGTAAAGCAACATAAAACAAGGGAGACAAAAATTATTAGATAAAAATAATAACTTTTTTAAATCAATCAAATAAATATTCAAAGTTGCCGTTTGATTTTTGAGTTTGTTTTCATATACTTTTTAAAAAAATTATTTCGCACATAGAAAATATGAAAATAAGATACAATTCATAAATTTAAAATTACGTCATAATAACAACAGAACAATAAACACATAATCCAAATGAAATGTTTACTTAACAAAGAAAACATCTCAAACTAAAGAAAAGAAAAAACAAACAAAACATAAAATATAAAACCATAAAAACGACATTAGTTGTGGCAGCCGAATAAATCTGTTGAATTTACCAATTTCAAGACTAATGGCGTACTCAGAAATAAAGTATTTTTCAGGTGCGAAGCGTCGGTATAGACACACTAGACAGTGTCTACCCAAACATAATATTGTAATAAGCTTCGTCCAGAATGGGTTAATTAACTCATAAATAGCCAATACATTCTGCATAATGTTTTCCCTATTCTTGAATTAAAGAAAGGAGTTGCCTAATACATTTTGCATAAATTAAATTTGAGTTCGCTAGTACAAATGTTTACATTTATGCAAGTATGAATGAAAATAGGTGTGGCCTATTCAAGATGTACGGACTACGTAATATTGATTTCTAGTGGATTATAGAAGTTTCGATTTATTTATTTTTTTGGATATAAATAAGCGAACAAAATATCAGATTTAATTTTGCAATTAAAAGTGTTTATAAATATTCATAAGTATAAGGAATAATCGGTGGTACTTGAGCCTGGGTACTAATAGTAAAAGAATTTGAACTTAGTGGAATAGTAAATACAGATTTTACGATTCCGAATATTATTGATTCAAATTGTGGAAAAGCGGTGAAGTTTATCGTGCATAAATTGGAGACCCTGGAATTTATTGTAATTAAAATCGGAAGTTGCTGTAACTGGTTGATAAATAAAGTTTGGGATTTTGTTAACTAAAGATCTGTCTTTTTACTGTCGTATTTGCTCAATAATCGAAAAGAACCAACGAAGAGTCGTTACAATATAAATATGAAACTTTATTTTCATATTGTTCGCATAATGTCGACTTGTTTGTCAAACGTTCTGAGAAAATCATTAAGTTTTAATACAATAATTAGAACAAAAACAATTCAGCTATGTTCCCGAAACTTTAATACAAACGTTTCCAAGTTTCATGTACAAACAAACAAAAATGTTTTTCTCACTGCAGTAGATGTTTCAAATTATAACTACCAAAATAAGCAATAGCAACAACAACAAATTTTCAACTTTTGTTTCTTCTTGGATAGACAGTTTTGTTTATAGGCCAGGCAAAATAGTATTTTAACAACAAAATAATTCGTTACAGCAAACTGATAGTGGGATATTGTAGAACACGATATTGTAAAAGAGGGAAACATAAATCGAACCAGCAGCTGCTATCCGGGGGAGAATGGGGAGGGTTTTTAGGGGTTGAAAAGGTTTTTCGTGATTTCTGGCTAAACCGTGCATCCTATCAAAAAGAGTTATATGTAAAAGTTGTAGGGAATAAAAAGATCTACACTTTTTGTACGGACCAGTTTTACCCTCACCTCAACATTTTTCGAAAAAAATGTGAAAAACCGATTTTTTTCTTTTTTCTTGTTTTCTTTTACAAAAAAAATTTTATGAAGTTCAAATTTTGGAAAAAGATACCTCCATTTATTGGAAAAAGGCAGCAATTTTTTCGGAGGGAAATATTTAGACGTTGTTGTTAAAATTAATTTTTTTGAAAAAAAAACCAAATTTTTAACTGCGATTCCTCTTAAAACTACGCCTCCTAAAGAGTTCAGTTTTGACTCATTTACTCGTTCTTACTACTATTTTTGATAAGTGGTAAAAAAAAGTTTAAATCTATGGACAAAAAGGCGGGAAAATGGAAAAAACCGAAAATATTGCTTTTTTCGTGGTAATTTGCATATTTATCGTTGAATAATTGTTACTAATTAATAAAATCATATTATTTTTTTTATTATTACGTAAACAACGATCATTCGGAAATACATTTATGAATAATTAGATGCTTTCGTTTTCGAACTTGATAAAAATTGTTCGAAGAAAGAATCAACAATTAGAATTTCAGTCGTACTAAAAATCTTAAAAATTAAATATCTCAAGAACACGAATATTAGCCTCTTTGTAAATTTGTAATATTTTAGAGTAAAGATAGAACTGTTCTTACAAAAAAAAATAAATTAAATTTCAATTGATCTTCAACCCAAGCGCCAACTTTAAAAAAGTTTTTTAATATTTTAATTTAAAAATTAATTACAAAAACAATTAATTATTTTTTTTTCAAACGATTAACTAATCACCTACAAAAAAAAAAAAAGTTTGATAAAATTGGTAAAGCCGTTCTTGAGCAATTCGATTTCGAAGGTACATGGGATTGGCAGAATTTTCATTTTTTTAAAATATTTAATGCTTATTTTAGTTTATAATATATGATAATTAATATATGATATATTTTAATTTAATATGAATTTTTTATTGTAATTGAAAGGAAAATTCACTATCTATTTGATAAATTTCAGCAAAATCTGCAACTGGCATATTTTTGCTAACAAATATTCGAATTGGTTTTTATCGTCGAACAAAACGTCTGTCTGTAATTTGAATATGTTTTGGGTAAAATATTAAACCTTCAGAAAACCCAAAAAAAGCTTATTTAGTACCTTCTTTAAACCTCATTTAGTACCTTCTAAACCCAAAATAAGTTTAATAGAATCAGTAAACTTGGGTTTAGTGTATGGCACAAAGTACAAAAAAAATCAACCTATATTCAAATGTGTTTTTCTCAAAAACAAAAAATAACAATTGTCCTTATAGGTTTAGTATGTTTTAAGTAAATAACAAATCTGTAAAATATAAAAAACATGAAAGAAAACTAAAAGGTACTTTTTGAGATCGCCATGTTTTAAGAATAAAATTTGCTTTTTTGTTACCTAAATAAACTAAAAATAACGAAAGCATATAATTATTCATTAATTTATTTCCAAATGATCGTCGTTTACGTTTATCATAAAAAATTTAAATGATTTTATTAATTAATAACGATTATTCAACGATAAATATGCAAATTACCACGAAAAAAAGCGATTTTCTCGGTTTTTTCCATTTTCCCGCCTTTTTTTCCATAACAGTGTACCATTTTTTTACCACTTATCAAAAATAGACGTAAGAACGAGTAAATGAGTCAAAACTGAACTCTTTAGGAGGCGTAGTTTTAAGAGGAATCGCAGTTAAAAATTTGGTTTTTTTTTTTTTTCAAAAAAATTAATTTTAACAACAACGTCTAAATATTTCCCTCCGAAAAAATTGCTGCCTTTTTCCAATAAATGGAGGTATCTTTTTCCAAAATTTGAACTTCATAAAATTTTTTTTGTAAAAGAAAACAAGAAAAAAGAAAAAAATCGGTTTTTCACATTTTTTTCGAAAAATCTTGAGGTGAGGGTAAAACTGGTCCGTACAAAAAGTGTAGATCTTTTTATTCCCTACAACTTTTACATATAACTCTTTTTGATAGGATGCACGGTTTAGCCAGAAATCACGAAAAACCCTTTTCAACCCCTAAAAACCCTCCCCATTCTCCCCCGGATAGCAGCTGCTGGTTCGATTTATGTTTCCCTCTTTTACAATATCGTGTTCTACAATATCCCACTATCAGTTTGCTGTAACGAATTATTTTTTTTTTTTCTAATTTTTTCTCCTATTATTACTGGCCTATTATGTCTATTTCTGTTTATATATTTTGTTTCCAAATTTTTTGAGAAACATATTATGGGAAACAGTTTTGACAAAAATTGTATTATTAGTTAGATGCTTCTTGAGCAATTTTTTGTGTGATTGTGTGATTGTGAATTCGATTCTACGACTTCTGAATAACAGGAACAGTTGGAAAATAAATTTGAATCTTTGATTTTGGATTAATTTTTGGAATATTTTAAGAATTTTGAAAAAAGTTTCAATCTTTGATTATGTTATAATTTTTGCAATATTTTTGCCATTTTGGGAAAAGTTTGAATTTTTAATTTTGTTACAATTATTGCAATATTTTAAGAGTTCTAGGAAAAGTTGAATTTTTGATTTTGTTATAGTTCTTGCATTAATTTTGGAATTTTGAAAATAGTTTCAATTTTTGATTTTTTGATAATTTTTAGAAAATTTTTGGAATGTTGAAAAACTTTAAATTTTGGATTTTATTATAATTTTTGGAATATTTTTAGAATTTTGAAAAAGTTTATTTATACTTTTACAAAGAACTTTATGTTTAATATTCATCGCTCCCTAAAACTTAAAACAATGTTTTTATTCGCCTACATATTAAAGTGTTACTTTATTACTGTGATTTGCGGCTTTAAAGTATCACTTTTCAACTATTTATTTTGTTGTCATAGCTACGTCCAAAAAAGTAAAAAGTAAAAAGCATTTGCATTTGTTTAAATTCTATAAAAAATAAATATTTTTATCAAAGCAACCCTTAAATTCAAAATTTCATTATCCAATTAAAATAGTTGTTATCATTTGTTGTCATAGCTACACAATAATTTGAAAAAAATAATAAATATTTTGTCAAAGGTTACTTGTTCCTCATATTTTTATTTTAAAATTTATGAAAATTTATAATTTTAATGTAGAATAAACAAATTTTCTTAAAATATTTTGCTTGCGGCGAATAAAAAATAGTATATGATGCACGGACGTAAGCTATTTTGGACTTAATGTGGGTGCAAATCTCGGCTAGCGCCTTGATTTGCAAACTCCACATCCGTCCAAAATCTTTAGCTTTACGTCCTAGCATCATAATGTACTATTTTGTTAATCTACAATATCCTTTATCTTTTGTACAAAATATTTTTATTTCAAAATTTTTAAAATTTTTAATTTTGATTTAGATTGAACAATCTTTTTTTAAATATTTTGCTTGCGGCGAATAAAAAATATAGTATATGATGCACGGACGTAAGTCATTTTAAATGTGTGTGCAAATCTCGGTTGGCGCTTCGACTCACAACTCCACATACGTCCAAAAACCTTAGCTTTCTGTCCTCTCATCTTAATGTACTATAATTAGTTTCTACTGGCAAATTAATAAAACCTTTGAATATGTCTACCCTAGTTTCAGAAGCACGCTTCGCCACTGGTATTTTTGGCAATCTACAAAGGAATTATTAATTTAGTGTGAATTATTTTAAACGAATTTCGACTGTAAAGACTGTAAATATGTTACTAAAACCTTATATTGATCTTCGAAACCACAGTACTAATAAACCTTTCCATCAATGTGGTTAAAAACCATCATATAGCAAGAGGTCAAAGCGTGTTCTGGCTTTTCTATATCATATCTGTTTTATTATATTCGATCATTTATATAGTTTCTCAATCACTAAAATGATAAACGCCAATTATTTTTATCTGTTGTGTTGATGTTTTATATAGGAGTGTATGTAGTTATAATTAAAGGCTATATTGCCAATGTCATTTTAAAATTCAATCCATTTTGCTGGTTGTTTCGCACGAAACCGTTTTATAGAAAAAGGTTCAGTTGCAGTATTTCTCGTTTGTTCATTCATTTAACCAACGGATCTGTGTAGAATATTTCTTTGACGTAAATTTCTGGCAATTAATTATTGTGCACAATTTTTTTTAGTTCTTTGGGTTAAAAAAGGTCATGTAAGACATTACTAAAATTTCTCCGTGTAGTTAAAACGAACTTGTAATCATTTACTCATTTAGTTTATTTCTGTTTGTATATACGGCGCACTTACTAACATTAGTTTCAGTGTTAGTCGTTGGCGACAAGCACAGTGTTACAACTTTTCACAATTAATGCAAAAAACCACATATGTTGCTTTAACAGTCTTTAAAGTTTTTTGTACTAATACTCGTTTTTATCATTTATCGCATAAATAACTAACTACATGTTCTTGTCTCAAAAATTGTATTCCTCTAGAATAATTTCATAATTAATTACATCTAATTATAGTATTAATAATTTGAAGTCATAAAAGAACTTTAACATCGCAATCAAATCGACATAATATCAATGTTTGACAACATTTCTTCTTCCACTTGAATTTTTAACAACAAATAATAATTATTATTTTTATATTTATCCCAATTACAATTTTTATCGCTTTTTAATAGCTTTGAAATGACATCCATGCATGTTATTTGATGGCAATTAAAATTCTGTTTATAAGTTATAATAATAATAACGAAAAACTGTTCATTTTCCTATCTGAAATGAACAAAAACATGTCATTTAGGTTTAGTCTGGATTATCACGTTAAAGTTGAACAACATACATGAAATAAAATAAAATGAAAGAAATCTATATTGTAAGAAGTAAAATTTGTTTACTTTCAATTCTCATTCTTATAGCAATTTTGCTTTATTAATTTGGGTTTATTTTTTTTTAATCGAGCGACATTAATCCAATTGAATATTTATGATATATGTATATTTGCATTGTGGGTGATTCTATCACTTGTCATTATACAGCTTTGAACGATAAAGCATTGTAAGAATAAATCTCTTTTATAACCGAATATAAACTAGCATTTCTTGTTATTTTTACCTCTTCTTGCGTTTTCGCACAATTAACAATTCTACCAGTCTAATAAACTTAACCAACATTTTCTTTTATTTTCATTCACTTTTACATTTTCCCATGTTCAGTCAATTTATTCTCTTTCAACTACCACTGTTTTTGCCAGATCCATTATTCGTTATCAGTTATTCATTATGCGATTTCCACCACAGGAGAGCTTTTTTAATTCTATTCTTATTAATCGCTTTCTTTTACATATCCAACTCAATGTCGGTCTGTTCTATTTGTAGTTCTTAGTTCCTGATGATACACTGTACACTCTAATAAAAATACTGGAACAAAAATAACTTATTAGCGAGTGAAATGAGTCGAAACGATTTAGGTTACAAATTAAAAATTACCACTATTAAAATTCGTCTAAACTTTAAAGTTATTGTGACTCGTTCCTTGTAACCGAATTTATTTTTATTGCTCCAATTTGGTATCACTAAATAGTAAGAAGTCACAACTACGCATCAGTTTTAAAATCGAATCAACAATCACAACTATACGCATCTGTCTTCAACGGATTAATTCGGTTGCAACTGCTAATATCGTTTTTAATGGTTGTTACATTTGAGTATGGTTTGTTCTTTAGTTTGAAATGCTATCATTGTTAGAGTAAACATTTTAGTTTTTATTCTTTTATGGTATGATTTAATTTGATCGGAAATTTTTATTCGAATCAAAAATACGTACTAAGTACGGCAAATTTTTTCCGACGTATGATTGAAATGTTTCGGAATATTTTCAATTCTCATATAAACGCATCCATTTAGTACAGAATTTAAAAATGTCAAAACCGTTTTAATATTTGTATTTGGGTAGTTCTTTGGACGGCTCTGCTTTTTCGTATATTAATATGAAAAAAAAATTTTTTTTCAAATGAAATTTGTAAACCTTAACTATTTCTAGCTGGTCAGCCAAAATAAACCCGTTTCGATATATATTTCTTACAAAAAAATTATTCAAAACGTCAAATTATCAGTCCCCTGGCTTGTCCCACCTTGAAAGTGAAAGCTTGTGAACTAAATAATCAATGATTCTAAGTGTGTAGAGACAAATTTACACTGTAGTAATAATTTTGAATAATGATGCTTTAATAATGTGTAAATAATCATGACATTACTCTGTATTTCATATAAGATATATCCTAGTAAAGTTTGTCCCACGAATTTGTTATTATTCTCCTGCCCAATCAAAACACATTGAAAATATTGGAAATTCATATTTATATCAAGTTATCGTTCGTCACAGGAATTAATTAAAGTTCAATAAATATAATATTACAAGTGTTTTACTTAGTCCTAGGTTTTATGAATCAAAACAGTCATCATCACTAGCAAGATCGTGTGTTGCCCAGTCAAATTATCAGTCCCCTGGCAAGTATTTTCGTAAAAAGTATTTTAATTACAGGTAATTTTGTAGTCTTATACGTCGTGCGTGAATATGTATTGCCTTGGTATAGAATCCGTTTACTTTTTTTTTAGACGTAATTTTGTAATTTTTAAGCGAAATACTGATAAATTATCAGTCCCCTGGTCTCAAATTATTAGTCCCCTGGCAAGTATTTTCGTAAAATGTTTTTTAATTACAGGTAATTTTGTAGTTTTATACGTCGTGAATATGTATTGCCTTGGTATAGAATCCGTTTATTTTTTTTTAGACGTAATTTTGTCATTTTTAAGCGAAATACTGATAAATTGATAAATTATCAGTCCCCTGGTCTCAGTGACTTAAATATTTGGGATTTTGACTTAAATAAATGTTTATTTAGTATTTTGAGATAATATTGAGATAACTTTGAGTTAATTTAGGAGTAAGAAGGATTTTTTTTATTGTGACTCTTGTATTCTTTTTTTTTTGACTGGTCACATTCAGAAAAGTTGAAAGAACGTCATCAACTTTAACTAAAACTACCCATTTATCATTTGTTTTGTGTTGATGTTGATAGAATATATAGTTTAAATGGCGAGTTTAGTTTTTTTATGATTATGGATAGCTTTTCCATTGTAAAATGTTTATTAAACAAATGTAAAAATAATGTATTAAAAAAACAAAACGTATAACATAATATAATTTACAACAAAATGTCAAATATAAATTTCCGACAAGCAAAAAGGATTCGAAAATTTTTCCGACAGAAATGTTCGAAAAATTCTTTCAATCTTATGCCATTTTAAATTTCCGAATAGTTCTAATATTTCCGAGTCAAATTTTTATTCAATCATACCACCACTGTGTTTATTTTTCTGTTATTAAACATTTAAGTTCATCATATATTAATAGATAAGTGTTTGGTTTTGCAATTTAAATATTATTAGATTTTTGCTTAAAATTGTTAAACTAATTTATTTTAGAATATAAATGCAAAAAAAGTCGGTCAAGTGCTAATAAAATTCAGAAGAGAAGAAGAATAAAATCAAGAAAAACAATGAAATATCACAAATAATTACCAAAAAGTTGTGTTGCAAATTCATGTAATACAAACAAAAATACATGTAATAAAAACAGTAATACAAACAAAAAACTGAACTTTATTGAAAATAATTCAAAAGCTGCGCACCGCAAAGTTCTAAAAAAAATTTCAATGATCTAAAATTAAGTTGTAACGACCAAGAAAAATCTATTAAATAAATAAGCATTTACTTTTAAACTCTAAACCACACAGACCTCACAATATTCATGCTATGAATCCTACATTCGTTCAGTACTATCAAACAATTTAAGATCATTTCAAAACATTATCTATATCCGTGCTCCACTGTATTACGTATTTTTTAATACATATTTCGCATTTTAATAAATAACATCTCATGTTAGAAAATAACCTTAAAATAATTTAATTAGTTGTTATATGCCTGTGTATAATCCATTGTTTTTATTTGATTGCTTTTCTTTCGATGTAAGACGAATAAAACAAAAACCCAAAATAAGGTAAATTGATCATGCGCAGAAGCGTTGATGCCGAATTTTTGATATAGGGTATTTCATAATTACTACGTTTTCATATAGATCCAAAATGATTCCAATTCAAACTTATTCATATTCCGTATTCAAACTATAAAGTGTTTTATGGAATAATTGAAAACAATTTGAAAGCATTTTTAAAATAAGACTGAATCTAACAAAATATGGTGTGCAATTTATGAAACGTTTTTGCTATCCACAAAATTGTCGATCGATCTAGTTTCGAACCGATAAAAACTTTTTATTACACTTTAAAAAAAAAGTATATCCTTCTCATCAGGGCTAGCCGACTAGATACACTGTGGCGAACATTTAAATTAAAAACTTTTCAATATTTAGTAGGCGATGTTTTTATCGTTAAAAATTTATAAAAAAAACAAATTAGTTTTAGAGTTCTTGTTTTTCGATTTGGAAAGTATTTTGAAATTTCCTTATTATATTTTGTTTCTTTTTTAATTTGTTAAGCAGTGTAATTAAAAACTCAAATCACTTTGTTAAAGAATAACATTATTAAAAATTTTATCAAAAACTAGCAGGACGCGGCGTGCTTTGCTACGCTTATATATAAAGTTTGTGTGCAGACATTTTGTTGACGTAGTAGCAATGATTTCAAAAAGTGTTAATGAGAAATGATAGCATTTTTTAATTGTACTTTTTAAAAATATGAATGAAAAATAATCAGCACTCTAGCTAAGTTCGGATATATGAAAAATTGGCGATCAAATAAGTTTTCAAGTAAGCAATAAAAAAATTTAAATGACATTGTTGAATTAGTAGAGGTGTATCATCTCTATATAGAACATTATACAGAACAAAAATAAAATTACAAATGTTCACAGTGCTCATGCATTGTATTTGTTCCCGACACGAAACACACAAAAATCTCTCAAATCACTCACAAAATTTCTAAAAATTTTATTTTTACACCAAATAGTGTAAAAGTTTTGTTTATTTAACATTACGCTCGTCGCATATTGCCACTATGTCATAAGAAAGAAAATTCGAAAAAACTCGTTATGATAACATTCAATTTCTATTGTGTCATTTTTATTTTTATTAACTTATTTTAATATGGAAAGAATTTCAAAATGTCGTTTTAATTCTATTTATTTATTCGAGTACTTGTGGGTACACTTTATTTTTTGTTTTTCCGTTTAACGGAATGGTTTTCCTAACGCGTTAGCCACATACAGTTGTCCTTGTGAGAAGCACGGATTCTCCAAATCTAGTCCACATACTTCCTGTAACTGTTCTTGTAATATGTTGATGGTCATTGTAAAAGCGAGTTGCACTGGAAACGAAACGTTTGAGTTCAAATCCCTTATTTGTTGGAATACGAGGCAACACTATATCTTCCGGTTCGAATTTTCCATTTAAAATTGTGGCTTCAATGACATTGTTCATCATCTTTTTCACTGAACATTTCAAAAAAATGTGTGCAACTTCAAAGTATTTGACATATTTAGAATTACAATGTATGTCACAAAACACATAAAAACCTTTTAAGACCTAGGTTCCACACCATCATGTTTTTTAAGACGTTGATGGACGCAAATTTCTTTTTTTTTGGTTTTTTATGTTCTTTTTAAAGAATGGAAAACCAAATAAGAAATCTTTTCACATAATAATGTACCACATAGGGCAATATTTCATAATAGGATGGAGGAAATAAAAATAAAATACTTTTTTTTCAAATTTGCAGGAACAAAGCTAAAATTTCTAAGTTTACGCATTGTTTTCCTCAATCCAGCATATATAATAGTTATATGGAAACTCATTTCTTCGAGCAAGCAAAAAAGTTCATTCTTTAAAAAAAAATATAAAAATAAAAAAATTGCGTCCATAAACACCTTAGAAACATGTTGTTGTGGGACCTTGTTCTTAAAAGGTTCTTATGTGTTGTTGTGACACATTGTGTTGTAATTCCTACTACCCAACATATTTTATTTAAAAATACCTAAAAAAGCGTGTCATCACCAAAGAATATTCCATAACTATAAGACTAAGTGTGCTATCGTTGATTGAAAAAAGTTTATCCCCCAGCACCCCTAAAATATCACTTATCCCCTTATTTCAGTGATATTTTACTGCCATTGCCAGTGGTATACACTATCACGTTAGCTGATTTGCCAATAGCAGGTTTCAAAGTACGCGGGGTTGTCACACCCATAGATCCAAAATTTATATAAAATTCATAGAATTCATAGAAAATATATAGAATTCAATTCAAGATATATAAAATTTATTGGTATTAATGCATTGACCATTGTTACCGTTTGCAAATCACTATTGCAAACTTGTTGTCGGCTAAGTGCCACTATTTTTAATTAGTTTGCTCATCATGATTGCCATCCGTTTTTGATTATACATAAGCTATGCTTCTTTATATAGTATTTGTGCAAATTCCATTTCGTAATTTTGAGCTTTAATTCGATATAATCGATGTTATCCACTATCTTCACTTAGTTTTAGAAATATGTATCACACACAATTGCATACCAGCAACATATTTGGTGTAGATAAAACGTCCGGCCGTCACAACCGACGAAATCTAAAAAACCACGGGACGGATTTAAAAAAATTTTTTTCTAAAAATAGGTTTACTCAATGAGAAAAGTCGAAAGGACCATGTGTTCGATAACTGTACCGCAAGTGTGTCAAAAAAATCGTCAACAAAATTAATTAGTTGTATGACATGAAATTTTATTATTACTATAGAGAATTATGGCATTATAAGTTTGTCAAAAAAGTAATGTCAAGTGTGTCAAAAAATGATTTTCATTTAGTTTTTAAGAAAATAATTAAATTAGTTATTTTTTATTTGTATGAAATGAAAATGAAATTATTATTATTCAGAATTTTATTGCATTATAAGTTTGTCAAAAAATATTGTCAAGTATGTCAAAAACATGATTTCATTTATTTTTTTAGCCAATTTTTTGGAAAAGAAAATTTAGCTGTTGTATGACGTAAATGTGACATGGAAATTTTTGAATTTGTTATAGTTTTTGAAATATTTTTGGAATTTTGAAAAAAGTTCGTATATTTGATTTTGTTATAACTTTTGCAATATTTTTAGAATTTTGGAAAAAGTTTTTATTTTTTGCAATATTTTAAGAATTTTGAAAAAAAAATAGAATTTTTGAATTTGTCAATTTTATATATATATTTTCAGAATTTTGAAAATAGTTTCAATTTTTGATTTTGTAAGAATTTTTGGAATATTTTTAGAATTGTGAGAAATTTTAAATTTTTGATTTTATTATAATTTTTAGAATTTTGAAAAAAGTTTGAATTTTTAAATTTTTAAGAGTTTTTGGAATATTATTAGGATTTAGAAAAAGTTTAAATATTTGATTTTATTTTAATTTTCGAAATATTTTTGGAATTTTGAAAAAAAGTTTCAATGTTTGATATTGTTATAATTTTTGCAATATTTTCAGAAGTTTTGAAAAAAGTTTAATCTTTGATTTTGTAATCATTTTTGGAATATTTTTAGCATTTTGAAAAAAGTTTGTTTTTGTTTCATTTTAACAATATTTTTGGAATTTTGAAAGAAATATGAATTTGTGATTTTGTAATATTTTCTCGAAACCCTAAATGAAGAGGTTTTCGAGTAGTTTGCTGATTGTATCACTATATTATGTTAATTTATGATCTGTTATGATTTTCCGGCAACGTATTGATGTTTTGTGTTAGTTTTGTAATAAATTTCTAAACAGATTATATATTATTATATCTAAACAGATTAAATACAAGTACTATAACAAAGAGTTATGTTTGATATACATCGCTAACCAAAACTAAAAACAATGTCCTCATAAAAGTTTTATGCCAAAAACTATATCAAAATCCTTAACCAAAACCGAAGTCTTGATATCTCAGAGCTTGAGATTTCAGCTCCTCCATATGTTTTGTTTTGATTACACTTTATTGTTTTATAATTTTTTTTATATAGTCCATTTTTTTATTTTTCTTCGTTCATGTATACATATAACTATTTTTGAAATTCTTTTTTCTTTCAATATGAATAACTTAACTTGTTAATTCCCGGTATAAACAGGAAACATGTTTATAACAAAGTGCCTTTTCAAATGGCATCCCGCTTGACCGGGTTTTATATGGTGGTTCTACCACTTCTCATGCCCACCCTCTTAATAAATATAATTAGGGGTATTTGACACTTCACTAGATTTTTCATTAAAAACATGCTAATTTTTTATCGGAGCTAAGCGAGGAGAGAAAACGTAAAGAAAAAACACTTATTCAAAATTATAGAGAAACTGGTGGGGTGTATGATTTTGAAATACATTTTAAGGAATATTGTGTAATGAACACTGTGCATTCTTGATAGTGGAATTACTGACAGAAACATAAGAGGAATTGCGTGGCATGATATTTTTAATTTCCGACTAGCGCAGTCTGGGAATTCAATAATGTCTTTCGTCAGCCCAGTACAAATGCTGAATTGCACGCAGTGTCACAAGTTGGAGGAACTAAGAGCATCACACACACACACCACTTCTTCTACGATTGCTACATTTAAAAAAATTAAAATATTTCACTCACCCCATTACTAGTCGTTAATCCAACTCTTTCTGCCAGAAATTACGGCAATCATAATGAATGAACTATAAATTATTATAATAAAACAACCGAACGTTGCGCCTTTGATCCTGGGTATAAGTTATTATAATAATATAACCAAAACCAAATGTTATGCTTTTTGTCCTGGCAATTGTTGAAGATACAAAATAATATAAATAAAGCTATATTGCTGAATATCGTTGCGCATAGTGTGCCTATGATTGCTAATCAAAACCATCAATAATGCAATATACCATAAATATCGTTTCCTATAAAAATATACTATAAATATCATTACTAAATCAATATAATAATAATCGTTGCGCCAAATCCACAGGCGATTGTTGAACAATAATAATATATCAATATTATAAAATTCGTTGCGCCAAACCAACAAGCGATTGGCGAAAAATAATGATGCACAAACGTCATGTTTTTATTGCAGGAATTATTAAAACTGATGCAAAACCTTTCTTCCAAATATATGTTACAAAAAAATCAAGTATATGAATAAAAGTACGTGATATATCGTTTCCCTTTGTTTCGTCATTTTATTGCCAAAATACGAAGCATGACGGTCAATAACTAGATGACCAACTCCAATTCTGTTCAGTTACCAAAATTCGACTATTAATAAATTTTATTAAATATGATTAAGATTGCCTTATACTACAGACCCAAATTTTTTACTTGTTGAAAAAATAGTTTCTTCTATTTACTTTATTAATGCACCACAAATAATATTAAAACTTTTTGTCATCAGCCAGAATCTTCTTTCAAATGAACACCAACAACAGAAACTGTATTACATACGTATATTAAATGTTTACCAAAAAAATGTCATTTTCTATAAATGTACATTTTTGTTTTTTTACAGTTTTAGACACAATCATAAAATTCAATTTAATATATGAGCAATTTCACGAAGATTCAACATCGTTTTGACTTGACCCCTTTTAATTTTGATTATTTTTTGTTTATAGATAGTCTTTGATAAATAAAAAATACGAGTTCTCTTAGAATTTTTTTTTTCGACCAGGGGTCTTCACAGGGTGCCCCTCAATTTTTGTTATTTTGTGATGTGAGTGCATTTTGACGAGCGGTTGTAGAAAAACTACTCAATCGATTTTCATAAATGATATGTCGTTGAATAGGTATTAGAACAAAGTTTTTAAAATTGTACACTGTTAATTTTTTGAAATAATTTTAAACGGTGTAACATAAGAAAAAAATGGTGTAATTGAAAAAAAGATGGCATAGCCTTTTTTTTTTTTTTTAAACTAAATTGAAGCTTATTTTATATCTAACAACTTGTGAAAGTTTAGGACTAGCTTCATTTTTTGTTTTAGAGATAAAATTCGTTGTGCATATGACTGTCGGGAATCAGTTTTTTTTGTTCTGAAGAAAAAATATAAAAATGGCGATTTTTAGATTCAGATTTTTTTTTTTTGTTAAATATCAAATATTTTATTATTAAATGAACTTTTTTAAAAGCAATTTCAGTCAAGTTCAGCAAAATTTTGCGACATTTTGACTCGACCCTTTTTAATTTGGTCTATTTTGGTCTATATTCGGTTTATAGATAGCCTTTGATAAATGAAAAATACGGCTTCAAGTAGAATTTTTTTAAATATAGACCAAAATAGATGGCTGTACAATATGTTCGAAAATTGATCTTATGAGAGGGAGTCTCCGACAACCTGCACAAAACTGCATTAACAACTCCTTTTTGTTTATTCGAGTTTACTCGAATGCCTTTTGGTCTTCGGTTAATTAGTTTAGGACAATAAACGTTTTCTTTAGCGTAATTTTCGTTTAATAATTTAATTTAATTAGTTTACGATAATGAACGTTTTTTTTAACGATACTTTACATTTAATAATTTAATTAATTAATTTGTCATAAAGAAAAATAATTAGCTCTCGCTTATGATAATTAACAGCTAATAATTTAATTAATTAATTTGCTATAAGGTGCGTTTATTAATCCAATTAGCTAGATTGCGATAATTTACAATTAATAATTTAATTAATTGATGTGCGATAAAGTACGTTTAATAATATAAGTAGAAAGCATACGATAATGTATGTTTAAATACATAATTTATCTAGTTCACAATAATGTACATATAACAACTTAAGTATCTAGCGCACGATAATTTACATTTAATAAGTCAATTAGTTATACACGGTGATTTACTTTTTAAAATTTAATTAATTAATGATCCCAATAAAGGTTAGCAAAGGTCATTTAGTAGCTTGCAAAATACCAATACATTATATAGATGACTTTTTTCTTTTTTTTTGTTTCTTTTCTTCTTAGAATTCCTTTTTTTATGTAATGAACATTATGTTGGTTGTATCGATTACACCGAATAATTCATTTGATTATGATTATGTACGAAATGAACAAATAATATATTTTCTTTTGTTGTTTTAATCTCCATATCCATATTGCTTCATTTCACACAAAGAAAAAAAAACACAATGTTACACTAACTAGGTTAAACTCATGATCAAATATTTCTTTGTTTGTTTTATTTGTACTATCATTTAAATTCACGTATTTCCACAGAATTCAATTAATTGCAGTAATAAAACGAATCGCTCACCTTTTTAATGCCAACACAACAAAATGCCTCAAAACAATTTCGTCAAAACTTAAAGTTGACAACTCGACAAGAAAAGATTAAATGCAGAACTGACAACTCAACAAGAAAAGAGATTCATCCGTCCATAGATCCACATCGAAAACATCGATTTTTCATCGTAGCGGCTGGTTTCATCTCCATAACAACACCTCCGTACGAAGGATTTAAATGGGAAAAATACGTCGGTTTCCATAGACTGGCTTAAGCCGGCTTTTAGAGTTCTAGCTGCAACTCACTCAACAAATTATGGCAAACAACGAAAAGTTCGTTTTCAAGCAGGATCTTTCTCGGAAGAGGGTGATGTAGTAAGCGACAACGCACAACATTAAACATACATTACAACAATGCACACATTCCAATTAAAATTTTAATTAGTTTAGTTTAACAAAAATTTAAAATTCAGTAGCGTAAGCACAGTGTTAGGTGTAACAATCAAAAAAGTATAAAATAAATAAAATAAGTGATATTATAAAGAAATATAAACCTAATAATTTGTTAATTAAAGATATTAAATTTTCTACAAAATAAAATAGTTTTTTATTTAGTTAAATAAACTAAAACTTTCATTTAGTTTCACATCCTTTGTATATGCCTTAAAAATACTTATAAAACTAATCCAGATTTTAATGTGGAATAAAAAAAGAAAATCGATCAACATAACAAAACGATTATCCACTTTTTGTTATCGGGTATCAGTTATTATTTATTTGATCGCGGTGATATTTTTTTTCATACAAAAATAAAAGTTAAAACAAATCGCGCCTTTTTGGAACTCTATATTATTTTTATTTAATTCTCATTCCAAACGTTGAATTGATATTTTGATATTATTGCCTCAAGAAGTTTGAATGCAATATAATCTTTTTTGTTTTCCTTTGATTCTATTCCATTTTCGACGTTTCAACTGTTTTTCTGTTGTTTTTGGTTTTTTAAACGAATCGATTACAAAGCACCCTCCGCAGTTAAAAAACATAAGATATTTAAAAAAAATGTGAAAAATAAATAAATAAGAAATGAAAAATACAAATACATTTTTCTTTAAGATTTAAAACCTCAAACCATTGCAAAAAATTTATAATAAAAAATTTATAAGAATTTTAACAAGATTGTGATTCGTTTTTTTTTTTTTAATTTGAAGAACGAAAAAAAAATAAAACAAAAATGTGAGAAAATGATACATGATCCTTCCATATATATACTTACATTTGTTTTTGTTCTTATTTCTCAAACTTCTTTCTCATACATAATTTCACTTAAGGAGGAAAAAAAGTTTTCTTTGAATAAAACACGACAACGAAAAAGAATAATGTTTATTTTTGTTTGTTTCCAATATACATATTTGAGGTAAAGAGAGAATAATGTACACCTTGAGGAAGATATAATTGTATATAAGACATAGTGGGATGTTGCTTATCAATTTAAATATAGCCTAATGCGTTAGGTTGCGATTAATATGAATTTAATTAAGATTAAATGAAATATTTTGAGATTTTTATCCTAACAATGTGTTTGAATTATTCTGCAATTTATGTTACATAGCTATTCTATGGACTATATTCTGCAAAAATAGATATCATTTAATATCCCATACACACTATCCTGCACAGCAATTCATTTAAAATTCATTCATTCATTCATTTCAATATCATTTAAACCTGATTCTATTATTGATGTGACTAAATCATCACAATAATCAATGATATATTAAAAAAAACAACGAGATCAGAGGGTTGTAAAGGTTACTACAAACCCCGCAAATTAAAACCCCACACGATATTAATTTATTATAAGTTGTATAACATTTTTTTTTATTTCTAATGCTATTTATTTCAAATAATTCAAAGTTATAATAGTTTAATTTTTTTTACTGTCTATCCCTGACATACCAATACAATTCCAAAATTAATCTTCTTCGTTTGGTGATGTTTCTTCGAATTTCTTTTTTGCTCCTTCAATGTGTGAACAGTTCATTATGTGATCGGACGTTTGTTCCTCATTGTGACAGAAGATGCAAATGGCAGACTGAACTACACCAATTCGAGCTAAATGTTTGTATAACAGATCATGCCCGGTAATTTTTCTGAAATTGGCCAGGTATACCTTCCGATTCGTCGAAAGGACAGATTTTTGGTTGATGTTCGCCCATTTTTTGTTTTCTTACATTAACTGTTGTATAAAATATTAGAATCAAAAGATAGTTGTTAATTCAAAACTAAAGATGTGGACTTCTTAATAGCACTATAGATCTTAAATTCTTTCATTGAATTCATTAAAGGACTTTTGTTAAAAAAATAGTAATTTAAAATTAAAGTATAGAAACTAATATATAAATGATTTTTATTGATTAGATTAGATGTTGAGCAAAATTGATTTTATATTAGGGTTTCTATTTCTTTTAGGTAAATGTTCCAAAAAACTGTTTATGAATTTAATGAACAGTAAACATTTTTTCACAGATATGATTATTTCTAATATTATACTTTGTAATAATTGTTCAGCAGTAAATAATTTAGAATTTATTGAAAGAATCAACAATGTTCAATTAATACCACAATACAAAATGATGTCTTTGGATATTTCTAATATCAATACTAAGTACTAACATACCCGTTTTGATCTAAATTTTAGAATATAATATGAAGAGCACAGGAACTTTAAGTGATTGTAAAATTGTCGACTGTATTTCGTCAATGAAAATTATTTTGAATCAATATTATTTTTCTTGCACTGGACTTGCGCTGGATTCGCCATTAAGCAGAATATAAAACAATACATACCTTAACTATTTTGTATATAAATTTATTTTGTGTAATTCCTAATAAACATCAAAGTTAGGTTGTTTATATTTAAAATACGTAGATGATATATTTTTCTTATTTAATGGAAATTTTCAGCAAACTGAAATTTACAAAGATTATTTGAATAAAACTTTAAATTGACCGTTGAGATTTAAAAAGACAACATGTTAAATTTTTGAAGTTGGACATCAAGGAATGAAAATAGTTTTACTTTAAAATTTATATAAAATCTACTACAACTAATATTATAATTCATTATTGATTCCTTGTTGAGGACACGAATTTGCTTGCTCAAAGATACGAGGTTTAATTTAACCCGTTATTAAGGGAAAAACGTTAAAAAAATGGCGTTGTTGTGTGACTTTGGTCTAGAAGAATGCTCTATTATTTATCGTATATATTGTGATTACTGTAAGAAAATGGTTATTGGTCAAACAGGCAGAAACCATTTCAACAGAATTCGGAAACTTACCCAAAATGTAAAATCACTTTTTGCGGCACATCTAATCAATGAAAATAATTTATATAAAATTTGCAGAAAATTTTAGTTATAGTGAGTGCAATTTCGTTGAGGCAAAGCGTATCGCGAAGAAAGTTGCTTATTTTGCAGCTTTAGTGATAAATTAATCACCGTTAATGATAAGGGAAAAGAAGATTTAGTATTAGAATTTAAAGAATTTATAAAATTGTTAAAGTTTTTGTCTAAAATTGACTTAGTTTAATCTCTGCTTTTTCGTTTCCGATTATCTGGTTTGATATTCTGTTGGCCTTAGATATATGATTTCTACGAGAAAGGGAAAATCTATATAACACTGTTTTTGCTAGTTACTACACTTCAGTGAACATTTTTTTTCGTTACCACTAAAGGCTCTTGCCAAAGAATTAGAGGAATAGAACCCAGTTGAGGTTTTATTATTCTTCAAAAAATAAGCAACACATGGCCTCTGGCTCAAGAAAATCTCTAATTCAATTTAAATTAATTGATCATTTTAGGACCCTAAACTTTAGAAAATATGTATATAAAATAAAATAAAATCAGAATAATAATAATAGAAAAAAGATAGAAAATAAAAACTAAACTTAAATGTTGCATGTAGTACGCTAAATCCTTTTGTCCAGTAAAAAAAAATCAACTAGCCCGTTTAGTATCAACAAGATTGATGACAATTTATCCAAAAAAATTCAACACACGGTTCTTCAAAACCCTCAATAAACAACGAATTCCGTGTTTGCTTTCTAATCATTTGTACATCCCAGTGACTGAAATTTACAAAAAAGCGTTAATTCGTGTTCTTGAGATATTTAATTTTAAAGATTTTTAGTCATCCTAAAATTCTAGTTGTTCATTATTTTTTCGAACAATTTTTATCATAAAAAAGTTTTAACCACCGAAGTTCGAGAAAATAATGAACAATTAGAATTTTAATCTGACTAAAAATCTTTAAAATTAAATATCTGAAGAACACGAATTAACGCCTCTTTGTAAATTTGATATACTTTAAAGGAAGGCTAGAACTATATTTAAAAAATAAAAAAGTTAAAATTTAATTGATTTTAAAATGTTTTGTTAATGGAAGTTGTTTGAAAAAATGAAGAAAAATTCGAATTTCAGCCGTACTAAAAATCTTTAAAATTAAATATCTCAAGAACAAAAATTTAAGCCTCTTTGTAAATTTGATATATTTAATAGTAAGGATAGAACTATTTTCAGAAAAAAAATTAATTAAATTCCAATTGATCTTTGACCCTAGCGCCATCTTTAAAAAAGTTTTTTTAATATTTTTATTTAAAAATTAATTATAAAAACAATAAATTTATTTTTTTTCAAACGACTAATTAATCATCTATCAAACAAAAAAATAGTTTGATGAAATCGGTATAGCCGTTCTTGAGCAATTTGATTTCAAAGTTACATCGGATTGGCAGAACTTTCATTTTTCATGCATGTTGGGGTGCCCCCTATGCTCAAACTATGCACTTTAAAAAAATTTTAAAATAAGTCGTATTATTTATTTTGTCCATACTACTTATATGCCAAGTTTCAGGAAAATCAAAAATGGTTAAGTTCAAATTTCGACTTATTCACCTGTCTAGATCACGTTTTTCATCAATTATAACATCATCAATTTGATACACCTAGACGAAATCGGTTTGAATTGAAGCAATCGGAAGAAATGTCAGTATTTCTTACAAGTTTTGAACCATAGCTTGGTGGGTGGTTGATCACGTCCTTTTAAATATTTTTCTAGGGATACACTTTCTTAACAAAATTTTTCTCAACTGCACAAAAATGATATTTTTCAGAAGTACAACATACACAGTTGTTTTAGTATATAATTTAATTTAGCATAACTGATAAAAGTTTGATGATAAGTTTCAAATTAGTATGTTTTGATAATTTTAAGATAACTTTTATATATTTTTGTAGTTGTATTTACCGAATTCGTGCTGCATATACTGTAGAAATCTAACAAATTTGCTGCTTCACTAAAAATAAATGTTTTTCTGTTTTAACTTTATGAACCGTTTATATATATTAAACAATGTTTTTTTTCTGTTGTTAATTTAAGCCTTTATTTCGTTCGAAACTCAAAAATATTGCACATTTTATAATTTTTTATGTTAATGTCATGAGTGTTCATTGGACAAAAAAATTAATTCAAATTTCACTGATATCGCAATGTCAAAGTTAAAACTTAACTAACTATTTGAATCAATGTGGTTTTACACAACGACTTGGTCTTTTAAAAAGGGTTTCTTTTTATCTCTTTCGCTTTGGTTTTCTTATTCAATTCAACAACAATAATTATCCCATGCATTGAAAATCTGCCGTATAAAAAACCAAATGAAAAAAACAGAAAAAATTATATCAAACAAAACCAGGTATACAAAGCTTCGTTATAGTTGAATATCAATATATTTTTAAGTAAAGTATCCTGGTCTAAACGAAAACTATAGGTATGTATACTAGGGGGTATCCATTGGCTCCTACCACCTCATGAGAAAGGAGGGGGCACACCAACTCGTTCTTCGTTTTTGCATCCGAGTTTGATACAACCCATATCCATCACAATCCAAATTTTTCTAATCTACTCTGTATGCACCTGCTGCTTTACTAATTTTGTATTTTTTAATACATTGTGACGTGTACTATAAACTTTTAAACGTAATATATTTCCGAATTGTTTTGTTAGGCAAGTTCAAGCACGAATTGTTGAAAATCAAAATAACAAAAGAATAGTAGCTTTTGTTTTTCCTTATTTTATTTACAGAAATGAAACTATGCAAAAATAATGATGAAAAACAAATATTCCATGATTTTAGTACTACCTCCCAACTAGCAAACTTACTTCTCAAATTTGAGTTATACCAGCTTTAGTTTCAATGAAGTTTCGCTAAAGCGTCTAAGTGGAAGCTAGTTATATTTTACTCCTATAAAGTTTCGATACAATTTCCACAGAGAAGTTCTCCCTACCACCGGAATGAAAGCTTCTAAAATACTTCTATATTTAATATTAGAAGCTTTACCGAAACTTTTCTACACAACACTAAATAAAGCTTCCGAAAAAAGGTTATAGAAGTTATAGCTGTCATTAGGATTGTAGCTGTTTTGGTTGTAACTGTTTACAGATCTTATAGAAGCAGAGCTGTCATAGTCTAAAAATTGCTTCAATGAAATGAAATATTGTGGCGAACATTAAAACTAAAATCATTTCTCAAAATTTAAAGTTTAGCAGGCGATGATTTCGTTAACATTTAATAAAAAAACAAAAAATATATTATTATTATTCAGATTTTGTTTTTTCCAAATAGTTTCGAGTTCTTAATTTTCGTGTTAAATTAAAAATGTAATTCTCTATGTAAATTATATTTCATCGCCTCGCCATCAATTTGATTAATACAATAAGACAAATTTCATGTAACTTGTATAATCTATTTATAAATACAATTAAACTCTAAAATGTTATTGTGTTTTGAGAAAATTTAATTTATATTTGTGCTACTTAATAATGGTTCTAGACCATTAGTGAATGTGGAAGATAGTGTACCTGAAGAAGTTTGGAAATAAATTTAATTCATGATATGGTTGTTACAACCAGAGTTTCGAACCGGAACCAAACCGTAAACCGAAAACCGTTATTAACCGAAATTTATGGCTGAACCGAAACGTAACCGAAACCGTAATTTTTTATATGTAAAACCGTAACCGGAACGAAAAAATCATTTTATATACGGTTCATGTGAAACGGTTTGCAATGAACAGAGTTGGTTTGTTTTAAACACTTTTGTTTTAAACACTGTTTAAAACAGTGTTTAAAACAAATTGTTTTATTTAAAAAAAACAATGTTTTAACCAAAAATTGTTTTTTTTTAAATATTGCAATGTTGCTTATTTGCTATGCAATAGAACTGTTGTATGCTGTCGTGTTTTACCGTTTTTAATAAATTTGACCACCTTAAAGCACCTTTTGGCACCTTAAGCGTCATTAAAATTTTAAAAAAATTTTAAAGCTTTCATATGTTTTTTTTGTTAATAAAATGCGTTGTAAGTTGTTGATGAACGCAAATCTTTATGTTTTGTTTTTTTTTTCAAAGAAAGAATAACTAAACAATAAATTCTATCACATATAAAATATGACATAACCCATGATCATAGGATAGGATACATAAAATAAAAAGAAAAAGAAAATGTCTTTTAATAATTTGCAAAATTACAAAATTAAAAAGGGGTTGCCAATAATCCAGCTAGTAGTATATTCTTTGATCATGTGACGCACTGTCTTCCTCTTCCTTCCATTAAAGCCCACACAAAGAGAAATATCAAAGCTCGATTCCTCAAGTAAGCAATATAGTGACATTACCAAGGAATACTACTTCATAGATAAAATTTAGGGCTGACTAGGTAGTGATATCTTACTACTATTTCCTGTGGTATGTGATATCTCACGTTCACTGGTTTGTCAATACTAGCCAAACTATTATTAGAAATGTGCTGAAGGATGTGTTATTCGATTCCCGACAGACGTGCAATGGAGGGGCAAGTGCAATTTGTTTAATTGTTAAATAAAAAAGTGGTACATATATGCTATTCCTGTGGATCAAGAGGAACATCTCAATTTTGAAAAGAAAATTAAAGATTAGTTTCCGTATTTCATATCATCAGTGATATATATTAACATTTTTTACCAGATACTTAACAAAGGCTTGATAAAATAGGTTGAGGAACTTTATCAAATTTTAAAACCAGTCGCACATGCTTTGAACAAATGAATCAAATTTAGAAGCAGTTACGATATGATTTAGATTTTATTTTTGGCCATCAATTGTGATGCAAAAAATAATCATACACGCATATTCAGCATTTTTGTCTCCGTTACATTACGTTATATTTTAAATTTAAATAAAATTATATTGCTTTAAAAATTCAAATTCAAAATCTTGTTGTTTTCAGTAGATTTTTTGTTAAATGTACTATATCGTTACAGTGAATATTCTTATAAGAATGATATCAACATCGTACTCTGTGATTTACAATCAGAAACTCAATCTATTTATTTAATCAAATCGTTTACCTGTTTTCCATAATTTTTTCAAGTTGAACTATTTAGGTGCATCACGACTCGGAAATACGTAGGTCGCAGAATTCTTATCATAATTCAAATTTCTGAAGTTTACGTTAGCCAATTAATACAACAATGCCATTAGATTGAGGTGTTAACTATTCTTAGGCAAATTGAGACAACTATTTGAGTAGCTACTGAGAATATTCAAGAAATCTTGAACGTGATCCTTAAGAATAGCCACAAAATCTTGAGAATCTTTCCGAATATATTGAGCATTTTCAAAGAATCTTAAGAACGACCCGAATCTTTAGACGACCCTTATTAATCTGAGAATATTTAAAACACTTATTTTCTTTGAAGTTTTTTCACTCCAATTACATATTTTCATTTAAAACAAAAAAAAAACCAATCTTTGTAGTATAAAACATATTTAAAACAAAAAAAACAAAATAAACATAAAAAAAACAAAAAAAACTGTTTTAAACAATAAAAAACGCGTTTTAAACAAAAAAAAACAGTTATTTTTGTTTTTTTTTTAAAAAACAGTGTTTTTAACCAACGCTGGTAATGAAAGAACAAAAAAAATATTCTAACAAAAAACTGCTCATATATTATGAGTAAAAGATTTTCATTTCGCATGTAAAATTAGCTATAGGTATTACATTTTTGGTTTATAATATAGTCCAAAATTTATTACATTTTTTTAAAATACCATGAAACCATGCAGCAAATTTTGAGAGGCATATTGAACGGTTTCATAAGAAAGAATTTAAAATTTTAAAATGTCTTAAAATATCAGCAAAAGCTTCATGTAAACGAAATCTGCCATCAAAGTTAAGCTGAAGTAGTGTAATGTCGCTTACTCCAACGTTAGTAGACATGAAATTTATGCCTCAAAATATTACCCTCACTATGTCTGAAAAACTTCTTACTGAACTGAAGCCTGTATCGAACTGGTTACAAAACAGGGTTGCTCGTTTAATTTTTTAGAATGTTCAAGATGCAATAATTACTGAAGTTGTTTCTTTTGAATTTTTGCATAAGAATACTGAAAATCCTTGATTTTGACATCGGATCTGAACCGGAACCGAACCGAAAACCGGAACGAAAAAATAAACCAAGGAACCAAATCGAAAACCGGAACGAAATAATTGTCGGAACTAAACCGAAAACCGAAACGGAAAAAATTTCGGTTCGAAACTCTGGTTACAACAACATTTTATCTGCTGTCTTTTGTGTTTACTTTACGTGAACATTATAATTGTTAAATCATAATGAAGATTCAGCTTAATCGACGCATTCAAAGTAACTCATTATATTGAATACAACATCTCGTATCAACATATTCATCTCCTGGAGAATTCAACGCCACTAGCAGCCGACTTCTATATTAAAATCTACCTCCACTCAACTCAGTATCATCCAAAACTGGTAACCCCGACTAGAAACAAACCTTCCAATGGAGTCAACTTAAAGAAGTGTCAAATTTATAATTTAATTCATTTATTCTCTTTCTTAATTTAAATTAGTGCTTGCTTCATTTTGTTTTTAATAATTTAATTTTCTTGTAATATTTTCTTTTTTTTCACAGCGACAAAACACTCTTCCCGTAGTGATCAGCGATCACATAATCTTCCTGCTAGTCATTTCTGCTGTTTAGCCATAATCTTATTTCCTCCTAGCGATACGTTCAATTTTTTTCTCCAAATTCTTATTTTTCGGCTTTCAAGCCACGCCAAATCCTGCTAGTGCGACCAATCTTTAAAAATTTCTTTGTGTCTAGTAATCGATATCATGGGCCGAAGTCTAACATCTCTCTCCTTCGTAAGACCCACTTCATTCTCCGTTACTCATGGGCCGAATTAATCGCCTTCTTCCTTCATAAGACCCACTCCACTCTCCTTAACTTATGGGCCGAAGCACATTTTTCAAATTTTCTGATTTTTCAATTACTATCCCTAACGTTACCCATATGTTACTATAACATGAATATCTCCTAACGTTAACCATCTATCTGTTGACAAAACAGATATGGCCCTTATGGATATAAAAATCAGATTTCATCTAATTAAGCAGAACCTCCAAATATCTGATCTTAAAGGAATATCCCCGACGTTACCAATATGTTTTTACAACATGAACATCTTCTGACGTTAACCATTTATCTGTTGACGAACAGGTATGGTTCTTATGGATATTTAAAACGACATTTCGTCGTTAATCAGGTATTTCTTCTCAAAGCGATCTTTTTCTATGGTACACGTCACCAAGGTAAACATTGGTCTCAGCCAACTTTGTACTATTAGACTTTACCAAACTTGTGTTACCATATGCACTCCTTTGCTTACGCTAAATTTCTGCTTATTCTTGATTTTAACAGCTACTTTTCGAAAAATGAACTAATATTCACGTTTGTACATGCTAGTATTGTCTCAGTCAACTTTGATCTGTCAGACATTCAGCATCACTGACGTTACTTTTCTGCTTCTCGTATTTTAAACGAACCTTTTAACCTATGGTACACATCTCCACAAATATTGGTCTCAGGCAACTCAGCTCTGTCAGACCTATATCTCCACTCGTGCTACCATAATTGTTCGTTTCTTTCTTTTTTTTTGCAGAAGTCCGAATTCGTAAGACCTATAATTTTTTCTCCTCCAAATGGTATCGTTTTCTTAACAACATCTCCAAACTTTTTCTTATTCGCTACAACTACTTAAGCAAAACTCTTTCCTTCTTTCCTCCTCAACTCTACTTAATTTCTTTATTTATATCGTTCCATCTTCGATGGCACTAGTGGGGGAGTGTTGTGGCGAACATTAAAACTAAAATCATTTCTCAAAATTTAAAGTTTAGCAGGCGATGATTTCGTTAACATTTAATAAAAAAACAAAAAATATATTATTATTATTCAGATTTTGTTTTTTCCAAATAGTTTCGAGTTCTTAATTTTCGTGTTAAATTAAAAATGTAATTCTCTATGTAAATTATATTTCATCGCCTCGCCATTAATTTGATTAATACAATAAGACAAATTTCATGTAACTTGTATAATCTATTTATAAATACAATTAAACTCTAAAATGTTATTGTGTTTTGAGAGAATTTAATTTATATTTGTGCTACTTAATAATGGTTCAAGACCATTAGTGAATGTGGAAGATAGTGTGCCTGAAGAAGTTTGGAAATAAATTTAATTCATGATATGGTTGTTACAACTACATTTTATCTGCTGTCTTTTGTGTTTACTTTACGTGAACATTATAATTGTTAAATCATAATGAGTATTCAGCTTAATCAACGCATTCAAAGTAACTCATTATATTGAATACAACATCTCGTATCAACATATTCATCTCCTGGAGAATTCAACGCCACTAGCAGCCGACTTCTATATTAAAATCTACCTCCACTCAACGCAATATCATGCAAAATATGTCAAACTGACGGAAGCTATTGCTTCTATTATTTCAACTAGAGGAGCTTATACGAAATTGAAATCGTTTCGTTTTTGTCAAAAAAGTATTGTGAATAAGGTGGTTTTTGTTTTTTAATCTATTATTTAGACATATTTTGCGCAATGTTAATATTATTTATTTAGAGTCTTGAAATAGGCAAAAAAATCAAACAAAATCATAATCAACTAGGGAATCAGAATCAAAAATCAACTAGAGTGAAATAGAAAAAATTTAAAGATTATTTGGCTAAGCTGTATAAATAATGGTATATGAATTTTCTTTAGACTTTTGAGAGCCAAACTCGTCAGGAAGAACTGAGGCGATACAGAGTTTCATAATTTAGTCACTCTATTAATAGTTATTTATGTATTAAGGGAATTATAAGGATGTTAATTACCGAGGAAAACGTTTACTACCCGTGGGCCTCTGGGCCGAGGGTTAGTAAGTTTCACAAGGTAATTGACATCTAATAATTAATTAACGTGATACATAGATAATTTTATTTTTTACTACCTAAAACTAAAACATTTATTTTTATCAAGTATTTTGATAGTATGACTTTGCGTTTTAATTGATCAAGTTAGTTATTTTTTACTTCAAATTGTATTGCTAGGGTATTGTTATTCGTTACTATGGCTTTATGTAAATAATGTTGTTTATATATAAATAAAACAAAAATGTATCATAAAAATTAGGTCTTTTATGAATCCATAACTCCCTCTTCCCTTTGGAATTATGAATGTCATTATTATTTCGGTAACTAAGGTCTAAACGACTTATAATAAATCAGTAAAAAATAAAATAATTTACAGCAAATAGATGGGTGTGATATATCGTCTCTTCTTTTGTTATTGTTTTATATTTATATAACTTTTTTAAAAATTAACTGAGTTCATCAGCAAATTAATACGCATGTTGTTGTGACATCTATGAAAAATCCGATTACAAAACTCTTTATTTAAAAAAAAATATTGTTCAAATAAAGGTGTAACTACGCTAAAACTTAATGATTGAAAATATATAACCCCTTCATGTTGCTATACCTAAAATATTGGAACTAATAAAACAAATAGAAAAATTCCTTTACGTCTATTAAAAAGAAACAAAATCTTTTAAGGACGTAAATCTCAGATTATGATTTCATCATTAAAAAACCCATTGAAAGGGAACCCATATACCTTTTTCCATAAAAAGTAAGCCCCTGAATTATACTATATTTTCAACATCTAAATTAAAAAACTAAATTCTATGGAAGTTTTATGGAAATTTTATAGAAGCCATGTTATTGTAACTACTAGCAAGGATATTTATTGTTTCTTAACATTTAAATTAACCGATTGGATAGCGTGCGGACAAACAATCGAAGGACCAGAGTTTGAAACTTGATGCGACCGTACACAAAAACTAAAATTAAAACACAATATAATAACATAGCAATAACAATAATTACATTAAAAAAGTGTAGATATATAAGAAACATTGTAATGTAACATTTTTTAATAGCTTCTATAAGACTTCTAAAGATTGCTTGAGCTAATAGAAGCACTTTACCGAAGCTATAACTTATGAAACCATGAATTCTATTCAGTTTACATAACTGCTAACAAAAGACCATACCGAAGTTATTTCCGAAGTCTTTTATAAGTCATAGCTTTGTCAAATTTCTCCAAATGGTCTTTATCAAAACCGCTTAGAAGTTTTAAAGAAACTATGAAGGTGGGGAAGCTAGTTTCGGTAAGATTGTTTAGTGTTTTCAAAGAAGTGAAACTATGATATTTAAACAGTAGGCTTTGCTTTAACTGTCGGCAATTCTTCTTGTCGTCGATAATTTTGCTTTGTCGTTATGAAAATTCTTTGTTGTCATTTTTTCTTCTAACAAAATGAAATATAATTTTATCTTAGTAGGCGAATAACTGTTATAAATTTGTAATTTATTTTTGACAAATAAACATAAACATGCCACCATTTGTGAATGAAAACGGGCATTTTTATTATTTGTGAATTGCATTTTTACATAATTTTGTATTATTGAATAATTTGTAGAAAAAATTTTATTTAGAAACTAATAATTATATTTTAAACAAAATTGTAATTAAAAAAAGTCTAGCGGCAGGTATATCCGCTAGAAAAAGGTAGATTTCTTGATGAGACAGATATGCATACAAGTAGAATCAATGTATCAAATTAGTTGAAATCAAAAAACTAAATAGAAACGGAATTATCCATCAAATTATACAAAAGACATTTAATACATTAACCGAAACTACTTTATGCAATTTCGGAACAGTTTTGTTTAATTTGGTTAAAATTAGTCATAACATATTAAATCCACCAAAGATCAAATAAACGTCCAACAAAGATCAAAAGAACTGCGTGACAACTACAATTATACCATCACACATAATTTATAATCAAACATTATTAAACAATTTTTTTTAATTTAAAATCATCTTTGTGTTGTATTTTTTTGTTCTTATTTAATCTTTTTTCAAATACATAGTTTACTTAGTGAAAAAAAAATAAAAATACAAACAAAAGAGCATATGATAATTTTCCTATGGTATTAAATGGCTTTAGATTTGTCTGTAATAGGAGCATTATATTGCTTATAAAAATGGAACCTTTTGGGTTAGATAGCTGAAATTTTGTGAGGCTATAGTCTAAAAATTGTCTTAAAAGTTAAGATGAATTTAAATAACATAAACTCAAACATGATGAAATCATTGCCTTTTGCGTTTGTTTTCATTTCAACAGACCTGGGGCCTCAACCTTTAGAACTGAACTATTTTTTTTTAAATTTTGGAAAGATTTATATTGTAACTTTGTGTAAAAAAGTTTTCAAGTGTGAGCTTGGCCATTTTCAGGTAGGTTAAGGACAAAAAAGATTTGCAAATTTTTAAAATCGCTGATTTTGCAGGAACTTGGAACGTCAAAGTTGTCATTTGTATAAAAATGATAGAAATATGTTCAAATATTCAATATTTATAAATTTTATTAAAATATTATGATTCAAACGGAAGTTATAGCGCCCTAGATTATTCAACATTTTAGGCTCTAGCCGCTTAACTGGTACCCGGATATGGCCAGTTCACGAACTTGTCCAAGACATTATTTGCCGAAACACACACAAAAAATTATTTTGGTGTAGGTCAAAAAATGCGACCATGAGAGTGCCGCTCCGTTATATCTCATATCGTTATATATATATATATATATATATATATATATATATATATATATATATATATATATATATATATATATATATATATATATATATATATATATATATATATATATATATATATATATATATATATATATATATATATATATATATATATATATATATATATATATATATATATATATATATATATATATATATATATATATATATACAAATTTTTTTTTCATTTTGATTTTCCGTCTCCGCTTATCATATATAGTCGTTTGGCACCAAAATTTTTCCGAAATTCCGAGATTAATGCACATACCAATAGGTAGATTTTTATATGAAATCTACCTAAAAATTATCTCATTAAATACCACTCTTCATTGAAATTTTTTCAAAAATTTTTCAATTTTACTCATTAAATTATTTTTAAGCAACTCGTCCTTCGGACTCGTGGTTTATTGTGCGCTTTGATTCGCAGTGTTGCTAAATAATTTAATTTGTAAAATCAAAAAATTTTCGAAAAAATTTCAATGACTCGTGGTATTACAACCGAAATTTTTTTGCCTTTGTTTTATTTTAATCCCCTCGTTCGATGATAAATTCTCTTAATTTTTTGGAAAATTCCTCAAGCAAGTGGTATTGATTGAGTGGTATGGAGGCCTACGGCCTCATGCTTCTATCGATATACTTGCTTTCGAAATTTTTCGAATTATCGCCGCCCTTAAGAAATTACAACTGACAACTTTTTAAATTATTCGAGTTGTGTGTATATAAACTATCCTTTGAAAATTATGTGATTTTTTTCTAATGTAGCGCTTTTGGGGTGAACACCGGAACACAAAAATTGACCAATACTCTTGTAATTAATAACCGAATTATAAATACCATTTACCAACTTTGTACTATTTAATGTATAAATTATTCCTAAATAAATAGAATGTTTTATGAAACATTATAGAGTTTACCTATTTACAGAATATAGAAAAAAGAAAAAAACAACAACAAAATGTATAAAAACTTAAAATCACGAAACATTTCTAAAACTGAAGAAAATATTGCAGATGTCGTACAATCCTTTCAATGCATTCATTCTAAATTTAACTACGTAATGACGTCACACAGTTTTATTGTGCATTTAAACTATGTTCAAATTGATCTTTTGGGATGAAAATGTCAACTCTTATTGAAAGAGAAATACTCAAATGGTAGTTTTTGTTGTTTCTTATTTTATTTGATAGGAATGAAATTATGGAAAATAATGCTCAGAGAACCACTATTATATGATTTTTAGCACTGCCTGTCAAAAAAATAATTAATTTTCTTGTTAATATCGAAATGATAATAATTTGAACGCAACGGGAAAAACAGTAGCAATAACTTTAAAAAACTACATTATTGATCAATTTAAAATTCTTAAAACGAATTTTTTATGATTTTTATGTATTCATGAAAAAAAAATTTTTTATTGTGATTAAAAAAACACTAGAAAAATGTACCACGCCAGGAATGTAACACTCAACCTATAGCGTCTCAGTCGACGTCGTTACCTATATTGCAATTTGAGCGTTACTCTCGTAGTAGAGGGATAGACTCACAGCTATTATATAATGGATTGCTTGCTCGTAACGCCTCGAACCCTTTTCCTGCTGCTATATAGGACGAGTTTCAGGATTTAAACGTTTAGGGAGAATTTACTCCTAATTCGCATTTCCTTGCACTTGTCGATCTAACTGCAAGATCAGTTTGCATCCGCTCTTTTGAGTTTTATTTACGACGAGTCTCCCAACAATACAACATCAAATACAACAGTTTCATCCAAATTGTCTCGAAGCTGCGTACTGGAGAGTTTATCCACTCACACACATTAAAAAAAATCCTATTTGTGTTATGTTAATTTTCAAAATTTCAACCTATAGTCTTAGTGAAACAATTTTCAATTGTGGTAAAGTGAAAATTATTAGTGAAAAAATTTAATTATTGAAATTCCATGAAATTTGATACGAACTAAAAATGACATTTATGCCATGGAGTGAGTTTCACTCGACAACATTTTTGGCAAGTTTTCTTTTGATTCGTGTTTTTGTATATCATGAAACATATATATCATGAATACCTATAACCGACAAAACCAAAACCTACATTTCTCTTACCCTACCAACTACATTGTATTTGTGCTGTTAAAATAGAAAAAAACCAAATTTGAAATTATTTATTAAAATATTAGAGCATCCAATTTTTTTCCCCAACTCCTCAAATTTTCGCTTAATATGCTTAAATATGTACATATAATATTTGTTTTGTTTTTCTTTTGCTATTTTTGACCAGATTTCCTTTTTTTTATTTTTTCTTTACTTAACGTTTGTTTTCTTACGATTTTTTTTTTGTTTTGTTTATACAAAGCGCGAGATTGTTTGTCTTTTTTATTATTATTTCTTCATATGTTTTATTATAATGTCTTCAATGTGGATAGTATATTTACATATTAAAACGATTTTTTGTTGTTGATTTCATAACCAGTGATGTTTTTGATGAAAACATTTTTGAGTTGGGACTTTTGTAGATGAAATAAATAATAATATGCCTTGCTGTACATACGCCACTGTCGTATGTGTATACAAAATTATTTCAACCATAGTGTCAGAGATTAATTATAAAAATGGGTGATATTTATAATTCTTACAAGAACATAAGAAAAACAAAGCTTAGCATTGTGTCGACAGAATTGAATTACAATAAACAATTGTTATTATAAAACGGAAGCATGGCGAGTTTCTTTTAAAAAATTTATATCTTGAACAAGAAAATTATTTCAAAAATAATAGATCGTAAAATGTGTTTTTTTATATGTGAAATTTATATGTGATATACATACGACGTACTCGTTTTTCGTGTATAATGGTGATACTTGCAGCTCAGACATAAACGAAAGAGTTTTTTTTATTGGTGTTGTGTAATAGGAATTAAAATTTGTAAAAATAACACATAAATACCTTTTAAAACATAGGTCCAGAAAAACAACGATAGATATTTTTGGAAGGACTCAAAATTGTTGATTCGGGCAAAGGATTCTATTTGTACGATGCATGTACAAAGAAGTTCCCCTGAATTTTAGCTGTATGACAGTAAGTAATCTCAATTGTTTTATTATTTGCACAAACCAATTGAAGAGTAAAACGGGGAAGTTCATAATTTTGAGGTATGATGGATTTAATTTTTGGATTTGAATGTTTAGCCAATCACTTCTGGTGGACGATATTTATAAAAAATAATAAGATCAGCAACATTGCGACGATTTTGTAGATAATCAAGATTTAATGTTAAATATTGATAAATTTATGACAGGCAGTGTCTCTAAATGTAAAAACCAGCTTCATCGAGCAAAACAAAACAAAAGTGAATATGCATTCCTATTTGTATTGGAACTTAAATCTGTGTACGATTATATCACTGGCAGGATGGGGTTTAAGATTCCGGGTGAATTAATGAGCCTCTGAATCATTAGAAGTCAAAAGATTGGCTCTAAAAATTAAACTGAAAGGGGACATTGAAAAGTTTTCGCTACTTAATCGACCCAGACCGAACATATTAAGATCTCTCGGGAAAAATGTGATTATCATGGATGCGCTGAGGTGTAGCAGTCATTCCACCGTCAGTCATTCCACGATTTTAGCTGGAATTATGTGGGGTTTATCTCGATTTAGGAGACTGTCTAAAATTAAACAGACGATAAAAAAATGACGACGCATATAAGAAATGAGAACGCAATTCATCTCACATGAACATGCAACAAGGAGGGGAAATAAATACTAAACCCAGAGGTCCGTTGAACCTAATTTCACACCTTTTTAATGTGAAACTAACACATATTAATTAAAAGAACTCAACTAATACCTATGGAACTTAATTAAGCTTTAAAAATGATGATCATACCTTAATACTGATACTTGACGATGGAGAAGGGATCATTAGGTCATGGCAGGTGCAGATATTTTCATCTAAAAGACTCTCCTCAACCAAACAAAATAAATAAAAAAGAACAACACTTTTCTTTTAATATTGTAATCTGTATTTAATTAAAAACTATTATAGTGAATTCTTTTCTACTGACAAACAAAATCCGACACCGAATTATCGAAATTTGTATTTTTTGTATTGCACTTTCTACAAAAGAATACAAATTTTGATAATTCGGTGTTAGATCTTTTTTGGTACAGTTAGAAAAGAATTCACTACTACAAACTAATAACTAGTTTTTGTTCTTTATATTACTTTACAAACAAATATTATTAGTGCATTTGATATACTTGTATTTATATTAATAGAAAAAAAAATTATTTTTCAATGATAGCAAATGAAAAGTCTATTTTCATCACGCTTAGTGCCCTGTGTAAATGGGTTCTTTTACTACTATAGTGTAAAAAGAATAACAAATTGTAGTTGCTATGGTTTCTCATATAATTTAACAAAGTTTTTTAAACAACGCAACCAAGAAAAAATAGAATATGCATTTTTAATGTTATGTTGTCAATTTTCAATTTTATAATTTATAGTACATATCGATTATATATATACTATCATAGAAAAAATTGCATTTCCTACGCGAGACGCTAGCGCGTCTCGTGAACAAATGTTTACTCACGAAAAAACAATGTTTTCATCTCTTGTAGAAAAATATACTATTTTGTACAGCGTTTTCCTGTGTTTCACCAATTTTCAATAAATTACTAAGTTGTATGAAATAATCGAAGTAACACAACAAATTAACATCTCACAAAACAATTACACAATTTGAAAATTCGTCACTGGGAAAACCACTAAAATGAATTATATCAAACCAAAACGACCTCGATTCCCCAATCAAAATTTTTAAGCCGTCCTTTTTAATTATTCAAAAAAATTATGCGATGATTATCTAGCCAATCATATCATCAACACAGGTTTCGTATCATATAAAATTTAGAAAATGTGTCTTCATGTATTATCTCAAACACAAGCAAAATGTACTATTTGCCGGTAAATGTAATAATAATCCATTAATTTCGCCAACTTGAAGTTAAAAAATTACAACACATGAACCAGTATGTCAAGGTTTTCTTCATATGTTGTAATATGGAGATATTATAAAAATGAAAGAAAACATTCTTGCTTTCGCTAAGTATTCTGCCGTTGACAAAGAATTGTTAAAGAATATATTGTCCATATTCATTGGAAGCCATAGACATGCGTGGTATCTTTCGAACGAAGCTAATGCACTTGCGCTTTTTGATTCCAAGGTGGCAACAGAAATTAAGATCAAAAGGGTAAAAACCTTCTGCGCTGCTTTTGAAGAAAGTGAAGAAAGCGAAGAACAAAACGGAGAATGTGACACATCATCTGATGAAGATGTGAAGAAAAGATTATCAAATACTTCTTTCAGCTGGCCCTGTTGTGTTCACTCACAACTACGTAAAAATACTGACAATGAAACTCAAAGACGTCAATGAATACTTCATGAAAAAAGATTTAACCAGATTCGTCACCTCGAACACAAAAAACTTTTTAATTCGCTTCGGATTGTCACAAGATTTCTTGAGATGTCTTCCGGCCATTTTGGATGTCCTTGACGACTATATAGAAGCTGTTAAAATTGTCATGAAATTGCAACAACACGGTTGAGAAAGGCGTGAAGAAGGTGCAAAACTACAACGAAGGTCTCTGCCGGAATGAAGACGAGTTTCAATACTTGCTATTAGTCATCGCCAATTATAAGGCGCAAATCCCAACAAGTGACAAAAACAGACTTATCTAATATTATTTTCCTAAATACGGTATTTCTTGCTTTACTTATTATATGACTTTTAAAATAAATGCATTGCAAAAATGCCAAAAATGTAGACTGATACAACATCTGGTGCAGACAACATCGATTCCTATGCTAGCCCTCATGATATTTGCTTATGCCTTCTTCTACTAGTGTTTATCTGTGTATATAGGAGTTTGTTTGTGTGATATTACTTAAAAAGCTTAAGTACTGTATTAGTATTTAACCACCTTAGAGCATGAAAATAACTAAATAGTATAGTTTTTATGTGTGCAAATCCCATTGGTAGCTGTTTTTGTAGGGCGACCTCCAGAAAGGAGGCAGATAGGGGGTAGGTTTGTTTGGAATAAATGTTGGAAACGAAAAATTAATAGGACCTATCCAGGAAATAAACCAATATTAGGACCTGGTCATACCTTTGACCCATTTAAGGGTCATTTTGAAGCAGTTACAGCGAATTACGACAAAAAATCAAATTTTCAACTTTTGTAAGGAGACCTCTACAGAAGAGTGCCAGATAAAGTTGTTCGAAAAAATTGTTTTAAAACATGTAACAAGACCCGTTCAGAGATTTGACCCCTCTGGCGGTCACCCTGCGAGAGCTATGGATTCTGTTCGTCAATTTTTTGCCAAATTGACATTCTTATGGGCCATTATGGTAGCTGTTACCCAACCTCTCTCCCTGATTTCTTTAAGAGATCAGTCAGTGGATATGATATACTGGACTAGTTGGCGGTGAACTTTCGGCATCAGTCGGTAACACCTAAGAATCGCCGAATTCATCTGACAGTTTTTGGTGTAGAAAATTCAGCGATTTCTTGAACTTTTTCGCTATTAACACCTTAAAATTAATTACCAACTATAGTATATATAAACTAGATTCAATATTTCCTTCAAACAAAATAGATTCTTTTAATTGAAAGTCAGTTCGGTTAATCTTAGCAGTCATGAACCTCAGACAAGAGTTCTATATAAGTTGTTCATATAAGTGGAAGAAGTGATGAACAAGTCATCGAGATATGCGAATACATGATCGTGCAACTGATGATGAATTACTTTTTCCATCAATCGAGCGAGTGTTTGACGTGCGTTACACAGACCAAATGGCATGGCGCATGAAAGTGAATAGGTAAAACAGAGAATGGTGAAAAGTGAATGGGGTCTTTTCTCTAGATCCCTGATATAGTCAAATCTGCCAGAATGCATCTCTTAAATATAAGCTGCAAATATACGCCGTCTCACTTACCCCGGTAGGAGCTCAATGTTAAACAACGAACCAATCTCGGGCCAGTATTGGCGAGCCTAGCTTGGGCTGGTTAGCTTTGGTTTCAGTCTGGGCCAGTTGTAAGTGGTAAGACTGAACCAAGTTTCAGTTTATTAAATTACGCGTTATTAACCAGTCTAATTCATTGTAAACATGTGCAGGCTATATTATGTTTATTTTTATTTTCATATTTTTTGCTCTTTCCACAACCTCTTTCCACACATTTAAATGAGGTATGGAAAAAAAATTGGTTTGATAGACCTAGCCCAAATTTTATTTTCCAGACTTGACCCAAGCCTGGTTTGCCAGAGTTGGCCCCAGGACATCAGTCGAAGCATGGCCCAAGTTCGGGCCGTTTGAAAATGTTAAGCCTGGCCCAACCCCCAAAAGCTTTGGCACGGGCTTGGCCCAGGCTTGGCCCTTAGATTTTTCTTACCCGGGTCACCCTCAGTAGAATTTTTATTAGAAAAAACACATAAAATATAAAAAATTAGAGGACATAGTAATACAAGAAGCATCATCAGTTTCATTATAGGAACCCAAGAACAGAGAAGTTTTCAAGTATTGCTACACCAAGAAAATGACGAATTTTTAGATGCCACGTGTGAACTGGGATTGTGTTTAGAAATTGCGTTAAAGGAGAATCAACCTGTTTTTAAAATTGTTAATAAAATTGCCCACAACAATTAGCAGTAGTTATTTCCCAAGGCTGGTGATAATTCGGATAATTTGTTTGCTGCACATAGGGATAGTAATATTTTTAATATCATTAAAAAAAGGAAAAGAAAGAAAAATTTCTTACAATTTTAAGCATATTCAACTTTATATTCGTGTGAGTAGGAGTGACTTTTTGTACCAGGTGAGGATTGGACCAACGCATAAATTTAAAAATTGCTGTCAATGCATATTCTCAAATATTGAATCAAAATAAATTTTGTTTTTAAATTATTTAACTCTATCGGATCCAAAACCACTTTTAGGACTTTAGTTTAGACTATGTATAGAAAACGTTTTTCGAATGGAAGTTGAGGAGGTGTTGTTCTGCTTCAAATTGCATTGCCAGATTTCATGGGAAACCAGCCTTTTCCAGAAGTGGAATGCGTGAGTTGCGTAGGAAAACTCACGTCACATGGGAACTCAAGAACATGCAACTCAAATAGTACAAATGAGACAACGTAAATCGTTGTATATCACCATAAGAAATAATATGTTTGTTGATTTGTTACGAACGCTATATTTTGGTTAAATCAACCAAAAATAAATATTTGTGGTTCTCAAAATCAAGTATATGTTTGAAAATGCTATATACTATAGCCGTGCACACCATATTTGAGTTACTTACCATCATATTGCTGTTTATGGTTGCGAAAACCATATTTTTAGGTCATATTAAATGAAACATTGAACATAATATAAGATATCTTTCTAAATTTCTACTGAAAATGTGTTTGTGTGGCATTTGGTATAAATCAGCAAACCTAACATTTGAATCATTGCTACACACATTGAAATGGCATTGCACGGCTACGGTTCGTTAATAATTCCAACTTGATGGATCATAGTGGATTGCACTTAATAAAATTCTGCACAATTGGTAAGGCCTGTCAATGAGTTTCTAGTCTAGTCTAGTCTGCTTTCACAGATATATCTGGAAGAACGTAAAATTTCTCGAAATGTCATCATCTTAGTAATTTTTACTATGTTCTTTCTTAGTTTTGACTTTTTTTCTCATACGTACTTCAATCAAACATACAAATTCCCTTAAAAAGAAATCTGTCGTTTCTTAATTTTTTTGTTTCTCATCTTGAGATCCGTGAAATTTTTGTTATTGATTTACTTTTTGGATCATCATCATTTGTTGTTTTTTTACTATTATTATTTGACTATTTCTTATTATTTTTATTTTATTCTTCTCCTTTTTTCATCTACTTAAGTTAGAAAAAACTTTTTTTTTGTTTTGGTATTAACTATTGTTACTGTTAATAAGAAGTAAGGCGCCAGTTTCTTATTTTTTGTCTCGTAGAGTAATAATGAAAAAAAAAAATAATAATTTAATTTCATTTTTGTGTGAAGACGTTTTTTTTTTTGAAAATGAAAATTTTGGATTAAAAAATAATATTTTATTTTTTCTTACGTTACGATGGATAATGTGATTTGATGCCCTTTCTTATTCTAATTACAAATGAGATCAAGGAATATTTACGATTATGCCCTATATCAAACTACTTGTCATGATCACAATGTCGTTAAACGGTTTGGCTACAAACGACATACCAATAAAAAAATATATCACATATAATTTAAAAAACCAAATTTTCTTAAATTTACAATTTTATTTGTTTGTTTTTTCATAAATACTATAAGATCGACAACCGCATTGTGTTTGTTTTTGTTTTAAAATAAAAATTTTTTTTGTAGGTTTCTGTTTTACGATCTCGCGACATTTGATAGAAGCCATATGTTTTGATTTATACGAAATGAAATTGAGGTTTTTCATTATTATTGGGGAAAATGATGAAAACTCAAATTTATTTTTAGTTTTTTGAAATATGTATTTTTTATATATATTTTTTTTGTGATCATGTTTACAGTTTGATTTAGTTGATGTCCATCCGTTGAAATTATTTTTTTAATTTGTTTGTATGATCGACACAATAATGTATATAAACAAAATATGATTTCTTTTACTTTTAAAATAATGAAAAGATTACAGAAGAAACAGTATTTTTTTGAGTTTTCAGGTTGTTTGAAATTAAACGTGATTGTGACATAAGTGAAAAAATCCATATGGTAATCGATTTGGTAATGTGTAATCAATAGGTTTCATAAATCAAGAAGATATAAATATCATTTGTTTATAGAGAGGAGACTTTTATTTTTTACAAAATAATTTAGAAATACGAAAACACATTCTTTTAATGTTTGTCACATCAAATCTATACTGTGAATTAGTTAAGATGAATTAGAATTACTTTAAAAAAAATATACGTTTTGTATGCATGCAGTTAAATATGTATGCGACTATAAGCATTTTGGTCATGGACGCTATTAAACTGATCTGGATGCAAAGAGTCCTAGCAGGGTGTGCACATAGTTCTTATTACAAATCATATATGAGTGTCCGTTTGAAGTATGCCGTTCCACCAAAAACACTATGGTAATAGTGGTTAAGTATATTATTAGTATATTTTTTAAATTTTGTATTTCATTTATTTAAATTAATACATAACTTTAATTTTTTTATAGATTTTTTTCCCAACCAATTTTTATAACAACCAGAGTAGTAAATACTCTATTTGAACTGATCCTGCTCTGATTGGGCTCCCTTATCTAGCTCGGACAATTTGAAGTGTTACATGTTTGACCAGGCTGGTTAATCAGTAAAAGGGCGAGTCGAATCTGAACCCTAAAATAATGTCAGTCTAGTTAAGATTAGCACGTACTTTATAGTTTTCGTGTATATAACTATACAGAATTGAAGCTGTTTTCTTAAATCAAATTGTTTATTGAAAATAATTTACAAAAAAGAAACGGCTCCTGCAGAAATAAACCTAAAATAACGGGTCCTATATGCAAAATGGTCTTTTAATTTATAAGGAAAATAAATATGTAAATATTCCTTTATTGCAATAAAGCTGCGTAACTTCCAAACAACATTAATTTATATCAATGAGTTTTTTTAAATATTACAAAACAATTATCCATCAAACAATGTTCATTTAATTTTAATTTCTCATTTTAAAATCTTGAACAAAACGAAAGTACGCCAAAGCGTAACACCAAGCGTAGAGACATATTTTTAGTTATCATTATCGCTTCTATTTTAATCAAAATACTTCGAAAAAATTGCATAGATATTGTTTTACTTTTTAACTATCGAAAGCTATAAACTATAGAGATAGTTAATGCAATTTTATCACGTCCATATGTGTGTATGTCTGTCTGTGGACAAGATATTTCGGAAACTAGTTGGCCCATTGCAGCCATATTTGATACACTGGTATCACAGCCCAATATATACTACAGTATTAAGTTTCAGTTTCACATGTCAATTGTTCCCCTAGATATGGAGGTCAAAGGGTGTATTTCTGTCTGTATGAGGGCATGATATCTCTCGATATCTCACGATATCTCTAGAAACCACTCGAACCATTGACAACAAACTTTGTTTGATATATATTTTCTTATACACTCAGTGATAGTATTTCGTTTTCGATAGTTTCGTATCTTGGGCTTACATAGTTCTAGTTATTAATTTTATGCTTAAGATTTGTTCGATAATTCGGGCTGGATTAAGATTTTCTATTTAGAGTAATCTGATACATCCGATTCTACTTGTATACACAAATCTCTCTGACAAAATTTCTGACATTTCTCGCGGTTATCCTGAAGCTTGAACTTTTTTTTATTTAGCTAATTGGTTTTTAGAATTAATCAGCAGCATAAAACAATAACTGGCAATCTCCACCTAACTCGGTTTTCATGAGAGGCAGATTCTGTTACGTTTAAGAAAATCAAACTTAGCGTACGAATAACGCATTACGAGTTATGTCTCCACAATCGCATTGATACAATAATTATGCCTCCATGAGCATTTTTTTTTTAAATTATAATGTATACAAATTTTGAGATTCTAGTTTTTGCATCTCAGTATTGGAGATTGTTTTTGCTTTCAACATAATATGAAATGATAGACAAAACAAATTAACTAAAATGAAAAAAATTATTAGAGTTGAAAATGCATATTTTAGCAATATGTTATAAACAGGTTTTTGTTTATACGGGGATACTAACAATGATTATCACAAAAAAAAATATATCAAAATGGTCTCTGGCCCGGGAAAAATAAACTGTAATAAAATGAACTGTCTTATTTTAACCTGCTCTAAGCCATACATATTCTTATGAAAAAATTTTCGTGCAATTTAAAAATTTTGTATTATTATGATTAATTGATTGTAAATTACAAGAACATTTTACTCGTTAAGTTAAATAGGAATTTTTTAATTGCCCAAAAACCAAAGAGGATTCTTATCCAAAGTTAAAACTTAACGACTTGGTCTTTTTAAAAAACGCTTTCTATTAATCTCTTTCACTTAAGTTTTCTTATTCAATTCAACTACAAAAATTATCCCATACATAGAAAATCTGCCGTATAATAATTTTAAATTGATTTCTCATAGTTTAACCTAGCTAAAACGCTGTTCAAAAATTGGGCTTTTTGGACGTTGTCGTAAGTTTTTTAATAGCGAACCTTTTCTATTAATATAGATTTCATTTACACGTCCCTGCATGTAGTACTGTTCTCATATATGGGGTGGAGCTTATTATAGTACTTTGAAGTACCTTGATTCTGTTCAACGCAGAGCTGTTAAACTGGTTGGTAACTCAATTTTTACTAATGAGCTTGATTATTTGCAGCACAGAAGAAATGTTGTTGATTTGACAATGTTCTACAAGTACATTATGGATAAACGATCTTCCACAGAGATAAAGTCAACTATACCTAAACCAGCAAACCTACTTATTGTTCCACAGTAACTGTTGTGACTTCTGGCCCATCCATTTACGGTTTAAATAAAAAAGTGTAGAATTGTCGCCTTTCTGCGTGATTTTTTTAACAGAGTCTCTCACCAGTCTCTCTCACCTTAAAAAAAGCATTTCAACAGCGCAAATACAAAAAAACGAGTCGACAAACAAGCAAACTGTTTAAATGAAACAAACCGTATTCAGACTGTACCCGAGGCATCCAACCAAGATGACACACATTACACGACTGACATTTGGATGGTTTCACTAATTACGTGTGAAATAATCAAAAACTAGTTCATGCATTGTTTCATGCTTACTCATGGGAATAATATAAATAACAAGCAAAAATTTACAACGATGCGATGATAATGAAATGTGGCGTTGTAAGTTCTCATTTAAATAATGCCATCGGTACGCTGCTTCGTTAAATGTAAAATTGTGTCGTGAACCAAATTATCGCACGGGTGGCCTTTAACTGGTAACTGGTAAAACGATTCTTATTAAATTGATTCTGGAAGCAATTCAATCCCGAAAGTATACAGATTTAGCTCGTGCACCAGCCGAAATGACTGCAATATTGCTTCCAGGTGGAAAAACTGCAGCTCATTTCAACTCACCGATCGACACCAGTAGACGAAATAAATATTTGCCTGAAGTACTCTACTTTGTGGCGACAGGTAAAGACGTTAATGGGCTATTATTTTGAAAACGTACATTTTTTGGTTGATTTTTAAATTTTTGATTTTTAAAAAATCTGAAATTTTGATATATTGTTGGTATTGACGAAAGGAAAAAAGCTATTTCTGCTTTTATTTTTTGAGTACTCTGAATCGGAGTTATGCGCGGTTGAATTTTGAGGCTTTTTCACGTAGTTTTGGTAATGGTGGCGTTTGGTAATGTTTTGTGAATATGTGCCACAAATTTCATCCGACTTACGTATATTTTTGCAAGTAAAAAGGAAAATAATTGAAATAAGTAAGTTTAAAATTAATAACTTTTCTCTTTTCCGCTAGGCGGCGCGTAAAACCTTGGTTTACTTCAAAGCTCATATCTCAAAAAGTCACTTTTTTTTTTTGTTTTTCACAAATTTTAAAGTAAACATATGCAGCTATGAAATTGAGAAATAAAAAGTCAGCAATTCAATATGGATTTTTTCTTACGATTTTTTAAAGTTTGGTATATGAAAAATTCACATGTGTTTTTCTATTAAGTTAATAATCCTGTACTAAATGTGGATCTAATAAATTAAAAATTTCATATTTTAACACCTGCAATAAATTTGAACCATTTTCTGTGTATTTCTGATTGAGAAACAGGTATTTATTCAGAATAAGAATAGAAGATCCCAATGATCGAAGATTTTGTTATAATTTCAACATCACCAACACTATCATTAAAAAAAAAATTAAAAAAATATTTTTTCTATAAACATTATAATTTAATTAATATTATATAAATTAATACATTAAAAAATTAATTTATATAATTCTTTTTGCCTTTACATTGAAATATTTATGATTATCAGAAAAAGAAAACATTTTGGCAATTATTTTATCGGGTGTAGTGTTATCCGGTAAAAAACAGTGGAATCCTTGAGTTCCACTTATGGTTTTAATTTCCGAAAACCACATCGAAAGAAATTGCTCCTGTAATTCGATATCTCCTGAAAACACATATGAAAACATATGAAAGCTCTCCGGGCTTCTCTTTTAAGTGTTCCTCCAATCCCATCGGATGGACCCTTTCCGTGGGCAGTTGCAAAGAAATGCCATTCTGCAGGTATTTTAAAATCATCAATATGTTTGCAGAGATTTATGAAATTCTTCTTATTTTTATATTGAGCTTGACCATCAGTAAAATATAAAATTTTTTGATACTTGGATATATTTCTTGCTGTTTTTCAATGAATTCAATACACCTTTCCTGGTATTTATGAACTGCAACTGTGTTATGCATTAAATAATCAGATATAATGACAAAAGATAAGACCTCTAGTTTATCATTACATGATTTGTAGTAAATTACGATTGGGTGGATTGTGGCTTGAACTTTATTGAACTTTATTGTGCAGCTTCTATCTCATTCTGCGTTATCATTGAGTATCCTGGATACGTTGATTTGACCAAAATTTACGTGGTAGAATTGTCAACAAAAACACTTGTTTTGATTTACAGCTGGCATCTTTAAATTCCTTTTTAAGGTTCATAAGCCATGATGTATATTCACATGCCTCGTTTGGTGATAACACTTTAACTGAATCTACTTGAAATATTCTTTGACTTATTGCCGATGTGACACTTGCAATTTTTTTATAACTTACTGTTGTAATATGTTTTGTTTGATAGGAGATTTGGCTAACCTTCCAAGAACATTGTTAATATATTCGAAAGTGTCATTAAGTAGTTCAAGAACTGGTGGAGATATAGTATCAGCCGAAACTGGTGATGGATCTAAAGATGCTGGAGGTATTTGAATATTTTCGTTCGTTGGAACATTTTCAACATCCTGATTTATAGAAATAACTTCACTATCAATAGTTTCCGAACATGAAAGCTGCTGTAGAAAATATTAGTTGCATATGAATTTTTATTCATTTTAATAAAAAAATTAAATTTGCCTTATTTTTATAGATAAAGTGCCACATGTTTCGCATATAAACTGGTCATCACGCAAAGTGAAATTTAGGGTCGCAGCTTTTTGAATAACAGCTGGTGTGACCAGTTTCACATTTTTTGATGTCCGCTTATGATTTTTGAGACCGTACAAGCTACAGCACAATTTGAAAGGCATTTCTATTATGTATTATATTTTCTAAACGTTATGTCTTCTAAATATTTTTGAATATGCTTGCTATAAGGCAATCACATCAATATATATATATATATATATATATATATATATATATATATATATACCTTTTAAATAGTTTTGACATAGGTAGAATCAGGTAAAATTAGGTGAGTACAATTTAATATATTTGATTGGATGCAAGCATAATTTGTTCCAAAAACCGTTTGTGGGCGGCATTAGAAATTTTAAATGTTAAAATTATGAGTCTCTAATGAGATTTTAATTAGTAAAAAGGGGCTGAATAGACATTTTTTTAAAATGAATAAACATTTTACAGACCCTTTTAATAATTTAAATTCCTTTATTTTACCACTTAACTTAAATTAATTTTTAATAAGTTTTTAACAATTTAACCGCACAGAAAATGGTTCAAATTTATTGCAGGTGTTAAAATATGAAATGTTTAATTTATTAGATCCACATTTAGTACAGGATTATTAACTTAATAAAAAAACACATGTGAGTTTTTCATATACCAAACTTTAAAAAATCGTAAGAAAAAATCCATATTGAATTGCTGACTTTTTATTTCTCAATTTCATAGCTGCATATGTTTACTTTAAAATTTGTGAAAAACAAAAAAAAAAGTGACTTTTTGAGATATGAGCTTTGAAGTAAACCAAGGTTTTACGCGTCGCCTAGCGGAAAATTCAACCACGGATAACTCCGATTCAGAGTACTCAAAAAATAAAAGCAGAAATAACTTTTTTCCTTTCGTCAATGCCAACAATATATCAAAATTTCAGATTTTTAAAAAATAGTTGTTTTTTTCGATGTACGTTTTCAAAATAATAGCCCTAATATTGAAATTGAAGTATCAAAAGATATTTCAATTAGCATCGCATGTGTTGCGAACACATAGGCAAATCTTTTAATTTGTATGCTTATTTTTTTTATGCGATAAATTTTGTAATTTCTGTTCCACAAAAAAGCACAAACTTTATGATTTTTATTAAATAAAGATTCAAATGTTACTGCAATTTTACCAATTGTACTAAGTCTAAGTAATATTACGTAATATTACCAATTTTACCGGTAATTTATCATGGGTAATATTACCTTTACATCTGTAATTGTTACTCATTTTCAACATTCGCCAGTACCATTTACGCAACGATTTTTATTATATTATTGTTTTTGATGAACAATCGCCTGTACCATTGGCGCAATGATTGATGATTTTATTAGATTATACACTATGCTTGGCTAGTGTGGAAGAAACATGAAGAGTTTTATCAAATCCATATAATGGGGGTCATTCATTTTAATTCTTGAACGTAATAATTATATGTGATGTGGTGAGTATCACCCGGTGTTGGTTCCGTTGACTTTTGGGATCGACTTAATCCCTATTATTTGCTCATTTGAATCCGCCCACTTGTGAAACTCTTGCGAGAAATTCAGAATTTATGATTGGCTGGAGAAAGGCATAATCGAACTCACAGACTGCAGACTGCAAATTTAAATCTCAAGGTACGCAATTCCAAGGTATGCATTTACTATTGATGAGAAACGTGATCTACACAGCCAGTTGATTTGAACGTTTTCGTTCTGCATCCGAAAATGGAAAATATTGGCAGTTAAAATTTTGAAAATGTTCACATTATTTCATTAATTATGTCTTCCAGACCGATATAGTTAAAACTTTAATAAATATTAGAGACGTCGTCTAATGAGACAAACAATAAAATAAAAAAAAAACAACCAAAATAATTATCAACTCAAAAATAACAACAACATAAAATCATCGTCATTCCTGAGTACAACAATATTAATGAGTTCGCGATAGGCGTGTCTCTCATAATATTTTTCATTTTAAAATTTTGATCATCAAAACAATAAAAAAATTTCAGACGACCAAAACAGAACTATAAATAATTTAAATTAAATTTCGGTTTCATCTACAAAAAATTAACAAAAAAACAAATAAATAAAGTAACAATCCAACTGTGGAATATTATTGATTGGCTTTGTCTTTGTCTCTTCTTTTATTCTTATTTCTATATTTTCTGTGTCTTATATTTAACAACAACAACAATAAGAAATTAATTTCATAAGAAAATTTAAGAATAAAAAATAATTTGAAAAATGAAATGTCAGGTAAGACGATTTGGATGTTATTCTTTTATGTTTAAAAAACTGCCTAAGGGATAATTACATTTTATTTGATTTCTTTTAAAGTTCTTAAAGAAATTAATTGAATTTCAACAAAAAACTGTTATATATAAAGGACATTTTATTTGGTATTATGGAGGAGACTGGAACTAAGCTGAACTAAATCATTAAATCAAAAACATTTTACTTTTACTCTACTCTACTACACATTAAAAGTTTTCCTTTTGAAAATCCAGTTAAATAAACAAACACTTGACCTTCTTACGATCCTTATCCATATAACCAACGTCGTTTAGCTCAAAAATAAAAAAAAATTAAAGTTCAAATTTTATTTTTATTTGCTAAAGAACAAAAACTCTCAAAAACAATGAAAATAAATAAACGAATTCACATAACACACCAAAAAAAAGTTGCATTAAAATACAAAAGCTTTTACTTTACCATAACAAAAAAATCCGCAAAAACAGAAACAACAACGGAAAATGTGAAAAGCAATGAAAAACCAAGACAAACAATAATAAAAATATATTTTTCAATAGATCTCCATTATAACAACAACAAAAAAGGGTTGACTTTTTGAAAAGAGTAAAGAAAATCAAGAAAAACAAAATTTCCATTATGTTCAATTGTTCAATTTTCACCCAACAAATACCGAAATGAAAATCTCTTTTGTCTCTATATATAGTTTCGTTTACTTTTCCGTTTTTATTTATATTTGAATTTCGCGGCTTTTCAAAAATGAACAAAATAAAAGCAAATAACTTTTACTGCTGGAGTTTTTACTTGTTTTCCACTTTTCTTTTATTTAGTTTTTTTTCAACTCTGTTTTTTAAATATAAATTTTCATTTAAAAGTTTTCAATAGAATAAAAGCAAAAGTTGTACGGGGATACTTTTGTTGGGGGTATCGTTGGTTTGGATTTAATTTTTATTTTAGACTTATATTTTGAAAAATTTACAAATTTTGGTAACGGCAATATGGTTATATAAGTCAAATCAAACAAAAAACTGAGATGCTGCATAAATTTATTGTGTAGAAAAAAAAATAACCGCGGGTGTTAGTATACAACGGTACATTTTTAATATTAAGTTTAGAGGTAAATGTGGTCAGTTGAAGAACATTTATTTTAGGCTACAGTATTTTAAATTAGATTCAACATTTTGGAAACTATTTTATTAATTTTAATGTAATTGTTATTCTGTTGGACCTCTTTAGTACCATTGGATTTGTATAACAATGGAAACTCTCAAGTCTCAATGCTGTAAAGATCACTCCATTGCTTGTTATAAGGAACGACCTTTACATAACGCTATAGGAAACTCCAAAAATTCTTTGGAGGAAAAACATCTTACAGATGTACACACTGTTATCGGTGTTCGACGCCGATTTACAAATAGTGGCCGAGACAGCAGATAAAGTATTTTCTGCTTTGCAAGGCTCTCTAATCAGAGCGGTATCTATCTTTACCGCACCTGCCTCTTACTCAGAAGAGGTAAAGGCATTTACAAATCAGCTAAAAGATTTAAAATCACAATTTCTCAATGCTTTACAACAACACAAATTCACTCGACCTTTCCCTCATTATTGGAGTAGATACAAGTACCGAAACGATTTTCTTATATTAAAATCTGAACGATCGAACCGCTCTCCCATGCGAAAACGGGCCAAATCGCACATTCAAATATTCAATGGTATTCGCTCGTACTACCATTGCTTCAAGATGTCAAAAAATGCCACCGAGAGTGTAAACATTTCTCAGATCACTCTAGATCTGCTCACATGGGACGATAGTCATTCCCAACACCGTCTACTAGTTGTCCTCGGCATTACTTCACAAAAATCGTTCCTCATTATCATTTTCAGTTATTCCAGAAACTGTGGAAGGAAAACTCTCAAATAAACCCGACTGCTCTCTCTATGTAGCTAACGCGACTAAGATTAACACTTATAGTACACGTTCTTTAAACTTAAACGCTGGTCTTGGACGATCGTTCTGTCAGACCTTTGTTTTAGTTAATTTTACCATGCCCATTCTTTCAACTGATTTTCTAAATAAATATGCCCAAAAATTATCTGACTGAATCGATCAAGCATGACGTGTCTCACATTTAAGTAGGATTAAAGTTTTATTGGCTATTGATTGGATTTATTATAATCATTACTTTACATTTAAAATGGCTAAATTGTCAATAAATTTTACTAATATTAGAGATTGTCTTTAAATCTAAATTCGGTCTACTTAACCTTGACAGTTTTAAGTCAGATGTTCTTTTTTAACCCGAAACAATAATCAGTGATCTGACGCGAAACGTAAATCAGTTGTCTTTGGTTAGTATCGGTCTCCCAATTCGCCTGTCAACATTAATTTATTTCATGACTTATATCTAAGAAGATAGACAAACTTCTTGAGTATCCTAATGCCAAGTTTATAGTTCGGAGATTTTAATATTCACAATAAAGATTGGTTCAAATACAGTTCTAAACAGACGATCTTGGTAGAAAGGCTGAAATGTTTGCTCTTTATTGTGATTTGTGTTTTACACATATAATAGACCAGCACATATAATAGACCACAAGATTTCCTTATTTTCCTGGACAAAATAGTAACTTGCTTGATTTGTTTTTGGCAAATGATCCATGTTTGGTACAGTTTAAAGTTTTAAAATCTTTAGGTGTTTCTAATCCACCCAATTAAATATAGAGACCCCTACATAATTCAAAGAAACCCCTTGTCTTAAATGGCGTTATAATTTATAATGCTATGAATATGCCAGGACTTAAATGATTCCTCTGAAAACGAAATTGTCTTTTAAGACAAGTGCTTTTAAGTTTTCCGAAGCTGTTCTCAAGGGTATGCGAAGAGTTATTCCCAATAGATTGACCATTCCAAATGGTCTTTGGCTTTCAAGTAAATGCACATAGCCAATTAAAATTAAGAAAAACGCCTTTCGAAAGATTCAAAACTGATGAAAACCTAAGATAGTAGATTATCAATTCAGTAGATTATCGACAGACAGTATCGATGGAGAGAAACATATGTAGGAAACTAATAGATTTAGAAAAAAAAACTAAAAAATTTGCTGACCACCCTATTGGTTTGCGCAATTTCTATAAAGCGGGTCAGGCCGGCAATATAATTTTTGTAAGTCTTTTCTACCTCCTCTTATCGATAGAGATATTCCTTTAATTGATCCTAAAGAAAAAGGTAGTTTGTTTGGACATTATTTTTCAAAAAAATTCTACGCTAAAAGACCCTAATTTTCAACCTCAATCAATTCCTAGAGCTTAATATGAGACGATCCATTTTTCGTAAAGACACCATTCGAAAAATGCTTTTAAGGCATCTGAGCCTGATGGTATTCCTCCAATAACTCTTAAACTAATAATAGTTCTGAGTAGCTAGCACTAATTCTAACTAAAATCTTCTATTTATCTAGGAGTTTTTCCCGAAATATGGAAAATGGCAGCTCTTGAAAACCGATCCAAACAACTACAGACTTATATCAATTTTGTCGGTTGTTGCGAAAATAATTGAAAAATTTATGCATTTGACAAAGTATGGCATATGTAAATTAAGATGTTTTGGAATAGATTAGCAACTTTTACTCTGGATACAAATCTTTATATCAGGACGCAAATTTCAGGTTAATGTTGATGGTGTCTCATCAGACGTCTTTTCAACTAATGCTGGTGTTCCAAAAGGTTCCGATTTCTCACCCAATCTTTTTCTTACCTATACTAATGTTCGCTAGATTCAACAGTTGATCCCATCCATAGTTTTGCAAATGATAGCACAAATCATGCGTCTCATGAAATGCCAAATCTTTATGCCTAATCCACTCTTATTGTCGCTAGAGCAAATTTAATAGACTCCTTAAACAATGATCTTAAAGCAATTATAAAATAGGTTTTAGTAAGTTGAATTTAATGCGAGCAAAACACAGGTTTGCTATTTTACTAGATTATCTACATCTTATCCGTTTCTTTTAAAGTTTGAAGCCAAAGAGTTGGAGTAGAATTAATCTGTTAGGCTTCTGGGAGTTGAAGTTGAAAATATTATGAAGTGGAATTCTCATATTTTTTACCTAGCTAAAAACGATTTTTGAAAATTGGCTTGTTTTAGACGTTATCGTAGGGTTTTTAATAGGAAACAGCTTTTTTTCGTATATAAGTCATTTATACGTCCCCCTATATTGAGTACTGTTAGCACATTTGGGGTGCGGCGTACATAACTAAAGATTAAAGTGCAAACTTTTTACGTCATACGAGAGAGAAGCAACCCATCCACTTGCGCCATGGTGTCTTTGGATACTCAGACGTTAATTTATAATTTATTATAATTAATACTATAAACATGCTTAACTTTATTTAAAATAATATCGATGACTAGTTTCATACAAACTGGCCATAGCAAAGAAGGAATTTGGCTTAATGTTGTCTCAATGCATGTGCCAACCGTTTAACACTCCTTGGTTCTCTCTTCTCTATCTCATTAAAAAGCAGAACAGTGAGTGGAGATCTTGTGGTGATCCCCGTTCTCTTAATAATGTCACTATTCCAGAAAATATCTTACTCCACTTATTCGTAATTTTTCACAGTAACTTCATGGAGGGTGTCTGGCTTAAAACGCAGCAAAATGAGTGGATAATCTAAGAGTTGGGCATGGAGATGCTGGACTACATGGTTAAATGCATGTTAATACCGGAGAGTGGTGCTAAGATAAGAGCAAAATTTATTATGAGTTATCTTAAAAGCACCTGTGATGCTTCTATGCAACGCAAAAGCGTAAAGAATTTCGGAAAAGGAACTGCTAATAGTAAGAGCAGATCATTTCATGTGTCTTATAGACGAAGTTCAGAATAACCCACGGGAAAGTGCGTACAAAATTGTACTCACTAAACTAAAAGGTGTTCAATCAGCTGCACCAGTGTGCCCAGATATAATGACTGAAATTATGTCTGGATTTTTCCACACCACGGTGATTTCTTCCCACGACGTGAGCAGCAAATTGAGGATAACTCAATTTTAGCTGTTACCACTGAAGAGGTCCTAAACGCCTTGCTCAGATTATCCGTTAATAGCAACCCCGAATATCTAGACGGCATCTCAAATATCGTTTTAAAACAGCAATAAAGAAGAAGCCGATGATATTCAGATATACCTACACTGCGTGCCTGAGAGAATGGGTATTATCTGAAGAATGGCAGCGTTAACGCCTTGTGCTTATACCAAAAGGTGACTTCTTCTGGAAACCCTCGTTTGCAACCCACTGTGCATGCTGGACACAACTGGAAAAATCTTTGAGAAAATTGTTGGTACTCGACTTGAACATACTGAAGGCGAGTGGGGTCTTTCTGACCAGCAGTTTGGTTTCAGAAAGAAGCGCTCTACCATTGATGCAATATCTGCAGTATATGGGATGGTGAATAAAGCTTTAGGTGGTAATTGATGGCTGGAGGGTGATAAACAATATTGTGCTGTTGTCATCCTGGATGTTAAAAATGTCTTTAACTCTGCCAACTGGAACCAAATCCTGAGATCACTAGACACACTGTATGTACCTGACTACATGCTACGTATAATTTAGCCAGCTACTTCACGGAAAAAACTCAGCTGTATGATACCGAAGCAGGTCCTAAGAAGTACAATATAATGGGAGGAGTACCCCAAGGGTCAATCCTTGGCCACTGTTATGAAACATCATGTACAATGGTGTTCTCAGAGTACGTGTGCCAGAACAAACAACGATTACCGGCTATGCAGATGAGATTGCCATAATTGTTGTTGCTAAGAACCTCTTGGAGATTACGAGAAACTGTAACTAGACCGTAACCAGCGTTATAGCATGGCTTACCAATACAGAATTAGAGTTGGCCGATCACAAAACGGAAGTCGTACTAATAAGTAGCAGGAAAGTGGTGGAAAGTACGATATCCAGGTTGGTGGACAGATAATAAAATCTAGCCAGCACCTGAAGTATCGTGGCGTCGTTCTAGACCACAGACTCAACTTCAAAGACTGATGTGCGTTGGTGACAAAGCCAAACGAGTGAGGGCTGCTCTTGCAAGGCATATGCAAAACATTTGTGGCCCTATAAAACCGATCAAAAAGCTTCCATGTAGCGTTAAAACATCAATATTGATGTATGCGACACCCATATGAGCCACAGCGGTGAAGACGCCATCTTATGTTAGACTTATTAAAATGGACTATAGATTGACATCGTTGCGCATTTTCTGTGCTTTTTGCACGGAATCTGATGAGGCTGTTAATGTGATTGCAAGTAGGATGCCGATCGATATTGCGGCACAACAGGTATCGGATCTGCGTAAAGTAACACAAAATAATAATGACACACGAATACGCGAAGACTTCATCATATACAGTCATTTAGAATGGCAAGTGAAATGGGAGGCTTCCATCAACAGACGATGGAGCTTTGTGATGATCCCTGACGTAAAAACATGGACAACAAGAAAACACGGTGACGTCAACCATCATTTGACACAGATGATCTCAGGCCATGAATATTTCCGTGAGAACTTTTACAAGTATAAGCACGTACCCAAATTGTCGCTACTGTCTCTACTGAGAGAGTTCTATACTCAACCCTTGCACTGCAAAGGAGTGCCTTAACTGGTGGTACCGCAGGGATTCAATTCAACAGGACCACAAGAGCAAGGGAGATGTTTTTATCCGATAAAAATACACGTGTAGCATTTAAAAAGTTTGGTTCTTCGTGTTTTTGAAAATTTTCATCTTCCTAAGAAAAACAAAAAAAAATATAAGCTTCATGGATGCAACAATATTGGTCCACCTACTACTTATGAGGAGAAACGCTACTGTGTCACAAATATTGAACGCTATATTCTCACTAGCCTGATGCCATTTCTATCTCGGATATCACCACCGAAACGGTTGTTTTAGCTCTTTATTCCAATTTGATTGCTTGTTCTGGAGTGTCTTTAGTATTTGTCGCTGATTAGGGTTCCCAATTCACATCTAACGTTTTCTGTGAGTTGGCTAAATTTATAGGTTTTGAACGTCAGGAAGGAAGGAAAACTTACTGACTTCAACTCATACAAAAACGTATTTGAAAAACTGATTAAAACTATTTTAAGTCCCCAATATGAAGATTGAAGACGTTTTAATATATATGAAGACTGACTAGCATATGAAAATTCGCTGGTTTAATCTAATTGAAGATTGAAGATTATCTTTGCAACAAGACATTCCTGATTTTGTATCCAAAGACAAGTTTTCAGCTGATACAAAACCGATATCAACAACTGATTAGCTCTAGGTGAAATCACCGGTATGAAGATTGAAGTCATGGATGGTTTCAACATGACTGAAGACTGGCTAGCATATGAAGACTATCTAGTTTTAGCAAAATTGGAGATCGACTAGCATAATGATCACTAACTAGTTTAATACAAGTGACTTTAAACCTATATATTTGCGCTATTATTCACTTCAGCTTTATATAGTTCACCTTAAAAAATAACAAATTTCTTACAAACAAGACGTGCCTTATTTGTATCCAACGAAGAGTGATGCAGATCTCTTGTTTTTAGTCCAAACGATAAATGGTGCGTAATCTTAAATAAATTCCAAAACAACTTCTGAAGATCTTGATTTTAACATGATGGCACAAAGTGAAATCGACAAAAGGTTAAATTTTTTTTCTCATTTCTCAACAACGTCTATTCCTTCATTTATAATTACACAAGTCAGTAGAGCAACTGTCACATTAAAATCTCTCCTTATTTCTTACTTTTACATCGTTCCATCTTTAATAGCACTAGGGGGAGTGTTGTGGTGAACATTTACAGTAATAAATGTTCGTGTATTATTAACGCTTAGATAACAATTTGATATTAACGCTTAGATAACAATTGTTGACACTTTTGAGAGGAGTTACTAGATCAAGCTATTACAAATGAACATATTTAATAGGGTTTGTGTAAGGTAAGTGCTCGCAAGTTTTTTAAAAGAAGCGCGAACCTTCGGATGGTATCATAGTGGAAAAGTATAAAGTTTTGATAAATTTATGATCGTATTTTCCAAACACTTTAAATTTAGATTTTGTATCCTCGTTGTCCACCAGCTCGATCACTCCGATGTCTCTTAAACTGAAATTGCTGCCATAAAAGTGACTCGTTGCTGCTCCTGTCCTGGTTTGGGTTGGGCTTTGCGATTTGATTAAACGTTGAGCAATTAAAGTTTACGATATAAGTGACTTTTCAAAAAGTTCTACATTGTTTTCGCACTTTCAGAACTTTGAACAATAAAAACTTATATAAAATTACTAATTTATGAAAATTAAAATCAATTATATTAAAACAGTTATATTAAACAGTTATATTAACAGTATATTAAAACAGTTAAATTAAGTTCAAATGGTTTCAACTAGAAACTGATTATTATTGTAGTAACGTGACATTTGAACTTGTCAAGTTTCATTCTCTTTATTTTGACTTGTGAATAAACAAATTAATGTTATTTATTTGCTTAAACCTTAATTTAACGACATATATAAATGCATTCGGAAGAATAACAAAATCTTATCTATAATGTTTTGATTTAAGGTTACATTTTCACATATCTCTTTATCAGTTATAATAATGAAAAATTAATTACAAAAAAAATAAGTTACACTTTGGTTCTATTGAAATAAAAGTTTCGAAATCGTTAAAATTGGAGATGTGAAATTTTAAAATTATTTTCAAATATTCTCATATAATCAATCATGTGTTCTTCTTAAAAATATCATTTAAATTAATCGAATCGTATAACACCTTCACCTTTAAAAACTTTATAATTCTATCAAGAAAATGATGACACAATCATTCAATTGATTATTTTTGTTGTTTTGTTTTTTTTGTTCGTATGGTCGTTGTCCGATGGATCAATCAATCAATTAAATTAAAAGCAATCAATCAAGAAACTTAACTGTTTATATTGCGGTAACTTTTATTTAAATTAATGAATTTTTCGTAATTAATTTTTTTTTTCATTTTTATATCAATTAGTGTGAAGAATTTGACAATCTTTTGAATATTTTATTAATCACTGTGTGGTCAAGTGGGTATCAATCATGGTGTCCTTACATCTGTAATTCAAAATAGATTTGCTAAGATTTGATTTTGATTCGCATTGATTTTGATGCGCATTCTGTCACCTGCAGTATAAGAACTTGCATAAAAACGGAACGAGTTTACATCATTGGTTGTTTGAGAAGTGATTGTGACTTCAATCATTTCAAAATGGACATGTAATTAACATACGTTATTGGTGCGAACATATAAAAGTTTTAGTTAAAAAGGGCTAACTTACTCAAAGATAATCGAAAACTTTGAATAGAAACAAACAAATGTTTTCCAAGAAATTCAAAGTAAATTCTAAAATTCAAAATTTGTTGCAGCTAATTTTTTTACTAAGAAGTAGTAGACATTATCGATTACTTAAATAATCAATTATTTAAGCTTGATTAATTGTCTTTTTTTATTATTACATAAATAGTAATCGGTAGCTTTTCACGAAAATCTCATCACTACTCATCTGCGAATTATTTAAATGGATACTGAGTAAGCGTCGAATTTTATTTTAGAACAAAGTGTATATAATCGGATTACTGAGATAAATGAACAAACTCCAAAAAATTCTTGATAAAACGGAGCTAGCTAGGTTATTCGGCCATACGATATCAGTACGTTGACCATAGAACTTTTATTTAAAACCAAGTTCAATTGAGTTCAGATTATTCAGAAGAAAGAATTTCTTTCATCTCATATATTTTAATTCTATTAGTTAATTAATGAAATCTTGTTCTAAAAAATATTATATAAATATTTTTCTCTTATCAACCGAACGACGCAATGACAACAACTACATCAATTATTTTGATCAATTTCCAATAAAACTCAAATACCAGAAAATAAATTGTCATAAAATTGATTACAATTATCAAATCCCAAATGACATTTCATTAAAAATATTATAATATTTATGTATCAAAAGGCTATCAATATAAAAAAATATCAACCATAAACAAAAAAATAAATTTATAATAACAATTTCTTCAAACCATATTAACGCAATAATTATAATTAAACAAACAAAAATTTATTTGCTTATTGCATGCTAGTTGAATTCATTTAATTTAAATTATTCAAACTTCTATACACTCGTTTGAATTTCAAATATGGATGGTGATGGTCATTGAAGAGGAAAACCACAACAGATAGTCAAATAACAATCAATTTGATTGTTGAAAATTTTTTGAAATGAATATTAATGGAGTGAAGAAGTGGTGATATTGTCGACGAGGACGATAGGCGATAACAATAATAATAACACCATCGTTACTGTTACTTTGTTATGATTATGTATATAATCACCATTATCGTCACTATTGAAACACTACACGTGACAAAATATATTCATATATTTATATGATCTGGGTTGTTGCAGTCGTAATGAAAATGTTTACAATTAATTTTTTAGATTTTCAGTTTTGTGCAATGAAAAAATGCATGAAATATTCAGATTTGGTTTTGGAATACGAAATATCTGTGAAATTAAAAATGAGAGTTGAATGTTAGTCTATAGTCTTAAAACACAAGGGTAACAGGTTGAAATTTTAGAAGTTCAATTTATTTGTCAATTATACAGTATGTGTGCTGGCAAAATTTTGATGGTGCCGCGGTCTCTACATCAGTCAACACTACTGTCCTACCTCGAAAAAAAAGTACCGAATTCTTCAATCTTCAGTATTTTCTGATTCTACAGTTGGGCTACCGTGGTTTAGTGAGCTTGGTATTTCAAAAGCGTTTTTTTAACAATTGTAATGAGTAGCATTTGGTACGGGATCCCAGAATAACAATCATGAACTTCCGAGGATAAGCGAGCCTTGAGTTGGTTCCGAGCAATCTCAATTTGTGCGTTCGGTAAATTTTATATTCAGCTCACTACAAATTCAGAAATGCTGGAATTAAAAGGGGACTAAATCAAAGATGCAAAAACAAGGGACTCTGATAATCCCCATTTAGGAACAAAGGCCATCAACACTATTGTTGATGCTGGATCAAGCTTGCTAAAATTAAAAACTAAAAGTTCGTTGTTTATCTAATTATAGTTACCATTCGCGTGCTTGCTCCATCCTCAATATGGTCTTGTTAATTTAAAAATACGCCTTTAAATAGAAGAAAAATAATAGTCTTATTAAGAATAATGTATATTTTTGTCATAAATTTAGCTTAAAGTTTTGCTCGATATGAATGTACCAATTGCAGCATTCTGAAACAAAAAAGATTCAATCATTGTCTTATGAATAATTAAAATAAACACTAGTGTACGTATTATCTTACCTAAATATGTTGCTGATAATTTTCAAAATATTTATTTTTAAAACATATGTTGTAACAGTTCCATTGGGGGGGGGTCAAGGATTATTTTATAAGACTTAATAGTTTAACCCAATAAACCAATTAATTAGTTTTATTAATAATTCATTACAATAATACACTGAAAAAAATAATTTGGTATATTCTACAAAACGAATTCAACCAAATTTATTTTGTACAATCAACTAAAATTTAGTACAACCGATCATAGGTTTTTAACATTTGACAATGCTTTGTCAAACGTTCAAATCGTATGCTCAATTCGACTAAATTTTAGTTGATTGTACAAAATAAATTTGGTTGAATCCGTTTTGTAGAATATACCAAATTATTTTTTTCAGTGTAGATACTTCATTTTAATGTTTCCTTAATTTTAATTTTTTTAATTAATAGTTTTTTAAAAAATAGATTAATGATTTTTTTAACTATTTTAAATTATTTTTAATTAACTTTAAGAAAACAAATATCGAATAATTTTTATTTCAAAAGTAGGAATTACAAAATATGTCACAACAACACATAGATACCTTTTAAGACCTTATAGGTCCCGCAACAACATGCATCTTGAGGTGTTGGTGGACGTTTTATTTAAATCTTTGTGGATTGAAGGCACTCGAGACTATTGATTCAGGCAAAGCATTCCATTTGTACGATGTACGCACAAAGAAATCCCTTTGCATTTTGTTACTGGGGCAGTGAGTAATCCCGACAGTTTGACTATTTGCACAAACAGATTGACGAGTTGAACAAGGAAAAGAAGATGTCTGAGGCATTATAGATCTAATTTCATCCGAGCACTGCTGGTGACGATATTTATAAAAAACAACTAGATCAGCAACAGTGCGATGATGTTGTAAGGAATCAAGATTTAATGTTAAATTTCGATCACCAACAATTCGTATAGCACGCTTTTCAACAGAGTCCAAAAGGCCCAAGATGGTAACAGATGCAGCGCCCCAAACTTGACAACAATACTCCATGCAGGGACGAATATAGGACTTATAAATGTGGAGTAATTGATACGGAGAAAAATATTATTTACATCTGTTGAGGAGGCCGAGTTTTCTTGATGAGCTCTTTGCCATGGCCATGATATGATCGTTCCAGAGTAAGTCATTAGAAATTGTGACTCCCAATAAACGAATGTTTTCACATTCGTCTATTTGGTCGTTACACTTATTAATTGAAATATCATTGGGAAACTCGTTTTTTGAACTGGAAACAATCAATAGCTGTGTTTTGGTGGAATTAAAATTGACCAAATTTTTGTCACCCCAATCGGCGACTTTTTTCAGGCCCTCGTTTACATTTATGGCAGCGTCTCTCCGGGCGGGATTTATTTCTTCATGCATTTTATCCTTTGAAGATAGGGGGACGAATGACTTGTGCAGTGTACTATCATCTGCAAAACTATTTATTGGGTTATTGGTGATTTGCAACAGTTCGTCGATATAAATTAAAAATAAAGTGGGAGATAAAACTGAGCCTTGGGTACATCAGTGTTAATTAATTTGGACTCAGAAATAAAGCCATCTATAGATACCGAGATGTATCAGTTAGACAGAAAATTTTGAATCAACTTCACAACTGCGGGATAAAAACCGTACGCAACGAGCTTGTTGATCAAGTTGGCATGCCAGATTCGATCAAATGCTGTGGAGATGTCTAATGCGATTACGTACTTTTCACCACCTTTGTCAAGTATGCTATTCCAAAGATGTGCTACATAGTTCAATAGATCGGTTGTTGATCTTTTGTTTCTAAAACCGTATTGGCTGTCATGATATCAAATGGTTATCCTCCAAAAATTTGGATATGTGTGAATTAATATATTGCTCGTATATTTTAAACAGGACTGGGAGTAAGGTTATTAGTCTGTAATTTGAAATATCACATTTCGTTCCTTTTTTGGGACAGGCTGGACATTGGCCAACTTCCAGCAGGATGGAAAAATACCAGATTTATAGGATTTATAAAATATTTTGGTGAGAGTTGGTGCAATATAAAACAAAAATATCGAATAATTTAATTAACTTTCATAAAACAAATTTCGAATAATTTTTAATTAACTTTAAAAAAGCAAATTTCGAATAATTTTTTATTAACTTTAAAAAATGATAATTTTCTTTATTTTTAAATAGAAATTTTTGTGCTAGTGATTTTGAAATTTAAACTTATTTGAAACTGAATGACACTTTACCTATTGATTCGCCTCAAACCTGTGTCTAGGAAGGGATGAAAAATGATTTTCTTGATTAATCAAATTCCTTAAAATATCAAGGCGTTAGATATCATTTTAACTATTCTAACACAATTAATTTTGTTTTGTATTTAGAACAACTTCCAGGACACTTTATTTTGTCCGATCTTATCTATTGTTCGATCTACGAAATTGTTATTTGTTATTTCCGGCACGGAATGCTAGTTATGAAAAAATTGCTGTAATTTATTTCTCAAATCCTATTTCACGATGTACAGGAATAGGGCTACAGATGTACTCATAAAGAAAGAATAGTAGACAAAATAGTAGACCAGTGGGCATAAATAAAAGACGCCAGAATAGTACATTATGATGCTAGGACGTAAAGCTAAAGATTTTGGTCGTATGTGGAGTTGCATCCACATTAAGTCCAAAATAGCTTATGTCCGTGCATCATGTACTATTTTTTATTCGCCGCAAGTAAAATATTTAAAAAAAAATGTTTATTCTAAATTGAAATTACAAATTTGCATAAATTTTGAAATAAAAATATGTGGAACAAGTTACCTTTGACATAATATTTGTTTTTTTTCCAAATTATTGTTTCACTATTTTTTTTTTATTTAGCGTATGGTTTTTTTGTGACACATTAAAAATTAAACTTAAAATAGGTAGACTCTTCTATGAAATCTACCTAAAACAAAGCATGGATACACATTAAATGAACTTACATTCAATTTGATTGCGCGTCTTTTAGTAAAAAAGTAAAAAGTAAAATATTTGAACATTGGGCAGTACATTTGAATATTAGATGTTTACATTGAGCGAGTCTATCCATGCTACTACATCGGGAGTTGCCAAATGGATGTCTGAGATGTCGCCATTGTACCGTCGAATTGGACACACAGTTGCAATGTGTTTTATGGTTTATTGTGGAGCGCCACAGTCACACTCTGGGGACTCTGAAATGCCCCACATGTAGAAAGAATCAGCACAACGTCCATGATTCGTTCTTATTCGGTTTAGTGTAGTCCAGGTATGACGTGGCAGATCGAAACCAGGTTGGGTAGAAGTCGGGCTAGTAATAGAAAGGCCAGTTGTATTGATGATGCCAGAAGGTGTCCCAGACATCCAAGATATTAAAATTAGTTGCCAGCAGGGTGCTGGCAGTTTTATGTGAAGGCTTTCTTGACTTCAATCGACAACGAGTGTGGTCACCGTTATCTTCGTGCAAGGGTAACGTGATGTTGTTGGTAACCTTTTTATGTTCACGCATGAGAGCATGCGATCGTCTGAGTGCAGGTGGAGCGATATTGCTTAACACAGGGCCAAGGTTAAGGGGTGGTTCTGATAGTACTACTTATAGTACGCATCGTGGCATGCAACTGGCAGTCAACTTTTTGAGTATGTGTGCTAGTGAGTATGTGTGCTATCACTATGACAACATAGTGGAGGGTGGGGTTCTGTGGAACGAAAAGAAAGCAACTGTTCAATTCATTCGTAAGATTCCAGGGAAAAAATCTTAATATTAGAATATTAGAGCAATTCTTCTAGAAGACAGAAACTTTAAAATTTCAATGGGGGGGGTTTAAACCCGAATAAACCCGTATGTCGCTACGCCACTGATTTTGGTAATCTGACGATGAATGTTTACATTCGAAACATGTTATAATAAATATATACCAAAAAAGTTTGTCCCATTGATTATAATTACAATAATTTATTTACATAAATTATTGATTTTATTTAAAAATGTATTAGTCATTCATCCAGATTTTTCTGCTTCGGCTATTTTAAGTCGAGTTGCCGTAAAGATTTTAAAATCGTAATTTGCCGAATGACAAAGAAAATAAATAAGTGATACTGAGCAAAAAGTGGGAATCGCTGCGAAAATTTACATGTTTGCTTAAATAACTAATAAACTTAACTTAACTTTAATAAAATCGTAAAATTGCCGAATTGGAAAATTCTTTTCGTAAAAATGCCGAATGGGAAAATTCTTGTGAGGGTGTCACAACCCCAAAAACCCCCCTCGGCGTCAGGTCTGACAGGAAGAGAGAAGGAGGGGGTTCTGAGTAACGAAAAGAAAGCAACTGTTCAATTCATTCGTAAGATACCAGGGAAAAAATCTTAATATTAGAATATTAGAGCAATTCTTCTAGATTACAGAAATTTTAAAATTTCAATGGGGGGGGGTTTGAACCCGAACAAACCCGTATGTCGCTACGCCACTGTGTTGTAATGAAACGTTAAATTTCTTATAGTGTTTTGTCATTTAATTAGTGCGTCGGCCAGAAAAAATTAAAACTCAAAACCAGCTGATCGTTTTATTTTATATTTGTTGAAATACGGTATTCTAACGGGAAGGCTTGTTTCTTTTATTGCCTTAATCGAAAAATGGTAGCATATGAAAATTTGAAAAAGATAAAATTAGTCGAGGACTGTATTTCAATTAAAAAATATGGAGGGGCTGAAATCTCACAGCTCTGAGATATCAAGACTTCGGTCTGGGTTAAGGATTTTGATATAGTTTTCGGCAAAAAACTTTTATGAGGACATGGTTTTTAGTTTTGGGCAGCGATGTATATCAAACATAAATCTATGTTAAAGTACAAGTATTTTTTATCTCTGTCATCTCTGCACAGAAAATGGTTCAAATTTATTGCAGGTGTTAAAATATGAAAGGTTTAATTTATTAGATCCACATTTAGTACAGGATTATTAACTTAATAAAAAAACACATGTGAGTTTTTCATATACCAAACTTTAAAAAATCGTAAGAAAAAATCCATATTGAATTGCTGACTTTTTATTTCTCAATTTCATAGCTGCATATGTTTACTTTAAAATTTGTGAAAAACAAAAAAAAAAAGTGACTTTTTGAGATATGAGCTTTGAAGTAAACCAAGGTTTTACGCGCCGCCTAGCGGAAAAGAGAAAAGTTATTAATTTTAAACTTACTTATTTCAATTATTCAATTATTTTCCTTTCTACTTGCAAAAATATACGTAAGTCGGATGAAATTTGTGGCACCTATTCACAAAACATTGCCACCATTACCAAAAACTACGTGAAAAAGCCTCAAAATTCAACCGCACATAACTCCGATTCAGAGTACACAAAAAATAAAAGCAGAAATCACTTTTTTCCTTTCGTCAATACCAACAAAATATCAAAATTTCAGATTTTTAAAAAATAGTTCTTTTTTTTCGATGTACGTTTTCAAAATAATAGCCCAGTATATTCATCTGAAATCGTGTATAATCATCTGAAATCGTGACGATTTCCAATATATTCTAAATATGCTTTTTCTTATTAATTATCAACGAGCAAGGTTAACAAAAAAAAACTAAATATGCGATGACGTAATTATGAAACAAAAATTATTTTTTTTCCGTTTCATATGTTATTATGTTTTTTAATTTTTATTCTTTCATTTTTTTTTTATTTTGTAAAATTATTTCCATTTATAAACTTTTTTTTTCTTGTAAATTGTAACATTGAGACAAGATTATATATTTAATTTTTTGATAATTTAAACACAACATTTATCAATATTTTTTCAATAAACTTGATGTTTCAATAAACTTGATGTAATTTCCTCTGCGCAATAAAACGTTCCTCTATTTTACAATTCACATGTACAATAAAAAAAAACCTATATTCTTTTTTTTTCAAAATTTTTCTTTCTTATATTTTTAAATTATAAAACACCATTTTATTTTCATAGTTACAATTTTATTTTTACTTTTAATTACTACAACCATGACTTCTTGTTTTTAAATTCTAATCACCACTCTACTGACAAATTGAAAAATGTTTTCTATTTTTATATTTTTAATTACCCTTAACAAGAGGGAAGGAAGTTTGTTGCATATAACCTTAGCTCGTTGCGCATATTGTCGTTAACAATACATTTTAACGAAACCAGTTAACAGGTTGTTTCTTTTTTTTTTTTCAAAAATATCCTCACTTGTATTCTGTTAATTGTAAAACAGAAACAAAAAATGGAGACCACACGCAATGATGTATAACCATAATAGATGAAAAAATAGGAAAGTATGTGTTGCTCCGGAGTTAGTCTTTACTGTTAGGTTTTAGCTACAAAGAACTAATTCAAAGAACTAGGTGTTACTAAAACCTTTACTTTGAACTCAATTGGCTCTGTATCAGTTGTATATTGTTACAAACGATACCAGTATATTGTTACAAAACAAAGTTAAACGTTATAAACAATAATAAATAGCAAATAAGTTTAAAACGATAAAAATAAATTTTAAAATAACTATTTTTGCGTAATTTCAAGTACCATTGTATGGTAGCGAGTAAGTTTATTATTATTGATATTCTAATTTCATAATTGGTAAATTAAATAATTGTTACTTATTTCCATTATTATATATATATATATATATATATATATATATATATATATATATATATATATATATATATATATATATATATATATATATATATATATATATATATATATATATATATATATATATATATATATATATATATATATATATATATATATATATATATATATATATATATATATATATATATATATATATATATATATATATATATATATATATATATATATATATATATATATATATATATATATATATATATATATATATATATATATATATATATATATATATATATATATATATATATATATATATATATTAGACTGGTCGTTAAAAACTAAATTTTCCGAGACGCCCCCTAGAAAAATTCTTTGTGGTCAAAAAACCACAACGGCACTATTTTTTTTTTTTTAAAATCAAAAGAACACGTGCCGCAAAATCGTTGAAGTTGATTTTTTGAAAAATTCGTAGATTTTTTCAAATATCTCATAAAATATGCAGATGTCAAAAAAAATCATATAATCATTTTTGTAGGAAATTTAATTTTCTACAAAAAAGGTTCAAGTCATTTTTTTCCGAAAACGTATAGTTCTCATGATATTTTGAAAATGAACTTGTAAGTTTTCGTAATTTTTAAAAAACATAAAAAATAAAGATGACGAAAAAATCCTCATTTTCTTCTTATGCTATAGAATGAAATGTATAAAAAAATAATCGTGACAAAAAAAATCAAAATTAGTACTTTTTCGTCGAAATTTTCATCATTTGGTTTTACGAGTTTCGAAGAATTTCAAGTTTTATTTCAAAATATCATCAGAAATATAGGTTTTAGGAAAAAAATTACTTGGACCTTTTTTGTAGAGAATTAAATTTCCTGCAAAAATGGTTATGTGATTTTTTTTGACATCTGCATATTTTATGAGATATTAACAATTTTATCAAAAAATAAACTTCGATGATTTTGCGGCACGTGTTCTTTTCACTTAAAAAAAAAAAAATAAAGCCGTTATGGTTTTTTGACCACAAAGAATTTTTCTGGGGGCCTCTCGGAAAATTTAGTTTTTAACGACCAGTCTAATATATATATATATATATATATATATATATATATATATATATATATATATATATATATATATATATATATATATATATATATATATATATATATATATATATATATATATATATATATATATATATATATATATATATATATATATATATATATATATATACATATATATATTGTATTTCTTAATATTTTTTTTTTGTATGTTTTTTTGTGTTCATGAATTTCAAAAATATAATTCTAATTTCAAAATATAACTAAATTATCGGCAGTAGGTATTTTCCTTTTTCTTCAATTTGATTTTTTTTGCATTTCTTTTCTCCGTGGGTTATTTTTGGCTATTTTGTCTGTTTGTAATGAATTAATTAAAAACCTTTATAGCGATGATCTAAAGGTAAACCAAATGTCAACGGGCTAATAAGTAGGTAGTATTCCTAGCGGTTAAACGGATCTTCACAGGCTCTACTCCCCACTCCCAAGCTCCTGATATTAGTCGAGGCAACAACCGCTTTAGAGTTATGTGAAGATCTAAAAATGTATTTGTAAGATTGTCACCCTGTGTTGGCAGTGCTATAATGTCATTTTGACATCTTTTCACAATATTTATTTATGTCATTTTGTCACTAAAACCTTTACTTTGAACTCAATTGGCTCTGTATCAGTTGTATATTGTTACAAACGATACCAGTATATTGTTACAAAACAAAGTTAAACGTTATAAACAATAATAAATAGCAAATAAGTTTAAAACGATAAAAATAAATTTTAAAATAACTATTTTTGCGTAATTTCAAGTACCATTGTATGGTAGCGAGTAAGTTTATTATTATTGATATTCTAATTTCATAATTGGTAAATTAAATAATTGTTACTTATTTCCATTATTATATATATATATATATATATATATATATATATATATATATATATATATATATATATATATATATATATATATATATATATATATATATATATATATATATATATATATATATATATATATATATATATATATATATATATATATATATATATATATATATATATATATATATATATATATATATATATATATATATATATATATATATATATATATATATATATATATATATATATATATATATATATATATATATATATATATATATATTAGACTGGTCGTTAAAAACTAAATTTTCCGAGACGCCCCCTAGAAAAATTCTTTGTGGTCAAAAAACCACAACGGCACTATTTTTTTTTTTTTAAAATCAAAAGAACACGTGCCGCAAAATCGTTGAAGTTGATTTTTTGAAAAATTCGTAGATTTTTTCAAATATCTCATAAAATATGCAGATGTCAAAAAAAATCATATAATCATTTTTGTAGGAAATTTAATTTTCTACAAAAAAGGTTCAAGTCATTTTTTTCCGAAAACGTATAGTTCTCATGATATTTTGAAAATGAACTTGTAAGTTTTCGTAATTTTTAAAAAACATAAAAAATAAAGATGACGAAAAAATCCTCATTTTCTTCTTATGCTATAGAATGAAATGTATAAAAAAATAATCGTGACAAAAAAAATCAAAATTAGTACTTTTTCGTCGAAATTTTCATCATTTGGTTTTACGAGTTTCGAAGAATTTCAAGTTTTATTTCAAAATATCATCAGAAATATAGGTTTTAGGAAAAAAATTACTTGGACCTTTTTTGTAGAGAATTAAATTTCCTGCAAAAATGGTTATGTGATTTTTTTTGACATCTGCATATTTTATGAGATATTAACAATTTTATCAAAAAATAAACTTCGATGATTTTGCGGCACGTGTTCTTTTCACTTAAAAAAAAAAAAATAAAGCCGTTATGGTTTTTTGACCACAAAGAATTTTTCTGGGGGCCTCTCGGAAAATTTAGTTTTTAACGACCAGTCTAATATATATATATATATATATATATATATATATATATATATATATATATATATATATATATATATATATATATATATATATATATATATATATATATATATATATATATATATATATATATATATATATATATATATATATATATACATATATATATTGTATTTCTTAATATTTTTTTTTTGTATGTTTTTTTGTGTTCATGAATTTCAAAAATATAATTCTAATTTCAAAATATAACTAAATTATCGGCAGTAGGTATTTTCCTTTTTCTTCAATTTGATTTTTTTTGCATTTCTTTTCTCCGTGGGTTATTTTTGGCTATTTTGTCTGTTTGTAATGAATTAATTAAAAACCTTTATAGCGATGATCTAAAGGTAAACCAAATGTCAACGGGCTAATAAGTAGGTAGTATTCCTAGCGGTTAAACGGATCTTCACAGGCTCTACTCCCCACTCCCAAGCTCCTGATATTAGTCGAGGCAACAACCGCTTTAGAGTTATGTGAAGATCTAAAAATGTATTTGTAAGATTGTCACCCTGTGTTGGCAGTGCTATAATGTCATTTTGACATCTTTTCACAATATTTATTTATGTCATTTTGACATTTAGCATTCACAGTAGTTTAGCGTTCACAATTCAAAACCAGTTTTTGCAGAATTAAATAAAAAATTACTTTAGTTCGTTCTTCAAACTTTGGCGCTGTGAACAGTCAGAGGAATGTCTGCTTTTTGGTACTTATTGAAGCTCAAAATGTATTGTTAGCCATTATTATTATATATTAATCGAAGACTAGATAAAAATTCTAGAATTGTTTGCTATTATGTGTTTTTGTTAAATAAAATGGATGATATTTTTAGGAAAAAAGTTAACAAAAAATAAAGTGTTTTAATACTGTTCATAATATTACTTTCTTCTGATAATTCATCTATCGTCGTTTATGCCTTGTCAGGCCAATTTATGATATATACTGATATTTATCTATAAATCGTTGTTTATATGTACCTAGTTAGGCAAGTTATAAATTGTCTATCGTCGGCTTTGCCTTATTAGACAATTTTTGCTGATATTATAATCAAGAGCCAATTTTGTACTTGTATGTTTTAATTTAAATTGAATTAATACAATTGTGGTATCAACTTGCTGCATCTCCCGTTTTGAATTCTTATTTGTCTTCAAATCAAAAGTACAGTCCAGCACTGCCGAACCGGAGACGTCATCAACTATATTAAATTAAAAAATATTATTTTAAAGTTTTTAAATAAAATTTCACTTATCACTGATCCCAGTCTTTATATTGAGTTAAATCTAACCCCTCATATTATCAATTAACTTAAACAGGAGTCCGTCAAATAAGGTTATCCAAATACAGAATGCAAAAAATTATTCATTATGTACAAAGAAATAGATAGTTGTAGAATATTGTTGTCAATCAAATCTTTGTACTAAAATTAATAGTTGGTTTAACCGTAATAAAAAAAAACGTTGTATCAAATGGGTTGTTGAATATTGTTATAAATCCATATTGTTGCATCATAATGAACAGTTGGCCACAATAAAAAAATATCGTTGTACTTTGGAAAAGAAGGAAGTGTGCATTTGAATCTGAAACAAAATTCCTTGGAGCACACTCAATGATTGTTTTTTAATTAATTTTTTAAAAACGTTCCTGAACTATTTCTTTTGGATCACATTTGTTATGGACAAGATATTCGGTGTCAGTTATACTTTCTTTTTCCGTTCTCATTACCTATTGTAATATATTACAAAGTTATTCGATAAATAAATTTCAAATATTTTCAACAATCTTCTCCACTTATGTGTTTCTTACAATTATTTAGAATATATTTTTAATATTTTTAATGCACTAGATTTCAACAACTTTGAATTATATTAGACATTTTTTTGAGCACATTAAACTCCAATTGTTCAATATTCATCTAGTGAATTACAAATTATTAACCAGTTTAACATACAGAAACATTGTCTTTCGTATATAGTAAATATCGATTCAAATTTTGACCTAATTTTGAAAAAAACAAAAGAGGATTGCAGTTTTAGTGTAAAAACAAAAAAAATATATGTTGACATTTTTCTTTCTGGCTCGTGCCATATGAATTATTTTAGTTTTTTTGATAAAAAGTTAGTGAGTTGGTTTTTTGAATTTAAAAAAAAGACATTGAAGTTTGAGTTGGTGGTGGATTTTGAGATTGAGGGGGGGAATATAAGTTTTCTTTGACGATTTTTTGTTTTGAATTCGGATTGATAAATTTTATTTTTGGTCTAATAAATTTAAGTGGTTATAATATTTTATTTGGAATAAAAGCGAATTTTACTTAACGATTCTGATGAGTGTGAGCTCGAATCCCGATATTGTTTCGAATTTCAACATTCAAGTGAATATCAGTATATATCATAAACTTAAATGACGAAAGATGAATTTATAACTCTTCTAATAAGGCATAAATGACGATTTAAAAGGCCAAAATTCAGAAATCAAAAAGTTTAAATATTGGAATTATGTGTAGAAAATAATACCAATTTTCCATATTTTTCTCAATATTATGAAAAATTAAATTAAAATATCGATAAATCGACATGAAACAAGACAAATAAAAAATATTAAAAATAAACAATAATTTTTTTAAATCACTAAAATTAATTATTGAAAGGGTCTGTTTGTTTGCCGAGATTGTTTTTATTACATTTACCAAAAAATTTCTTTCGCACATAATTTTATATTCAAATAATAAATTAAAATTATTCAATTCAATTACATGATTTACATGCATTTCCATTTCCTAAAATGTTAAACAAAACCAGCCATGTTAGAATATATAAAAATACTTTTTATTTTTCTATTCTTATTTCTTATTCTTTCTTTTCTTTTGTTTATTATTATTATCATTGAACAAATTTCGTTTCTCTTCGTTTTTCATTATACAGAAAAGACCGAAAGAAAATTTATTTTTAACGCCTAATTAACAAATTGAGAATTGAAATACACCACTTATGTTAAAAAACACAGAAATTGACTAAATTTGTGGGACGTTCACCAACAACAACGCCGCATTATCTTACTGGATCATCGGAGGACTACCACTTTCAGAGGAGTTTCTTTTTTTCTACTTATTTTCTTATTAATACATTTTAAGTTATTCATAAAGGGTGGTGTTTTGTTATCTCGTCTTGTTGAAATAATATAATGAATTTCTTGGGTTAATTACTTAGAGAGGGTTGTGGCATAGCAGTTCTCCATTCTGGAGATCTTGGGTGGTAATGAAGGCACGGGTTGTATTTTTGTTATTATAGATTTTTTGTAAAGAATCTTGGTTGGAAGAACCTTCGCTCACTCGAGCTAGCGGTAGAGAATATTGCATGCACGACCAACTTGTGCATCTTCACGGTCTACCAAACCTCCTACTACACATTCAACGCCAAAAGTCTTACCATTTATAAAATTAACTAGACACCACAATTTATTTGCTTTGAAAAACCTAACTTTACTTTTTTTTATGACACATTAAAAAAAATACATCTATTTTTATTTTATTTTAATCCATTAAAAGTCAAAATTGTGGCGTCATAATATATTTTGAACAATTTGCAATTATATTGTATATATAATTTTAACTATTATAACTCACGGATTTTTTTTTTTAATTTGGCATATTTTGCCACAATGTTAATGGCAATCGCTGTTATCTTTCTTCGGGTTCAAAGGGAAGAAGCACAAGATGATAAAAGTACTCTATTGCATACTATATAGTGTTCTTCACATTTCATGTTTTACACAATGTTGGTTGAATGTAATTTGCGATTTGAATTAAAGGCTGAAATACGGACGAAATCTTAAAATTTCTTATAGGTTATGTTATCAGAAAAACTAGTATTTTAAATATGTTTGAGAATTCCACTTTTAGCCTCAAATATATATGATATTTTAAGAAAACGATGTAGAGAAATTCAAAATTATACGTCCACGCCATGCTATTCAAATGATCGTGTGGTAGAGTATATACTGCTTAAATTCAATTACGCTACATATCACTACGACTCATTAACGCCAATACAGAGCAAGCTTCAGATCTATAAGTTAATGACGGCCTGGTGCGTGCGTGGTTTGATTTAACCAGCTCGCTATATAAATATGAAACAGTTTTTCCCATAAACCCTTCATGATCAGAACAGGCTTATACATCAAAATTTGGTTAGAGTTAATGGGGTTAACTCCCCATTTCCGTAAAAAATAATTATATATGAACCTGCATACTGGCCACCGATTATCCCCGACTCATTAAAAAAAGAATTAAAAACTGTACCGGATACGATTTAAAATTGGAACCTGGATGCTGAGCCTAAGAAAACCAGAAGATCTTCCAAATCTTTCCAACCAAGCCGACATTACCTCTGGATATAGTAGTAGCGTACAAGAGCTAAAATGGGCAGTAAGTGGAATTCGTGAAATCTAACAATCGCCAATGCTCATGCACCTCCTAAATACAAACTATCTGCCTCGATTTATTGTTGAAATCATGAAAAGTTAAATAAATTATTAATTCCATTTACATAATAATTTAATTAAAGTATTAACTTACCTATGATATCACGCATAACATAACGAAGCCTCAACGCCTGCATAAAAAATCCTTCCTACCCTGTCAGCTTTAAGAAATTCCGTTATCTTAATGTTATAAGGTGTTTTGTTGTTCAAGTAAGGTAAATACTGGTCTGGATTGTTGAATATGATTGACTCCGATGAAGTGAACCTAGACTAAGAAATTTCATACTGTTTTGATTGATTATACATATGTGGATCGATATAATACTTTACATTAATCATTTGATAATCCTATATATTAATACGCTAGATTAAAACTTTGTGGAGCATTAGGCTTTTTTATTCGCAGATGGATTCATTTGAAATTTTCACAGCTAACTGATATTAGTGTAACCTATAGTCGGATCCGGATTCAAACAAATCGGATCATAAATAAAAAAGTTATTATATACGGAAAACTTTTTCTATACATATGCATTATAAGTTTACATACATGCAAAAACGAAATTAAAAATTTATTTTATTTTTTTATATTTTCTTTTTTTATATTTTCTTTTTTATATATTAGCTATCGAATAACGAACAACGAACAACAAAAACGAAACTTAAAAATTTATTTTCTTTCATTTCAGTCGTCTTTTTTCTTTGAACAAGGACGGTTTTCGATATTATTTCGATTATTTTGTTTATTGATTAAAGATATTTGCGTAATATTTTTGTTTTCTTATTATAGGAGGGCTATTATTTTGAAAACGTACATTTTTTTGTTGATTTTTAAATTTTTGATTTTTAAAAAATCTGAAATTTTGATATTTTGTTGGTATTGACGAAAGGAAAAAAGTTGTTTCTGCTTTTATTTTTTGTGTACTCTCAATCGGCGTTATGCGCGGTTGAATTTTTGAGGCATTTTCACGTAGTTTTGGTAATGGTTTAAAACTTAAAACTTTTTTTTCTTTTTTTATATTTATTTTCTCTTAGTTTATACATTTCCTTTGAAGTTTAGAGAATTTAGTTTATGAATTGATTTAGGGGTCGATAGACGTAATATTTTTCTTTGTTTTTTTATTATAGGAGGGCTATTATTTTGAAAACGTACATTTGTTTGTTGATTTTAAATTTTTGATTTTTAAAAAATCTGAAATTTTGATATTTTGTTGGTATTGACGAAAGGAAAAAAGTTGTTTCTGCTTTTATTTTTTGTGTACTCTGAATCGGAGTTATGCGCGGTTGAATTTTTAAGGCTTTTTCACGTAGTTTTGGTATTGGTGTCAATGTTTTGTGAATAGGTGCCACAAATTTCATCCGACTTAAGTATATTTTTGCAAGTAAAAAGAAAAATAACTGAATAATTGAAACTAGGAGGGCCCGGCGTGCTTCGCTACGCTTATAAATAAAGTTTTTGCGTAGACATTTTGTTGACGTAGAAGCAATGATTTCAAAAAGTGGTAATGAGAAATGCTAGCCTATAATTTTTAATTTTTCTTTTTAAATATATGAATGATAAATAATCAGAACTCTAGCTGATCAGTTCGGATATATGAAAAATTAGCGATCAAATAAGTTAGAGATCAAATAAGCTTACTTAAAAACTTATTTGATCGCTAATTTGTCATATATCCGAACTGATCAGCTTGAGTTCTGATTATTTATCATTCATATATTTAAAAAGAAAAATTAAAAATTATAGGCTAGCATTTCTCATTACCACTTTTTGAAATCATTGCTTCTACGTCAACAAAATGTCTACGCAAAAACTTTATTTATAAGCGTAGCGAAGCACGCCGGGCCCTCCTAGTATTTATTATAAATGAAATAACAAATTGATTTGTTGTGGTTTATGATATTGTTACATAAAAATTAGAATTTAATTTGTAATTAACAAAAATAAAAACTATAGGAGAAACTTACCAAACCACATAACAATCACAAAACGTCAATTCAAAATTTTGACTTTTGTCAAAATCATACAATAGTGTACCTCATATATTTCCTCATATATTAGAGAAATATAGTTTATAGTGAAGTCTTTCTAGCATCTGCCGGTAAATTTTTATTGAATTATAAATCATTCGAAAATGCCGGATGTTTTGAGAGACTTATGAAAAATTGAGAGAGACAAATATATGAGGTATATGTATATATAAATTCCAGGTACAGCACAGAATTTTTTTTTTTGTAAAATTGGGTGGTTAAAAATTAGTGCTACATCCCGACTTATAAAAACGCTTGAATGTTAATCTAAAGAATGTTTAAAATTAAAAATAAATAATTAAATTTTTTTATCCACGGGACGTTTTCAAAGCGCTAACTTTCGAACCAATTTCAAGAAGAAATGTATGCTTATTTATTGTGTAAGAAAAATTAAATAAAATTTAAATATTTCTTCTTCATAAAAAGTATTGTGTTATGAGAATTACAATTTCCAATGACTTACTCTGGAACGATCATATAATGACCATGGCAAAGAACGCGTCAAGAAAACTCGACCTCCTCAATAGATGTTAAAAATATTTCACTCCGTATCAATTTTTTCACATTTAACGTCACTGTCATTAAATACAATCAACAGCCAAAGTACCTGGGCATTACTCTCGATAAAACTCTTTCTTTTAAACTCCACCTAGAAAATACGTCAAAAAAACTTAAAACGAGAAACAATATATTGCACAAACTGGCAGGCTCGACATGGGGTGCTACTCCAGCTACCCTCCGCACAACTGCTCTAAGTCTGGCTTACTCCGTGGCTGAGTATGGCGCACCAGTCTGGTTGAATAGCATACATACTCAAAAAGTTGACTGCCAGCTGCATGCCACGATGCGTACTATCAGATCCATCCCTTTACCTTAGCTCCCTGTGTTAAGAAATATGGCTTCACCTGCACTCAGACGCTCGCATGCTCTCAATGTGAACATAAAATTTAACAAACAACATCACGTTACCCTTGCACGAATATAACGGTGACCACACTCGTTGTCGATTGAAGTCTAGAAAGCCTCCACATAAAACTGCCAGCAACGTGTTGGCAACTAATTTTAATATCTTGGATGCCTGGCACACCTCCTGACATCATTACAACACAACTGGCCTCTCTATTACTAAGCCTACTTCTACCCAACCTGGTTTCGATCTGCCACGTCATACCTGGACTTCATCAAACCGAATAAGAACGAATCATGGACGTTGTGCTCATTCTTTCTACAAGTGGGGCATTTCAGAGTCCCCTGAGTGTGACTGCGGCGCTCCACAACAAACCATAAAACACATTGCAACTGTGTGTCCAATTCGAGGGTACAATGGCAACATCTCAGACATCCATTTGTTACCAACAGTGCTTGGGCGAAATCCAATCCATTATGCCCTAAATATATTGTTTTCCCCGTTTTACTCGTCCATCGGTTTGTGCAAACAGTCAAACTGTTGATATTACTCACAGTCGTAGTAACAAAATGTAATGGGACTTCTTTGTGTGAACATCGTCCAAATGGAATGTTTTGCCTGTATCAATGGTCTCGACAAACAATCCACAAATCCACAAACATTTAAAAAAAGCGTCCACCATCACATCAAATCCCATGTTGTTGTTGGTTTTTGGTCTTAAAAGGTATCTATGTGTTGTGTTGTGACACATTTTGTAATTCATATTACACAACACTTTTATGAAAAAAAATATGCATCACAACAACACATAAATACCTTTAAGACCTAGGTTGCACAACAAAATGCATTCTGAGGTGTTGATGATCGCTTTTTTTAAACCTTTGTTGATTTAATCCCTCTGCATTCTGTCACTATGACAGTGAGTGATCTCGACAGTTTGACTATTTGTATAAATCGATTGACTAGTAAAACGGGGAAAAGAATATGGTTGAGGCATAATGTACTGACATTCGTTTATTTGTTCGTCACAAATACTAATTCAAATATCGTTGGGGAGTTCGGTCTTTGATCTGGAAACAATCAATAGCTGTGTTTTGATGGAATTTAAATTGACCAAATTTTTGTCACCCAATCGGCGACTTTTTCTAGGTCCCTGTTTACATTTGTGAACGGATGATTTGTGCAGTCTACTAATATCTCCCAAACTATGTATTGGATTACTGGTGATTTTTAACACGGAAGCTTATATGAGAGGAATATGGAACAAAGCGTATCCTCGATATTCGTCTATCGTCTCAAAAGCTAATGTGAGATCCCTTTCTGTTTATTACAATATAATATATACGTATTACAAAGTTCTCTAATCTCAAAGCGATGAGGAACCATACCCTTGCACACTAAGCATATCAATAAACAGTGTTTACGGCAAAATTCCAAATTCTCTTCATTATCCTATTTTATCCTTAAGATTCCATACCCTTTCAATCAATTCATTCCAAACACCAACAATACATATATCCCAATTCCCAATGTTTTCATCAAATAGGTAAGAAAAGACAACAAAGAGCATTTTTTTTTAAGAATAAACAAATTTCTTACAATTTTAATGCTTTGTAAACAAAGAAAAGTTTGTCTAAAGATTTTCCTATTATTATTAGCTTTCCTCACATTTTTCTAAGAAAAATAAATGATCAAAAGTTTGTTGTTGTTGTTGGAGTGAGATGTAAATTGTAAACGAAAGGAATTGATATATAATAAAGTCTAAGAAATAAAAATATTATAAAACACAACAGTAACACAGTAAACAGCAAACAAACAAACGAGCAAGTAAGCACATCATCCAAAAATATATATAAAAATAATAAAATTACTGGGGTGAATGATTTTTAATAAAAACTAAATAAAAAAAATAAGTGGAATGGAGGGATAAATATCTTGATAATAGGAATCAGTTACGGGGGTAATTGTTTCTAAGTAATTTTCACTTCTTTGTTGTAGTTGTTGTTGTCGTTCCTGTTTTAATTTAATTTTTTCTGTATTTTATCTTTTGTTATGGAGGAAGCAAAGGGTTTGATTAATTTTACAAAACAAATTTTTTGGTTGTTCATTTTTTCAAATTAAAAAAAATGTCTAATTAATAAGACAAAGAGTAAATGAGCAGGAACAATTAGTTGTGAGATTTTGTCAGGGGAAGATAATATATTGTACGTAAATATATAAACAAATTTATCACGTTTTTTAGTTTTAACCTTCCTCTTCCGAATATTAATGATTAATCTTAAAATGAAAATTAGCGCTGCTACCTAGGTCAGTTTATATTGACTAAGATTGAGCAAGAGAAATTTTAAAAATTAAAAAAAGCGAAAAATAAACTTTTCATAATTTTCTAACAGCGGTATCGGATTCTACTAGTCGCTGGGCCCACGCCGATTTCATTTGATGATTACCACATTTAATACTTCGTGAGGCGCCTGTCCTTGTCCTTTCACGAGCGTGAAAACTTTTGTTCTGCCATTTTTCTCAAGCTCGAGTCCGATAGATGACATTTTGGTATGTTTGGGTTGCGTCGGACTCGACAACAGCAGACAAATTTTTATCGGACAAGGTTAACCTCGTGTTCTAAAACTAATTTTCAACCCCCATAGTTTAAAAAAATTTACAAGATTCCGGGCAATCGGCAATTTTCGGAGCTTGACGAACAAAAAAGCGGCCGAATCGAAGTAAACAGCAAAACAAGTTTTCGGACTCATCAAGGACAGGACAGTTTCACTACATTGTGTACTTACAAATTCTGTCGAATACATCAATGATGACAATATTTTTCTACCAATTATTTCAATCGATATCGCAAATAAAAATGAAAAAATATGGTGGGGCTGAAATCTCACAGCTCTGAGATATCCAGACTTCGGTCTTGGTTAAGGATTTTTCCGGCAAAAAACTTTTATGAGGACATGGTTTTTAGTTTTGGGCAGCGATGTATATCAAACATAACTCTTTGTTAAAGTACAAGTATGTTTTTATCTCTGTTTAGAAATTTATTACAAAATTAACACGAAACATCAATACGACGTCGGAAAATTATAACAGATCATAAATATTAACATCATTTAGTGAAAAGATGATACACTCAGCAAACCACTCAAAAACCTCTCCATTTAGCGTTTCGAGAAAATATTACAAAATCACAAATTCATATTTCTTTCAAAATTCCAAAAATATTGTAAAAATTAAATAAAATCAAACTTTTTCTAAATTCCAATAATATTCCAAAAATTCTTAAAAGTTCAAACTTTTACAAAATTCTAAAAATACATATTGAAAAAAATCATTACAAAATCAAAAATTGAAACTTTTTTCAAAATTCCAAAAATTATAATAAAATCAAAAATTTAAAATTTTTCAAAATTCTAAAAATATTCCAAAAATCCTTACAAAGCCAAAAGTTAAAACTTTTTCCAAATTCTAAAAATATTGCAAAAACTATTACAAAATCAAAAATTGAAACTTATTTCAAAATTCCAAAAATATTTTAAACACTATAACAAATTCAAAAATTTCCATGTCCAATTTCATTTTCAATTAGATTACGTCAAAGAAACAGCTACATTTTTTTTCCAAAAAATTGGCTAAAACAATAAATGAAATCATTTTTTGACACACTTGACATTATTTTTTTGACAAACTTATAATGCCACAATTTTCTATAATAATAATAAAATTTCATGTCATACAAATTATTAATTTTATTTTGTTCCAAAAAATTGGGTAAAAAAATTAATAAAAATCTTTCTTTTGACACACTTGACAACATTTTTTTGACAAACTTATAATGCAATAATCTAGTTTTTGATCTCAAATACCAATCCCTACCATCAATATTTTTCCAAATTCAATGTTTCGATTCGTAATCACTTAAAATGAACGTTTCTAAGCCAAAAATATGAAAATTTGCTATTTTTGACACACTTAATGATTTTTTGACACACTTCTGGTACAATTGTCGAACACAGCGTCCTTTCGGACCTGTCCCTTGAGTATACCTATTTTTAGAAAAAAAAAGTTTTTGAAAAATCTCTAGCGGTTTTCCCTGCAGCGTAGGTATTGACGGCCGGACGGCCGGCAGACAGACATACATTTTTTTTTTTGCTTCTATAGAATCAGTAGGTTCTAAAACGTCGAGAAATGCCAAAAAAGTGGGGGTAAGAATTTCACTTTTGGCTCATGAATGCAATACTTAGGTCTTTCAGACCAAAGTAATACATATTTCTTTCTTTCGGATACTGGAACAGATATATCATATTTTAATTTGGATTTTGTTTGCGACTATACAATTTGTAATCCGGCAAATAAACTCAATAATAAGGGCATTTTAAATTCAACATGGGAAAACAAAACTAAGGTATAGGCTCGTTTCAAAAAATGAAAACTAGAATCCAATCAAAATAAGCATAAATTTAAATACACCAATACAAAATTTATATTTACCACTCATTATTGACTACAATATTTTTTACATTGAATATTCAAGCGATAATATTTCTGATTGAATTGAAATGAAAATTTAATAGATTCAATCATTAAAATATGTCGTAAACACAATGACTTATTTTTCCTAAATGGCAACAAGCTTCCAGTCGCAGATACAAAACCTCATAAAATTAATATACTTTCATATGCAAGTTTGATTTACATAAAACCTCATCGTCAAGCTCAATCCACTAAAAATAAAATAAATCGTCAAGTCAATAAAATTAAAATGGATGGAATTATTGACGATTCTGAGTCATCTTAGAACTTTCCACTATTGTGCGTTGCAAAGAAATCAATTGACAACGAAAATAAATGGCGCATTGTCGTTGATTATCGTCGTCTCAATAATATAACGATTGAAGATAGCTATCCTATGCCTGATGTTCTTGGGACAAATGTTCTTGAGCAACTGGGTAACAGCAATTATTTAAACATCGTGAATTTAGCCAATGGACACTGTCAGGTTGCACTTGATCTAAATGATCGACAAAAAACTGCATATTCCACACAATCTGGACACTATCAATATACACGAATGTCGTAAATCGGGTTGAAAAACGTTCCAAGTTCTTTTCAACGTTTTATGAACAACATTTTGTGCAGCTTGAAAGGATTTATATGTTTCGTCTATTTGGATGACGTAGTCGTGTATGGTGTACTGTAGACTGTCAATCTTAATAATCATTACTCGAAATTTTTATTGATGCTTATAATCGCTTCCGAAAATTTAATTTAAAATTAAATTTTGACAAATGTCATTTTCTAAGAAGTGAAATAAATTATTTCGGACATATCACTACGCCTGAAGCAATAAAACCTGATTCATCAAAACTTGAACCTATAGAGCATTTCCCAACGCTTCGAAAACATAGACAAAAATATTCTACTATAGAAGAGTTGCTTGCAATCGACTAACAGAGTTCAGTGACAGATAAAAATATATTAGATGATATCAAGATTCATTTACTATTTCCCGTCACATAAATGTTAAATAGTAAAACTGTTGCTGTAAGTGAGACGTTAGCTTTCTTTTCCTGCATTGATTAATTCGCAAAAAATTTACCGACAAAGTATCATAATAGTTCGGGGGCCACCCAGGACTTTATGGGACATTTAACAAGATTCAAAATTATTATTACTTCAAAAATATGTTAAACAGAATCTAAAATTATACAAAAAAATGTGAATCTGGTCAAAAAAATAAAACAGACTTGGAAGGCAAACTGTCTCTAAAAATTACGTCAACCTCATGTTAAGCATTTGAAAAAGTATTTTTAGGCAAGGTAACAAATATATAACAAAAATAACAAATATATAGTGACTGTTATATGCATTGCGACTTAACTAAATAATCATTAACAGTACCAATACAGAGTCAGGACACAGAAATAGTAGCTTAAGCATTAGTTACTAATCTAATTTGTTATTTTGGTTCACCTACGATTTTTACTGACCTAAGTGCAAATTTTATGAGCCACTTTTTAAACGAATTTGTAAGCTGCTAAAAATCAAGATAGTAAATACAAGCGCGTATCACGGGAAAGCAATGGAGCTCTGAATTAATGTCATTGCAATCTCGTCACATATTTGCGTCAGTTTTCAGAGAAAAATTTACCTGATTTGGACTCTTGGTTACCATATGTGATGTTTTTGTACAACACAAAACCACACATTGTCACACAATTTATGCCTTATGAACTAATTTTTGGTGCAAAATCCAATATCTCAAAAACAATATCAGGCTCGGAACAAGTAGACACTTTGTACAATTATGATGATTATACACTAAATTTAATGTTTAAACTACAAATTTCTTATAAACTGGCATGAGATAACATTATTAAATCAAAAGAAAATTCCAAAAACTATTATGACTGCAATATTATGACCGCAAAATATTGTCACCGCAATATTTGGATTCATAACAAAACTCCCGCTAATCGATCCTAATATCTAAAGGTCAACAAAATATCTAACCAAATTATCTCAAACGAAAAGTCTAAAATTGACAGAGCGAAAGCTTTAAAACTTACGTATATGTCTATTTTTGACAAGAGTTTCTACAGCACCATTAATTCTTTAAATTCTGGTACATAATCTTCTATTCCCCCTATTATTGATGGTGATTTAATCGTAGATGACCCTGCCAGAAAAGCTAATTTGTTCGCTGAACGCGAACGCTTTGTTCTGAACTCCACTATTTTGGAAACTCCTAAAGAAATACCCCAAATCCAGTCTTCAGGAGTGAATATGAATGAACTCCACTTCAAACCCAAAATTGCTAAACTTGCTAAACATTTAAAGTGGTTAAACATCAACAAAGTCTTAGGAATGGACAACATTACACCCATTATTTTAAAAACCTTTTCCAAAAAACTTGCACCAACTTTGACTAAAATATTCTACAAATCCTATAAATCTGGTATATTTCCCTCGTGCTGGAAGTTGGCCAATGTCCAGTTCGTCCCTAAAAAGGGACCAAAATCCGATATCTCAAATTGTAGGCCAATAGCTTTACAATCGATCCTATCCAAAGTCTACGAGCATTATATTAATACACACATTTCAAAATTTCTGGAAGTAAATCATTTAATAGCCGACACCCAATACGGCTTTCAAAACAAACGATCAAATACCGATCTATTAAACTAAGTAGCGCATTGTTGGAACAGCATACTTGATAAAGGTGGTGAAACATACGTTATCGCTTTAGACATCTCCAAGGCATTCGATCGAGTCTGGCATGCCAACTTAATCAACAAGCTCGTTGCGTATGGTTTTCATCCCAATGTTGTGAAGCTGATTCAAAATTTTCTATCCAACCGATACATTTCGATCTCCTTAGACGGATTTTCTTCTGAGTCTTAACTAATTAACGCTGGTGTACCTCAAGGCTCAGAATTGTCCCCAACCCAAAAAACGTGAATCCTAAAAAAAAGTCTAAAAAACCCTAAAAAAAAGTCGCCGATCGGGGTGACCAAAACCTGGTCAATTTCAACTCTACCAAAACACAGCTGTTGATTGTTTCCAGATCATAGACCGAATTCCCTAAAGATATTTTATTCAGTATGTGTGATGAACCAATAGGTGAATGTAAAAAAATTCGTTTATTGGGTGTCACAGTTTCAAATGACCTACTCTGGAACGATCATGTAATGGCGATGGCAAAAAGCGCCAAAAAGCGCGTCTAGAAAACTCGGCCTCCTAAATAGACGCAAAAAAAAATTTCACTCCATACTAATTGCTCCATGTTTATAAGTCCTACATTTGTCCCTGTTTGGAGTACTGTTGTCAAACTTGGGATGCTGCTTCTGTTTCCATCTTGCCCTTCTTTTACTCTGTTCAAAAGCGGGCTGTACGAATTGTGGGTGATCGAGATTTGACATCAAAACTTGATTCCCTACAACATCGTCGCACTAATGCTGACCTCGTTGTTTTTTACAAATATCGTCATCAAAAGTGCCCACATTACCCCCGTGTCACTCGGCAATCGACTAGCGCAGCCAGTCAAACGGTTGAGATCCCGCGATGTCATACTGGCAGATCACAGAAAGACTTCTTTGTCCGAACTGCATACAAATGGAATAGTTTGCTGGAAGCCATAGTCTCAGGTGGTTTCAATCTGCAAGTTTTAAAAGGCATTTATGTGTTGTTGTGACACATATTATAAGCCCTATAACACAACACTTTTTGTTTAAAAAAATAGAAATTCACCACCTCAAAATTTTCATGTGCGAGATTATATATGCTATTAACAAATGAAGCAAAATCGTCTAACCTGGATCTTCACCTCTTGAGGTCCTTATTTAATACAGCAAATAATTTCACCAGAAAATACTGCGATTCAAATAAGAAAATCTACTAAAAGTAGACACAATAATCGCTTACAGTTTTTTTACTGAAATTCAAATTGTTTTAGACAAAAATTAATTAAAAACATGACCAAAGTATCTTAACAAATATCTTATATCTAATCTTATATCTTATATCTAATCTTATATCTAAACAATAAATAATAATAACACAAACATTTGTAAAGTAAAAATTTAAATTGTTAATAAGTTAAATAGCCAAGTATTTATTTAAATAATTAATGTCACAATTAATTTGAATTGATTTGACACAGAAATTGAAAATAAAGACAAGAAATGTGAATGTATATGATAAAATTTTAAAATACAAATAAAAACGTAAAAATTTTAAATATTGTAAATTTGAAAAATTATTCATTTAAATTGTTGTTAGAAAATAAATATTTTCTTGGCAGGGAGGATGTTATGTTGCAAACCCCAAATTAATTTTAACGGTCGTTGTAGAGTCAATAGTACAAAAATTGTCTGTATATAAACTACTACTTGTTAATTCTAAAATATGGATGGGCTGAAATCTCAAGCTCTGAGATATCAAGACTTCAGTCTGGACATTGTTTTTAGTTTTGGGTAGCGATGTACATCAAACATAAAACTCTTTGTTAAAGTACATATACTTTTTTATCTCTGGCTAGAATTTATTACAAAACTAATACGAAACATCAATACGTTGTTGGAAAATCATAATTATAAATTAACATAATTTAACGAAAAGATAACACAATCATCAAACAACTCAAAAAGCTCTCCATTTAGATTTTCGAGAAAATATTACAAAATCAAAAATTCATATTTCTTTCATAATTCCAAAAATATTCTATAAATTATAATAAAAAAGAAAATTAAAACTTTTTTCAAAATTCCAAAAATATTCCGAAAATTATAACAAATTCGAAAATTTCCATTTCCAATTTTATGTTTCATGTCATACAAATAATTAATTTTAATTTTTTTCCAAGAAAATGGGTAAACAAATAAATGAAAATCAGTCTTTTGACATCACATCGTCACTGGACAATACTTTTTTGATAAACTTATAATGCAATAATCTAGTTTTTGGTCTCACATACCAATTTCGATCATCAAGGTTTCTCCACATGTTACTTGTCATTATCACTTAAAATGAACATTTTTAAGCAAAAACTATGCAAATTTCTTTGTTTTGACACACTTGATGATATTTTGAAACAATGTTCTGTTACATTCACGGAACCGTTGGCGAGCAAATTTTTTTCGCACTTGACCGACTTTTTATATATAAAGAAATCGGTTATTGAACATTTGTTAAAACTTAATTAATAATTACCCTTAATATAAGCCATGTAAAAAACTTCTCTGTTTATTTGTGCGACACACATAAAACTTTGGCTTGCCATTACATTCTGAACGAACTGACCAAACAGTTTGCTGCCATACTATATGGATGCCGGATCTTAGTGGCACTAGGGTGGTTTATCTGTAAACCACGGGTGGAGTGACCGCACCAGGAGCCAAAATAAAAGGCGCCATAATTGAGTTTTTCTAAAATTCGATTAATTTTTTGTTTTGGTTTTTCTTAAATTTTGTGAAAAATTAAATGTTACTTTTCTATATATTATGTATATGAAAAGCAAAAATTTAGATTTGTTTCAAAATGTGTATATAAGCAATTTCACGCAAGTTCAGCAAATTTTTGGGAAATTTTGACTTGACTTCTTTTAATTTTGATTATTTTTTGTTTATAGATAGTCTTTCATAAATAAAAAATACAAGTTCTCTTAGAATTTTTTTTTTCGACCAGGGGTCTTCACAGGGTGCCCCTCAATTTTTTGCTATTTTGTGATGTGAGTGCATTTTGAAGAGCGATTGTAGAAGAACTACTGAATCGATTTTCATAAATGATATGTCGTTGAATAGGTATTGGAACAAAGTTTTTAAAAATGTACACTGTTAATTTTTTGAAATAATTTTTAACGGTGTAACATAAGAAAAAACGGTGTAATTGAAAAAAAGATGGCATAGCCTTTATTTTTTTTTTTAATTAAATTGAAGCTTATTTTATATCTAACCACTTGTGAAAGTTTGGGACACGCGCTATTTTTTGTTTTAAAGATAAAATTCGTTGTGCATATAACTGTCAGGAATAAGTTTTTTTTGTTCTGAAGGAAAATTATAAAAATGGCGATTTTTAGATTCAGATTTTTTTTTATGTTAAATATCAAATATTTTATTATTAAATGAACTTTTTAAAAAGCAATTTCAGTCAAGTTCAGCAAAATTTTGCGACATTTTGACTCGACCCTTTTTAATTTGGTTTATTTTTAGTTTATAGATAGCCTTTGATATATGAAAAATACGACTTCTCGTAGAATTTTTTTTAAATATAATAATATAAATTATTATATTTTTAAGTATAATAATATAATTATAATAACAATATAACAATATAATTATAATAACAAACAACAGTAATGCTACGCGTCATTTGGTTGAAAAAAGTAAAACTCTACATGAAAATAATTTTCAACATTCATCTGCGAAGGATAAAAGAGGTGTATCAACAACAGATATAAATGTTGTGAAGCAGTTCTATAAAAGTGATGAAATCAGTAGATTATTGCCAGGCAAACGAGATGCAATATCTTTTAAAAAAGGAGATGAGCGCATAAAAACACAAAAGCGCTTATTGCTATGTACATTAAATGAAGCTTATGTGGAGTTTAAAAATAAGTATCCTGATGTGAAAATAGGATTTACTAAATTCTCGTCCCTTCGACCACAAGAATGTATAAAATTATCCCAAGGAGTTCATAATGTGTGCGTGTGTACCATACATCAAAATATGAAACTAATGATTCAACACTCTAAGATTTTTTGAATTACTGATGCTGCTTTCCAGAATTATAAAACATTAATTGAATTTGTTTCATGTGGTGAACTAACAAAGATTGTCATAATTTGAAGTGCAATGAATGTTCAAAAAAACTTCAACAACTGGAAGAAAAATTACTAAATGATTTTGACGATAAAGGAATCCTTCAAGTCAAATATCAACAATGGAATACAACTGATCGATGCAATTTAGATACTTTAATAGAAACTGTAGAAGAATTTATGAAAAAATTTATTTACCGTTAACAAATTTTGATACCACACAACTTTATAGCAAAACAGCAATCTACATTCATTGAGGAAAAAAATATTAGAAGCAGGAAGTGCTTCGTTCAAGGGGATTTTTCTGAAAACTACGGCTTCATAATTCAGAATGCGGTTCAAGGCTATTATTATAAAAATTCACAAGCTACTTTTCATCCATTTGTCATATATATAAAAGTGCCGCAAGTTAATATATACAGCACCGAAGTTTTATACTCAGTTCGGATATAAACGATCACAACAGTACTGCAGTCCATCTTTTCATTACAAAACTTATTGAATTCATGAAAACGCATATAAATTCTAACATTACGAAAATAATTTATAACACTGACGGTGCACCTTCTCAATACAAAAATAAACATAACCTAATTAACTTATGCCACCATCAAAAAGACTTTAAGGTTGATGCAGAATGGCATTTTTATGCTACCAGCCATGGAAAGGAACCTTGTGATGGAATTGGTGGTACACTGAAGCGTGTTGCACACCGTTATAGTATAGGGAGCAAAGATATGATACACCAAAAAAACTTTTCGAATGGGCTTTAAGATGGGAATCTACCATGAACTTTGGATACGCCGATAAAAATGAATATCAATTAACAAAGGGAAAATTACAAAATCGATATAAAAATGCGAATACTATAAGTGGAACTCAAAAATTTCATTCTTTTGTACCATTAAATACTAAGACAATAAATGCAAAAATGTTTTCCAACTCAAAAGAAACTTTTAAATGTAAAATAAGTAAATAATTTTTAATAACTATATTTATTTTCTTTAACCTACATATATAATTTGTATGATACTTTAAAAAGTTTATTCAATAATAAAATAGTTGTAATTTAATGTTAAAATACAATCTTTTACTTTATGACCATAATAACATAATACGAACATAATACTTCTCCAGTCAAAAGTTCCTAAATAGATTTAGTTATTTATACGGTTTTTTTGTTTGCAGTCGAGACTGTCGAGTGACAAGTGATTACTAAAAGTGACAAATAAACATTTCATTTTTTATGCCATCTACTACATAGAAAATAATTGCAGAAGTGTTTTCCTATTCAAAAGAAACTTCTTTTTGTAAAATAAGTAAATCATTTTTAACAATTGTATTTATTTTATTTATTGTACTACATATATAATTTTTATAATATTTTAAAAAGTTCATCTAATAATAAAATATTTCATATTTAACATACAAAAAAAATCTCCTAGTTTATAACGCCATTTTTTATAATTTTCCTTCGGAACAAAAAAAACTGATTCCCCACAAGGAATTTTATCTTTAAAACAAAAAATAATGCGTGTCCCAAACTTTCACAAGTGGTTAGATATAAAATAAGCTTCAATTTAATTAAAAAAAAAAAAAAAAAGGCTATGCCATCTTTTTTTCAATTACACCGTTTTTTTCTTATGTTACACCGTTAAAAATTATTTCAAAAAATTAGCAGAGTACATTTTTAAAAACTTTGTTCCAATACCTATTCAACGACATATTATTTATGAAAATCGATTCAGTAGTTTTTCTACAATCGCTCGTCAAAATGCACTCACATCACAAAATAGCAAAAAATTGAGGGGCACCCTGTGAAGACCCCTGGTCGAAAAAAAAAATTCTAAGAGAACTTGTATTTTTTATTTATTAAAGACTATCTATAAACAAAAAATAATCAAAATTGAAAGGGGTCAAGTCAAAACGTTGTTGAATCTTCGTGAAATTGCTCATATTGTTTTAATTTTTGATCTACGGGCGTGATAGTTCCGCGTGCTTCTGTCGCTGCTATTAACATACAATTGTGACATCATGAGATATTAAATACAACTGGTAATAGCAGTGAGATATTACCAGCCAAGGTGATATATTACGGGAGCTGACGATGTGGGTAATGTGGTTATTAATTATTAAGGCAGACAATGGTGGGGAATGATTAAGGAATCCAATTTTAATTTTTGTCTGTCAATTATTTTTATAAAATCTGTCGTCACCTCGTTTTTAAATTTTATTTCCTACATCTTAAAATAAAATATTGGTCTATGTTTATCTATTGGTTTCATTATGTTATAGAATTTATATTGGTTAGTTATGTATCTATATCTTAAAAACCAAATGTTAAAAAAACGAAATTCGTAAACTTTCAAAGATTTTATTCCATTTTATAAATTGAAATTAATGAAATGAAGATTTCATTGAATAACATAAGAAGCCAAAGATTTGATAACGAAAAATGCCGTCCTTCAAAATCGAGTAAATTTGCTTAGAGCATCTTTTTTACCATGTGCTGCTCATTCCTTAAATCTTGTTATAAATGATGCGGTGTCATCTTCTGTAGACACTCTTAATTTTTTTAACTATATTCAATTTTTTTTTTCAACTATACGCATATTTTTTAAATTAATCTATCGTGTCGTTTTAATATTCTTAAGCAGCAAATGAAAAGCTTAGTTTAGAGCCAGTTGATAAAACATGTTGCAAAAACCGAAAATCGACCTTAAGACCTCTAAGAGTTCAAATCGTATAGAATTTTATGATACTTTAGTTGAAATTAATTTAGATCAGACACAGAAAACTTCAACACAAATTGGAGCAAAATATTTAGCGAAGATGAGGCAAAAGGAAAACTCGGTTTATCGATGCTTTAAATATTTTTGCAGTCTAATTTTGTGAAACGAGTTTCTCTCCAAAATTAATGTAGTTTCTAAATGATATCTAAATTTGAATGTTATTGAATTTAAAAAAAAATTGCGAATATACGTTTTAGAGAAGTAATTATAGTAGTGAAAAAGCTGACGATTTCGAATGAAAAATGAAAATTTTGTGAAGGATCTAATATTACATTATATTCATATTCAAAACTCTATGCTGCAGTAACTGTGAAGCGGTGAAGTGTTAAAAATTTTTTTGTTTCTTTACATTAAAAGACTAGTCATTGCACTGCTAAACAGGTACAAAATTTGGCTGCAGCAAATAGTTTTGAATATGAAGATAATGTAATATTAGATCCTCCACAAAATTTCTTCTTTTCCTAATTGATTCTGCTATTAATTCATTAGAATAACGAGAATAAGAATTATGGATGAGCACAATAATAGATCTGGCTTTTTATATAATATATTTTGATTAAAAAACAAGGACAAGGATTACATTTTCGAATATTTGGAATGTAAAATCAATTTGGACGAACTCATACTGATCTGTTACTGTTAGTGATGTTGATGCTTTAAAATTCGGCGAGAAATTCAAAATTTTAAAACATAAACAAACATTTAATAACATAAACTTAACGCCGAAAGAAAATTTTAAACCTTCTACATTTGCAAAACATGCAAGGTCTTTTCCGAATTTATTTATAAGAGCCATAATATTGCCATTAACAGTGTTAGAGTTGTGCTAGTTGTGCTATTCAAGAACAAATTTGTACCAGCAGCAGAATAATTTAAACACGCAAAAACGATTTTTCGAGTTGAGGTTAGCCCCGCTATTTTGAAAAAAAAAAATTAAAAGCAAAGGTTGTGCTGTATTGTGCTAGGGTTGTGCTGGTTGTGCTACTCAGAAATAGTTCCATATTATCAATGAAAAAAAGTTGGCACGCTAAAACGACTTTTCGAGCAGAAGTTAGCCCCGCCATTTTGAAAAAAATGACAACCAAAGGTTGTGCTGTATTGTGTTCGAGCTGTGCTGGTTGTACTACTTAGACAAAAATTTCGTAACCCTAACAGAAATTTTTTACAAAGTTAGCATCATTTTTTTCGAATAGGAGTCAACCCCGCCATTTTGGAAAAAATCAAAAACAAAAGAAGTGCTGTATTGCGTTAAAGTTGTGCTGGTTGTGCTACTGAAAAAAATATCGTATCACCAACAGAATAATTTAAACCACGCTAAAACCATTTTTCGAATGAAAGTTAGCCCCGCCATTATGCAAAAAACAAAAATGAAAGGTTGTGCTGTATTGTGCTACAGTTGTGCTGGGTGTGCCACTCAAAAAGAATCCCATATTAACAATGAATAAAAGTTGGCACGCTAAAACGATTTTTCTACCAGAATATTAATATTATTTTCGAGCAGAAAGCTTTCGAGCAGAAGGGTAAGCAGAAGCTAGCCACTTAGAAAAAAAACAAAGCTTGTACTGTATTGTGCTTGAGTTGTGCTGGTTGTGCTACTCCAAAAATTCGTATTCCCAACAGAAAAATTTTATAACGCTAATATCGTTTCTTTAAATAGAAGTTAGCCCCGCCGTTTTGGTAAAAAAAAATATATTGAATGCTGTATTGTGTTAAAGTTGTGCTACTCCAAAACAAATTCGTACCCATTAACGGAAAAATTTAAAAACGCTAAAACGATTTTTCGAGTAGAAGTTAGTCCCGCCATTTAACAAAACATAAAAAGAAGGTTGTGCTGTATTGTATCATAGTTGTGCTGAATGTGCTACTCAAGAAAAATTCCACAGCACAACCTTTATTCTTTGATTTTTACAAAATGGCGGGGCTAACTTTCATTCCAAAAATGGTTTTAGCGTGGTTTAAATTATTCTGTTGGTGAAACGATATTTTTTCAGTAGCACAACCAGCACAACTTTAACGCAATACAGCACTTCTTTTGTTTTTGATTTCTTCCAAAATGCCGGGGCTTACTTCAAATCGAAAAAAATGATGCAAAATTTGTAAAAAATTTCTGTTAGAGTTATGAAGTTTTTGTCCAAGTAACACAACCAGCAGCACTCGAGCACAAAACAGCACAACCTTTGGTTGTCATTTTTTTCAAAATGGCGGGGCTAACTTCTGCTCGAAAAGTCGTTTTAGCGTGCCAACTTTTTTTCATTGATAATATGGAACTATTTCTAAGCAGCACAACCAGCACAACTCGAGCACAATACAGCACAACTTTTGGTTGCCATTTTTTTCACAATGGCGGGGCTAACTTTAACTCGAAAAATCGTTTTAACGTGTTTAAATTATTCTGCTGGTACAAATTTGTTCTTGAATAGCACTACTAGCACAACTCTAACACCGTACAGCAGACCCTTTGTTTTTCATTTTTTCCAAAATGGCGGGGCTAATTTTTACTCGAAAAAATGATTTTGGTGATAAAAAATGTTTCCAGTAGGGATATGAATTTTTTTCTAAATAGCACAACCAGCACAACTCGAGGACAATACAGGACAACCTTTATTTTTCAGATTTTTCAAAATGGCGGGGCTAACTTCGGCTCGAGAAATTGTTTCAGGGTACCAACTTTTTTCCATTGGTGATATAGCATTCTTTCTGGGTAGCACATCCAGCACAACTGTAGCACAATACAGCACAATCTTTGTTTTTAATAGTTTGAAAAATGGCGAGGCTAAGTTAGGTGACATAAATTTCATATATATTATAGAATACGAACCGGCAATAAAAGAGTTTTCTGAAAATAAAGTCATACAAGTGAACGTATGTGTTCATTTATTTACCATAACTTTATTTGTATATTTTTATTTGTATATTTTATATATTTATTTTTGATTTTCATTTTATATTTATTCTTTCTTACATATTAATGTTATTTTTATTTTCATATTTCGATGGTCTAGCGCACAGATGTGGTAAGTGACATTTTTTGAGAAAATGAGTTAAGTACTCTATAAAATTCTCCATTTCATTTTTCATATGATGTACAAATTTTGTATGTGCATCTTTAATATTTTATCCAATAGATGGCATTATTGTACTGCACTGTACTGCACATGTTTTGTGGTAAGTACTTATGGTTTGTATAAAAGTAAATATTATTCATGTAACTCTTAAGTTCTAACATGTAAAAAGACATAATTAAAATTCACACTAGATAACTACTATAAAACTCTATCGAATTCAACCACATAATATTTTACATTTCCAATTTTTATTGAAGTGTAAACTTTCAAATGCCTGTACTGAACAATTTGCTAAATGTCACTTACCACATCTGTGCGCTAGACCATCGATTTAATCCTAATGTTTTTATTAATTTTTTTTATTTTTATTATTTTGTAACGTAGAGAATTGCTTCAGCTATTGCTTCTATTCGGTTCGACCTGTAGATTTAGTAAACTTAAACAATGGATTTTCTATACGTTTTAAATATTATTCGTCTGTTTATTATTCGTTCGTTATAAATATTATTATTCCTTTTCTTAATCGTTTTTGTCTTCATAATAATTTTACTTTTGGGCTATTATTTTGAAAACGTACATCGAAAAAAAAACAACTATTTTTTAAAAATCTGAAATTTTGATATTTTGTTGGTATTGACGAAAGGAAAAAAGTAATTTCTGCTTTCATTTTTTGAGTACTCTGAATCGGAGTTATGCGCGGTTGAATTTTGAGGCTTTTTCACGTAGTTTTTGGTAATGGTGGCAATGTTTTGTGAATAGGTGCCACAAATTTCATCTGACTTACGTATATTTTTGCAAGTAAAAAGGAAAATAATTGAATAATTGAAATAAGTAAGTTTAAAATTAATAACTTTTCTCTTTTCCGCTAGGCGGCGCGTAAAACCTTGGTTTACTTCAAAGCTCATATCTCAAAAAGTAGGCTTTTTTTTTTTTTGTTTTTCACAAATTTTAAAGTAAACATATGCAGCTATGAAATTAAGAAATAAAAAGTCAGCAATTCAATATGGATTTTTTCTTACGATTTTTTAAAGTTTGGTATATGAAAAATTCACATGTGTTTTTTTATTAAGTTAATAATCCTGTACTAAATGTGGATCTAATAAATTAAACATTTCATATTTTAACACCTGCAATAAATTTGAACCATTTTTTGTGTATTTCTGATTGAGAAACAGGTTTTTATTCAGAATAAGAATTGGAGATCCCAATGATCGAAGATTTTGTTATAATTTCAACATCACCAACACTAACATTAGAAAAAAACATTAAAAAAATACTTTTCCTATAAACATTATAATTTAATCAATATTATAAATAAATACATTAAAAAATTAATTTATATATTTTTTTTTGCCTTTAAATTGAAATATTTATGATCATCAGAAAAAGAAAATATTTTGGCAATTATTTTATCGGGTGTAGTGTTATCCCGTAAAAAACAGTGGAATCCTTGAGTTCTTTGTTTTCTTCCAAGAACATTTCGTAGATGTCGGTGAGGGTCCATAACACCAACCGCTTTGATTTCTTAATTTTTGTCGATCCTTCTGTAATAGTAACAACATCTTTAAGGCCAGGCATTGTTCTACTAATTTCCTCTGATAAGAAGTATGTTTGAATTTGTTTTACTATATTTTGTGACAAACTGTGCACTTGTTTGCTTTGAGGCCAACTGTAAGGACCTACTGTTTCCAACAGATCCATGGCGAATTCTACCAGTCGTCTTGATGCATTGGAGATATGGTATCAACCGAAACTGGTGATGGATCTAAAGATGCTGGAGGTATTTGAATATTTTCGTTCGTTGGAACATTTTCAACATCCTGATTTATAGAAATAATTTCACTATCGATAGTTTCCGAACATGAAAGCTGCTGTATAGAAAATATTAGTTGCATATGAATTTTTATTCATTTTAATAAAATAATTAAATTTACCTTATTTTTATAGATATAAGTGCGACATGTTTCACATATAAAATGGTCATCACGCAAAGTAAAATTTAGGGTCGCAGCCTTTTGAATAACAGCTGGTGTTAGTCTCACATTTTTTGATGTCCACTGATGATTTTTGAGACCGTACAAGTTACAGCACAATTTGAAAGGCATTTCTATTATTATCTTTTCTAAACGTTATGTCTTCTAAATATTTTGGAATATAATTGATTATAAGGCAATCCAATCAATATATATATATACCCTTGAAATAGTTTTGACATAGGTAGAATCAGGTAAAATTAGGTAGGTACAATTTAATATATTTTGATTGGATGCAAGTATAATTTGGTCAAAAACCGTTTGTGGGCGTCATTAGAAATTTTAAATGTTAAAATTATGAGCCTCTAATGAGATTTTAATTAGTAAAAAGGGGCTGAATAGACATTTTTTAAAATGAATAAACATTTTACACACCCTTTTAATAATTTAAATTCCTTTATTTTACCACTTAACTTAAATTAATTTTTAATAAGTTTTTAGCCATTAAACCGCAGAGAAAACGGTTCAAATTTATTGCAGGTGTTAAAATATGAAATGTTTAATTTATTAGATCCACATTTAGTACAGGATTATTAACTTAATAAAAAAACACATGTGAATTTTTCATATACCAAACTTTAAAAAATCGTAAGAAAAAATCCATATTGAATTGCTGACTTTTTATTTCTTAATTTCATAGCTGCATATGTTTACTTTAAAATTTGTGAAAAACAAAAAAAAAAAAAGCCTACTTTTTGAGATATGAGCGTTGAAGTAAACCAAGGTTTTACGCGCCGCCTAGCGGAAAAGAGAAAAGTTATTAATTTTAAACTTACTTATTTCAATTATTCAATTATTTTCCTTTTTACTTGCAAAAATATACGTAAGTCGGATGAAATTTGTGGCACCTATTCACAAAACATTGCCACCATTACCAAAAACTACGTGAAAAAGCCTCAAAATTCAACCGCGCATAACTCCGATTCAGAGTACTCAAAAAATGAAAGCAGAAATTACTTTTTTCCTTTTGTCAATGCCAACAATATATCAAAATTTCAGATTTTTTAAAAATCAAAAATTTAAAAATCAACAAAAAAATGTACGTTTTCAAAATAATAGCCCTTTTATAATATTCTCTTATTATTGTTTTCTTCACTTTCTATAAATTATTTATGACTATCTTATATAACTATTACCGTTAATTTTAAACTAACTGTATCGTTATTTTTAACTAATCTATCGCCAACACAACTCTTTTTATACTAGTGAAAACAATAGCAATTACACTCTACAATATTTACGAATATAGTTTTAAATTAAATAGCAAAAAAACATAATAACACTATCTTCAAAACTTCGCAACTAGGTTAGAAATATATTTTTCTACCTACTACTTCTACCATATTTTTCTACCAACTACGCAGTCAGTTTCTATTTTATTTTCCGATTAAATAAAATTATTGAATTTCTTAACGCATGTTATTCTGTTTTTATTGTCTTCGGATTTATTTAGGTGTTATTCAGTTATATTGCTTTAGTGGAACCACTTTCCAGAAAGAAAATTAACAACTAACTTTTTTACATCGCACTCTACAATCGTTACAATATATTTAGAAAATGTGAAATATTGGAATAAATTTGTATAATTTTTTATTTGTTATAATAAATTTTCACTTACTTAGTGATGCTGTGCTATTGCGTGCTGGAAGAAATGAGCCTCTATATACCTATCTCTATTTGTGAACTTTAATCATTGACGAAGGGAATACGTCCCATGAATGAGGAGTATTCCACCAGCTGGATTATTACCAATCAAATTTTAGTTATGTTTTTGCAAATTTAAAAAAAATGTAGCCTTCAATTTTGTTTCTACATATTCTTATGTAATATTGGCGTACATCATTTTTTGTATATAATAAGATTTATTATCTAAGTATCCAAATATTGAAACACCATAAAAGAAAATGTCAACCCAATTATACAAAGCGTTCAAAACTTGAGAATACTTGATAACGGATGGTGAGACCTAGACCTTAAGTGTATTTTTATTGTTGTCAGCATGCTATAGAATAGGTTATAAGCCATGCAAATTAAATTCTATATAAAAATTTATTGCAAACTTACCGAACTTTGCAAAGTCTAAAAGACAACTGTAGTACCAAATGGCATTCTGGATACATATTAAAAATTATTATAACCCATAAAGATTTATGAAGAACGCCAGAAATAAAAAAAAAATAACACTAATAGACTGGTTTCGTCACAACATGTGAGGCTTGCACAATCATCACAATCAATCCAATACGGCAGTTAGACGAGATCATAGCGAACAACACAATAAACAAATATGTTGGAAGATTTAGTTGTGTTGTAACAGCAAGGAATGAATTATATTCACCACGAGCTATTCGTAATTAAAAAAACTTGATGACTTCTCCTAATTATATTTTTATATCCTAACTAAACCATTTTGGTAAAGTACTAACCGGTTTACATGTTCTACATAAAGAAACCATGTACCTCATAAAACTTATTCTCCGCCCCTCGCAAATAAATTTAAGCACACGGAGACAATATTAAAAATGATAATTCTTCTGTTATGATTATAAAATTTAAAATAATTTTCCATTTTTCTGTTGTTCAGCTTTTCAATTCTTTTGGGAAATTTTTTTCTGTATATTTTTTTTTTTCGTTTAAATAAAGAAAAGCAAAAATATTAAAATTATTTAATTTTAGATTTTTAAATTATTCATCAATTGGGAAAAAAAGCTATAATGCAATACAAAGAAGAGAGGGTTACAACAAGGTTAATGTTTGAACTGAAATTTAAAGGAATGAAAGGGTTGAATAATTTGGATAAATTATGTTGTTTACTTTATGATAATTTAATGATGATGGCGAATGAGTTTAATTGAATATAATTAACATTTTTCCTCAAAGTTACTATAAGTTTTCGTTTAAATGAAATGATGCGACTATATGTCTGATTAAAGACATTGTTCTTAAGTTTGAAATATAACCGTTATATAGATGTTGTAATATAGCAAAAGGAAAAGTTATTTTATTTTATTCTACTTTGTTTCAACCAATATTGCAGCTGTAACGAATTGATTAATTTTTTTAACACAACTGTTCCTCCAACTGCTCTTCTTCCAATAAATATTGATTTTATTGTTTTGTTTTAATTTTAATCACCTGGATTTTTGAAAAAAGGTTGAAGATTTTTGACCTATTACAAAAACTTTTTGTTGTTATATTCTTTAAGAATTGCCTCTTGTTTGACTTAAGGAAATATGATTTATTAACACGAATGGATGTAAATTTATGTGCAACTTTGGTCTGGGTTAGGAGTTTTAAATATAATTTTTGAAAGAGTACTGTTATGGTGCAGTATTAATTGTTTTCGACAGAGACGTATAGCAAAACTAAAGCTCTTTGCAAAGAAACTGAAATGGTTCAAGTTTTTCTATTTTTGTGTTGACATGTATATTTCAAATTTTATATAAAATATAAATGAGTAGTTGTAAAATTATAACCTGTCATATACAAAGAAACATAAAGTAAAGTGAAATGAAGATTCAAAAAAATATTCTCAGAAAAACTCTCCATTTAGCGTTCAATAATATCAGCTTTTCTTGCAAATGACTACTATTGGCTAGAAATATAAGGCCCTATCGACACTATTAAGGAAGCAAATTTTTAGAAACACTATTTATCAAGAAAACTCGGCATCCTCAATAGATGCAAAAAATATTTCACTCTGTATCAATTAATCCTCATTTATAAGTCGTCCTTTATCCGTTCTTATATGGAATATTGTTATCAAGTTTAGAACCTGCATCTGTTTTCATCCCGGCTTTTTTGGACTCTGTTCAAACTGTTGGGATCACACACTGCCATAGTGACAGAATACAGAGGAGTTTCTTCGTCCGCACAACGTGCAAATGTATTACTTTTTCCGAGTCAATTGTCTGGAGTGCATGAAATCTACAACAACTGAAAGAAGCGTCTATCAACACCTCAGAACTCATGTTCTGGAAAACTTTAATGGTGACACTTCAGTGTACGTCCGAATTTCAACATAATTCGATTTTCTCACAAACTATAAGTGCTATCAACTTCAAATTTTCTACAGTATAAAATGTTTTGTTCACGCCTACTGAAAACAAAAATTACAAAAATTGAAAATATTTTTGTTTTTTTCTTTTAACAAAAGTTTTTTAAGGAATCGACCTCCTAACAGCAGAAACAAAAAAAAAGTTATAAGATATGTTGTAAAGATTGAATGAAAACTATAACGGCTCATTTTTTAAGATTTTGAGAGTAGAATTTGAAAAAATAATATTTTTGACTTTGACGAGTACCTTATGAAAGCTGATTTTTGTATTCTTAAACAATTTTTTTTGTAATTTTCAGATCTCCGTTTTCAATTTATTTTCAAACATGTGAAAATTTTTTCCTGTGCACTATAACTTCGAACTAGGGATTATAATCCCTGGATCTTAAATCCCAGGATGCTGGGATCCCGACAGATTTTTATATTGCCGAAATTCTGGGATTACAAAATCGCCATATTTGTCGGGATTAATCAATTGAAAAACGAAATCCTGTAAAAAAAGAAATATTAAGCTCACAATGACCGATCAGTTTTTGTTGATATACAATATTTTTATTATTTGCCTACAAGTATGAAAACCTCGCGAACTTTAGTCCCTGATAAAGCTAATGGTATATTAGGTAACGTGTGATTTAATATACCATTGAAAATAGCAGTGAGATATCACTACCCAAGAAAATGTCTTAGGGGTGCTGACGGATAAATTTTATTTAGTCCATGGTAGCACCCTCAATCTTCCTTCACTCTATCTTGAAATATTGGTCTATGCCAATTTAGCTCTACAGTTTGTATCTTAGTAAGCTGGAAAATCAAAGCAACTAAGTTAACAGATGCAGAAGAGCTAAAACGTCTAGCGAATTTAAATTTTTGTAAACGAAATGGTGCCTTTATTGATAATATATCACACATCACATGTTTACTATTTAAAGACGGAATACATGTTTTTATGAACGATTATTAATGGAGCAACAGACAAAGGGTGAGAAACGGGTGATCAAACTTCTCTCGTTTCTTCATCGTTGATCACAATGATTCAACTATGGATGTAGTTCCGTTTGATTTAGTGGTTCCGGTCAAAGAAGTGTGGAATCGAAATGGGATTTTTCACTCTCCGGCAATACAATTTCCAAATTAAGAAAAAGACTGGACGATAAATCAGTTGATAAATTATGTTTTATAAAATCTTACTTCTTAAATCATTCGAAAATGTAAGGAACTGGTTTTTTTTTATGTAATATAGTATATGTATTACTATAGTATGTTCTTTATGTAATATTATAACATTTTTACGTGGAATTTGAACCATGAAAATTAAATAAAATGTTTGCTGACCAGTTTTTGGTTAATTTAGAAAAAATCATTTGTGCACTAAACTTTGTCATAAACGCGTGACATATTATTTTGGTTTTGTAGAGATCGCCAGATCATTTTAGTATCGCTTTATCCAAATGCAACATACCTGTTACATCCAATGAATGAAGCCTTGTTCGTCCCTTGAAATCAAGGATTATTATCAAGGATTATTTTATAAGACTTAATAGTTTAACCCAATAAACCAATTAATTAGTTTTATTAATAATTCATTACAATAATATATACTTCATTTTAATGTTGCCTTAATTTTAATTTTTTTAATTAATGGTTTTTTAAAAAATAGATTAATGATTATTTTTAACTATCTAAAATTATTTTACATTAAATAATTAATTTTAAAGAAAAAGATTGCTTACCTTGTAAACTATGTAAAATCTAAATCTATTTGTAAAATTTAAAGACGCAAGAACACAACTTCTCTCTTCAAATTCAAATTAAGACTGAGCAATAAATGATTGGAGTAACGAAAATATAGTAGCTGATTCGTTCAAATAAGTAATTTAAAAGAAAAAGAATACCAGTACTTCTATTCCTGCATTTACCTGGGAATTGGGAATTGAGAAAAAAGTGCAATAAATTAAATAAAGGAAATTTTCTAATACGGAATTGTTATTTCCCGCGGCACGGAATACTAGTAATGAAAAAATTGCTGTAATTTATTTCTCTACTCCTATTTCACGATGTACATGAATAGGGCTACAGATGTACTCATAAAGAAAGAATAGTAGACAAAATAGTAGACCAGTGTGGGCATAAAGAAAAGACGCCAGAATAGTATATTATGATGCTAGGACGTAAAGCTCAAGATTTTTGGACGTACATATGTGAAGTTTGCTAGCTGAAATTTGCATCCACATTAAGTCCAAAATAGCTTACGTCCGTGCATCATATACTATTTTTTATTCGCCGCAAGCAAAATATTTAAAAAAAAATGTTTTTCGGCAAACGGCTGTAAAGTTTAACTTTACCGCCGCTAGGGAATTAGCTAAAGTCTTACTTTTTAGCCTGACAGCAAAAGTGACATCTAGCGACAGTAAAAGTAACGCCATTTTTATTTTATATTACGGAGGCTATAAAGTAGCATTTGTTATTTGTTAGTTTGTTATTTTTTCATACTTATTGTTTAACCATGACAACAAAATAACAACTACATATTTCAATTGGATTATGAAATTTTGAAAAGGCTGCTTTGATAAAAAAATTTTATTCATACAAATTTAAATGTTTTTTTCTCTTTTTTGGATGTAATTATGACGATAAAAATTCATATTTAATATTATAAAAGTTTGATGTATTAATTTCATATTTATAAAAAATTTAAACGTTTGCCGAAAAAATAGTGTATTTAATTCGGAGCTAAAGTGACTTTTTGTGTTTCGTCTATAATTGTCGGCCTCCCTGCGGTCGGCCGTCAAACTATAGACTCAACACAAAAAGTATCACTTTAGCTCCTAATTAAATAATGTACTATTATTCTAAATTAAAATTATAAATTTGCATAAATTTTGAAATAAAAATATGTGGAACAAATTACCTTTGACATAATGTTTGTTTTTTTTCCAAATTATTGTATCACTATTATTTTATTTAGCGTATGGTTTTTTTTGTGACGCATTAAAAATTAAACTTAAAAATAGGTAGACTCTTCTATGAAATCTACCTAAAACAAAACATGGATACACATTAAATGAACTTACAATCGATTTGATTGCGTGTCTTTTAGGAAAAGGAAAATTTTTGAACATTGGGCAGTACATTTGAACATTAGATGTTTACATCGAGCGAGTTTATACATGCTACTACATCGGGAGTTGCCAAATGGATGTCTGAGATGTCGCCATTGTACCGTCGAATTGGACACACAGTTGCAATGTGTTTTATGGTTTGTTGTGGAGCGCCGCAGTTACACTCAGGGGACTTTGAAATGCCCCACTTGTAGAAAGAATCAACACAACATCCATAATTCGTTCTTATTCGGTTTAGTGTAGTCCAGGTATGACGTGGCAGATCAAAACCAGGATGGTTATTTTATAGGGTTATCTCACTAGGTGAGATAAATAGTGAGATAAAAAAATTATGTTTAAATGATTTCTTTTATCTAATATAATTGATCAAAGACAAATATTTTATCTCACTTTTTATCTCACCTAGTGAGATAACACTACAAAATAACCACCCAGGTTGGGTAGAAGTCGGGTTAGTAAATAGAAAGGCCAGTTGTGTTGTTGATGTTGTAATGTGTTGTAATGATGCCAGGAGGTGTCCCAGACATCCAAGATATTAAAATTAGTTGCCAGCAGTTTTCTGGCAGTTTTATGTGGAGGCTTCTCAACTTCAATCGACAACGAGTGTGGTCACCGTAGTATTCGTGCAAGGGTAACGTGATGTTTTTGGTTACCTTTTTATGTTCACGCATGAGAACGTGCGCGTCTGAGTGCAGGTGGAGCAATATTTCTTAACACAGAGGCCAAGGAAAAGGGGTGGATCTGATAGCACCACTTATAGTACGCATCATGGCATCCAGCTGGCAGTAAACATTTTGAGTATGTGTGCTAGTGAGTATGTGAGCTATCCTTATGACAAAATATTGGGGGTGGGGTCCTGTGGAACGAAAATAAAGCAACTGTTCAATTCATTCGTAAGATACCAGGGAAAAAAACCATAATATTAGAATATTAGAGCAATTCTTCTAGATTACAGAAACTTTAAAATTTCAATGGGGGAGGGGGGGGCGGGCGGTTTAAGCCCGATTAAACTCGTATGTCACTACACCACTGAGAAAATATATATTTTTATAATCATACATGTTTCCTCCGAGTAAGTAATCGTACTAGCTATGCCAAAGTTAGTACCCATAAATGGGACCATTCATTTCTGGTCAACATCGAACTATGGCTCGAACAAACCATGTTATGCATTGTTTTTCTAAAACCCCAGACCGAATCCTAATATTAATTTTGATGGTGTTATTCCTCAACGGAAAAACACAAACATCAACAGGATTTTTCGCCATTTTCATCTGGCTAATTTCACAGAGCTATTTATTTGATGAAAAAAATTTTAAACTCAACTGACTGATGCTGTCACATCATTGAATTTTTCCTACTATTCAACAATTTGCCGGAATATTTTATTCTAAGTAAGACAAATTGTCCATAACTTTTTGCCAGACTCACTTGGCCTCTTCATCTAATCATACACTGGGCCAGACTCACTTGGCCTTTTCAAGCATTGATCCACTTACCAGACTCACTTGGTTGACACTCTATGATTTGTTTTTGTCACACGTGTCTTAGCTTCAGAAATCCCGCTGGCTAATTTTATGAACGCTTTAAAGTTCATATCACACGCCTCGAAAACTTCTCAAGGTGAAGAATATAGTCAAACACACACTAGCTTCAGCTACTCCACTGGCTAGATCTATGAACGCTATAAAGTTCATTTTAGCGGTTTTGACTACAAACCAGGAAAATTCACAGTACTAACACACTTAGTTTCATCCTGTGATAAACCAATCAGTCAGTTACATTTTGTTGCATTAGTGTCTTTCCTCGGAGGAATTCAAATTATGTTGTGTTATTTTTTTAGTTATCTACATCTCTTTCGCTGTAACATACTTACTTTTTTTCTCAGAGGAAATGAGTCATGTAGGACCTTTGGTTCTACACCTCTGCCAATATAGTTTACGGAACCGTAACAGTGTAATTACTATATGTGTGTGTGAAAGAGGAGGAAGAGAGTAATATGATTGTACCTACTGGTTTTTATATTTACATATATTTTATATTTTATATTCTTCATTTCTGAATAATAATTAATCAGATGTCTTATTAAATCGATTGAGATAACATCAATCTAACGCGATCAAAGTTATTGTTAAATTCTTATAAATTAAAAGTGATTAATTCAGTAAATTATTTGTGATATAACATCACCCCTATGGAAAATATCCCATCAAGAATAATATAAGAACGGAATCTAAAAAATTATGGTGCAAATTATGAAACTTTTTGCAATCCATACAATTTTCGACCGATCTAGTTTCGAACCAATGAGAAAATTTTAGACTTTAAAAAAGTTTATCATTCTCATTAGGGCTAGCCGACTGGATAAACTACCAAAAAATGTCAACGTTAAATATAAACCAAAAATTAGGTTACAACTCTAGCGAAGTATAAAAACAAAAAATTTACATAAACATATGTTTAATAGATTCCGGTTTAGCCAATTAATTTCTCTGGTGATCACTGTTTTGTTATACTCTAGACTAGACATACTAGTATTGAATAACAAACTCATATCGGTGAGAAGAAGATGACTAGTCTTCCCTTGTGTTTATTGACACATAATTGACTAAACCTGAATCTATTAAAGTTTAAAATTTTCTCATTGGATCGAAACTAGATCGGTCGAAAATTGTATGAATTGCAAAAAGTTTCATAATTTGCACCATAATTTTTTAGATTCAGTTCTTATATTATTCTTGATGGGATATTTTCCATCGGGGTGATGTTATATCACAAATAATTTACTGAATTAATTGTTGATCATGTGTCAATAGAGACAAGAGAAGACTAGTCATCTTCTTCTCACCGATATGAGTTTGTTATTCAATACTAGTATGTTTAGAGTATAGCAAAACAGTGATCACCAGAGAAATTAAATGGCTAAACCTGAATCTATTAACCTTCACGTGAACGGAAATTTTTAGCGACTAATATGAACAATATCTACCCCGGTAGATATTACATAAATCATACTATCAACAAACGTAACTGTGTATTTATTTTACTTTTGTGTAAGCATACAATAAAAGCATATATTTAAAAATAAAGTTACTTGTTTTACACATTGACCAGTAAAAATTTTCATATAAGAAAAAAAGAAAAAAAATATCTAAATATCTAAAGTTATTGAATTACAAAAACCGTGATATCTACCCGGGTAGATACTGTTCACGTGAAGGTTAAACATATGTTTATGTAAATTTTTTGTTTTTATACTTCGCAAGAGTTGTAACCCAATTTTTGGTTTATATTTAACGTTGACATTTTTTGGTAGTTTATCTAGTCGGCTAGCCCTGATAAGGATGATAAACTTTTTTAAAGTTTAAAATTTTCTCATTGGTTCGAAACTAGATCGGTCGAAAATTGTATGGATTGCAAAAAGTTTCATAATTTGAACCATAATTTTTTCGATTCAGTTTTAAATTAAAAGTGTTTATAATAAAATAAAATAGTGTTTGAAAAATATAGATTGTGTTTCTAATAAAATATAGTTTCAAATCTTCAAACTATATACTTACCAGGGTACTGATAATGTGATGTGACTGGTCAAAACACGATCTTGTTTGCAATGATGACTGTTTTGATTCATAAAACCTCGTACTAAGTAAAACACTTGCAATATTATATTTATTGTACTTTATTTAATTCCTTTGATGAGCAATAACTTGATCGATATATGAATTCCCAATATTTTCAATGTATTTTGATTTGGCTGGAGAATGATAAAAAATTCGAGGGATAAACTTTAATAGGATATATCTTAAATAAAATATAGAGGCATTTTATGATTATTTACACATTGCTAACGCATTATTATTAAAAATTATTACTGCACTGTAAATTTGTCTCTACACACTTAGAATCATTGATTATTTAGTTTACCAGCTCTGACTTTCAAAAAGAGACACACTATGGGACTGATAATTTTACTTTTTGAATCATTTTTTTTTTAAAAAAAAAAGAATTCGATGTAATTTTTTAAGATCTACAACTTTAATTTGCATAATTTTTTTTGTAAAATCAAAACTGAAATAGTTATAGGCGAAAAACTGATTTTATCTATTGTTTTTTTTCTCCTTGAACAGAAAAAATAAAATGGCGAATAATAATTTTTTTTGTAACATATAAAATAAAAATGCATAAAAAATATTCAATTTTGTACTAGAATAGAGTAAGAGACAAATCTACTTTTCGGCACATATGACCACAAAATATTTTGTATGCCTGTCACGCACGCCGCCGGCATGTGAGATTTTAGTTAAATCTATCCTATATATAATATTTTTATAGCACTAAAATATCAAAATAATAATTTAAATAACTTACCATATAGTAAAAACAACTTAAACACATTGCATCATTTGAATTGCAAGAAAAAACAATTTATTTGGGTTTTCAAAGTTTACAATTTTGACAGCTTTTAGTTGGATTACTCTGTTTTTTTTTGAACCGGTAGTCGGATTCTTATATTTATTTTTTTGAGCTAGTATAATTTACAACTATGTATTACAACGAAGATAGCGCACTTTAATTATTTAAATATCTTTTTTTTTTTTTTTTTTTTATTTATGGTTTAGCTCCTTTATGCCATAAATAAAAATAAAAAAAAAAAAAAAAAGTTATATACAATTTTAATATCTTAAAATTGTTCATAACTTTGTTAAATAAATGATTAAATTAACAATTAAATAAATATTTATAAATTTTATGCATTTGTTAAAAAAATAGTGTGTATTACTTGTGCGAATGCGTTTTCCATAGCGAGTTATTGAAGCACTCCGTACGATCGTGCTGCAAACTAACTCTTGTTTGGAAAACGCATTCGCACTAGTAATACAATCTACTATATAAAAATCTGAAAAAATTCTGTTATGACTTTTAGAACGAAAATTAAAATAAATCTTTTTTTGTGGGACATTTATCAGAAACCGTATCGATTATCTGAGGCTATAAAGAGTGAAAAAATACATAGGCAAGTCAAAGAAATGATTGATAATAATGTTATCGAAAATAGCGGTAGCTCTTGGATTTTTTCGTTGTTAGCTGTGCCATAAAATTGAACGACGAATCAAAACGATGGCGTATTGACTTCATACGCCTTAATGAATTGAAAACACTAGTTTACAAGAAAAATCTCCCGAAATAAAACCCAATTTTCTTATAGATTTGGACCTCTTGAACACGAATATTATACTCATTTTTTTTGGTTAGCTCTGGTTTTTGAGATATTCACGAAAAACCAATTTTTTGGTGATCAAAAATGTTGTTTCGGTTTTTGGGTCTCATATTTTACAAAACAAACAAATTAAAAATATTAATGAAACATAAGCATAGTAAATATACCAACAAACATTTTGAACTATATTTTGTAAAAATCCATTAAGGATTCTGGAAGTTACAGTCGAAAAAATTTGAAAAAATACGAAAAATTCACGTTTTTTTAAAATTTTTCTATTTTCAACGCCATAAATTTTGAACAAATTAAGACACTAGTTTTTTTAATTTCTTGGAACCTATAGTAACTTCAATTTTCTTTCTTTTAAGTTAAAAGACACGAATATTGGTGCAGTTTGCATCAATTTATTCATGTTTTCCAAAAGAAAGTCAAAACTCAAAATTTGGAAAAAATAATTTTTCACTTAATTTATTGTGCCATAAATAATAATTTTAAAAGTTCAGTCGTTCTCAAACATCAGTAAAGAATTATTTTAAAATAGTAAAGTATAATTTCCTTTTTTATTTTCGAAGTTGGGTATTGGATCGATATGAGACGTATATAGAAAAATATAAACAAAAGATAATGAATTGTGAGGAGAAGCAAAACATCAGAACTATTTAAATTAGTTCAAGCACCATAAAGTTAAGCCCCTATTTATGTCTATAAATACCTGTAAGGTTTGTTTCTTTTCTTTTTTCTCTTGTTTTTGTTTTTTGATAATGTAAATTTTTTTCTATCACCGCCCACCTTGTGTTACTCCTTACGTTTATGATCATTTTAAGTTTAATTTAAAAAAACAATTACTTCTCCTTTTTAATAGTTTTTCGGTTTTCCCAACTTTTGTTTAATTAGTTTAATGAGGTTTCTTTTTAAGTAGATAATTGGTGTTAGTTAGATTGGTTGCAAATATAATCTCTCTGAGGATAAATTTAATTCCAAACATTCAAGTGAAAATATTAATTAAAAAAGAAAAAATATTACAAGTATAAATTTTAAATAGTGTATTGTTTTTAAAAATTAATAAATCAATAGTGATAGCTGCCTTTTAAAGCAAAAAAATTGTTAGTAAAGTGTAAAGTCAAGTTTATTTAAATGGCGTCGTCAAGAAGTTTCAAGTGTAAAAATAGCCCAAATTCATTTTGTTTTATTTGTGGAAGTTACAAGAATCACCCCATTTATAAGAACTGCCTATCTTCATTACTAACTGATATTTTCCAGCTCTTAAAATAAATCCGAGGTGGGAGAAGCTAGATCATGTCCAAAAACTTCACAAAAAAAATCTAAATTTCGAGAAAAATCATATACAAATAAAATACAACTTTTGTCAAAAAAAGACATTTCATAATCAACTAACTATATTTTCCAAGTCCTAAAATAAGTTCGAGGTGGAAAGAGCTAGATAGATAACGAGATAACGAAAACAACTTATACAGGGTGAGTTTTTTAAAAAATGCCAGGCTTTTATCTCGAGAACCATGCTAGATGGGACAAAATAACCCTCGGTGGTATTTGTTAAGCGTCGAGGGGGACGTCCAATGGTAACATTGAATGACCTTGAAACTCATAAGTATTGGAGATATATGCCAATATAAGTTTTTTAAAAATTAGAACCTATGCATTTAAGTTTTTTTTTAATTAAGTAAATCAAACTATACACTTTTTGCTTACAATTTTTTTTTGTAAAGTGTACGATTTTGTAGATATGATGAAAATTGATTTGCACTTGTCTTCGCTAATTTCTTCAGAAAAAAGATAAAATTTCGATAAATTAAAAAAAAAACAATGAAAATCATTCATTAATTTAAATATTATTGCATCGTGGTCTACTGCGTGAAATTGATTTTCGTTGTTTTTTTTGATTTATTGAAATTTTACTCCTTTACTGAAGAACTTAGCGAAGACACATTTGCTTTAGTGCAAATCAATTTTCATCATATCTCCAAAATCGTACACTTTACAAAAAAAATTTGTAAGCAAAAAGTGTGTAGTTTGATTTACTTAATTTAAAAAAAACATTAAATTTATGTGCTCTAATTTTAAAAAAAACCTATTTTGGCATATATCTCCAATACTTATGAGTTTCAAGGTCATTCAATATTACCATTGGACGTCCCCCTCGACGCTTAACAAATATTACCTAGGGCTATTTTGTCCCATCTAGCATGGTTCTCGAGATAAAAGCCTGGCATTTTTTAAAAATCTAACCCTGTATATAAATCAATTATGTTGCAGAATTTAAATTATTCTTATAGTTAAATTTTTTTTCCAAATTTTGAGTTTTGACTTTCTTTGGTAAAACATAAATAACTTGGTGCAAACTGCACCAATATTCGTGTCATTTTGCTTAAAAGAAAGAAAATTAAAGCTACTATAGGTTCCAAGAAACTAAAAAAAATTAGTGTCTTTATTGTTCAAAATTTATGGCGTTGAAAATGGAAAAATTTTAAAAAAACGTGAATTTTTCGTATTTTTTCAACTTTGTTCGACTGTAACTTCCAGAATCCTTAATGGATTTTTACAAAATATAGCTCAAAATGTTTGATGGCATATTTACTATGCACATGTTTCATTAATATATTTAATTTGTTTTTTTTTTTGTAAAATATGAGACCCAAAAACCGAAACAACATTTTTGATCACCAAAAAAATTGGTTTTTCATGAATATCTCAAAAACAAGAGCTAACCAAAAAATGAATGAATATGATATTCGTGTTCAGGAGGTCCAAATCTATAAGAAAAGTTGGGTTTTATTCAGGGAGACAAAAAAAGTTTAAAATCTGTAAACTAGTGAAATCGATAGCATAATGTCTCCCATCCCCTAAACACATAGAAATAAAATCACTTGAGGCTTCGCTATATTTTTCGTTAAGGGTTTAACAAATTTCCTATCACTATGAATTTTTTCAAATTTTTCGGTCAATCAACGAAGAAACGTGTGTCAATCTCTTGTGACTTTACGCAAATAACTTATTTAATAAGTTTAATAGAAAATTAAAGAACACAAAGTTTTTATAATTTTACTGTTACTCTATACATATATATTTCAGCTTATTAGGCCATCTTCTGGAGTAATCCTGCTGAAATATATATAGACTATAGAGTAACAGTAAAATTATAAAAACCTTAGTTTTCTTTAATTTTCTATTAAACTTATTAAATAAGTTATTTGCGTAAAGTCACAAGAGATTGACATTATGTTATTTGAAAACTTAGGCCAAGTGCCAACGGCAAGCAGTGTTAATTATAGAAAATTGATAATTTTTCTATTACCCAATATAAGTGACATCCTTGATCATTTAGGTAGAGTATCATATTTTCGTACACTGAACTTAATAACGGATATTACAAAGTATTGCTTGATAAAAAAGACTAATTGAAAACATTTGAAAGGGGCACCGACAACACATGACAAATAAATTCCTCATGTGGTGTCAACGGCGTTAAAGTTTTTGTTTATATGAACGATTTTGTGGTATACGGAAAAAAATTATTGGACCACAATCAAAAGCTAGAAGAAATATTATTGTGTCTATAAACAAATATCTTATATAAAAATTATAGTGTTTTTAAAAACAGAAAGAGCTTATTTTGGTTATATTATTAGTTAAACCGGTGTTTCACCTGATCCCCAGAAAACTAACGTAATAGAAATATATTTGAAATCAAAATCGACCGAATTAAAATCATTTTTAGGACTTGTTGTCTTCGACAATCTTTTTTAATTTGATGCTCGTTGTGGGATTTAATGGATGAGGAAAACTGTGGGTCACATGCATGTTCATGTTGCTGGCTTTAGTTTCGTTTTTGAAAATTGTTCTAAAGCTTTGCTTTTACACTTTAATTTTATTTTTATTTCCTTTATCCTAACATAAAATATTGGTTTATGTCATATTTTGTTATGTGATTGGATTTGTTGTTTAGTTATCCATTCGTGAAAAAAACATTAAAAAACAAAAAAAAAATGGGTATATTAACAGCTTAGAACGAATTGCTCGTGGAACATTGCTCTTCAACTGTTTTTATTCCATTTTATCTAGTTCTGCTGTCTTTATATTAACTTACAATATATTGAAATTTGAGGGCGCCATTTGCCTAATCTAAACCCGCCGCAGAAATATCTTGTTCCAGCCTTTTTTGTCACAAAAATCCCATTCTTTTCTAATACTAAATACAACTTTTCCCAACAGGTGCTTTGAAACAGGATCTATTAAAGCGTTTTAAATGTATTTTGATTATTGATTATGTACTCAACTTTAAAATATTCCGATTATTTACTAAGCAATTTTTCGATTGCGCTTGTGCTTGGAAAACGATAAAATTTCTAATCCTACAGATTAAACATTTAAATCAATTTTTTTAATTTAAAATATCAAAAATATTTTACTAACGAGAAGAAATGTATTTCCACTCGTTAACAACACATTTCTTTTAATTTTAAGCAAACAACAATAAAATATCAATCCTGTCAAATAAGACTCAAATTTGTTCTCTCGTTAAAAAATCTCTCCCATGGGAAAAATTATCCGTAAAAAAACAATTTCCCATTCCATTTTTATATTATTTTATTATTTCTTGGTGGCAATTTGAATTTTCTTTAATTTAAGACAAAAAAAACCAAAGTAAAAGTACTAAAAAGGAGGACTTCAATTCAATTTTTTATGATTTTTCATTTCATTTCCTTTCGAATTGATTCATTCCATTTAATAAAATAATAACCCTGAAGCAAGACTGTATCATTTTGGAATATAATGAAAATTTTTTCAAATATAAAAAACAAAACAAAAAATGATCAGAGAAAATGACTTTAAAAAATATAAATCGAAAATTTATCGCCATAAAATTCAACCCCTTTTCCATCTTTCGTTGATGGTCCATTTTTTCCTAAGGATAGGGTTTTCTAATAATTTTTCTTATTTTTTATGAAAAAAGGATAGATGTCCGTATATTAGAAAATCCCTTACCAATCATAATTTTGAATTTTATTGCTTTGATATTTATGAGACAAATTATTTTATTCATAAGCTTTCAATTTCCAACTCTCGAGTTAAATGAAATGTGTAAGATTGATTTTCAGTTTTATTCCAGATTATTTTCCGTTCCAATCAAGGTATGTTTAATTTTTTTTTTTTGCTTTTTCTGAAATGCCTTTTAAGTGTCGCGATAACCGTTGCTAAAACATCCAAATGTGCTCTTGACATAACAATAACTCAAAATTGTATTTTGGTTCGGAGTGCGGTGAAATCTTCGTATAATAACGTGTGGTTTACTTGCAAACTGCCTTTTTGACACAAGTGAAGACTAGTCATCTTCTTCTCACCGATACAAGTTTGTTATTCAATACTAGAATGTCTAAGGTATAACAAAACAGTGATCACCACAGAAATTAATTGACTAAACCTGAATTTATTAAATGTATGTTTATGTAAATTTTTTGTTTTTACACTTCGCTAGAGTTGTAACCTAATTTTTGGTTTATATTCATGACCGTTGACATTTTTTGGTATAGTTTATCTAGTCGGCTAGCCCTGATGAGAATGATAAACTTTTTTAAAGTTTAAAATTTTCTCATTGGTTCGAAACTAGATCGCTCTAAAATTGTATGGATTGCAAAAAGTTTCATAATTTGCACCATAATTTTTTAGATTCAGTTCTGGGGTGTGATAATAGACAAGCTCCTCGTGCTACACCCTGGTTAACGCAAATAGTCTATTCAAACTTGGTAGCCAAACATTTCATTTCGAACTCTTGGCTGTGATACAAAAAAAAAATAAAAAAGGAACCAAAATCAAAATCACAACAACAACGGTACTTTTCAGCACCATAAGACAAAAAATATTGGACCCTCAGTCCGTATTTTGCAATTGAACATTGAAGGCATAAGCAAGTCAAAAACTGAACATCTACAAAGAGTATTAAAAGACTTCGACATCGACGTTGTAATTCTGCAAGAAACGCATGCAGCAGATGAAGCACAACTTACCTCTAGAGGAAACATTGCTGGCTATAGGATGATTAGTGCTATTTACCATCAAACATATGGATCTGCCACGTATGTTAGGTCAGAAATCATGAACTGCACCCATGTACTTACACAGACGGACAACGACATTCATCTTATTGTTGTTGATATATCGGACATGAAGATTGTAAACGTATACAAGCCTCCTAATACAGGATGGCCAGCTGCTACCCTACCAATATTTCACCACCCAGCAATATATACTGGTGACTTCAATAGCCATCACACCCAGTGGTCCTACTCAAACAACAATCCCAATGGTATACAACTGACTGACTGGGCGGATGATAACAACATGTACCTGGTATATGATGCAAGAGACATGAAAACCTTTAGATCTGCTAGATGGCAACGTGATTACAATCCCGACCTTTGTTTTTCCACAAAAAACGAACAACGTAACCCTATTCCAATATCTAGGGCTGTCTTACAAGGTTTTCCACGCTCTCAACATCGTCCAGTAATTCTTGAGGTTGGTATCCAAATCCCACTCGTTAACTCTACTCCTCAACCTAGATGGAATTTTAACAAAGCTGATTGGGATAAATATAGGTTGGAGTTGGATGCAGTGATTCGCTGGATCCCACCCATTTCTAAAAATTATGATAGGTTCGTTGGAGCCATCATCTCAACTGCAAAGAAATGCATCCCAAGAGGCTTCCGTGAAGAATACATTCCTGGCTGGAGTAAAGAGAGCGATAAATTGTATGAGGAGTACCTTAGTGGTGGTGAAGCAGACGTGGCTGATGACTTAATTTACTCACTGGACGCCGCGAGGAAACAAAAGTGGATTAGCACTGTTGAAAACATTGATTTTTCCCATTCAAGCAGGGAAGCATGGAGTCTCCTTCGGAAACTGGGTGGCTCAAACTCCATCACTCGCGCTAACAATGAAATAAATCCAGAGGACATTGCAAATCATATCGTAAACATGTCTCGTTCTTCTATTAATCGCCTTCATAAGAGAACAATTAAACGTAAATTAAGAGAAATGAAGCGCAATTGCTCGTTTCCATCGAAGTATGCGAACTCTTTTAGTAGCGAAGAACTGGATTCAGCTCTGTCCCAAACAAAAAACGGAAAAGCAGCGGGCTACGATGGCATATTTCCAGAATTTCTTAGAAATGCAGGAAAAAATGTAAAACAATGGCTAACTAAATTTTTCTCGATTATCCTAGAAACCGGCAATCTTCCAAAACACTTTAAGACTACGAAAGTGATAGCGATACTTAAGCCAGGTAAACCATCCAATGAACCAGGAAGCTATCGCCCAATCGCACTTTTGAGCACCTGCTATAAATTGCTAGAACGGCTCATATACAACCGTATCGCACCGATATTGAATGACCAGATCCCAGTCGAACAAGCTGGTTTCCGTCCCAATCGCAGCTGCACTGACCAACTGCTCGCTTTAACATCCTACATTGAAGCTGGGTTTCAAAAACAATTAAAAACAGGCGCAGTATTCATCGATCTCACTGTAGCATATGACACAGTCTGGCAAATTGGGATTATATATAAGCTGTTCAATGTAATACCTTGTAACACCATCTCACGTTTAATTAATAACATGCTGAGTAATCGTGTATTCAAAGTTCATCAAAATAATTCCTGTAGTAGGTCCAAAATGCTTAACAATGGTTTGCCACAGGGTTCCCTCCTGGCGCCATTACTTTTTAATTTGTACATCTATGACATGCCTGACACAACATCAAAGAAATTTGGTTACGCTGATGATTGGACCCTGGCCACTCAAAATAAAAACATGGGTGTCTTGGAAGATTTGCTGTCAACTGACCTGGCGATAATAAATGATTATTTTTGAACGTGGAGCTTATTTCCTAATCTAAGTAAAACCGAGAGTTCTTGTTTCCACTTAAACAACAAACTGGCAAAACACGAACTATCAGTGTTATTTAACGGCACTGTCATTAAATACAATCAACAGCCAAAGTACCTGGGTATTACTTTCGATAGAACTCTTTCTTTTAAGCTCCACCTAGAGAATACGTCAAAAAAACTTAAAACGAGAAACAATATATTGCATAAACTGGCAGGCTCGACATGGGGTGCTACTCCAGCAACCCTCCGAACAACTGCTCTAAGTCTGGTTTACTCAGTGGCTGAGTACGGTGCACCAGTCTGGCTGAATAGCACACATACTCAAAATGTTGACTGCCAGCTGCATGCCGCGATGCGTACTATAAGTGGTACTATCAGGTCCACTCCTTTACCTTGGCTCCCTGTGTTGAGCAATATCGCTCCACCTGCACTCAGACGCTCGCATGCACTCATGCGTGAACATTAAAAGGTAACCAACAACATCACGTTACCCTTGCACGAATATTACGGTGACCACACTAGTTGTCGATTGAAGTCAAGAAAGCCTCCACATAAAACTGCTAGCAACCTGCTGGCAACTAATTTTAATATCTTGGATGCCTGGGACACCTCTTGGCATCATTACAACAGAACTTGCCTTTCTATTACTAACCCGACTTCTACCCATCCTGGTTTTGATCTGCCACGTCATACCTGGACTACATTGAACCAAATAAGAACGAATAATGGACGTTGTGCTGATTCTTTCTACAAGTGGGGCATTTCAGAGTCCCCTGAGTGTGACTGCGGCGCTCCACAACAAACTGTAAAACACATCGCAACTGTGTGTCCGGTTCGACGTTACAATGGCAACATCTCAGACATCCATTTGGCAACTCCCGATGTAGTAGCATGGATAGACTCGCTCGATGTAAACATCTAATGTTCAAATGTACTGCCCAATTTTCAAATATTTTAATATTTTACTTTTTAATTTTTAACTAAAAGACGCGCAATCATATTGATTGTAAGCTCATTTAATGTGTATTCATGTTTTGTTTTATGTAGATTTCATATAATAATCTATCTATTTTAAGTTTTATTTTTGTTTTAGTTTTGTTTTTAATGTGTCACAACAAAAACCATACGCTAAATAAATAAATAAGGTTCAGTTCTTATATTATTTTTAACGCCTTATTATTATTACAATCACTTCAAGTAGTTAAAAAAAAGGAGTATTTAACTCTTTTGTTTAATAATATTAATAATTAAATAAATTTCGTTTAACTTTGTTTTGCTCTGACATGTGTTTGTTTATATTCGAAAAGGCGTTTTACGACATGTGCACGCTATGGTGCATATCATGTGCATGACATGTATTATACACAAATTTGTGCACGGGGTTTTTCATGCATTTTTTCAAAATTTTTGTACGGGAATAGCCCACTAAATACGTTCCTTTGTAAAAACTGTGGCAGAAACCTTTGACTCCTTTGGGCTTGGTCTTTGGTCTTTTATTTCTCCGTCTTAGGACCATTCAGACTATTCAGTGAAGTTTTAATCTCAACAGCCTCTGTCACCAGAGCCATAAACAGCCTAGCCGCCAAATCGACCTTACATACAAGTATACAACATTGTTGGTTATTTTCATTAGATAACTATAATTCCACACCACGAGTCCTACTTGACGTCTTGTTTGTAATCTTCAAAGAGGTATAAAATAAAGCATCAAGATATGATACCATAACGTATTACAATAACACCAATAAACTATTTTGCTAGCACACATTTAAACATAAATGTATTTTCGTTTTATTCGAACGATTTTTGCTTCTCAAATAGAATTTGAAAAAATAATTCAAATTTTTAACCAATTTGCTTAAACTCCTGCACGTTTTTATTTTTAATCCAACCAATGTTATAGCATTAAATTTTTTAATAACTCAATTTCTTTATTTTTGTTGTTGTTTAAATTCAATTTTTAATCTCCCCAAAAACAACATTATTATTAAAAATAATAACATTAAAACAAATAATGCTACATATTGTAAATCATCACCTTGTCACCTATTGCGATATAATTCGGTTGAATTAACCCTCTTGCTCTTCCTAGTAATAAACATTTTTTCCTGTTTTGTTGTCTTATTTTTTTTTAATATTATTATTTTTTTTACATTTCATATCATATCATATCATTTATTTTTTTGCTTCATCTTATTAATTTATCGTTGCCTCATCACCCTTATCAAAAAACAATACAAAGATATTCTTACAGAAAATAAATTTTCATTTTTTATTTCTTAATTTTCTCAACTCACGCGCTTTAATATATTTTTCGCAGATTTTCTTTTCAATTTTATATTCGTTTGCTTCGGTTGATTTTATTTTTCTTTGTTGTTGGAATGAGGTAAGAAAGAAACTTAATTTTATTACATAAATTGTTTGAAATATATTCTTTATCTCTCTGTCAATTTAATATAAAATAAAAAAATTGTTTACCGAAGATGGTGAAACAAAACGAAACATTTTTTAACTAACAACGAAATAGATCACGAACTCCGATTCTGATCAATGTGATCTATATGTAGGAGTGCGTTCAAAAATAGTATCATACAACAATACAGGACATTAAAGGAAATTATGATTATGAAGAACAAGATCCAGCGTATCAATTTGCATGAATTTGTTGTCAAAGATCCAAATACATGAAAACATAAATTAATTTTTGGTAAATATTTAAATATTTTGAAATAAAATTTTACACCAGAACAAACATGCTGTGCCTTCAAAAAAAATAACAATAATACTGTCTGTTTCTTAGTATAAAGTCAACGTCATTTCCTACCCTGCTGTGACAGTTTAATCTTATTACAACGTAATAATAACAAATTTTTGTTTTATTATTTTTTTTTTATTAAAGATACGAAACGCATCAAATAAACAAAACTGTAAGTGAGAACATACAAAAGAAAAGTAAAAGTTAAAATTGAAAGAAAGAAAATTGTGTAAAAGAAAACTTAATTTTTCTTGTTTTTTATCTTGGGAAGTGATGAGTATCTTGGAGATTGTTTGATATAATATATCGTCCCGTGTTGTTTTTATTATGGGTTTGAGTTGATGTTTTGCTATTATTTGTTGAATTTGGTTAGACCTGCGATGCAAGGCAATATTATGAATTATACAAATTGACATAAATGGAAATTTATGAATATTTTCATAATATTTTTTTAATGTTGTTATGTTCTAAACGAAGATATACATATTAACATTGTTTAGTCAATACACTATTATAATATATTTGTAGAACAAAACAAACAACGTATTTGATACAACCACCAATTGGGAAGGAAATGTAGCCAATATGCATTTTCACTCCCCGTCCCTCGATTTGCAGTGTGTGAAAACACTAGATTCCATAAAGTATGCAACGATTTTACCACCAGTGCTGTTTTTGCGTACGAGGTTACCATTGTTTAGCTGTAAAACCCCACAGTCATCACTGTTAAAGCTAACTAACTGACGCAGTGCCAGAAGTATGTGCCAGTGCCAGTATTTTGAAAGTTGATGCTGAGTACCGCAATACTATTAACAACATATTGTTCTCAATAACAACACTAAAACTTATAATCAGGGTTGTTCCTTTACGCGTAATCTAAAATAGATTACATTACATGTAATCTATGTAATGTAATCTATGTCATCTATGTTAATTTGGCGTAATCTATTAATATTGATTTAAGAAGAAATATGTGGAAATATTGTATTATCCCTACTGAAATTTTTTTCTTAAAAAACATGATCAATAATATTGTCAAAAACAAGATCTTGCGATCTTGAAAAAGTTAATTTATTGCTAAAAAATTTTAGAATTCACATATCAATTAAATAGATTACATTATAGTTTACATTATAGATTACACGAAAATATCTCGTGTAATTTACACGTAATCTATGCGTAATCTATACATGTAAAGTAATCTATTTTGTCTACGGCACAACCCTGCTTATAATTAAAGGTTCACTATTATAATCCCAAGTTTGAAGCTTTTTTAATAAGTTTAAGATTATTTCCTTGTCATTGTGTGATTACAAATTGACTGATTATCTACTTGCAAACTTTTGATTTTCGACATAAAATTAATTTCCCATTATATAAGCATCCCACCTCTACTCCTTGCAATCCTTCTCAAATTATCGAAAATAAAATTAATTAGAAAATATGAAAACTACATTTAGGGAAAATTTTGCTCTGTAATTTTGATTTCTGTTTTTACATCTTAAAACTCATTTGTCAAACTTCTTATTCCGTTCATTTGTGTTTTGTCATCGAAATAAATTTCTTATAATTATTTCTGGTTCTTTTTCTTTTGTTCACATTCAACGATTTCATCTTGAAATTTTTTGTCCAATCATTTTGTCGAAAAGAGAAATAAATCTAATGGATTGATTGTTTTCTTGTTAAAATGACATTTGATGAATTGAAAATGTTTTTGATTTAAACAAGAAAAAAACGAAAAATTGGATACATGTTTGACAAAGTCACATCTGAATAATGAAGCATTTTAAATTCATATTTATATGTGAAACAAGGAATTGAAAGTTAGTCAATTTTGTTTAAACCCTTGTCAACCTTTTTTGTGTTTGTATTTGATTGAGTTAATCAATCAAATTAAAATTTGGTGAAATTTGCATTTGGTACTTTTTTCAAGATTGATGAATCGAGTTTAACTGCGAGAAGTTTATATGAAAGTAAATAAGTGGATTGTCTTACAAAATAAAAAATTCAGTAAAGTAAATAAATAAGAGTAAATATAATTAAACATCAACCTGAGGAGAAATTTCTTAGCGCTCAAATAGGGCCCTGATCAGGTTTGCTTTAGTTTGTTAGGGCCCTGATCATGAGTATAACGATTTTGCCCAATCAGGCCCTAATTGGGATAGTCGGATAAAACTCTGTTAAAATTTCCCATATAAAATTAAATAGATAGATAGATAGATATTCAAATAGATAGATAGATAGATATTCAAATAAGTTTAGCCCTAAAAGGGCATTCTAATAAAGGCCCGAAACAGGCACACATCAGCTTGTCCTAATAGGGCATGTCTTTCTTGGCCCTGATCACGCCCTGACTGTATTCAGGCTTTCCTTAGCTAACTTCTGCTCGGGAAGGTGCAAAAGAACTCTATCCATCCATCCACGTGATGACATTACGTTACATAACAAACCTTACGATTTTCAAATTTATATATATGTTGATTTACTTAAAACGCAATCGTTAACAGTTATAAGAATTAAATTAATGATAGGCTCTCGGTAATGATTAAGTTTTTTTTTGCTTTCTATCAAAACCATTTTATCACTTTTAAATTGTTAACCATTATTCCTGACAACGAGTTCTGTTGGAGAAATATCATTTTCGACTGCAATATTGCAATGCAAAAATATCAAATATCCATATAATAATTTGAAAATCTTTGTTTCAATCCCAAATCTTCATCCCAAAAGATAAGTTTTATGTCTCAACACACAGTTTTAAATTGCAAACTCACAGGTCCCAAGTCCCAAGTTGCAAGTCCCAAATCTCGATTCCCAAGTCCAAAGTCGCATTTCCCAAGTCCCAGGTCCCCTGTCCCAAGTCTGAAGTCCGAAGTCCCAAGTCCCAAGTGTCAAGTCCCAAGTCCCAAGTTCCAAGTACCAAGTCTCAAGTCCCAAGTTCTAACTCCCAAGTACCAAGTCACCAGTCACAAGTCCCAACTCCCAAGTCCCAAGTCTCAAGTCTCAAGTCCCAATTCCCAAGTCCCAAGTCCCAAGTCCCAAGTCCCAAGTCCCAAGTCCCAAGTCCCAAGTCCCAAGTCCCAAGTCCCAAGTCCCAAGTTTAAAGTCCAAGTCCCAAATCTCGATTCCCAAGTCCAAAGTCGCATTTCCCAAGTCCCCTGTCCCAAGCCTGAAGTCCGAAGTCCCAAGTCCCAAGTGTCAAGTCCCAAGTCCCAAGTCCCAAGTCCCAAGTTCCAAGTCCCAAGTCCCAAGTCCCAAGTCCGAAGTCCCAAGTCCCAAGTCTCAAGTCCCAAGTCCCAAGTCCCAAGTACCAAGTCCCAAGGGCCAAGTCCAAGTCCCAAGTCCCAAGTCCCAAGTCCCAAGTCTCAAGTCCCAAGTCCCAAGTCCCAAGTCCCAAGTCCCAAGTCCCAAGTCCCAAGTCCCAAGTCCCAAGTCCCAAGTCCCAAGTCCCAAGTCCCAAGTCCCAAGTCCCAAGTCCCAAGTCCCAAGTCCCAAGTCCCAAGTCCCAAGTCCCAAGTCCCAAGTCCCAAGTCCCAAGTCCCAAGTCCCAAGTCCCAAGTCCCAAGTCCCAAGTCCCAAGTCCCAAGTCCCAAGTCCCAAGTCCCAAGTCCCAAGTCCCAAGTCCCAAGTCCCAAGTCCCAAGTCCCAAGTCCCAAGTCCCAAGTCCCAAGTCCCAAGTCCCAAGTCCCAAGTCCCAAGTCCCAAGTCCCAAGTCCCAAGTCCCAAGTCCCAAGTCCCAAGTCCCAAGTCCCAAGTCCTAAGTCCCAAGTCCCAAGTCCCAAGTCCCAAGTCTCAAGTCCCAAGTCCCAAGTCCCAAGTCCCAAGTCCCAAGTCCCAAGTCCCAAGTCCCAAGTCCCAAGTCCCAAGTCCCAATTCCCAAGTCCCAAATCCCAAGTCCCAAGTCCCAAGTCCCAAGTCCCAAGTCCCAAATCCCAAGTCCCAAGTCCCAACTCCCAAGTCCCAAGTCCCAAGTCCCAAGTCCCAAGTCCCAAGTCCCAAGTCCCAAGGCCCAAGTCTCAAGTCCCAAGTCCCAAGTCCCAAGTCCCAAGTCCCAAGTCCCAAGTCCCAAGTCCCAAGTCCCAAGTCCCAAGTCCCAAGTCCCAAGTCCCAAGTCCCAAGTCCCAAGTCCCAAGTCCTAAGTCCCAAGTCCCAAGTCCCAGGTCCCAAGTTCCAAGTCCCAAGTCCAAAGTCCCAAGTCCCAAGTTCCAAGTCCCAAGTCTCAAGTCCCAAGTCCCAAGCCCCAAGTCCCAAATCCCAAGTCCCAAGTCTCAAGTCCCAAGTCCGAAGTCCCAAGTCCCAAGTCCCAAGTCCCAAGTCCCAAGTCCCAAGTCCCAAGTCCCAAGTCCCAAGTCCCAAGTCCCAAGTCCCAAGTCCCAAGTCCCAAGTCCCAAGTCCCAAGTCCCAAGTCCCAAGTCCCAAGTCCCAAGTCCCAAGTCCCATGTCCCAAGTCCCAAGTCCCAAGTCCCAAGTTCCAAGTCCCAAGTCCCAAGTCCCAAGTCCCAAGTCCCAAGTCCCAAGTCCCAAGTTGCAAGTCCCAAATCTCGATTCCCAAGTCCAAAGTCGCATTTCCCAAGTCCCAGGTCCCCTGTCCCAAGTCTGAAGTCCGAAGTCCCAAGTCCCAAGTGTCAAGTCCCAAGTCCCAAGTTCCAAGTACCAAGTCTCAAGTCCCAAGTTCTAACTCCCAAGTACCAAGTCACCAGTCACAAGTCCCAACTCCCAAGTCCCAAGTCTCAAGTCTCAAGTCCCAATTCCCAAGTCCCAAGTCCCAAGTCCCAAGTCCCAAGTCCCAAGTCCCAAGTCCCAAGTCCCAAGTCCCAAGTCCCAAGTTTAAAGTCCAAGTCCCAAATCTCGATTCCCAAGTCCAAAGTCGCATTTCCCAAGTCCCCTGTCCCAAGCCTGAAGTCCGAAGTCCCAAGTCCCAAGTGTCAAGTCCCAAGTCCCAAGTCCCAAGTCCCAAGTTCCAAGTCCCAAGTCGCAAGTCCCAAGTCCCAAGTCCCAAGTCCCAAGTCCCAAGTCCCAAGTCCCAAGTCCCAAGTCCCAAGTCCCAAGTCCCAAGTCCCAAGTCCCAAGTCCCAAGTTCCAAGTCCCAAGTCCCAAGTCCCAAGTCCCAAGTCCCAAGTCCCAAGTCCCAAGTCCCAAGTCCCAAGTCCCAAGTCCCAAGTCCCAAGTCCCAAGTCCCAAGTCCCAAGTCCCAAGTCCCAAGTCCCAAGTCCCAAGTCCCAAGTCCCAAGTCCCAAGCCCCAAGTCCCAAGTCCCAAGTCCCAAGTCCCAAGTCCCAAGTCTCAAGTCTCAAGTCCCAAGTTTCAAGTCCCAAATCCCAAGTCCCAAGTCCCAAGTCTCAAGCCCTAAGTCTCAAGTCCTACGTACCAAGTCCTTTTTTCTAAATCCAAAGTTCTAAGTTGAGCTAGGGATTTGGTATTTGCAACCGTCAATCTATGATAAGAAACACAGGTTTAGAAATATATAGTCAATTTCGACTTTTTAAGCAGAATCCTTAAATCTCATTTGGACACCGATAAAATAAAAAATCTGAAAAATCACTACATCACTACATACATTTACGGCGAGGTGTCTGAAAAGTTACAACTTTTCTATATTTCCAGCTAGCTTATTCCATCGTTTTGCCTCTTTTAATTAATATAGATCAATAAACCGTCAAGCAAATATGGTATCAAAAAATGTAATCAATGCAATTGACAACCAAACATTTAAACCAATAAGTATAATTAATTTTCATTTTATGAAAATTGAAAAACAAACAAACAGGATAATAATATACAAATGGATGGTTGGATTCATATATGAACATATCTCCATAGAAATACAAATTCACAATATCTCATTTGATTGCCACTTTATTAATTGAAAATCACAAAAACATAAAACGACAAAAGCAACTAGATACGAAATTTTCATTGTGAAAAATCGAATTGTTTGTTTTGATGAAAAATGAAAATGGGAAAGGGGTTTTGTGGTTGTTAGATTAAACGGATATATCAATTGGAATTTATTTATTTATATATATATATTTGGGAGTCAATGTACCTAACAACTGACTATTAAAGTGATTCAATTTTATCTGTGGATACCGACATGAGGTTTGTGTTTTGCTTAAAAAATTAATTAAAAATACATTATATTGTTTTCACATTCTTCTGGTATTCGGGATTATCATGGAGTTTTAGATAAAATTCGTACACTGTACAACCGGCAAATACCGATCAACTTCATGCTTGGCATACAAGTAGTATATAGTTATATTAAAAATATGTTTATTTAGAAATTTTTTAAAGTATTTAACTTGAGAACTGGGTGGGCTGAAAGATTTGTGAAATTCTAAACTCAGAGTAACTTTAAAATCAAATTACTAGAGACCAATTCATCCAATCAAACGAGTTTTTGTGCGTTGGAAAGATAATTGACAATATCGTAAAAATACTCCGTAAACTTTTTATTAACACTAGTAAAAATACCATGAAATAAAATGTTTAAAGATTGCGCTGATGTCGTAGGTCAAGCATTTCTTAAATTTAAACATTCTTTAAAAAGCAATATCTTTAGAATGAACGGCACCAACTCCATCTTTAAAAAGTTTATTTCATAATTTTTTAACAGTGTAGGTCAAAAATTTACTACGAAATTTTTTTCTCGATATGAATTAGCAGCGAACTCCTTTTTAAAAGTAACCGTGAATTTGGCTTTCCAGAAATTCTTCAGGCTGCGTGCCTTTCTAACTGAACACTTTTAAAAATTTTTTAAACTACGCATTTCCTAAAACTAGGCTCCCCTTTATTTCTTGTTTGGCAATTATATAGTCGATCAAAAATGGTCGCGTTTAGCATCAATCAATTTAATCTAAAATTAAATTTTTTCACCTGAGATGCACATCTTCAAAAATTAATATCTATATAACAAAAAAAAGCTATCTTTAAATTTTAGTTTGTTTTCGGGTAAGGTTTGACCTTTCATATTGTAGCAGAAAAATTAACAAAATGCTTGTCAACATCAACGCCATCTTTATGAATGTGTATTTCTTAATATATTTAACAGTGTAAGTGAAAACTTTCCGATGTATTTTTCTTTTATTAATTAATCAATTACCTTTCCAAAGCACATAAAATCGTTGCTATCGGATTATCCGCTCTCTTACACTTTGAGTTCAAAGTCACCCTAAGTTTGAGTTTCCACAAATCTCTCGGACCACCCTGTTCTCAAACTAGGCAATTTAAAAATTTTCTAAAAACACCATGATTTGAATACCATCATTGAATACCAAGTATGAAGTCGATCAAAAATGGTCCGGTTCGAAAATTGACTCTTGTCCAAAACACGAATTTCATCAGTAAGAATAATCGGTATAAGTGTAAATTTCATCAAAACATTTACTAGGGCTTCAGTTCATATTAACGAATCTGAAGCTTAAAAAAAACCTTAGTATTTTTATTTACCCGGTGTGTCCGATTTATTGATTGTGGTTGACACTGTTGATTTGTAATCTACACACTGAATATATAATTTAATTGTTTTGAATTATTATATGTAGAGCGTTGAAACAATTTGTTCTAATTTTTTAAATTTTTCATTGAAAAAATATGGAGGGGCTGAAATCTCACCGCTCTGAGATATCAAGACTTCGGTCTGGGTTAAGGATTTGTATATAGTTTTCAGCAAAATACTTTTATGAGGACATGGTTTTTAGTTTAGGGCAGCGATGTATATCAAACATAACTCTTTGTTAAAGTACAAGTATTTTATATCTCTGTTTAAAAATTTATTACAAAACTAACACGAAACATCAATACGTTGCCGGAAAATTATAATCAAAATTCCAAAAATATTGTTAAATTAAATAAAATCAAACTTTTTCAAAATTCCAAAAATATTCCAAAATTTAGAATAAAATCAAATATTTACTTATTTTTCTAAATTCCAATAATATTTCAAAAATTCTTAAAAATTCAAACTTTTTCCAAAATTCTAAAAATATTGGAAAAATTATTACAAAATCAACAATTGAAAATTTTTTCAAAATTCCAAGAATTATAATTAAATCAAAAATTAAAAATTTTTCAAAATTCTAAAAATATTCCAAAAATTCTTACAAAATCAAAAATTAAAACTTTTTCCGAAATTCTAAAAGTATTGCAAAAATTATTCCAAATTCAAAAATACAAACTTTTTCAAAATTCCAAAAATATTTCAAAAACTATAACAAATTCAAAAATTTCCATGTCAAATTTCATTCTAAATTACATTTACGTCATAAAATCACCTACATTTTTTTTTTCCAAAAAATTGACTAAAAAAATAAATGAAATCATTTTTTGACACACTTGACATTATTTTTTGACAAACTTATAATGCCATAATTCCCTGTAATAATAATAAAATATCATGTCATACAAACTATTAATTTTATTTTTTTCTAAAAAATTTGGGTAAAAATCAAATAAAAACCTTTGACACACTTGACAACATTTTTTGACAAACTTATAATGCCATAATTCCCAATAATAATAATAAAATTTCATTTCAAACAAACAATTTTATTTTTTTCCAAAAACTTGGGTAAAAAATAAATAAAAATCTTTTGACACACTTGACAACATTTTTTTGACAAACTTATAATGCCATAATTCTCAATAATAATAATAATAAAACTTCATTTCAAACAAAAAATTAATTTTATTTTTTTCCAAAAAATTGGGTAACAAAATAAATAAAAATCTTTCTTTTGACACACTTGACAACATTTTTTTGGCAAACTTATAATGCAATAATCTAGTTTTTGATCTCACATACCAATCCCGACCATCAAGATTTCTCCAAATTTAATGTTCCTACTCGTAATCACTTAAAACGAACGTTTTTTAAGCCATAAATATGAAAATATGCTATTTTTGACACACATAATGATTTTTTTGACACACTTCCGGTACAGTTATCGAACACAGCGTCCTTTCGGACCTGTCCCTTGAGTATACCTATTTTTAGAAAAAAAAATTTTTGAAATCCATCCAGCGGTTTTCCCTGCAGCGTAGGTAATGACGGACAGACGGCCGGCCGGCAGACAAACATACATGTTTTTTTTTTGCTTTTTTAGAATCAGTAGGTCCTAAAACGTCGAGAAATGACAAAAAAGGTGGGGGTAAGAATTTCCTTTTTGGCTCATGAATGTAATACTTAGGTCTTTCAGACCGAAGTAATTATATGACAGAATTATTTTAATGATGAAATTGTGATTTTCAAATCGATTTCCATGAATCAAAATGTAAAAATATCAAGGGGCTAAAATCTCAAGCTCTGAGATATCAAGAAGTAGGTTTTGGTTAAGGATTTTGATATGGCATTCGGCATAAAACTTTTATGAGGACATTGTTTTTAGTTTTAGGCACAGGGCAGCGATGTATATCAAACAAAACTCTTTGTTAAAGTATATGTATTTTTTTATCTCTGTTTAGAAAATTTATTACAAAACTAACACGAAACATCAATACGTTGCCTGGAAAATTATAACAGATCATAAATTAACATAAATTAGTGAAAAGATGATACAATAAGCAAACTACTCTAAAACCTACCATTTAGCGCTTCTAGAAAATATTACCAAATCACAAATTCATATTTCTTTCAAAATTCCAAAAATTTTGTAAAAATTAAATAAAATAAAACTTTTTTCAAAATTCCAAATATATTCCAAAAATTCTTACAAAATCAAAAATTGAAATTTTTTCAAAATTCTAAATATATGTATAAATTCTATTTTTTTTCAAAATCCTAAAAATATTGCAAAAATTATAGCAAAAACACAAATTAAAACTTTTTCCAAAATTCTAAAAATTATTACAAAATCAAAAGTACAAACTTTTTCAAAATTCCAAAAATATTTCAAAAACTATGACAAATTCAAAAATTTCTATGTCCAATTTCATTTTCAGTTACATTTACGTCATAAACAGCAAATTTCTTTTTCCAAAAAATTGGATAAAAAAATAAATGCAATCATTTTTTCACACACTTGACATTATTTTTTTGACAAACTTATAATGCCATAATTCTCAATAATAATAATAAAATTTCATGTCATATAAATAATTAATTTTATTGTTTCCAAAAAATGGGTAAAAAAATAAATAAAAATCTTTCTTTTGACACACTTGACAACATTTTTTTGACAAACTTATAATACCATAATTCTCTATAGTAATAATAATAAAATTTCATGTCATACAAATAATTAATTTTATTTCTTTCCCAAAAATTGGGGTAAAAAATAAATAAGCATCTTTCTTTTGACACACTTGACAACATTTTTTTGTCAAACTTATAATGCAATAATCTACTTTTTGATCTCACATCAAACCTACCATCAAGATCCAAACTCAATGTTCCCACTTGTAATCACTTAAAATGTACGTTTTTTAAGCAAAAAATATGCAAATTTCCTTGTTTTGACACACTTGACGATTTTTTTGACACACTTTCGGTACAGCTATCGAACAAATCGTCCTTTCGGCTCTTAGCATTGAATATACCTATTTTCAGAATTAAACATTTTTGAAATCCTTTCAGCGGTTTTTTAGATTTTGTCGGTTGCGACGGATGGCCGGCAGACAGACATACATTTTTTTTTTGCTTTTTTAGAATCAGTAGGTCCTAAAACTTCGAGAAATGCAAAAAAAAAGTGGGGGTAAGAAGTTCACTTTTAGTTCATGGATGGTATACTTAGGACTTTCAGACCGAAGTAAAATGTGATTTTCATATCGATTTGCAAGAGTATGAAGGGACGGAAATCTCACAGCTCTGAGATATCAAGACTTCGCTTTTGGGTACGGATTTTGATTTACTTTTCGGCATAAAACTTTTATGAGGACATTGTTTTTAGTTATCGGCAGCGATAAACATAAAACTATTTGTAATAAAACATAAAACTCTTTGTAAAAGTACACGTATTTTATCTCTGTTTAGAAATATATTACAAAACTAACACGTAACATCAATTCGTCGCAGGAAAATTATAACAGATCATAAATTAACATAATTTAGTGAACAGATGATACACCCCACAAACTACTCAAAAACCTCATTTAGCGTTTCGAGAAAAAATTGCAAAATCACATATTCATATTTCTTTCAAAATTCCAAAAATACTGTAAAAATTAAATAAAATCAAACTTTTTTCAAATTCTAAAAATATTAAAAAAATTATTACAATATCAGAGATTAAAACTTTTTTCAAAAATCTCAAAATATAATATAAAGTTTTTCTAAATTCTAACAATATTCCAAAAATTCTTGAAATACAAAAATTTAATCTTTTTTCAAAATTCCAAAAATTATAATAAAATAAAATTTAAAATTTTTCAAAATTCTAAAAATATTCCATAAATTCTTACAAAATCAAAAACTGAAACTTTTTCAAAATTCTAAAAATATATAGAATATATGAAAATATATACAGGGCCGGATCTACCATGGGTGCAATGGAGCGACCGCACCCGGCGCCGACACAAAAGACGCCAAAATTGAGTTTTATTTTAAATTCGATTACTCTTTCGTTTTGGTTTTTAATAAATTTTAAGGCAAATTAAAATTTATTTTTCTATATAAAAAACAACAATTTATTTTTGTATATTTGTTTTAATTTTTGATCTACGGGCGTGACAGTCCCGTGTACTCTTGTCGCTGCTATTGACATACTATTCAACATGAAATATACCCCTAGATACCACTATCAGTAGCAGTGAGACATTACCAGCCAAGGTGATATCATACGGGAGCTGTCGAATGAACTCTATTCATCCAACCGTACTCTCAATTTTATATGCAGTTTTCCTATTTCTGCAGTTTTCCTTTTTCTATAAATTATTGTTATAAATTATGCGGCGTCATCTTCTGGAGAAACTCTGAAATTTTTCTCAACTATATTTAATTTTTTTCGACTACATATACGCATATTTTTCGAAATTCGTTTGTCGTGTCGTTTTGATCTTTTTAGGGAGCAAATGAAAAACTTAATTTAAGGCCAGTAATGAAACTTGTTGGGAAAAGTGAAAATCAGGTGTAAGACCTCTTAGATTTTAAACCGTATAATTTTAAAACGCTTTAATTGCAATTCCTTAAGACCAGACACGCAAAACTATATAACACAATTTGGAGCAAAATGCTAGCGAAGATAATGCTGCTTTAAATATCTTTGCAGTTCAATTTTGTAAAACGATCTTCTCTCCAAGATTAATGGTGTTTCTAAAATGATACAAAGTCTGAACTTGAATGTAATTGAATGTATTTTATTGAATGTATGTAAAAGCTGACGGGTTTCTTAGAGAGCGATTCGAATATTCCGCATTCAAATCAAATACAAATTCATCGTATAGGAAAGAGTTTTAAAAATGAAACACAAGATAATATAATATAAGATCCTTCACAAAATTTCTTTTTCTCCTATTGATTTTTTTTTAACGGCGTTCATGCTCCATGTAGGAGCGTTGCCAGGCTAATCAGCTATCAATATTCACCACGGTCGTTTCCAACAGCGACATAATTACCATGGCAGCCATTTTTTTAAGGTCATTACGTCAGTCTTCCTGTAGTTGTGGTCTGCCTCACAGTCGCCCACTCCCTGGGGTACTAACGTACATTTTTCTAATCATTCTAGACTGTAGATTGGCTCGTAGAACATGTCCAAACCAAGCAATCCTATTAGAACGGAAACAACCTATTATATCAGGACCCTCAAGAAGGTCTCTGATCTCAAAGTTTTATCTTCTATTGATATTGCTATTAATTCATTTCATTAGAACGATTTATTCTTACGGATGAACAGTGCACAATGATAGATATATGGCTTTTTATATAACATATTTTAATTAAAAAACTAAGATAGGGATTAGATTTTAAAATATTTGAAACATCTATAGAAAATTTTACACCTTCTTTATTTGCAAAAAATGCCAAATATTTTCTGAATTTATTTAAAGCCAAGATACTGTCATTGACAGTAGCTCCCGCTGAAAGGAGCTTTTCTAAATTACACCAGGTGATGGAGCATATGCCGGGAGAGGTTAGTTGCTTTTTATCTTATAAATATAAATTTAATCTGAAATTTCTTATTTATGAAACGGCAATAAAAGAGTTTTCTGAAAATAAAGCCATAAAAGTGAACATATTGTGATTCTTTATTTAATACAATTTTATTTGTACATATGAATGTTAGAATTTCTGATTTTCATATTATAATTATTCGTGCAAATTAATGTTATTTTTATTTTCACATTTATTCATAATTTTTTTTGATAATTTTTATTATATTGTAACGTAGAGCAACTCGGCCATTGCTATTCGGTTCGACTTCTAGATTTAATAAACTTAAACAATGGATTTTCTTTACGTTATAAATATTATTCGTCCATATATCTTATTCCTCTTTCTTAATCAGTTTACTATTATTTTTTTCCATTGTGTACATTATTTATGACTATCTCATATAATTATACCGTATCACTGCTATATTAACAATAACTTCTGTCACCGTTAATGTTCAGCTAACTATCGTTTATTTTGAACTAATCTATCGCCAATGCAACCTTTTTTTATGCTAGTCAAAAATTAAATAGCAAAAAAACGTAACACAATCTTCGAAGCTTTGCACCTAGGTGTGAAATCTACAATTTTTAATTTGTTTATTTACCTACTCTATCATAGACTGTGTAGTTTTATTTTATTTTCGTATTAGATAAAATTATTTAATTCTGTTTTTATCTTCAGAAACTTATTTAGGTGTTATTCAGTTTGTATTGCGTTAGCAGAACCATTTTCCAGAAAGAAAAACTATCAATAGATTTTTTTACATCGCACTCCATAATCGTTACAATATTTGAAATAAATTCGTATAACATTTTTTATTTATTAAAATAAATTTTTATTTACTGTGCAATTGCTTGCTCGAAGATATGCCTCTATATATATACATACCTAACTTTATTTGTGATATTTAAGTATTGACCACGGGAGTACGCTACATGAATGAGGAGTATTCCATCAGCTAGATTATTAGTAACCTAGTTTTAATTATGTTTTTCAAATTTTAAAAAAATAAATTTTTTATTTTGTTTCTATTTTCCACATATTATTATGAAATTTCGGCATATATCATATTTTATTATATGATAAGATTTATTGTCTAAATATCCAACATTTGAAAAACCATAAAAGAAAATGTTGATCCAATTATAAAAAACGTTTAATGCTTGAATGCATGTGATTGTGGGATCTAGATCTTAAAAATTCCCTATGTGTTGGTGTGACAGTGAAACATATTATAATTTCTATTACACATTACTTCGTATTAAAACAAGTATTGCATTGATTTTTGAATATATTATCTTACAATATCATGTAATTTGAGAGCGCCATTTATCTAATCTGCACCCGGCGCTAAAATAGCTTGATCCGGCACTGAATATATATAAAATTCACAAATTCAAAAATTCTATTTTTTTCCAAAATTCTAAAAATATTGCAAAAAATTATAACAAAATCAAACATTAAAACTTTTTCCAAAATTCTAAAAATATAGCAAAAGTTATTACAAAATCAATCATACAAACTTTTTTTCAAAATTCCCAAAAAATTTCAAAAACTTTAACAAATTCAAAAATTTCAATGTACAATTTCATGTTCAATTACATTTACGTCATACAAACAGCTAAATTTTTTTTCAAAAAAATTGGCTAAAAAAATAAATGAAATCATTTTTTGACACACTTGACAATATTCAAACTTATAATGCAATAAAATTCTCAATAATAATAATTTCATGTTCATTACATTTCATTTCATACAAATAACTAATTTTATTTTTTCTAAAAATATATTTCCGATTTCTCCAGATTCAAATTTGCTGCTCAATATCACTGAAAATAAACGTTTTTTAAGCCAAAAATATGAAAATGTACTATTTTTGACACACTTAATGATTTTTTGACACACTTCCGGTACAGTTATCAAACATATCGTCGTCTCGGACCTGCCCATTGAGAATACCTATTTTCAGAAAATTTTTGAAATCCCTCCAGCGGTTTTCATAGATTTGGTAGGTAATCGGCCGTCACACAGACATACATTTTTTTTAGAATCGGTTTGTCTTAAAACGTCGAGAAATGCCAAAAAAGTGGGGGTAAGAACTTCACTTCTGGCTCATGAATTCAATACTTCGGTTTTTACAAAACCGAAGTAATGTATTTAGTAAAATTCTTTAAGTTTAAAAAACAGATCCTTACCAAGAAAATAATAGCCATAGAAATTATGTATAAGTTTCACGTTTGTTGAAATTATACAGTGATGAACCTCAATTTATGTATCCTCATATATTGGAGAAATATAATTTATAGTAGCCTGTCTGTCATCATTAAACATTTATTGAATAATAAGTCATTCAACAATGACGTATGTGAAACACTTATCCAAAAATAGAGAAGGACCATTACATGAGGAATATATGTTGAGATCCATCGTATTAAAGATACTCAATAAAGATTGAGGATACATAAGAAAACAGGCTGCCTCGAATTCGAATCAAAAATTTGCCGGTTATTTAAAAAAATTTAGTTTTTTACCATGGAACGTGGTTTCCTGCATACATTTATCTATATAAATGAAGAAGAGCATATTACATTGATGATGGGCTAATTATTTCGACTAAGAAAAAATTAATATGGCAATTAATTAATTGCTTACAAAATTTTTTTGATATTTCGTGTGGTGATGCCAAATTTTTTCTTGCGGTATATAAAAATCAATCAATGGGAAATGAAACAATTGGTTTTCATCATAACAATTATTATATAAAAGTCGAAAATATATTTCATATGCAAGATTATAATCCTATATCTACTCCAGCTGAAATTGGAAAATTATAGAGGACTGAAATTCTGTGGAAACAAAGTTTTTTTTATCGTGAAGCGGTTTTAAGCCTATTGGAAACCTAATGTATTGGTCTTTACCATTGACATCCTTAGTAAGAGAATTAACATGCAAGACGAAAATCTTCGTTCTAAGAAAAACCGGATATATGTACAGAAACCAGAGAGTTTGGATCACATTAAAATAAGGTTTAGTTTTACCAATTTTGGTGAAAACCTTAGAACATATATGCTGATCCATACAGGAAAGAAAGAAATCCACAATAAATACAGCGTCAATATAACAAAAGGGACCAACCAAGTTAACAGACTTAGAAAGTCATAAAAATATATTCCAAATTTCAAAAGAAAATGAAATAGATGGACACACATATACCAATAAGGATGAAAAGAAAGGTGCCGTTATTCTCATTTTTTTTTTTTTTTTTTTTAATAAAATGTGTTGTGTAGTAGGAATTACAATATGTGTCACAATAACACATAAAAACCTTTTAAGAACAAGGTCCCACAACAACATACGTTCAAAGGTGTTGATGGACGTAAATCTTTCTTTTTTTGTTTTTTTTATATTTTTTGTTAAAGAATGGTTAACTAAACCAAAAATCCTATCACTGACAAAATATGACATAGGCCAATATTTTATGATAGAATAGAGAAAATAAAAGTAAATTAAAAAGTATATAGCAAATTTTTACAAAAATTTGCTGAAACAAAACAAAAATGTAGTTGCCAATAATCCAGCCGGTTGCATATTCCTTGATCCTGTGACGCACCGTCTTTCTTAAAGATTAAAGCCCACACATAGTTATATGAAGGCTCGTTTCTTCAAGGAAGCAATGGCGTCTCATCATCAAGGATTATTTTACAGCTAAGATTGAGGGTGCTGCCGTTGACTGAATACAGTTCATCCGCCACCGCCCCTAAGATGTCACCTCGGCTAGTGATATCTCACTGCTATTGCCAGTGGTATGTGATATCTCACGTTAACTCGTATGTCAATAGCAGGGACTGGAGTACGCGGGGTTGTCACACCCGTAGATCAAAAATAAAAATAAAAATTTCAAAACAATAAAAACTGATCCCTCCATGCGGGAGGGATGAACCAAGTGATGACAAAAAAAGCTGTAGATATAAATGAGATAACAAAAATCAGTTGCATCTGCTAAAACCAAATTAACTGGGAGAAAACTATCAGAAAAGAAGCTGTGCAACGTCTATGGTGTCAAAAATATGACCACATTGAAAATTTGCATATACCAAAATAGATGTTTAAAGTGTGAAGGATACCATGAGCTAGGGGAAAACTCTCAAGGAGAAACTTGACAACCAAGCAACGTAACAAACCCTGGCATACTGTATCAACTGAAAGGAATTCGGACATCCAGCAAGTAACAATGGTTGTGAGCATTTAAAAAAGTAAAGAAAACAAAGATTGGCCGACGAAAAATCGTCAATGTCATGTCGCCATCCAGCCTGTAGCAACGATAGTAAAACCAGGTATTTCATAAGCAGAGGTAGCTTAGTGGGAGCAGAAAAATAAAGGAACTAGAGCTAATATCCGATAAAACAAACAAAGAATCTCCTTTTGATTTTTTAAATAATGGGTGTGAAAGCTTGTTCAATACCAGCTTCATAAATTTGATAAGTGAAATAAGCTTATTTGTACCAAAGTATAAAATAATCCCCAAATGTCAATTAAGAAAAATAGTTTCATCTCAATCTTATTGAAAATATATTTGAAAAAAAAGATTAAAAATAATGACGGTGAACTGTGGTTCGTTGATTGATCATGCGCACAGAGCTGAATTGGAGGCAGTAGTAAGGAGGAAAAACCCAGATTTTATACTAACACAGAAAAGAGTAGAATAGAGTACAGATACGGGGAAATAGAAAAATAGGATATGGTAAGAACGGCAACAAAAGCGAGGTAGTAACAAAAATTTTTATCGAGGAGGTTTTTAGTGTCACAAGTACAAATCAATTTGAGCAGAATATATTGTACAGCAATAAAAATTAGTACAAATAATTTAAGAAGGTTCCCGAGCAGAAATTTCTTAGGGCTCAAATATGGCCCTGATCAGGTAAGCCCTAGTTTGATAGGGCCCTGATCATGAGTGTAACGCTATTCCCCAATTAGGCCCTGATTGGGATAAACGGATCAAGCACTGATCAACTTTTCCATATAAAATTAAATAGGGCAAACCCTAGTAAGGCATTTTGTATCAGGCCCTAATCAGATTGCCCAACTAGGGGTCAGCTACGTAAAATCAAACCAGGGCCCGATATATCCAAATAAGGTTAGCCCTAAAAGGGTATTCTAATTCAGGTCCGGAACAGGCCCACATCAGATTGCCCTAATAGGGCTTGCCCTATCTGACCCTGATCACGCCCTGACTGTATTCAGGCTTTCCCTAACTAATTTCTGCTCGAGTTACTACTAACCTCAAAATATGTGCCATGTTTAACCAACTTTTCACCAGTTAGATAAAAAGGTACGACTCCTGTATAATTGGAGGAGACCTCAACTTACGTTATAAAAAATTGAACAATGAACACAACGTCACAAGATGTGCCCTAAATAGCTTGCTCCAAAAATAATAAACTCAACTTAAACATATCGTTCCTGACGATCTCAAAAGAGCTGACTCGTTTCTAGATCACTTCATATCAAATAGAATAGTAAATGCAGAGGATGATCCCAACTAAAGCGTCATTAACAGAACTTGCTTTTCTGACCATATGGCATTTGATATCAAACTGCCTAGCATTCTGGATTTTTTTACGGTTTAACCCCCAAACCCCCATACTTCACTGAAATAGATTGGAAACACCACCTTACCAGTGAAAAAAATAAAAAGGATAAACATTACAACAGAAACCTAAGTAATACATAGTGAGATTGACGAATACGTGGAGATAGTAAAATGCAAAATACAAGTAGTAAAACAATCAATATATTTCCAACACCACGACGCAAATATCCTCACCATAATCAAAAATTTAACTAAAGACAGAAATAAACTAAACAAATCATTAAATAGAGATAGAAAGAAAAACTACAGCAACAACAATCTTCTGCTATTGCACCATGTTTCGTCAGATTAAGTTCTTATTCTACCTTCTTATTCTACCTTCTTATTCTAGTTAGTTACAAAGTTTGGTTAAATTCTCTTTAGGAAATCTTTATTTTCAGCTTCGTTATGCACTTCTTGGATTTTAAGCACTTCGTGGATCTTATTGGCTCTCCGTTAGACTTTTCGTAGAGCTTCGTAAAGACATTGTGGATATTGGGCTTCAATAATATCAAATCAAGCGTTCTTATACAAACATCATATATGTTTAAGATGATACTTTTGAGACAGACTCGATAGTTTTGCTAACGCGACCTTCATTCTTTTGATTCTAAAAAAAGTTTTTTTAATGTCGGTAGATAAGCACCACACTCTTAATATATATTAATGGTTATGGAAAGGCATTCTTGTTTTGGATAGAAAAGTATAAAATGCCTAACACGTTTGAAAAGAAAAGCATGGTCGGTGGCCCTCCAAATATAGTTTCATACAAAACATGTCATATAAAACTTTCAGAAGCTTACATAACAGCTATAATTGATCCAGCTTGATTCACAGTAGGTAAAGTTTAGTTTTTATTGAAAACAAAATGCATATATTACAACCCGTTTATTTCCTCTTTATGTCTTACTCTAACAATAAAGACCAATGTAATAATTTAACAGAATGGTCAATGTTTTCCGTTTCACTTTAATTTTTATACAAAAACAAACCATACCAAAACATCACATAAATAAAGTGATAGATCTTTCCAAGAGGTCCCAAAGGTGTCGTTTCAATAAGAAATAACATGAAAAAGAAAATTTATGCTTGAAAGAAAAACAAAAATATTTTTCTCAAACTCATACAAGCCATCAATTTAATTTTTTTTTCATTTCATCTAGTCTAAATTATTCGATGTACGGTACGGTGATTATAGGAGCTCTAGAGCAGTTTTTAAAAGAAATTTTAAATTATTAGTTTCAACGTGAAGTTAAATAACAAGTTCGACCATCCTCTAACAATCATTAATTTATTGATTAATATTCTTTTAAATTGAACCCCTCTATAGTCAAACTCCACCATCTTTTGATTGTCATCAATCAATTTATGATTTACAGATAATAATAAAATCCCCTTAATTCATTTTTAATACAGAAACCAACCACACCTTTATGATCCAAAAACGTAAATTAGATATAATTTCCAACAAACCACCTTTCAATAACGAAGTAATGTCTCCCTATTTTTCTATTCAAAACTTCAACTTAAATACTTACATGAATCTCATCATTCTACCTACCTACCTACCTACTTACTGTTTTATGTTCTTTTGATTACATTCTTAACATACAGAAAGGAAAAAGATTTTCTTAAAAAAATTGAATCACAAAATAATAATTACATTTTGGAATTTTGAAAATGAATAGAAAAGTAAGTTTTAGAAATAATAAGAAAATATAAAGGAAAATATAAAGAAAATGAATTCAAATGTAATAAGGATATATTGGAAAATATGATAGGAAAAGGCGGTAGCAATAATTCGTATAGAAAAAATTGATTATCTATTGTCACGAAAGGTATTACAATTGTTGGTAGTAGATATTAATTTAATTAAAATATGAGTTTCGAAGCATAATTTACGGTACTATGACAAACTATGTCGACAATTTGAAGAAATAAATGTAATAAAATGTTGGTTACTTGCACTTAAACGAAATATGTTACGACGCACCGATTTGACGCCAAATTCAACAATTAGTTCAATGGGGTTTTTGTCACATTTTAGGTAGATTTCATATAAAAATCTACCTATTGCAATGGGCTTCATATCGGAATTTCGGAAAAATTTTGGTGCCAAACGACTATGAATGATAAGCGGAGACGGAAAAACAAAAAAACAAAATTTATATAATTATATATATATATATATATATATATATATATATATATATATATATATATATATATATATATATATATATATATATATATATATATATATATATATATATATATATATATATATATATATATATATATATATATATATATATATATATATATATATATATGTATATATATATATATATATATATATATATATATATATATATATATATATTATATATATATATATATATTTATATATATATATATATATATATATATATATATATATATATATATATATATATATATATATATATATATATATATATATATATATATATATATATATATATATATATATATATATATATATATATATATATATATATATATATATATATATATATATATATATATATATATATATATATATATATATATATATATATATATATATATATATATATATATATATATATATATATATATTAGGGTGTCCCAAGACATAGAGAACAAAAATTTTTTTTGGAAAATTTTATACGCATACCCGCTAAATTTTTTCCAATTGACCTTAAAAACTTAAATTAAAAGTTTTACTGCGATTGGATGACGATAACCCGTGCCGACTTGAAGTTGAACTTTAACATACGAGCTTTTACTGCGATTACTGTGTAAATATTTGAGAAATTATTTTACTCTCATTAAATAAAACGCCAATGAATTAGAAAAAAATATTACTTCGGTCTGAAAGTCCTAAGAATTACATTCTCGAGCCAAAAATGAAATTCTTACCCCATTTATCGGCATTTCTCGACGTTTTAGGACTTTCTGATTCTAAAAAAAAACTGTTTGTCTGTCTGCCGTCACAACCGACGAAATCTACAAAACCGCTGGAAGGGACCTCAAACATTTTTGTTTCTAAAAATAGGATTACTCAATTGTAAGAGCCAAAAGGACGATGTGTTCGATAACTGTAAGGGAAGTGTGTCAAAAAAATCGTCAAGTGTGTTAAAACAAGGAAATTTGCCTATTTTTTGCTTAAAAACGTTTGGAATAGGAACATTGAATTTGGAGAAATTTTGATGGTCGGTATTGGTATGTGAGACCATACCAAAGTCTAGACCAAATCTAGATTATTGCATTATAAGTTTGTCAAAAAAATGTTGTCAAGTGTGTCAAAAGAGTGATTTTCATTTTACTTAATTTTTTGGAACAAAATGAAATTAATTATTTGTTTGACATGAAATGTTATCGAACATGAAATTGGACATGGAAACTTTTGATTTTATTATAATTTTTGGAATATTTCAAAAATTTGTGAACTTTGAAAAAAGTTTCAATCTTTGATTTTGTAATAATTTTTGAAATGCTTTTAGAACTTTAAAAAAAGTTTAAATTTTTTATTTTAGTTTAATTTTTAGAATATTTTTGGAATTTTGAAAGAACCATAAATATTTGGTTTTGTAATATTTTCTTGAAACGCTAAATGGAGAGGTTTTTAAGTAGTTTGCTGGGTGTTTCATCTTTTCACTAAGTTATATTAATTTATGATCTGTTAAAATTTTCCGGCACTTATTATTATTTCGTGTTAGTTTTGTAATAAATTTCTAAACAGAAATAAAAAAATATTTATACTTTAACAAAGAGTTTTATGTTTGATATACATCGCTGCCCAAAACTAAAAGCAATGTCCTCATAAAAGTTTTTTGCCGAAAACTATATCAAAATCCTTAACCCAGACCGAAGTCTTGATATCTCAGAATTTGAGATTTCAGTCCCTCCATATTTTGATATTATTTTTCATTACAACAACTATTACTAAGTATATTTTTTTTCAATGTTCGCTGTTTACAGTCCAGATATAACATCTTGTGCTATTGTTGTGAATACAACTTATGGATGTCGTTCATTAACAATAAATTTTTTATTAATTTCATGGTTGCTTTATTTAACACAAATTTGCATTAGTAAAAATTGTTATTTACATTTTTTATAATTTTTAGCAAACAAATAATTTATTAAATTTCACATTTAACTTTAAGAAAATTAGATTTTAACTCTTTATTATTTAAATGAATGGATTATTCTGTTGGAATTTATTTATTAATTTTGGTTGCTTATAGCTGGAAATTCGAACAGAAAAAGAGAGCGATTAACAAATTCTCTTCGCTTATATATCATTAATTTCACATGTTTGTACACGTTCGTTTATAGACGTTCGTTAAAACAAATTACAATGAATATAGTTAAACGATATTAAATACGGTGTATTAGAATGAATATAGTTAAACGATATTAAATACAGTGTAAATGTGATACGGTGTATATGTGATATGGTGTAAATGTGATATGGTGTAAATGTGAACCTCACAACACTATTGTACGCAACATAACAAATATTGTCTCAATTGTAATTACACAATGAAAGTCTTGCATTAATTAGACCGCTCTTTCAGCTGTATCTGAACGATACAGCTGAAATACTTTAAGCATTGATATCTCCTTTTTAATTATTATTTCTATTATTATTTAATCTACTTTCAATTTATCAATTTTGGAAACAGGCACCATTCTACCTTTTCTCTATAGTATTCTATTTTATGGAGATCAACTTTTTGCCAATGATCTCTAATTTTTGAAAAAGTGGAATGTCCGGACTTATCATAGTCACTTGTTTTATTTTCACTTGAAAAAGACTTTTTTACACCAGCTCGTACATGTGATGGTTGCAAGCGAAAATAAGTTTTTCTATATTGATTTTTTTCAACGCGCACACATACGATGTGTTTTCGCAGCAGTTATAGTACACAGCAGAGAATTTGCACTTTATCTTGAGTTTTCAATCTAAAATAACATTCCAAACGTGTCTACACTGAGAAAATTAATGTGGTTACCCCAAACATATTCTGCTGGTAACATGTACATGTTTAGAAAATGACAAACATGTAACATGTTTGCTTGAACCATTGTTATTGTGTTTACTATAAACAAAATATGATCAAATTAAACATAATCAGTAACCATACTATTTTGCCGTCAATCATGTTGTTTTAACATAATATGTTTAGTGTTAATATATTATGCTTACCGCAACTATACTTTAGAAACATTATAAGGTTCTATCAAACATATTATTTAAAAAAATTATATTTAGCGCAAGCATATTATATGTGGAATAACTATACTCTTCTTATTTTTATTATTTTAATTTCTTCTTATTTCTTTCTATTTCTTCTATTTGTAACCGACTTAAAAAAAGAAGGAGGTTCTGTGTTTCATTGTGGGTTTTTTTTATGTATGCGATTTCTCAAAAACGGCTCGTTCGATTTGGATGATTTAAATTGTATTCTATTTGGGTTTATTCCGAGAGGGTCCCATAATTTTTTTTATGATGTGAAAAATACCGTTATTCAGACAATTGGAAAAACCATATTTCTTATGCATTTTCGTTGATTTCGTCAAAACATATTATTCTGTTTGGGTGTTGTGGGCAGTATTATATTGCTTTACTTGTCGAAGTTATCGTAAATAATTTTCTATGACGGGAAATATGTATGACGTTTGTGCCAAAACCATAATTAATAGATTGTCACTGACGAAAGTTTTTCCGACATTTGAAGTTATTACTTTTAGAACGCTTTCTTGCCAACATTTGCTTTATGACTACACTAAAAATAAAAAAATAAAAAGCTTTTACAAAAAAAAATAGAACCGACTTCAGAAAAAACCAAAGAGGCACAAAAAAGTGAAAAACAACTCAATTGTTGCTTTTAGGAACAAAAATACGTTACATTTTGATTAATTTAATTTAATTATACCTTACTTTAGACAAAAAAATTACGCTATTAAACAAAGTTATTATATTAAAATAGTTACTTTTTATTATAATTATTATAGTTGTTATAATAGTTATTATATTTTAAAAGTTATTTGTAGTACAAAACTGTTCGAAGTCGGTGCCACATTGACGAAAAACCGACTAATATGTCTCGGGCTTGGCACCGATTTCCAACAGTTTTGTACTACAAATAACTTTTAAAATATAATAACTATTATAACAACTATAATAACTATAATAATTTATTTTAATATAGTAACTTTGTTTAATAGCGTAATTTTTTTGCCTATAGTAAGTATAATTAAATTAAATTAATCAAAATGTAACGTATTTTTGTTTCTAAAAGCAACAATGGAGCTATTTTTCACCTTTTTGTGCCTCTTTTGTTTTTTCTGAAGTCGGTTCTATTTTTTTTTTAAAGTTTATTTATTATTTTAATTTAGTCTTATTATTTTTACACAAAAATTAAGAAATGGTTTTTTATTTTATGTAAATAGATATATTTAAATGCAATAATTTTTTTATTTTAATTAAATTTACTGGCTAAAATTCACATTTCCCAATAACGACAAAAATAACACACGAAAAAAGTACTAAACTCAACGAACGTACGAAACTAAATGAACTGAGCAAGTTGTTTAGATCTCTTCTAAACAATTCCAAACATGTTATGTTAGGCTAAGAGTACATATACATTTACATGTATACATATACATGTTCGCTTTTCAAACATTATATTTTTGTGTCCATTATATTTATGGTCGTAACAAAAATAACATATTGTTACGATTGCAGAAAAATCTAGACGATTACAGAAAAATCTAGACGATTACGGTCACTTCTAGGAAAATCAAATCAACAAAATACTACAACAGATTAATGAAATGAACATTGTTGTTGTTGTACATATTCTTAGAATTAAGGTCTATTTGTTTTATGATTTTATGAATCAAATCAACGTAACGTAAAATAATCGAATATTCTAATATTTTCTCAAGGTTTCTAAAAAGTGACCTAGAAATTTCTAGAGATTAAGCAGAATGTATATAAGGAAATTGTTTCTTGTAGTTTTTAATTAGTTTTATTTTAAACCTGCGATAGTGAAGTTAAAATTATGAAAGTGATTTTTAAATTAGTTTTTGTGAATAAAGTTTTAAGTGTTATTGAGAAGAAATATTTTGTGTATTATTTTGAACGTTGTGAATTGGAAATTTCTACAATAAACCGTTGGAGTTTCGAAGCTGTTGGAAGAATATTCTAGTTAGGAATATTGATTGCTGTATTGTTTTCCTATTGTTGTGGAATAATTAAGTTGTTGAATACTTAATAAAACCTGGTGTTTGTGCTTACTAATCAGTGATCGAACTCAGGAAGAGATTGGGGATTGCGTTTATCGAATTGTGAGTTAGGCCAATTCAAAGGAAGGTTAGAAAAACGTAACAATATTTGGAAATCTTACTCAAACATAATATATTTGATTAAGAATACGAAACATAATATGTTTGATTATGAATACTAAACAAAATATGTTAGAATTCAAACATAATATGTTAGAATTTAACGTTAAAGTGTTATTTTCTATGTTCTTAAACAAATTCAAAAATGGTATTCAAAATAAATTCTGAATAATATAATAATAATAGCAAACAAATGCATATATATCTTTTATACGGTTAGATAATAAATTGATATAAGTTCAAATAAAAGTTATATTTTTCAATTTTAAATATGTATCTGAAAAAATTAAAGAACCAAAAATTTCATTTATATTTAAATATATTTTATTATTTGCATATCAATCATATTAAACATAATCATGTTTAAATAGAACTTTAAAAACAACATATGTTATTTGACATCATACTATAGTTAATTTTACTATAGCAAGATAAGGAATGTTTGTAACAATAATAATTAGTTTTGTTCGAAACCAAATTTGTTTACAATTATATGTTTCTAAGAATCATAATTCTAGTAACCATAATTTAGGTAGATTTTTTAAACATGCCATATTTGTGACAAATTTAATATAGTTAAAATAAACATATTGTTACGATTACAGAATAATCTAGACGATTACGGTCACTTCCAGGAAAATAAAATCAACAAAACACAACAATTGAATGAAATGAATATTGTTGTTGTTGTACATATTCTTAGAAATAGGGTCAACATAAACGATTTTATGAATCAAATCAACATAACGTAAAATAATCGAATATTCTAATACTTTCTCAAGGTTTCTGGAAAGTGATGTCGAATTATCTAGAAGTATTGCAGAAGGTATAAAAGAAAATTACCTCTTGTAGTTTAAAATTAGTTTTATTTTAAACCTGCGACAGTAAAGCGAAATTAAATGTAGAATTAGTTTTATTTTAAACCTGCGACAGTGAAGTTGAAATTATAAAAGTGATATTTAAATTAGTTTTTGTAAATAAAGTTTAAAGTGTTATTAAGTAGAAATAATTTGTGTATTATTTTAAACGTTGCATTACTGGAAATTTCTACAATCAACCGTTGGAGTTTCTGAAGCTGTTGGAAGAATGTTCTAGTTAGGAATATTGTTTGCTGTATTGTTTTCCTGTTGTTGTGGAACAATCAAGGAGTTGAATACTTAATAAAACCTGGTGTTTTTGCTTACTAATCAGTGATCGAACTCAGAAAGAGATTGGGAATTGCGTTTATCGAATTGTGAGTTAGGCCAATTCGAAGTAAGTTTGGAAAAACGAAACATTGGTGACATCGGCGGATTAGTTGGCTGTTAATAATGGTTTTATTAAGTGATTTGAAGGTTCTTGAGTTAAAGAAAGAACTAGAACAACGTGGATTGTCAACAACCGGCAACAAAACTGAATTGACGATACGGCTTCGAGAAGCTATGGAAGCTAGTGGAGAAGTTGTGGAAAGTTACCAGTTTGGAGTGATTAGTACAAATGCTGATTCAGTAGCAGTTGATGAAGAGAAAAGTTCAGTTGCGGAAACAACAACCTCATTGCCACCTGCAAATTGTGATTTTACGCAGTTAATGGCTATGATGCAACAGATGAATTTGAATATGAATCAAAAATTTGATCAACAAAGTAGTAACATCAATCAACAAATGGCTGCAACTAAGGAAGAAATCAGTAACATCAATCAACAAATGTCTGCTACTAAGGAAGAAATCAGCTTCAACATGAATCAACAGTTGGAGAAAGTCAACAATAATATGGCTGCTAACAAAGAAGAAATTAGTGAAACAATCAGCCAGCAATTAGCTTTAAATCGCAACGAAGTCAAGCAAATTATGGATGAGAAACTTCTCCAAATCTCGACGGCATTTGATGGAAAGGTCGAGAAGATTCAAAGTGAAATTCAAGATTTTGAGCATAAGGTTTTATCGAAAGTTGATGATTTCGAAAAACGGCTGCAGGATGTTGAAACGACTAAAGTTACTTCCCAGGTGGTACATCAAGTAGCAAATATCAAACTAAAACCACCATCATACGATGGAACAACATCGTTCGGCATCTTCAAGTTCCAGTTCGAAACCACAGCAGATCAAAATGCTTGGAACGCTGAAAATCGTCTAGCTGCATTAATAGTTGCTCTTAAGGGGGAAGCAGTTGAAGCATTACAGGCAGTGCCAGAAAATGACCGGAAAAGTTATGCTGAGGTGATGAATGCGTTGGAACGTAAATATGGCAGCGACCATAAAAAGGAGTTATACAGAATCGAGTTAAAAGGTCGCTTGCAACGCAACGGAGAAAGCTTACAGGACTATTCCTCGGCAGTGGAGAGGCTTGTACATTTGGCACACTCAAATACTCCACCGTATTTTATGGAGAAAATGAAGATCGAGGCTTTTACTGATGGTATCCGAGATCCAGAAACCAGGATCAAAGTAATAACTACACCTAAGGCGACTTTTCATGAAACAGTCGCATACGCAATGCAATATGAGATGGTACAGAGGATGTGTATGCCATCTGGTGGATGCAGAAAAAGGAATGTAGAGGGGAACATCAAAGGAGAAGTATTGGCACACAGAAGTGGAAGCGACGTCAGATGCTGGGTATGTGACGAAGAGGGTCAAATGGCGCGGGAGTGCAAGAAAAACAACGAAGCAGATAGATCGTCGTTTTCTGCGAAGAATATGGGAGTCGAAGACAAGCAGCACGGAAGGTTCAGGAGCAGCAGTAGGAAAATCTTGTGTTGGATATGTAGAAAATCGGGCCATATCTCACAGGACTGCTGGAACAGGAAGCGTGATAGATCTTCGTCTCCTATTCAACGGAAGTCTGTTGAAGGTGCAACTGTAAAGCCAAAAAGTGAGGAGAATGCAGCCTACATTCCAATTTCAAGAATTGCGGTAAATGGTGAAAGCTTGGGTATCAACGGACAACTTGAAGGTAAAGGTTGCTTCATGACACTGGATACAGGTTCAGCTCGAACATTCGTTCGCAAAGGTTTAATTGACGGCATTTTGGAATCATCAGATGGATTGAAACTCCGAACAGTAACTGGAGAATGCGCTGACGTAGCTGGTAAAAGAATCGCTGAAATAAAATTGGGAAATAACTGCTTTCAACAAGAGGTACTAGTGGCAGACATTATGGATGAAGTCATTTTGGGGATGGACTTCATGAAGGCGAAGGGATTAGTCTTCGATTTTGGATGTGGAATCCTAAAGGTAAATAATGTTGAGATGCCACTACTTGTGAATAAGGCAGAGTCAACCGATATTGGCAGCGATGAGGAACTACGCAGTGCAGAGGAAAATCCAGCACCATCCAAACAGATGAGGGAAAGAAACGTCAACCGACGCAGACGTTTGAACAAACGCCGAAAGTTAAAAAGGAAACAAGTTCCGGTCCATTGCGAAGAGAGCAATGTTAATGAAGGGGTTCAAATAGCTTCAAACGATGACGAGTCGCAGCTGAAAATGAGAATGGTTCAGGGACATGGCAGTGTGAAACACTCAAAGGGAAGAGATAAGGAGCACTTTAGAGATAATGATTATCCATACTCATCACGGTGGGCTGATATAAAACAAAGTAGTGGCCAAGGACTTAGAAAGGAACCGGAAGTAATTCTAAACAGCCTGGGAAATAGAAAAAGGAAAAAAATGTTTGGATTCAACAATTGGAGGAGAGATCTAGATCCTGTTCGGGACGAACAGGCTTAAGTGGAGGGTAATGTTACGATTACAGAATAATCTAGACGATTACGGTCACTTCCAGGAAAATAAAATCAACAAAACACAACAATTGAATGAAATGAATATTGTTGTTGTTGTACATATTCTTAGAAATAGGGTCAACATAAACGATTTTATGAATCAAATCAACATAACGTAAAATAATCGAATATTCTAATACTTTCTCAAGGTTTCTGGAAAGTGATGTCGAATTATCTAGAAGTATTGCAGAAGGTATAAAAGAAAATTACCTCTTGTAGTTTAAAATTAGTTTTATTTTAAACCTGCGACAGTAAAGCGAAATTAAATGTAGAATTAGTGTTATTTTAAACCTGCGATAGTGAAGTTGAAATTATAAAAGTGATATTTAAATTAGTTTTTGTAAATAAAGTTTAAAGTATTATTAAGTAGAAATAATTTGTGTATTATTTTAAACGTTGCATTACTGGAAATTTCTACAATCAACCGTTGGAGTTTCTGAAGCTGTTGGAAGAATATTCTAGTTAGGAATATTGTTTGCTGTATTGTTTTCCTGTTGTTGTGGAACAATCAAGGAGTTGAAGACTTAATAAAACCTGGTGTTTTTGCTTACTAATCAGTGATCGAACTCAGAAAGAGATTGGGAATTGCATTTATCGAATTGTGAGTTAGGCCTATTCGAAGTAAGGTTGGAAAAACGTAACAATATTATTGTAATATATTTAAACTATTATGTTTAAAAATTAAAATTTAACCATATTAAGGTTTACTGAAACATGTATATATTGGTCCCAAACATGTCCAAACATGTTTTTTTTCTCAGTGTATAGAATTATTCAGTTTTGGAACAACAATTGTTCTTTGTTTTCGTATGAAATGTATTATATTAAAAAACAATATATTATACAACAATACTATAAAAGAGCTTGCCATTTGAAGGAAGTTTTGGGTTACCTTTTAGGTATATTTGTTGTTTAGAACTACGTAATTCGACAGACATGTTTATTTTTCAAAAAAATTCGTATAACCGACAAGACATTTAGAAATTATAAGCACATTAAAACAGGTATGCGCGCTATAGTACACAATCACGTATTGAAAGGTTTAGGTGCAAGTCGGCACGGGTTACTGTTATTTAAATTGCATGAAATTTTATTTACAGTTGTTTTGACATAAAAGAAAAAAAATTAAAGGGTATGCGTTAAAATAAAACAATTTTAATTTTTCTGGGACACCCTAATATATATATATATATATATATATATATATATATATATATATATATATATATATATATATATATATATATATATATATATATATATATATATATATATATATATATATATATATATATATATATATATATATATATATATATATATATATATATATCCCGAGCAACACACTTCCCCTCAAATTTTTCTGATAAAAGTGTATATACTTTTATTGAGCTTATATCAAACTTTTATCAGTTTTAATAAAAGATATATATTTTATCAGACTTTTAACAGGCTTTTATGTCCCCTGCTTAAAAGTTAACTTTTGTGAGCATTTTAAGGAGCATTTATAAGGTCATAATAAAAGCGTTAAAGTTCAATGATTCTATATTTTAGATGTCTTTTATAGAACTTTTATTGCACATTTATGAAAACGTGCTAAAACTAGTCCGTCTTAAAAGTACCATAAAAGTCAAATAAAAGCAACTGGCGTTAGGTACAAGAATGACGCTTGGTTTTGTATTCTCCTTCATTTTAATAAGACGCAAAAATCACACCTGCTTGATTTACACAATGTTAAAATCGAAGAATGGAGGTAATTTATTGGACTTTTTCAAACAGAAGAAGGAAGCGTCAGGGCCATTACAGAAAAACCCGGAAAAAGTTTGTTGAGTCTCTCATGTATCGTCCAAATCAAAGTGCAAAAAAAATTAAAGTTGATTCTTCAAATTCAAATTCCAATGAAGCTCAAAGTGGAATTAAAGCACAACAAAGTGCACCAGTTGTTGCAATTTTTTATGTGTGTTTGAATAAATAAATAAATAAATGTGTGACGAAACAAACAGAAAGAAAATTTATTAAAACAAATCTTGAAATTTAAATTGTGAAATTGTTTTTCCATTCTCAAATAAAAATGAAAATAATTATTTGACAAATCCTGTTGATTGATTGAAAATGACGAGAGTAAGATTGAAGTTATTTTCACCTCATTTCTAATGTGAGTCAAATATGTATTTAATGGAGATTTTATATTATTCTCTTAAAATTAAAATAAATCGTGAACTTCTTGTACGAATTTGCCACTGTTTGTGGCACTGGTTCCAGGTGATTCTTGTGAATTTGTATTGTTCAAAAACACATCAATATTACTGTGTTAATTTTGATCGTTTACAGTGTGATCAGTTTCATGGATCCTAGAGCCATCGTTTTGATCTTGTTGCTTTTTCTTGTAGCGGCCAATTGGTGGTCGTCTTTTGCCGTGATATCTTATTCTCTTGATTTTTGGCTCTTCACTCTCGGCCTCGGCAATAATCCGTGCTTTTTTGCTCATTTTTCGTTGAAAAAAACGTTTAGCATCGTCTGCAACAAAAGTTTTGTCCGCATTGTTTACGACTTGCCAAAACAATTCGTACACGTTTTCGAAATTACAAAATGGCACAAGATCAGCATGTCCTTTTATAGATGAGCCAGACTATGAACAAAAAGTGAAGAATGTGTCGTCAATCAATTTCCTTTGAAGATCATGAGCAACACGTGTATTATCAACTTGTCCAACATCAGTCCCGAATTCGATCATCAGATCACCAATTCTTTTTCCACTTGCTCTGCATATTCCGTATCTTTCAATGCATCTTCGAACCGATTCATATCATCAACAGTTTTGATACGCTTCAATTTCGAAACCACTGCAGCATTATTCGCTGTATTTGCAGTAGCTGGGCTGCTATTTGATGACGGTGCCACCACTGGGGTGTTTTTTGCAAAATATCCAATTCGGCATTCATATCGGTCAAAAGAAGCAGCGCCTGTCTGGTCGCATTTTCATTCGCTGTCAATCTGGAGTCAATGGTCACAAGGAATTCACCCAATTCGATGGTTTTGGGAACAATTTCTTCTTCATCTGATTCCTTTTAAAATAAATTATACAATTAAAATAACTATATGGCATAAATAACATCATGATGGCAATTGAAATAAATATGGCAACTCACTTCATGTGTTTCATCCATTTTTACAAACTCCACATTATGTCGCAATCCATCGGCCATTTCTTGTTGATGAGCGATTTGCTGCGATTGCATTTGTTGTTGGAGAGCGATTTGCTGCGATTGCAGTGGCGGCACCGAATGTTGTTGTTGTTGCTGTTGCAATCCCATTTGTTGTTGAACAACGATTTGGTGTGATTGCAGTGGCGACATTGAATGTTGTGGTTGTTGTTGTTGCAATTCCGTTTGCTGTTGAAGAACGATTCGGTGCGATTGCAGTGGCGGCATTAAATGTTGTTGTTGTTGTTGCTGTGGAATGACTGTTTGTTGATGGTCGACGATTTGTTGAGATGATGGCTGCCTCGAATGCGGCTGATTCTGGTAGATCAGTTTTTGTTGTTGTCCAGTCTCTTCAATCACGTAGTTGACCTGTGTTTGTTGAATACAAGCGATTTAAAATAATATGAAGATTTTGTTCGGATCACATCAGCTAAATAGAAACAAAACGAATTGTTATACTTACAGTTTGGGAATTCAGGAATTCCCCAGATGTTATTGTGGCATTTGTGTTTACAGCAGAATTAGCTGCATTCGATCGATGAATAGTGAAATTGGGATTTTTATTCACACTAGCCAACGATTTGTTTCCTTTTTTCATCAATACTTGGGTTGTACGTGAAGTGTCACGATCACTGGCATCTGTATCGGTCTCTCTCGTCATCAAAGTGGCCATTACGTTTGCCGATTTCAACGTCACAAGGTTATCACGTTTGAGTTGGCTTGGTTTTTTGTAGTTTGGAAATTGGTTTGGCGTTAATTGTTCTTTTTTTTTGCCAATTGTTCAAATTTTTCTATGGAAAATAACACTCGCCGTTCTTTTCCCAACCAGACGGTACAACTTCGATGTACGTTCTACCATTTTCTTTCGTTTGAACAATTTTGTACGACATTTTTTGGCGATGGTTTCACTTCGAGAATGAACATAGACATGACACACAAATGTCATTTGCGCATAGCATTTCAAATGTGGCAGTTGTTTATTCCGACATATGTTTTGTGACACTTTTATGCCACACGCAAATGATCCACAAAAGTATGCATTTTTTTGAGACTTTTATCCGTCGCAATAAAAGTCTCAAAAAAGTGCATACTTTTATGACACTTTTATGCCACACACAAAAGGTTCACAAAATTATACATTTTTTAGACTTTTATTGCGACGGATAAAAGTCTCAAAAAAGTGCATACTTTTGTGGATCTTTTGTGTGTGGCATAAAAGTGTCATAAAAGAATGCACTTTTTCAGATTTTTATTAACGAAGTAATAAAAGATTGATTGAAGAGCAGCTGTTCGGTGAAAAAAAAAAACAACTAGGAAAACAAAACAACCATTATGCTAATGAGTTGAACGAGTCCACTTGGACTTGATGAAGCTTTTGGCCGACTGAAAATATCGATGAAATTCAATCAATTTTGCAAATTTCATAAAAAAGGCAAACGTTTTTGCAAATTTTGTTTGAAAAAAAAATTTACATACCTTTGCTTATCCATCTTTGAAACACACAAACGAACACAAAAAAGATGTTTGTTGTACGAAAAAGATTTTTTTTGGTATTAAAGCACCGAATGTAATTGGCTTGTGTTGTCTTGCCGATGTTGCAACTGCAAATGATTTGCATCAACTGGTCCGATTCATTTCAAGGTGTTTGAATACACGTAAAAATAAATTATGGGGATAGTTTTTATTCTTTCACCCTTTTAAGAAACTTTTCTAAAGGTTTTAACAAAAATACATTTTAAGAAACTTTTATTATACTTTCAAGATTGTCGTCCATCTTTTCCGAGGACTCGGTCGTTTGCGCAGTCCTCATAAAAGTTTCAAGTTTTATCATACTTTTATGACGAATTTAATTTCCAAAAATCAAGAAAAAATTTTTGAAAAAATAATTTTTCAGAATGCCCGCAGAAAATTTGGGTGGTAGAATATCAACTTTCACCATAAATTTATTTTTGCATTAAAAATCGGGGTTGGAAAATAGTGCGAATGCGATTTGTAAGTCGCATGTCTATTTCTTTCATAAAATATATTCATCCATTTTTTCTTCTGACTTGGAAAAAATTTCATTGTTGTTCGATTCAGTGCATATTACAATATAACATTTTGACGCACAGAGCTGCGGAGAAAAAATCAGTGAAAGAAGCAAGCAAATATTAATCTAGATGGATAACATTCGAAAAGAAATGAAAAGGGATAATAGATTTATACTGTAAGAGAGAGAGAGAAAGCAACAGCTCTGATCTGTTTCATGTCTAATAAAATGCTCTTAAAATAATAATAAAAACTCAATAAAACGTTCATAAAAGTACAAACGCTTCTTAAATGTTCCATAAAAGCTACAATAAAAGTGTTATAAAAGCATCTTAAAAGTGCTTGATAAAAGTATCTTAAAAGTTTCAAGAAAGGGTGATAAAAACGTTTAAAAGGTATGATAAAAGTTAATAAAAGCATGTTAAAAGCTAGGCCCACACTTTTGAGGGGAGGTAATACTTTTAAGAGAACCTTTTAAGAGTCTTTTAAGAAGTTTGTTAAAAGCAATTTTTTGATATTTTTGCGCCCTATTTGGTTTTTTGGCACTTTTAAGAACACTCTTAAAACGACTTTTAAGAGCGACGATTTTTTTAAGATGCTTTTAAGAAGTGTCTTAAAAGCGAAAAAAGGGGAAATGTGTTGCTCGGGATATATATATATATATATATATATATATATATATATATATATATATATATATATATATATATATATACAGTCAAACTTCCATAAATCGAACTTCTATTATTCGAATTTCTCTATAAATCGTATTAATATTTCGAATTAAAATTTTGATTTTCTTTATAAATCGTTTCTATATTTCGAAATTTCCCTAAATCGAACTAAAATTGATGGCTTTTGGTGGTTCGAATTATGGAAGTTTCACTGTATATATATATATATATATATATATATATATATATATATATATATATATATATATATATATATATAACGATATGAGCTATAACGGAATTTACCGGCACTCTCACGATCGCATTTCTTGACCTACAACAAAAATTTTTATATACGTTGCGGCAAAAAATCTTTTGGACAAGTTCGCGAACTGGCCATATCCGGGTACAGGTTAAGTGGCTAGAGCCAAAAAAGTCGAAAAATATAGGGCGTTATAACTTCCGTTTGAATCATAATATTTTAATAAAATTTATCAATATTGAATATTTGAACATATTTCTATCATTTTTTTCCAAATGACAACCTTGGCGTTCCAGGTTCCTGAAAAATCAGCTGTTTTAAAAATTTAATTAACTTTGTTGTCCTTGATTTGGCTGAAAATGGCCAATCTCACTTTTGAATATGTACGCATACGTTAACTAAAACATAAATCTTTTCAAAATTTAAAAAAAAAAAAGTTCAAGTCTAGAGGTTGAGACACCACGGCTGTTAGAACGAAAACAAACGCAAACGGCCATGCCTTCCTCATTTTTAAGCTTATGTTATTTAAACTCATATAAACTTTTAGATAAACTTTTCAACTATAACCTCAGAAATTTTCAGCTTTCTAACCCAAGAGGTCTCAATGTAATTAGCATTAAACCTAATGCATGCCATTCAATTACAACAACAACTTCCATAAAAATATCCCATAGAAAAAATAGTAAAAAAATTTCTTTTGTTTTTTTTTTCAGTTTTTAGTTTTTTTCGCAAAAATTTAAAAAAAAATTAAAACAAAGCTGAGTCATTATTGTTTTAAATTAAAGAATTTTTTCTTATATGCATATTGATTACACTTTTACAAAAGTCTTCCTAAATTGTAGATATATGAATTATTTGAGGTGTAAAAGTTTTTGACAATTTTAGATTATAAATTATATGTGGTGGTGTTGTAGGTGTGACGTTGTAAGATCGTTTATTTGCTCTTTGGTGGATTTAATATGCTATTAAAAGTAGTTTTAACCAAATTAAATAAAACGGTTCCGAAATCGCATTGATAAAGTAGTTTCCGTTAATGTATTTAGTTTGGTTTGATAAATTTTTTGGATTATTTTGGACTTGGACTATTCTACTTAAATTTGTTATTTAAACTAATCTGACACATCCAATTCTATTTGTACACAAAGCTGTCTGGTCCCGAAATCTACCTATTTCGAGCGGATATACGTGCCGCTTGGACTTTTTTCTCTTCCGTTTTCATAATTCTTTTTCTTAGTTGTACGAGCGTACAATATTTTTCATTTCTGGGGATATGCTCTAATTTTAAATAAAATTAAAATTTGATAAAAATTATTAGTCCAATTGCATTAAAAGAAGAAAAAAATTGTAAGTGCTTTTATTGTGAGACAGCTCATCCCGTTTTGTGAAATAATAAGTCGTTTTTCAATATCTATTAAAATAAACAAACGCATAATTTTTTTTAATTGAAGAGTCAAAATTTTAAGCCCAAGTGGGCTAGTCAGTGGCGTAGCTAGCATGGGTGGCACCCGGGGCGGATATTGTGGTGTCACCCCAAAAATAAAAACTGTCAATAATAATAAAAAGCCGATAAACGTAATTTATAATTTTTTTTTATTAATACAAATGAGCATTATTATTATAAGCCCGCAAGTAATTTTTAACTAATTTTAATTTGCTGAAACTCCTCTCACACGAAGCCACTAATACGCAAATAGTCATAAATAACTTTAGTGCGACCGTAAGATTCGGAAGAAATTCTAAAAAATCCCATTCTACGATGAATTTCAAAAAGTCTAGGTACACCCAGTTAGAAACTGTAACATTGGCCGCTTTTAAATGCCTCCTCACCCTTTGTATCTCTATGAGGAGTTCTGTTGCCAATACCGCATCATAAAAACCAGTAAATTTTGATACCGATAATTTTAACTCTTCACTGTTCGCCAAAAGCTAAGTGTTTGTCTGCACAACCTCGAACAATGAAGTTAAATCTTGAACTGACTTCAGTCTAGTTCGGAGTTCAACACTGAATCGGTCAAGACATTCCAACATGTCCTTTTTAAGTTGAGCTCTCAGTGTCAGTCCAACATCAGGTGCAAACTCACCACCCGTTCGTTTTTTGCGTTTTTATGACGAATTCGGCTTTCCATTGGAATGTCATAGTCCTCCGATTTTTTCGCAGCAAGATCTATTGCCTCTTCTACAATGAGATTTCGTTATGAATTGACTCTATTTTTGTATCTAATTGATCAATATTCAAGCCCGTGCTTTGCAATCCAATCTGAGCACAGATATTATTTTTCTTAGGATATCATTCCAAAACAAAAGATAGCAAAGAAACGAAAAATCACATGCTGCATTGTTAAGGTTCTGTGCAGCGCCTCTAGTGTCTACATTTTCTTGTTGATCACTTAACTTCTCAATTTCAGCCACAATCCCATCAAAGTTTTCGGCCAATACTTTTACTGCAGCATAATGAGCACTCCAATGCGCTGTTAAGAGTATTTTAACAGTTGCTTTGTTGTGTTTAGCAAGTACTTCCCAGTGGCTAGTCGAAGCAGAAAAACATGTAAAAATGGCTTCCACTGACGAGTGTTGGCCGTATAAATTAATTGAATGATCTTTGCAGCCCACAAAAATTGCCTTGTTATTTTTTGCTTTAATAATAGCTTGCACTTCTCCATGTATACTACTCATAACAGCTGCATTATCATAACCTTTGGGAGCGACAATTCATAACATCTATACCATCATTTTCAAGAAATACCATCATTTTCACTGAAAAAAACATGCCCTATTTCCAATCAAAATGCAGTTGTCTCAACCTCACCGTGCGGGCAGATATGGCGAATCGAAATACGAGATTGATTCAACAACCGTACAATGATAAGCCGATGCAGTTGAGACAATCAGATGAAATATTTATGTGGAAATAAAATATAGTTCAATTAATCTCAAATACTTAAATTTTAAAATGAAAAATTCATGATATAAGGCCAAAGAAATATGTTTTCATGGAAATAGTTATTAACTTTATTCAACTACTGTTATATTGGATAGCACTTTATATTTTAATTACACCTCATTCTGTTATCAGGAAAATGTTACTGAGTACTGAGTAGTTGTCCCAATCACGGTGAAATTGTTTGTAAATATCTTTTCTTTGCAAGAGTAATAAACTGCCATCTTCGAGATGAGGTTATCATTACTTCAATTTTTTTTTCAGTGTAAGAATTTCATCGCTTAAATCAGCGGCTTTTTTCCACGTAAAGGAAAAAATCCAAGGAATACTTCCTTGATTTCCACTTTACTACCATCAATTTTCACATAACGAATCACTTCTGACATTTGATCAATATGTGAAATGTCAGGTGTGCTATCAAACATAATTCCAAAATATTTAACCGATTTAATTTCGTTGACAAGCTTAAATTTTACGTGGATCGCTAAAACATTTATGAACTCATTTTGTATATCTGGTGACAAATATGATACTTTTGGTGATTTACCATGCTCCAAATTCAAAATGTGTTCTTTTAACACTACATCATACTTTGACAATAGTTTGGTTAGTTCTAAGAAATTGCCTTTATTTGAAGAACTTTGTCCTTCATCATGTCCATGAAATGCTGGGTTTTGTTTAGATAAAAACAAAGTTATATCCAATAATCTTGATAAAAGATGTTTCCACTTCTGTTTTTTATTATATATTAATTGCAAGGCTGCGTCTCGTATCGTTTTATGAATTTTTAACCTCATTTCCAAAGTTTTCCACTTTTCAAAATTCTCCAGATGTTCATTTGAAGTTTCATGCTCGGCCACTTTGGGATTTAGTTTCCACCACTTCTGATATGCAGTAGTAAATGTTGATTTTGTATTATTATTATTGGTGACAGCAAATACACGACAACAGAAGCAATACAGGACGCAAGTTATTATTTACAGGAGAATAAACAATCCATGGCCGTAGAATTTTTTCACCATTATTCATCATTTTATAAAACCATTCTTTAGAAAGATGGCGAACATCACCTTTTATGTCTAACCCGTGTCTAGATACAGTAACAAACGACCCTTCTCTATTTTGAAAATGTTCACTTTCTTTTTTTATGATTTCAATGCGAACATTACCAGAGACGAGTATATTCCAATGTGATACATCTCTTAAGTCCTGAAGTGATTCACCCATGCAAATACTGTCTTCGATAGTAGAAGCATTAGCGGCATTATCACTGTCATTTTCATTATTCCTTTCTAATTCGTCATCATAGGTTATCATTATTAATTCTGTATTGTTGCTGTTACTTTCCGAAGATGAGCCAATATTCTCTGAAACATTCGTTGCATCAACGTGATAATCAGTTTCTTTTGATGAACCTTGGATATCATCGGGTTTTGTAGCATATTTATAGATTTGGTCTTTCTCTGCTGGAACCAACTTTTTCTTTAAAAATTATGAACTCCTCGTGGCATATTTATTTTTTGGGATATTTGCTAAATGAAATCTAAAAAAATATTTTTAATTATAGTATAGGTATCAGCAAAGCATTAATTCTAAATATATTTGTAGGATACATAATAGGTACATAGTTCATAATAAGTACACTGTGTTAACGACTAAATACACCGCCAAGAAAATTAATTTATTTAAATTTCCTTATAACAACTTATATTAAATAATATTTGATAAAATGGAATATACAAATCATAGCCTAATATTATAAGGAACTATTTAAAAAAATTAAGTATGAAATCCTAAAAGATATTTTATATAAAGAATTGAAACCAAAATTAAATATCCAATTAGATCATTCTCAATAATTTACAAAATTGAATGTGATTTTTGTAAAAAAATTTTACATCGGGAAAACCGGAAAATGTTTTAAAGACTGATTTAAGGAATACCTGCCTAAGAAGAAAAATAAACAAAATTTAAAGTTTATTTTTGCAAACCATTTACATAGTTAATAACAATAGCTACACCACTTTTAAAAAAAATTGAAGGCTTTACATTTATGTAGCCAAGGATCTTTAAAAGAATCACTTGATGAGTTTGAAATTTCCAAGGTATTTAAAACCCAACAAAATGTACTTTTAAATGATAAACTTTCATTTAATTCAAAAATATAAATATATAAAACTGAAAACATGCAGTATGAGTATGTATCAACCTACAAAAATTTGCAAAACTGCAGTAATTGCATAACTGCCACTTTATTCCACAGTAATTATTTTTGTGTCCATTGAAAAACGATCTATTTCAATTTATTCTTTGAGTTTCAAGATAAAGGAAAAAAAATTATTTTGAGATCATTTACAAACACGGTAATTTGATTGTTTGTTAGTTTCCTTAGGTGTTTGCAATTAATTTGTTTGAAATGTAATACATATATTAGGTAGTAAGGTTAAGCGGATATTTTAGAAATAATTTTGGAATAGAGACATTGTAACTCAAGGGTGCCACCCTATCGACAAAGGGTGCCACATTATCGACGTAAACCACTTTTCCTATACATTATTCAGCATATGTGTTTTCAGACCTGGTCATTAAATAATCATGCTTGCATACTAAATAATATATCGTAAAAAACGGTCAATATGGTATCTATAGGAATATTCAAAGCTATTGAGTAATTGTGGTGATGGGATTCAATGATCAACATGTTGATTCGATTAATATTGTTGAAATTTTATTTCACGTAATAACTCAAAAATTTTAAAAAGTAGAATAGATTCTTTTTGAACCAATAACACATTTATAGGACACGTTTATAAGTTATCACAATTTATAAATTAAAATTATATGGATAACCTGGTTAAAATGGTTTCTAAGTGATTTATCGTTGAAAACATGTGATGGTTTGTTTAAGTTTCTTACGTTCGGGTGTCACCCCAAAACGGTTTCGAAGTGATTTATCGTTGAAAACATGTGATGGTTTGTTTCAGTTTTTTACGTTCGGGTGTCACCCCAAAACGGTTTCGAAGTGATTTATCGTTGAAAACATTGTGATGGTTTGTTTATGTTTTTTACGTTCGGGTGTGACCCCAAAACGGTTTGGAAGTGATTTTTCATTGAAAACATTGTGATGGTTTGTTTAAGTTGTTTACGTTCGGGTGTCACCCCAAAACGGTTTCGAAGTGATTTATCATAGAAAACATTGTGATGGTTTGTTTAAGTTTTTTACGTTCGGGTGTCACCCCAAAACGGTTTCGAAGTGATTTATCATTGAAAACATTGTGATGGTTTGTTTAAGTTGTTTACGTTCGGGTGTCACCCCAAAACGGTTTCGAAGTGATTTATCATTGAAAACATTGTGATGGTTTGTTTAAGTTGTTTATGTTCGGGTGTCACCCCAAAACGGTTTCGAAGTGATTTATCGTTGAAAACATTGTGATGGTTTGTTTAATTTGTTTACGTTCGGGTGTCACCCCAAAACGGTTTCGAAGTGATTTATCGTTGAAAACATTGTGATGGTTTGTTTATGTTTTTTACGTTCGGGTGTCACCCCAAAACGGTTTCGAAGTGATTTATCATTGAAAACATTGTGATGGTTTGTTTAAGTTGTTTACGTTCGGGTGTCACCCCAAAACGGTTTCGAAGTGATTTATCATTGAAAACATTGTGATGGTTTGTTTAAGTTGTTTACGTTCGGGTGTCACCCCAAAACGGTTTCGAAGTGATTTATCATTGAAAACATTGTGATGGTTTGTTTAAGTTGTTTATGTTCGGGTGTCACCCCAAAACGGTTTCGAAGTGATTTATCGTTGAAAACATTGTGATGGTTTGTTTAAGTTTTTTACGTTCAGGTGTCACCCCAAAACGGTTTCGAAGTGATTTATCATTGAAAACATTGTGATGGTTTGTTTAAGTTTTTTACGTTCGGGTGTCACCCCAAAACGGTTTCGAAGTGATTTATCGTTGAAAACATTGTGATGGTTTGTTTATGTTTTTTACGTTCGGGTGTCACCCCAAAACGGTTTCGAAGTGATTTATCATAGAAAACATTGTGATGGTTTGTTTAAGTTTTTTACGTTCGGGTGTCACCCCAAAACGGTTTCGAAGTGATTTATCGTTGAAAACATTGTGATGGTTTGTTTATGTTTTTTACGTTCGGGTGTCACCCCAAAACGGTTTCGAAGTGATTTATCATTGAAAACATTGTGATGGTTTGTTTAAGTTGTTTACGTTCGGGTGTCACCCCAAAACGGTTTCGAAGTGATTTATCGTTGAAAACATTGTGATGGTTTGTTTATGTTTTTTACGTTCGGGTGTCACCCCAAAACGGTTTCGAAGTGATTTATCGTTAAAAACAGTGTGATGGTTTGTTTAAGTTGTTTACGTTCGGGTGTCACCCCAAAATGGTTTCGAAGTGATTTATCGTTGAAAACATTGTGATGGTTTGTTTAAGTTTTTTACGTTCGGGTGTCACCCCAAAACGGGTGACACCCGGGGCGGACCGCCCCCCCCCCCCCCCCCGCCCCCCCCTAGCTACGCCTCTGGGGCTAGTAGAAGTGTTTCCAAGCTAATCAGCTTCAAAAATTCACCACGATCATTCACAACAGTGGCATATTACCATGGCAGCCGATTTTTTTAAGGTTGTATACTACGTCCGTCTCCCATTGCAGTCGTTGTCTACCTTGCGGTCGCCTACTCTCTGGGCTACTAGAGTACCTTTTTTAATCATTCCAGACTGTGAATTAGCTCGTAGAACATGACCAAACCAAGCAATCCTATTGGAACGGATACAACAGATTATATCAGGACCCTCAAGAAGGTCACTGATCTCAAAATTATATCGCGTTTTGTACTTTCCATCGTCTTATGTGAACTAGAAATGTTGCGTAGGTTCCTACGCTTAAATACAGATTAATGTGATTTATCATTTCGTGTAAAGATCCAAGTTTGTGACCCAAACATCACCGCCGATCTAATCAATGTCTTGTTTAACTTAAGTTTGGTGTTAGTTAATACATATACAGGGATACAAGGAGAGGTTTTGAGGAGAAAGCTCGATTACCTGCAGAGATACAAGTTTTCTCAGCCACTCTTAAAACAATAGAATGTTTGGTTTTATCTTAGTGAATTTGCAGACCAATTTTTCAAGCACCACTCTCTTGAAAATCTCACTCATAACAGCTTCACTTCGTCCGAGGATGACGACATAATCGGCGTAAGTTATCATCTGTACTGAGTTTATTGACAAGATACTCTTATTAGTCGGTAGACCTTTTGATGGCACACATATTCCAAGGGTAGATTAAAGAGCACTAGGGATTCCCATTCAATAGAGTCTTTTGTTCAAGAGAATCGTATGGCCTGCCTAAAACCAATTTAACTTTTAATTAGAATATACATTTTTTATAACTAAAAGAAGTGTTTCATGATTAACTTAAAATTTTATAAAACAGTTCTTTTATGTTGATTTACTGTTATTATTCTACAATTGACATTGGCTTTAGCGCAATGATTTTTATTATATTGATTTATAATTATTGTTCAACAATTGCTTGTGGCTTTGACGCAACGAATTTTTGTTATATTACATTATTGATATTGCCCAACATACCATTGGCGCACCAATTTTTGTTATATTATATTATTGTTATTGTTCAACATTGGCCGGTACCATTGGCGCGACGATTTTGTTATTTTGATTTGCTACTCAAACTCAACATTCGCCTGTGACTTTGGCACAACGATTTTTATTATAATGATTTACTTTACTGTTTTTATTATAATGATTTATTTGAATCCATTACCTTTGGAAGAGTTTGAGTGCAGTTCAGCATTTGCACTGGGCTGAGGAATGGCATAATCGAATTCACAGACTGCAGCAAGTCGGAAAATGTTTCTAATATTTCTGATAGGGATTCCACTATCAGGAATGAACAGTGTTCAATATAAATACAGATTGGTGTACGATTCTAAAACGTTTAAATGATTAATTTGTGATTTGTCATATTTATTTATAAAAATATATTTGCATGCAAAATTTTTTTTATTTGAAGTTTAATATGACATTCATAAGTAAATATGGAATCAATGTTCAAAGTCTGCATCAAAACTAGCTTAACTTATTATCCGGATAGATTTAGTCTCGTCAAAATAAACAAAAAGTTATATTGACTATTTTTGTTATTCTTTGTAAAATGTAACCTGTTGAACCGGACGTCTTGATATTTATTTGATGTTTATACATTTTATATAAGCAAATATAAAAGCGATAATCATGACCGAAAGACATTATTTTTCCTTTTTTTACAGTTTACATCCCGCAGTATGTCTTACTTAAACCATTTTCCTAATTTGAATTTGTGTGGAAGTGTATTTCTACCTTGAGACAAGTGATCAAAATTATGTTTGTAGCATGTACTAAAGTTTAGCATAATTTACAAAACGAATTGTATCAATGTACATAAGTAATGGATGAAGCGTTTAGAAGCGGGTGCACAAATGGTTTATTCGTCTCTTTCTCCTACTTGTGGTAATATTTTGGCAACCGTCGGTTAGTTAATAATCATTTATTTACATAATTTGACTTTGTATAAATTTAACAAACGGAAAGTTTTTTGCTTACCTAGGATAGATATGACTTAACTCTTATCTCTTATTTTTGAAAATTTTTTCCTTTTTTTTTCAATACTTAGGTCTTTTCAACTGAACTCCAAAGTAATAAATCAAAATGTTTTTGTTATTCGAGGTGTTAATAGACCTAACAAAGGTTTAAATCAAGACCACCTTTGTTGGTAAAATCATAGCTTATCTGTTGATCATCTCATAAACTAAAAACAGAGATTAACATTATATCGTGTATATAATGAGGAGATTAGACAGATAACTAGGCATTGCTTTTCGAGCAGAACTTGTAAAATTCATGAGCTTGAGGGAAATTGAAATCAATAATATAAGCTGAATTTAAATCTTACTTTTATGAACTCTACAAAAGCTGTGCGTCAAATAAGATGTTTCGGTCCACATAACTACTTGCCCAAAATAAATTTTATCTTGTTTGTTTCATTGCGCTTCCATCTACCATTACGCCCAATCAAAATTAACTCAGATTCCACTACCGCAGCCAAACCTTCAAAATGATCTCATCCAATCATTCACTTTCAAAAAAAATAATTTAAAATAGCAAAATTTTGAACTTGACCTATAAAAGCTTCATTTTGTCTCTCTTATTTCTTAAAATTTATAGATTTTTATTGAATTGATCGATTATGATCACGACTTTTAGAGGAGGAAAAAAATTATATAAAATTCAACAAATCCATAAAAAAAATGCCTTGATCTTTCAACTTACCAAGCAATGGAGTATAGAGGAAGATAATAATTATTTGACAATTTATTTATTTTATTTTTTATAAATAAAATTTATATTTGTTACTTGACATCTCAATGAGATTGGTTAGTTCACAAAAGAATTAATTGTTTTTGATTTACGGATACACAAGAATACAAAATAATTCGATGAAGTTGTTAAATCAATATTGTAGCTGTTGAGAATGAAGCCATCGTAATGATTTTAGATTTAACTTTGACAAACTTTAATTATTTTTTAATTATGTTTTATTGTTAATCGAAATAGGTTGGTTTGATCTTTTGTGAACTTATGATATTTAACCGAATTGTTCCAATGTTAAATATAATTTGGTATTGTTGTCCTAGATCCACAATGTTGTTATTTTATTAGTTTTAAGGTACTTTAATTCAGTTTTATTATTCAAATACTTTAAAATCAACATACCGTTTACAAAATCTTTGATTCGGCGAGAGTATAAGAACAACTTGGATAGCAATCCACATCCGGTTCAAAGGCATAAAAAACTCGTATAATGTTTTAGTTTGCTCGCTTAAAATAGTCACCACACATTAAATAGTCACCACATAGTTTCAATGCCACTCCCATGGTTTTTTTATAATTATTTTGAGTGAATGTTTGATTACAAAAGCGCCGAAGAGCTGCTGCCAAATTCTGTAATTGTGAAGCGGTGAAGTGATAAGTTTTTTAATGAAAAGAAGCGAAGAAATTTTTAACACTTCACGGCTTCACAGTTACAGAATTTGGCTGATGGTAAGAGTAAACCGATCACATTTTTATATAACGAGAATTTTTAACTAATTTTCTAGTTTATGCAAATTATGCACCTCTAATTTCATAATTCTACCTTTCACTCTGATAGCTATCGAATTCATAAAGATGGGTATGCATCAGTTAAAACCACTAGTCCTTTATTAACGCTATAAGCAGTGTCAATGTTAACAACTCTTTTCTCTTACCATTTATATAAGTTTATTTTCAGAAATAAACTCAAACTCTTCTCTTACGGTTTTTCTTTAAACCAACAACAAAGGTGTAGTGTCCCCGAAAATACACACTTAAGTGCAAGCAAGCATTTTCCTCAGTTGACAATCCGAAATCGTATATATAAGAACGACGAGTTTTTTGCATTGAATTTTGTGAATTCATTGTGTGAATTCATAGGATGTGTAATATTTCTATTATAGTCAACATTCTAAGTCACGAGTGTTTACTCCTTGTTGATTGTTTCCAATCAACGCGAAAATCAATAATCGACACTTGGTCAATTGTTGTCATATATGCGCGCTTGCATATTTGCCAACATAATGGGGAATTTTATTCTATATCAAGAAAATTCAATGCAAAAAAATCTTCTTTCAAAATGAATAAAACTTTAACTGACGATTGAGAAATTCAACATAAGTAAGATAACTGATGATGAATTTTCAACTCAGAAATATCATCGACTTGGTGGTGTAGTGGTTAAACGTGTCTGCAAAGGAATTGAACTCGCTCTTGGTACTGATGTGGTTACGAGTTCGAATCCCAACCAACACGTAAAAGAGAAAAAGAGAGATTTTTTCTGAGATATTTACAACCATACCTTTGGATTGAAAAAATTCAAATTAATTCCTTAGTTACTTGAGTTTAATTGCTCAAAAAAATCCCGGATATATAAGAATATTTAAATCATAAAAATAAACAAAAAAAAAGTTAGTTTACACATTTTCAATGGAAACAAACTATGATCTAGGAAGTAATTTAATTTCACACATCAACTGATTATTTTATTGGTGCTTTATATAAGCAATTTTTTTTGGTGCCGATTTTAATAAAAAATCTGGGTGATCAATCACAGTAGTGATCAATTTGAAAATACTTTTATTATTGAATAAGATTTAACAAAAGATTTATCTAAGTAAACTACCAATCAAAGTATCAATCCAAAGTAAAATATCAATCCAATCTTACCAAAGTAGAGGATCAATGCGAATCAAGTATATTTTGTTTTCAATAAAAGTGTAATAATTTTTTTTGTGGCGTTATGTTCCATATTGGAACGTAGGCTGTCAACAAGGTTCTCTTCACCTGTATTAATCTTATATGGGTTATCAGCCCATAGTTTTTCCAATTTATCAACCGATTTACAAACGGGTGTGTTGATGGTTGTTAATGTTTTTGCTTAAAAACACTTTAACCTAGATGGGGATTCGGACCCGGTTCCTTCGAGTTCAAAGTCCAGCGTGCTGCCACTAAGCCACTCAACACACTCATGTTACCATTTTCCGCTTAATCATAAGATACCAATACCACAATGTTCCTATTACCTACAGAACATTCATAATATATGTATATCATTTTACTTTTCAGAAAAAAAAACTGATGTAATTATAGGATGAAACCAACAATTTAAAAAAGAATTTTCCGAAACAAAACTAAAATGTAATTTCCAATTATTCAGCTAACGGCATATTCTTTGATCATGTGATAAAAGCTCACATATAGCGTAATATTTTAAAGTTTGTTTGTTTGTCTGTTTTTTAAAGTGGTAAGTGGTATATCATGACAACTCGTATATTAATGGTAAAACTAGAGAGAGCGTGGTTGTGATAACCGTAGATCAAAAATTAAATAAAAATTACAAATACAATAAAAACATGATCCCTCTATGCGTATAAAATCTTCAAAGTCAATCAAATCTCAAATTTATGGCTTAATTTTGCAGTTTATTTTTAATTATGTTATTATTTTCTCTGAGAACAAGCTCAAACAGTTTTGAATGGAAATTTACAACCACGTGCAATAATTTCAAGAAAATCACTACGTAGCATCCTTCAAATAGGATGCCCATTAGAGTCCATTGGACATCACGCAATATCATATCATATCAATATCATTACAATATGCAATTTATAAATGTCACTCGCCGAAAGGATATTAATCCGAATTTGCACAGTTTTTACAAACCAACAACATTTCAGGAAGCATTTACGATTAATTTTCAACCTCGGGATGTTGCTCTGAATTAACATATGATTCGTGTATTTTGGTTAAGCTTTGCTTAGGCATGTTGAACAGGCACGCAATATTGTATTGAATTGCTTATTTTATGCAGAGATCACAAAATTAAAAGGAATTGCACATATATGGTATCAGTCTTCGGTTTTTCGTTTTCAGTCGTTAACATTTCCAAACATTTATAACCGCAACATAATAGTATACATTTCATACCACCTCTGTTGGCAGACTGCAAGCAGGTAGAGATTTCATACGTTCCTATTTATGAAGCGATTTTCCAGCCAATTTTAGTCTATGGGTAATTCAGTTTTAGGTTTTTATACTTTTAACAGACTTTCTTCACACCTCAATTTTATAATTAATATTCACAAGTGCAATAAACTTCTATGTTCATTATCGAGACTTTGATATTAGGGATATTGATATTATTTCATCATAACCCTACTCAACTCAGCTCTACGCTACTCTACTCTACTCTACTCTACTTTATTCTACTCTACTCTTCTCTATTTTACTCTACTCTACTCTACTTTACAGTTTACTCGAAAATGGACATTGGGATCGATTCTTCTTCAAGGCTCTACCAATGGCTGGAATAAAGGCCAAAAAGTCTCTCCAGCGGTAACAGAGGCTGTACTTTATAGCCTCTGGATAACACTATATAACCTCTGGAACGTTTAGTCCTTCAACCACCAAATATAGATGTTGTTGGCATAAACGGTTGGAAAAGCGAGCTTGGCGTTGTGAAAGAAGATATTCCTTTTACAATCCAGCTTTAACATACCAAATCTGGGAAACTAGACCGTCCTACTTTAGTTGCGGCTTACAATGAAACTTCAAGTAATTGAATGTTTGTTAGTTTGTTTTTTCTTTCCCAATTTAGCGGTTGATCGATGAACATACATCACTTACAGTTGAAGCTTTATTATCTATAATTAATACGCCCACAATGAAACAATACGCTATAAATGGAACATATGTGGAGAAATTCAACACTAGTTCCCTTCCGTTATGAAAGAACCCAGGTATGACGGGGTAGTAAAACACAATATGGCCCATCGAAATATAACTAAAGGATGTCTTCCTTTTTCAAAACCACGTAGGCTAAAACAAATGCAAAATAGCTAAAACTGAGTTTGAACAAATGAGTCAGTTAAGATTGATCAGTCCTTCATCCTCATATGTATCGTCCCCACTCCACTTAGTATCAAAAAAAATCAAATGACAGGAGACTTTGTGGGGACTATCGTCATTTGAATGCGGTTACAGTACCAGAGCGGTACCCAATCCCTCGTATACAAAATTTTTCGATGCACTTACAAGGCTGCAATCTCTTTCTAAAATTGACTTAGTCTGCGCTTACTATCAGATACTTGTGGCTGCTGAAGATGGGCATAAAACAACAATCACGGTTCTATTTGGTCTCTTCGAGCTCATGCGTATACGAACTGAGTATAACGCATCACTGACCTTTCAGCGTTTTTTAAGGATGAAGTTAGGATTTTGTATTGATGTATATCGATGATATTCTGGTAGCTAGTAAAAATGCGGACGAACTTTAAAAAAATCACGCATTCTTTTCAAAAAACATTCAGAATTCGATATTAATTTCAAATTATTTATATGCGTTTTTGATGTTCCAACCCTTGATTTTCTAAGCCACAAGATTTTGGCAGATAGCATATAACCATATCTAAAGATCGAATCCTGGCAATCAAACAATTTCCTAAGCCAATATCCATTCAACAGGTTCGACGCATTGTGAGTATGATGAACTACTATCACAGGTTTATACCTTAGTACGGTGCTGCCCACCTTGCAAATTTGATTAAATTTAGAAAAATCCAAATTTGTTTGGCCTGTTAAACACAATGCAGCTGTTGACATAAAGTAAAACAAGCACTTGAACATAAAATTCTTCTTGCACATGATGAACATAACCCAATTTTCTATCTCATAACCTATGCCACTGGTATTGCAATAGGAGCAATACTTGAAGAGTATGCGAATAATTGTTGAGAACGATTGGTTTTTTTCTCTCTCGCAAGTTATCAATATATGAATCAAAATATTCCACTCGATAGCTTTTGGGAATATTCGCTTCGATCAAACATTTCCGATACTTTGTCGAAGGTTGCAAGTTGACAGTGTTCATGGACCCCAAACCCCTAACAACTGCAATCTCATCTAAGTCGCAGAATAGTTCCAGACAGACAAATTAAATTTTGTGACACAGGTAACCAATACAACAGCTATCCGGAAAGGAAAATGGAGTGACGGATTCCTTATTAAGATCATATGAGGAAAAGTAGTGTTTCCAATCCGGTTTAAGCTGGGTTGAAATTATATGGATAATGCGTAAAAATCTTGCTATCCGATTAATTCACAAAAATATCCGGATACCTAAATTAAAGCAAAAAAAATTGTTCGTGCTATTTGCCTTTTTAAAAATTTTAATCAGCTAAGTGCTACTAATTGTTTCATAATAGACGATTTCGTTTTGTTGATCTAAGAATTATCATTCCAGCAATTGTTTTGTATTTGAATTTTTAGAAGTGTAATATAGACTGGATTCCAATTGAATGCTAAATGGTCTCCGCAATACTAAAATGATTTAGCACATTTTCAAGTTGACTAAATCCAATACTTGCATTGTAGACTTATTTGAGCTGACAGTTAAACATTAACTTCAAGTTTAATTCCATAATTGTTGAGAATTTTAAATTCTATTATAAAACTAGCTGGACCCGGCCACGCGTTGCAGTGGCTTAAGAAGCAATTAGACTATTGCAGAACTCTGCAATATTTCTGCAATAGTCGTGCAGTGGTAGTGTGTAAAATATTCATTGCAGAAAAGTTTGGCAATGAACTCATGGCAAAACATTGCAATGAGTCATTGCAATGTTTTGCAATGAGTTCATTGCAAAATTTTTTCTGCAATGAATATTTTACACACTACCATTGCAGAAATATTGCAAAGTTCTGCAATAGTCTAATTGCGGCTTAAGTCCGGTTGAATATAAGAAATAAAGAAAACAAAACACTCACCTTTCTAATATGTTTTATTTCATAATACTTGAGGGTATACACTGTTTTTTGTTGATCCATTGACTGTTAGGATATAGAGATTGCCTGGTTTGCCAACTCTAGAACATAGCGTATTATAGCGTATTATCAACATATAACTGTCCATGTGAGAAACAATCGTTATCTTGATCTAAACCACATACTTCCAATGTTTGGCCCTGAGCTATGTGGTGATTGGTGATGGTGATTGCAAATGCCAATCGTATTGGGAATTGCAATCTTTTAAATTGAAATGGCATATCTGTTGGTATCATGGGTATGCGAGGGATGAGAACATCTTTGCTTTTGAAAGCGCCATTCAAGATTGTTGCTTCTACTACGTTGCTCAATAATTTTTTTACTGTGAGTCGCGTGCCATTGCAAAGTTTTGGCTGATTGATATTACGCAACATGATGATTGGCACACCAATTTTTAATTGCAGTACATGTGGTGGCATCCCTGGTAGATCAAGTGAATTCAAAAATTCTGTTGGATAGTTAACTGCTTCGAAAAGACAGTGTCTACGGACTTGCATGTGACTTCCTCGCTTTGAATATTAGACAGAAATAAACTGTTAAGTTCATTGACGTCTTTGTTTTTGGCTGCAAGAATGATTCGTTCACTCAGCCAATCGTGATTCTTATGATTAATTTGAATATCAGGAAATACTTTTTCATTAATTCCTCTTTTGATGACACTAAATTGCAGAAGTTATGAGGCAGTAAAATTCGTCCTTTTGTAAAATCAACCGGCACCTTTCCGTCACCAATTCTCAGCAATTGATATGAGAATATCTAAGCTGATTTATCTTTTTGGAGGAGAACACGCATGTTTATAGTTAATTTTATCCTTTTTACGTGTCGCCACAAAGTAGAATATTTCAGGCAAGCATTTATTTCATCCGCTGGTGTTGATCGGGAAACTACAGGTAATGTTTATCTGAAATCTCCTGCAAGCAATATTAAAGCATTCCCAAATGGTCTGGTATTTCCACGCAAATCTTGCAATAATCGATCAAGCGCTTCAAGTGATTTTTTGTGCGCCATTGTGCATTCATCCCATATGATTAGTTTACATTTCTGCAATACTTTTCCCATTCCCGATCCTTTGGAAATGTTGCATGTGGGCGTTTCAATGAATTGCATGTTTAATGGCAATTTCAAAGCGGAATGAGCAGTTCTTCCACCTGGTAGCAATGTTGCAGCTATGCCGGAAGGCGCAAGAGCTAAAGCTATGCTATTTTGCGATCGAATTGCTGCTAAAATCAGTCTGATTAGAAACGTTTTGCCAGTTCCTCCTGGCGCATCTACGAAAAAGATTCCTCCAACCCCGTTATCAACATTTTGCATTAATTGATCGTAAATTGTTTTTTGTTCAAACGTTAGCTTTGGAATATTTGATTGCACATACGACAATTACTTCTGTAATCCTTTTATTTATTTATGATGGATGATAGCATGCAAATTCGTATTGATGTTATCGACCTTCAATGCTATTTCTACACTCGAACCACTTAAATTTAATGTTTTTAAGTACTCAGAAATACAGCTAAACTTACCATCTGATTCATTGTCACTTTCATAAGAATCAATAAGCGCAAGTTGTTTGTTAGTTATTCATACACAGTACTATTTTATATATTTAAATTTCCTTCAAAATGGTAAGTTTTCTGTAGCCAAATGCTTTAATTTATAACAATCACAAATAATATGCAGATCAGCTATTTCATTTATAATACTAAGAACAGATTATTAGTAACAGAAGTTATTTAAAAAAAAACAGATGTTTAACGGTGGATTGAATCCAAAATTGCTTAAACAATGGTTCACCACCTGATCGTGCGATATAGTAAAAGTAAAGATATTCACATATATTATAGAGCAATGTAAATTAATTGATATTGTTACCAACCTTGCGACACAAATTTTAATAATCAGTTATTTTGATATAAGTAAAGGTGCAATCACGATTTCTTATTTTCCTGATCCATATGTTTATTGGGAGAAATATGTAGCAAAAAGATCTATTTTGTTCAGTGTAAAATATTGTATTACAGATTGCTTCAAGGAGAATATTTTTATAGCATATGAGAACTGAGGACATTTTTGCTCCTACCGAGGACAGTCCTACCGAAAGGAGAACACATTGCAACCTTATTGGTTTACAAATTAGATAAAATAATCTTTGGGATTATCACTATACGAAACTAATCGATTAAATTGAGCATGAAGTTAAAATCGACCATAAAGTTGAGTGATTTGAGAATAAAGCAGGTGAGACACTTGTAATTGTTGACAGCCTACGTTATAAAACATAAACATATGTATAACGAAAAAAAAAAAAATTAAAAAAAAAAAAAAAAAAAACTATGTAACAACCTTCCTGTATTTGAATGCAACGTTGTGTCCAAATTTCAAAAGATTCGATCAAGTACTTTCGGAGATTATCTATTTTGAACAAACGAACATTTACATTTTTATTTATATAGAAGGTAGAAGATAGATAGATAGATTTAAAGTTTTTGTATTATTAAATATCAGAACAATATATTATTGAATATTGTGTATCAAATCAGTTTTTGGTCATCTTCCGTTAGAGAAAATTTATTTATTTTAGTTATTTATTCACTTTGATGTTTGAAACTATAAATTATTTTCTAGTTTTTAATGCAAACAACTCAATAACAATTATATGATTTTTGTCACCGGTGTTCAAATTTATAATTATTTAGAAGAAATAAATTGGAACGATATCATGCTAAATTTTTAAATTTAGCACGATTTAGAATTTGGAGACCATTTAGCATTCTATTGGAATGCAGTTTTATATTTACAAACAAAAAACAGTATTTTTCCGTGTCATAATTAACAGTTCAATTTTGAGTAATTTATAAATATTTAAAGTTAATTACATTAAGACACTCTATTAACAAAAGGAAAAATGTTTTAACGATTTTAGCTATGTTTCTAAAACATCAGCTATCATTTATGCAAAAAAGTTATTAAAAAGATTGTTTCCGGATACCAAAACATCCAAAAATGTTTAGTTAATAATGGCGGATCAATAAGATAAGGAAAGGAAAATTCTCCAAATCCGACTGAACTCACCGAATGTACATTAGTCATGGAATTGAAAAATACGATTTCACCAATCGAAAATAGTAAAGTTATTCGTTCAAATAATTATTCATTACCAGACAAGGAATTTAATTTATATAGCGCATGTAAAACACTCATTCCTACCCTAAAAAAGCTAATAAAAACTAGAAATCGTTTGCAGTTTCCAATGTTAAACGCTCTTGTATTTTTTAAATATTATTTTTCAGATGAAAATAAATTTTGATTGCTTTTGATTTGATTTTGATTTTTTTAAACTATTGTTTTTATTAAAGGCATTATCCGGATTATTTTCCGGATATCCGGATAACTACTTTACATACTATTCGATGTCCGGATAGTTAAAATCACGGATAATTGGAAACACTAAGGAAAAGGCATGTTATTTAACCGGTCTGAACCTCAATCAACTTATACACTTTCAAGAGGCTGATGTAGAACTTCAAGACATGCTAAAAACAAAACTTCAAACAAATCCATAAGTTCACAGTTTAAACTTGAACTTTTTTCGAATGAAAACGCATAAAAACCCATTTCGTCTGAGACTTCTTCAGGCAAACCGCGTCCGTATTTACCCTTTTCGACATTCTACATAACTTATTTCATCCATTCTAGAAATCAATGAATATAGATGTAGGTTTAAAGTTTAAGACCTGCATTTCATGGCAGAGATCCAAGATATATCGTCATAAAAGAACTGAATTTGACAGGTTCGACATTCCAAGCAATTAGTTTGATCATATCCATATTTTAATGTTTTAAGCAGACTATTAATGGTTTAATATAGGCATCATTAAGCGTCTACCTCCTTCTTATGAATATGAATACATATTAACTACTCTCGATCGTTTTACTAGATGGCCAGAAGAAAAGGTGATTGTTGATATACGAGCAATGACTGCAGCTAGAGTCTTAGTCGATCAGCACTTTTCGCGATTTGGAATACGGTTGTATATTACCACAGATCTCCGTGCGCATATTTGAATCTTGGTTATCTCTGGACTTACAATCCTAAAGCAAATGAAACAGCCTAAAGGTTTCATAGACAGCTGAAAGCTTTATTAAAGACGCACGACAATAACCTTAACTGGAGTGATACACTCTCAATATTTTTACGTGACATGTGCTCGTCGATCAAATTTCTGATCTTAAATGCACTCCAGCTGATCTTGTCTACGGACAAAGCCCTAGGACCGGAAAATTATTTGGGGATTCTGAAGGTAATTTGTTAGATCCTTAAACGCTTGTTGATATTTTAAAGCAGACGCTGCCTTTTACCTAGAGAAACTTGGAAAGGTCCTCAAGCCAATATTTACATTCTTAAAAAATTAGAACAATGCGTCTTTGTTTTTGTTCGTGTTGATAAAACAAAATAGGTTTTATCACCACCATATGAGGGATGGGTGCCCATATAAAGTAAAAACGTGTTTCTGAAAATATTATGTAATCAAAATAAACTGAAAAAATATCTAGATTTCTTTTGACCGACAATGGACCACACATGACTGAAGCTATAAGAACTGAATATCGCAAGCTACAAGGCGGTTTCTCTTTAATACGCTCAATAAATTAACAGTCAACCGTTATACAGTTGAGAAATCTAATTCGTCGTTTGCCACAACACTCCATCCTTAGTGCCATCAAAGATGAAACTATATAATAAGAATGAAAAGAAAAGAGAATTGAGTTTTTAGTGTGACAGAGCACTAAGAAAACGAGAGGGAGTGTTAGTTGCTCTGTCGGTTCGTGTAATCGAGGTAATAGGATATAAAATACGTTGTTGGTGAGTGGGATTACATCTCATCTTTTTGTTTGATATAGTAGAATAAATGTTGCGTTTTCTCGTTTTTGTAGAGGTAAAAGGAGGAAGCATGAATGTGTCTAAGGCAGGGCCGATCTCCCTTACAGATATCTATAAATTACGAAATTTTGTTTACGCTACTGAAATGAATACTTAGCAATGGCGAGTACTGAGTTATGTCCTCTTCTCAAATTGCCTTACAGCAAAAGTTTGATATGTCAATGGAAAGTAGAATGTGCTGATCTTTACGGACAATAACAAAGGCTTTTTCAAAAAGGCTCGCTCATGCTGGTTGTAGCGACGTAATAAGACATGCGAACAAAATCCAAGTATTTTAAAAATGACAATATTAGGAGAAGTGTGTTTTGAATAATTTATTGGACGATGTTGATGAAAGTCAATTTTGAAACGCATTCTGACGCGAAAGAGTATTCGTGAAAAGAGTTTATTCCGAGTAATTTGAATTCCAATCAATCCTGTTGTAGGCCATGACAGCAGTTTTTTGAATAATTTGGTACTTCTTTTAAAATGAAACGGAAATTATTTAACGTAAGGTTTTATAGACCGGCAGGCAGCGTTGCAAATGAAAAAGTCATTTGATGCCGGTTGATTTTTATTTATTTTGATTAATTAACTCCAGCTGATGATAAATCTGGCGGTCAGCTGCTAAAGTAGTGGGGGGTGTGGTTGTGGAAGACTTTTAAGCTGGTAAATAAAACGAATTCCAAAAGCAATTTGATGCCGCTTCAAAATTTGTATGGTGCATGTTTACACCATAAAAATTGAAAAAAAAGTGATCAGCTGATTGGCGGATGGGGGATTATAGGTCAGCTCCTCGTATACATCAGTATAAAAATGCAATATAGTCAAGAGCTTTCTGCATAGGATCTTATATTGCATTTTTATACTGATGTATACGAGGAGCTGACCTATAATCCCCCATTCGCCAATCAGCTGATCACTTTTTTTTCAATTGCTATGGTGTAAACATGCATCATACACATTTTGAAGCGGCATCAAATTACTTTTGGAAATCGTTTTTTTACCAGTTTAAAACTCCCCCAACAACCACACCCCCGCAAGTCAGACGGCTGACTCTTATTTTCTACTTCACAAATAATTAATATATCTATAAAAATTAAATTCAATCGGCATCAAATCACTAACCAAAATGCAACGCTGCCTCCCGGTCTATTAAGGAATAATTAGGTAAAAGCAAAAAACTGAGCGGTCCTAGAGCCTTTTGATATTCGAAAATTTTAAAATCCTAAGTTTTGCAAATAATGTGCTTAAATGATTGAAACAAAAAGAACAATGCATCGTTTTGCAGAACACATATTTACACTATGAATCTACAACAGCAAATAAATAATCTTGTCTTCTCGTAAATCATAAACAACAAATCAAGGTTAAGGAGTAATTGATCGTGATCGGTAATTTATCTTTCAAGACAAAAACTCGTATTGTACGTATATATTATCACTGACGATCATCATCATTACCATTATTAAACAAAAGTAATAAAAATATTCCCTCTATACAAAACATACATACGTACATGTAAAAAACATTGAGTTTTATCATAATAATTTAAAATCAATGTATGAATTGTACCAATTGGTATACGATCGTGATCGTTATAATTTTTCAAGTAGAAGACAAATAAAATCTCAATCCAATTCCAAGAGCAAAGTGTTCAACTAATTATAAAGAAGACAAAACTATATAGAATTTATGATTTTGAGACAAAAGAGGGAAGAAACCTTGAATCATTATACTTGATTCATTAGTCAATATTTTTTGTTTGACTTCATTACAAAATGGTCGTTTAGGTTTGATCGATACAAAACAAAATTCATGTAATTCTTTTTATTATGATTATATTCTTAATTTCATCGTTTCTAATGAACTAAAGTAATTAAAGAGTTAAATCTTTTTTGTTCTTCTGTGTCATCAATCAAGCAATATAAATTTTATGCTAACACAGATAGCTAGTTTGTAGTTAGTGTTTTGTCGATATTCTATAAACGACCACAAATAAAAATTCCAATTAATTTGATTTGACTTTCAAATCATACAAAAAATTATTAATAATTCTCACGACGAATTTATACAATTACAATAAAACACCATAACATTCGTCATTGAGTTTTGACATTATGAAATCAATCAAATATTCAACAACTTTATAACTATAGTAATTACATCGTGTTTTTTTTAACCAATCGAGAAAAAAATCCACGGAATTTTTGGATTATCATTCAACAAAAATCATTAAATTTAAAACATTTTTGTTTCTCGAGAATCAGTGGTGATTAACCTGTTCAGGATACCTATTGTTGTAATCAAGAAAAAAAATTCATCTAAAACTTTCTACTGTAAAAATTTAAATATTTCTCCTAACACTTGAAAAATGAATCCCTACAGTTAACATTCAAAATCTACATTAAGTAGAAATTTCTTATTTAAAACTCTTAAATATTATCACAATGGTTTCACACTAACTAATTCGATTGTATGACATCTAGAGGTAACAAAAATCACCGAATCTCCGAAAACAATCACCGAATATCGAAAATATCATTCCAAAACAGTAACTACATATTTAAAAAATCCGCAAATTCACTATAAATTTTGCTTATTCAATTAAAATATTGTTTTTTGTAGAAACTACAATTTTTTCCCAAAATGTAACAAAAGTTGTATAACTTAGACATTAGGTATATTATGCAAATAAATTGATTGACGGAATGTATTGACGGTATGTATTGACAGAACATTATTTTTATTCGCAAATATTCGAGGTTTACCACATAAATTTATTAGAAATTTTCGGTATATTTACTGCAATGGGTAAGAAATATCATTTATTGGTGTTTATTTATTTTATTTTATTTTATTTTATTTTTGTAATCCAAATATGAGTGGTTACAATCGAACGTAAGGTACACATAATAAAATATATTATATATTACTTCGGTCTGAAAGACCTAAGTATTACATTCATGAGCCAAAAATTAAATTCTTACCCCCACTTTTTTGGCATTTCTCGACGTTTTAGGACCTACTGATTTTAAAAAAGGAAAAAAAAATGTATGTCTGTCTGCCGGCCGGCCGGCCGTCCGTCCGACCGGCCGTCATTACCTACGCTGCAGAGAAAACCGCTGGAGGGATTTCAAAATTTTTTGTTTCTAAAAATAGGTATAATCAAGGGACAGGTCCAAAAGGACGCTGTGTTCGAAAACTGTACCGGAAGTGTGTCAAAAAATCATTAAGTGTGTCAAAAAACAGCAAATTTTCATATTTTTAGCTTAAAAAATGTTCATTTTAACTGATTACGAGTAGGAACATTGAATTTGGAGAAATGTTGATGGTCGGGATTGGTATGTGGGACCAAAATCTAGATTATTGCATCATAAGTTTGTCAAAAAACTGTTGTCAAGTGTGTCAAAAGAAAGATTCTTATTTATTTTTTTACCCAATTTTTTGGAAAAAAATAAAATTAATTGTTTGTTTGAAATTTTATTTTATTATTATAAGTTTGTCAAAAAAATAATGTCAAGTGTGTCAAAAAATAATTTCAATTATTTTTTTAGCCAATTTTTTGGAAAAAAAAATGTAGCTGTTTTTATGACGTAAATGTAATTTAAAATGAAATTGGACATGGAAATTTTTGAATTTGTTATAGTTTTTGAAATATTTTTGGAATTTTAAAAAAAGTTTGTACTTTTCATTTTGTAATAATTTTTGCAATATATTTGAAATATTGGAAAAAGTTTTAATATGTGATTTTGTAAGAATTTTTGGAATATTTTTAGAATTTTGAAAAATTTTAAATTTTTGATTTTATTATAATTTATGGAATTTTGAAAAAAATTTCAATTTTTGATTTTGTAATAATTTTTGCAATATTTTTAGAATTTTGGAAAAGTTTGAATTTTTAAGAATTTTTGAAATATTATTGGAATTTAGAAAAAGTTTAAATATTTGATTTTATTCTAATTTTGGGAATATTTTTGGAATTTTGAAAAAAAGTGAGATTTTATTTAATTTTTACAATATTTTTGGAATTTTGAAAGAAATATGAATTTGTGATTTTGTAATATTTTCTCGAAACGCTAAATGGAGAGGTTTTTGAGCAGTTTGCTGAGTGTATCATCTTTTCACTAAATTATGTTAATTTATGATCTGTTATAATTTTCCAGGCAACGTATTGATGTTTCGTGTTAGTTTTGTAATAAATTTCTAAGCAGAGATAAAAACATACGAGCACTTTAACAAAGAGTTATGTTTGATATACATCGCTGACCAAAACTAAAAACCATGTCCTCATAAAAGTTTTTTGCCGAAAACTATATCAAAATCCTTAACCCAGACCGAAGTCTTGATATCTCAGAGATGTGAGATTTCAGCCCCTCCATATTTTTTTATTACGTACACGTAAAAAAAATATATACAAAAAAGTTTGTTTTGTGTATTGATTGATTTTATTTAAAATACAACAACTTGAAGTGCAATATCAATAGTAATTTAATCAATGTATGTATAATGTTTTAGTTGATTCTCAAGCAAAAGCTTAAAATTCGAGCGAAATATTATTTATAATATTTATATTTTTTTTTATAAAACATAAACATTTTCTTCTCAATAAAAACAATATATCTTCTAATTGACAAGAAAAATTTTCTACTTTGAAAGAAAATGATTGAAACAAATTTATTTTATTTTGCAATTTAGTACAGGGTCATTCCAAAGTGACTAACGTAACATTATACCGAAATTCACAACTTTGTTTCCTTATAACTAAAATTGTAAAGATTATTTTAAGCACTTGTTGACTTTTTAAAATGTAAATCGAGTTTATTTATCTAAATCAGAAAGCTTTTTTATTTAAATTAAATTTTTTAGATATTTTATGAATAAAAATGTAAATGTGACTAACGTAACATTTTTTATACCATTAAATTAACACCTAAATTATGAACCAAAATTCTCTAGATGTTGAAAATGTACATAAAATTTATTGATAAGTTTCTTCTATGTAATTAATGTATTTTTTAAAAAAGGCAATAACTTTTTAAAAAATTTGTTAGTTTTTCATAAATTGACGCTTTTGATTTAAATGATGTGTGACTAACGTAACGTGACTAACGTAACACAAAAAAATTCATGTAATTAGGATGCTTGCCTCATTTATTTGGAAATCAAAGCAGTCCAATTCAGACACTCCAAACTTTAGCTTACAGAAAATAAAAAGTCTAAAAACAATTCGGTTTATTATATTTGTGCTATGCTATATTCTTTTTAGATATATTTTAATTCGTATATTAAGCCTTTTTCACAACCAAGCGCTTAATTGCATTCTAAACAAAATAACAATATTGGAATTTTCACAGTTGTTGCCATATCTTATAGTAAAATATATGAAAAAAAAAATTATAGGTCACAGTTACAGTTTTGTGAAGAAAAAAAATTTAGCTTGAAGGTTGACTTTAAAATGGAATGACCCTACATTGCATCCCATTCCATACAATCAACTAACAAAAATAAGAGAATTTATCTTTGAATTTGATTTTTCAGAACAAAAAAAAAGCAATTGCGATTGAAATTTTAAAAATAATTTTAACACAATCAAATCAATTTGATTAATACAATCACAAAGTGTCGAATATTGATGATTTTCTGTACGAAAATTTTCAAAATGCAATAGGTTCATTATTCAATAGGTTAATATCGATATTCGATCCAAAATTCAATCAACGGAAACGTTTTAACATCTTATCATTAAAGAATGCTGAAACAGAAGAGAAATATCAAATCCATATTGCCGAAACATTGGAGAAATCAGAAACCATTAATGGAGACGTCGAAAGGTCATGGTATTTGCTCAAAGATGACCACAGAACCACTCCCAGAAGCCATGGATGGATCAAGAATGCCTTGACGCTATTCAATACAAAAGAGATTGCTATCTGAAGTGTCTACAAGGACGCAATACCAGGTCCACGAAGGAGAACTATAAACTGGCAAGACAAGCCGTTACAAAGCTATGTAGACGAACGAAGAGAGAATGGTGGAAGAGACAGTGTGAGGAGATTGAAAGCTTCAATAAGGAACATCAATCGCGCAACTTCTTTCAACAGGTTAAAACCTTAAGGAAGGGCCCTCAAACTAGATCGACTGCTATTCAAAACGAAGATGGGGAGCTACAAGTAGACCTTAAAAATATTTTAGATACTTGGGCCGCTTATTTTGAGAATCTTCTCAACTTAAGTGACCAGCAACAAGTAGGGCGACGAGCAAAGCTCATTCGTGCATCAAAGGTACATGTAGACGAACCCACCAAAGAGGAATTCGATGCGGCGCTGTCAAAATTAAAATGCAATAAAGCACCTGGTATCGACGATATAACATCCGAAATGATTGTACATGGTGGCGAAACTCTATCCTCAAGATTGTTTGAACTTGTTCAAATGATCTGGAGGACTGAAACCATGCCACAGGACTGGAACACAGCTATGCTGATACCAATCCATAAAAAAGGTAATCGCCTACAATGTGCAAACTACAGAGGAATCGCTCTCCTCTGCACAGCATATAAGATCTTTTCCTCCATTTTGCTATCCAAAAACAATCCTTTTGCTGAACAACTGTTTGGAGAATATCAGTGTGGTTTCCGGCGGGGCCGGGGTACCACCGATGCACTTTTCTCGATAAGGATGATTTTGGAAAAGTGTCGAGAGTTCAACATACCTGTGCACCAACTTTTCATTGATTTCAGGCAGGCCTATGACTCTCTCGAACGAGAGACTCTATGGTCTGCTCTGGTGTCAATGGGAATTCCTGGTAAGCTGGTATCACTATGCAAAATGACTGTACAGAACTCTCAATGCTGTGTGCGAGTAGAGAACGAAATATCAAAATTTTTTAAAGTCGACTCCGGATTAAGACAAGGTGATGCTATCTCTCCTATACTTTTTAATCTAGCCTTGGAATATGTGTGCCGTCAAAAAAACTACCGACTAATAACAATATCTTGTCAATAAACTCAGTACAGATGATTGCTTACGCTGATGATGTTGTCATCCTAGGCCGAAGTGAAGCTGTTATGAGTGAGACTTTCAAGTCCCTTGAGAGTGGTGCTAGGAAAATTGGTCTGCAAATTAACTACAATAAAACCAAACATATGAATGTTTCAAGAGAGGCTGAGAAGAAAGATTTTATGTGCGGCGATGAACGAATTGAGGGAGTTGAATCTTTTAAATATTTGCGATCAATGCTTGACTCAAACAACAGCATACTTACAGATATTAAAGCTCAAATCGCTGCAGGTAATCGAACTTTCTACTCAATTAAACCTCTCCTTGGATCACCGTATGTATCAACTAACACCAAGCTCAAGTTATACAAGACATTGATTAGACCGGTTGTGATGTATGGGTCACAAACGTGGACCCTTACACAAAATGACGAATCGCATTTATCTGTATTTGAGCGTAAGATCATACGCTACATTTTTGGTCCACTTAAGACAGACGATGGAGAGTATAGAACCCGGTATAACTTTGAGATCAGAAACCTTCTTGAGGGTCCTGATATAATAGGTTGTATCCGTTCTAACAGGATTGCTTGGTTTGGGCATGTTCTACGAGCCGATTAACAGTCTGGAATGATTAGAAAAATGTACGTTAGTACCCCAGGGAGTGGAACAAAGGGACCACCAGGTACCTCAAGGATTCAACCAGGGGTCTACCTTAAGATAACTAGGCTACACACCCATGTTTTACCCGCGAGATTTTTGCATACCATATCAGAGCTCTGACGGCTTTTCGGCTTGACGGAGTTTGCTATCAATATTTACTCATAGATATTTAATCTCCTGTGCAGATTCAATTATGGAGTTCTTATTATGATATGTTTGTTGCACACGTTACAGGATTCTCACACCTGGCTATCGCGGGATACCTTCGGCATTCCCAGGGTTTATAAACAAATTAAGCCGGTGGCAAGAAAGAAATTGTGTGAGATAAAATTTTATTCTATTTTGTAAGACATTTCCCAAGAAATTCATGGGAACCGCTACGCGGGGACATGATCACAAATTATTTATCTAGCTAATCATGGAAACCATGTTTGTACTATATTTCATTAAGTGTGTTCCATTTACCACATTTTCCTTTACTTTTGTACTAAATTTCGTTTTCAAGTTAACCATATCAAATGATGGTAAAGCTACGTGACAAACTTACGTTTCTATTCACCGCCAGAGTTTTTGTCAGTTTAGAGAATAATTTCAAATATGTTTGCCCAAATGCTTATACAAATTTAGGATTTCTAGCCTAAATGTCATATTTGTGTCCAGCTTTCTTTAATTGTTTATATTTTGGATGAATCATAATTTTAATTTTCAGAAATTTTTTAATATTTAATTAATTTTCTTAAATTTAACAAATTCAAAATAAAATTTAAACTTAAAATTTTGTCAAACTTATAATTTTCTTTACGTTGTTTAGCAATATTGTTTTTCAAAATTGTCAAAACAATTTATTGTCAAAAAAAAAATGTCGGAAACGTGTGGTAAGAAAGAATTTGAGTTGTAGTAGATCAAAAATCTAATACACCTCACATTTAAGTCGTTCCATTTAAAATTCGGTTCGGGTAGCAAGTTTACCTAAAAGGAACACGGGTATTATGATGCACTAGGATTTAATAAATTCATAAAAAAGGTAAAGTTAATTTAACAAAAAAATTACTTACAAAATATCCTGATTTTTGAAAGTAGATCTTATACAATATTGATATCGTTGATACACATTCGCCTTATAAATTTTTTTCATCTCAGGCATTAACTTTAACAGCAATAACAATGATGAATAATGACAATGATCACCAACATTTATTTCCCCAATAGTAAATGATATGCAAATTAAAGTTGAATGAAATAATTCTTCTCAGGTACAAATACTAACAAAAATAACAATGATGAATAACCGAAATGTTCATCAATAACTGAACATCAGCCTTTATTGCCACAATAGTAAATGTTATGCAAATTTATGTTGAATTAAATAATACCTCTCAAGTACCAGTATTAATAAAAATAACAATGATGAATAACAGTAACGTTCATCAATAACTGGTTTCACAATAGTGACAATATGTGAATTTGTGTTGAATTGAACAATTTATATCCGGTAACAGCATTACCAATGATTACAATAATGAGTGATGGTAACGATCATTAATATCTATTTTCACAACCGTGATAATGCGTAACTTTGTGTTGAATAAAACATTCTTGTCTATTCATCATCACTCACAATAGTAATAATAGCAATGATCTTCCCTTTAACAATTTTCAGATGATGCCACGCATGTATATTTTGATGGCGGCTATTTAAATAAAGTTATCGCTTCTAAAAAAAAGGTTCACATTTCAAAAACACATTTTTTTATTTATTAATTTAACAAGAAAATATTTACATAAACTGAATCTTTAAATACATTAAATTTTCTTTAACTATGTTACTACACAATAAAATACAACATTTTTGAAGTAAAACTTCTTTAAGTATGCTACAGACCTACAATCAATTTGTCAATCAATTCGAAAACGAAAATAAACGAAATAAAATTTAGTATAAAAATCCGCTAAGTTTTATTTCGTTTATTTTCGTTTTCAATTGATTGACAAATTGATTGTAGGTCTGTAGCTTGCTTTAGGCGCGATAAGACAAGTTTTTGAACGGAAGTAACATTTTGAAAAAAAAAGGATATAAAATAAAGAAGAAATTCAAACAGCAATGATGTAAAAGGCAAACGAATATTATGTTCGGCAAGTATGCGATACAATTCGATTATGTGTATTGTGTGTGTCAATTGTCATTCATTTGTTGACGTTATTATATTTTTTATTCAGCCTCGTACTAGATTTTGTATAAGTTGGATGTGTCGATTTTGAGTTTCGTTATTTTTTAAATTTATATTTTGAATTATTTCAGTTTTTCAACCGACTTAAAAAAGAGGAGGTGTTTCACTATGGGTTTTTTTATGTATGTTGACCGATTTCTCATAAACGGCTCGTTCGATTTGGGTGGTTTAAATCGCATTCTATTTGGTTTGATTTCAAGAGGGTCCCATAATTTTTTATGATGTGAAAAATGCCGTTTTCAGAAAATTGGAAAAACCCATATTTTTATTATTTTAAGCGGTTTAATCAAAACATCTCAATCTGTTTAGTTATAACCCTATTTACTACCTTTATAAAAAACATACGATTTTCTTGAAAAACTATTAGTCGTCGCATTGAGGGATCAGTTTTTGTTGATATGTAGATTTTTGAGAGAAACCTTCTGAATTGAATGAAAACATAATATAATTTAGTAAAAAATATAAACTATTACGTTGAAAATAATAAGAATTAAAACTTAAAATAGAGTTGTATCGTGTGTCATTACATTTAATTTTAATCTTTTTTCTATAGCAACTGTTAAAACGTGCTATTATCAACTAAAATTAGATGGAAAAGTAGCACTTTACTTATCAAGGGTAGATAAAGTAGTACTTTAACAGCAAAGGTAGATAAAGTATTTTGCTGTTGATATTCTTCAAGTTTTTTCATTTTAGAAAGCACAGCTATTCTCTGTGATAAACCATCCGTGATTTTTCAGGCAATAATCTACGAATTGCCTCTGAAGCATCCTCTTCCAAATCAAAATTTAGAAGGCAGTTTTTTTTCTGTATAATATCGCACATATTCACAAATTCAAACTAGCCAATTTTCAAATTCACTTTTTGCAAAAAAACAAAAAATTTGATTTGTTTGTTTATAAAAACTCTGTAGCAACCAAATAGTACATTATGATGCTAGGACGTAAAGCTAAAGATTTTGGACGGATGTGGAGTTTGCAAATCGAGGCGCTAGCCGAGATTTGCACCCACATTAAGTCCAAAATAGCTTACGTCCATGCATCATATACTATTTTTTATTCGCCGCAAGCAAAATATTTTAAGAAAAGTTGTTTATTCTAAATTAAAATTATAAATTTTCATAAATTTTAAAATAAAAATATGTGGAACAAGTAACCTTTGAAAAAATATTTATTATTTTTTCCAAATTCTATGACAACAAATGATAACAACTATTTTAATTGGATAATGAAATTTTGAATTTGCAGGTTGCTTTGATAAAAAAATTTATTTTTCATTGAATTTAAGCAAATACAAATGCTTTTTACTTTTTTGGACGTAGCTATGACGACAAAATAAATAGCTGAAAAGTGATACTTTAAAGCCGTAAATCACAGTAATAAAGTAACACTTTAATATATAGGCGAATAAAAAAGTTATTAAAGCCAACTAATTTTTCGTGAAACTAAAAAATTTTCGTGAAATTAAATTTATCATTGATTTTTCTTCATTTTTTGGTCTTCTTTAACAATTGCTGTAGAAAAAATTTTGTATTCCACACGACGATAAAATTTCATTATTTTCTCGATGCTTATTAGCGTCTAGGCTGACGCCTCGCTAAAATTGCTCTCAAAGACAAATTGCTATACTATCATCTTGTACAATAAATAACCATTATCAAATCGGTTAAATAGAATATTAATTAATTCAACTGTTGTTCATATATGCACAGTGCGCACATAGCACTCATTGCAAGCTCAATATTTGATTCGTTTTTTTTAAAGTGGTATAAGTTCATTTTTTCATATATCGAGATATTTAGGGATTTGCGTTTGAATTAATATAAAAATATAGGCAAACGTTACCAGAATTTTGTGATGTTTTTAACCCTTTAACCTTCGCGTGAACAGTATCTACCCGGGTAGATATCATGCTTTTGTAATTCAATAACTTTGTTTTGAGTTTTTAACCAATCATCATGCCTGTTCAGCTATATGACTAATTTTTAAATTGGTTTCGCAAAATCTGAAAAAAAAATATTTCGGACTTTCTTTTAACACTTATTTTTGATTTTTATGTTTTTTTTACGCAAGAAAACAATATCTACCCGGTCAGTTATTTTTTTCCTTGGGTTTTATATAAACATTTATATGAACCAGCACTGGTCAATGTGAAAAACAAGTTACTTTATTTTTAAATATATGCTTTTATTGTATGCTTACACAAAAGTAAAATTAATACATAGTTACGTTTGTTGATATTATGATTTATGTAAATATCTACCGGGGTAGATATTGTTCATATCAGTCGCTAAAAATATCCGTTCACGTGAAGGTTAAACCTATTTAATTTTATTATGTAATAATAATTATTTAAAATTAGAAAGAAAATTCTTTATTTTTTGGCTCCAAATAGACTTATACCACTTTCAATAATAACATATTTTAAAATATAACAACAAGAGAAAGATTAAGTCCATGTTTTTTATAGATTTTGACTTTAATGGAACGGATTTTTTAATGTAAGAAGAAATATCATTTTAAAAGAAAACATTTAAATACACGAATAATAATTTTTGAGAATTTATTTCAGTTACGAATGTTCAAAAAAAAAGGTATAGAGGGAAATGCTTGGAACACAGTTTTTGACTTCGTAACTTTGTTTGGACTAGTTAGGAGGTGAACATATCAAAAGTTTTCGAGATATGCTTTCGAGGCTGTACTAGGGAAGGGTTTGAGCTGCCGATTTCAGGAGGTTTGATCTTTCAAAGTATTTAGTTTAAAAGTGATCCAAGTGATTCAGTGTTTCAAGGACGTGCTGTTTTTGCACGCATTTACTTGATGCGCATTTACTGATTTACGCATACTATATCGTCCGCATTTCGAAAAAGCAAGGTAGCATTTTCGAAGTTGTATCTGAAGTCACAAGAGGTCCAGAGAGCAGCAGCGGTCTGTTCAGACCTTTCCTTCACCACCGCCCAAGTACAAAAGGCAGATGCAAGTACCTGCATCTTGGGGTGGTATGGGTATCCAGCGAGAGAGGTCTTCCTGAATGCCTACAGGTACAAGTCATTCTTGAAATCTCGTTCAATTTTTTCTCCTTTTGGTAAAATTTTGAAAACGAACGACTTAGAAAATGGTTTATTCGAACGATCACGGGCACACAATGTAGACATATACAGAATCACCTTCGACGAATCACATTTTCAGTGATTTGGGACTTTTTTATTTTATCTTCTAAACTAACTACCAACATCAAAACCATGGTGAAACCCAATATGCTTTGTTTGGTTTTCTACTTGCTTTACAAGTTAAAGGAATCAGGCATTCGGAAGCTGAAACAAAAGTTTAAATTTGGAAAACATTTACTAAGCCGTTTAATATATTCTCCATAAAAACCAGTTGCTAATACAAGCGGTCAAAACAGGATTAATTCACGTTGTCTTTTAAGGTCCTCCATAAAAAAATTAATTTAAATTTCATCTCAATACTTTGATTTTTTGGTTACTGTCAATTTTTTTAAAATCGTACCATGCAAAATTGACAGCTTTTTATCGTTTCCTTATATATGTAATCACAAATGTGTCATCTATTATATGACCCATCTTTAAAACAAAAACTTCTTATTAAAACCTTGAAGCCAAATTAATTAAATCATCGTGTATTTTATTAATGGTCAGAATTTAGTGGGAGATCAAATCCACATATACTTCAGTTTTGTATTAATATTTTTATAATATTTTGGTCAAAGTCCGGGCCCTTTTAAAAACCAGGCCCTGCTTAAGTTTCGTAAAAAAAGATATACGCCGTGCGTAACAAAACAAAACACTATGTTTCTTTAAAGCGTATTTGTTAAATTCAGGTTTTGTTAATTATTTCTTTCTATAGTGATTAGAAATGTTTTATTAGTTTGACTCTAATGCAGATGAAAAAGGTCTTTCATAATTGCACCATGTGTTTTGATTCAGTTTTTATTATTTATCTCTCGATGTGTTGGCGGTGTGTTGAGTACCTTAGTGGTTAATCAACGGGCTTGGGCGGAAGAAACTATTGTTTTTTTTGGCAAGTTTTTGTTGAAGATTTATAAAAAAACTCTCAATAATTCTACAATCAAAATGAAATGAAAAATTTACGCACACATCTATGAGAGAAGAAATTCTGGTTTCTTAGAGAGTAAAACAAACAAAAAAATTAAAGTGCGTAATCGTTACACGCTGTTCAAGTAAAACTTCTTTGGCAACTGTGAAAGGCATTACTAAAAATATTAAATATAAAATAAATATGTCATATTGAAATTTAGAGTAGCATTTCTTGATAATATAATTTACAACAATGTGTAATAAAAAGCCATATTTACATAATGTTTTACAAAGTCTTACAACGTATTACAAATTAAATTTCACGATGAATACTTGTCCACTTAATTCAACAACAAGATGGTACAACAAATTATGCAGATTTTTAAGAAATTTAGCACATTTTCAATGTAAAGTTTATGTTTCTCACTTTAGTTATCATAAACCTCCAATTTCATATTTCAATTATGATAATAATTGAATTGACTTTGTAATACATTATGTAAATATTGTTTTTTATTACACATATTGTAAATTATATTATCAAGAAATGCTACTCTAAATTGCAATATGACATATTTATTTTATGTTTAATCTTTTTAGTAATACCTGCCACAGTAGCTAAAGATATATAATTCAACCGCGTGCAAATATTACATGCAGTCATTTTTTTTATTTAACAAAACAAATTTAATAAACACAAATATTTTTATTTAAAAATAAACTTTTTAAAAAACGGCATATAAAATACTCATAGGCCATACTCACACGGCATACTCATAGAAAATTATATACGAGCACCTCGACATACGACCAACTTGACAATATATACGACACCTCGGCAATATAATACAACTCAAACTTTCCAAACAGATTAACATGTTTTGATTAAATCGCCTAAAATACATAAAAATACAGATTTTCCAATTTTCTGAAAAAGGCATTTTTCACATCATAAAAAATTATGGGACCCTCTCGAAATCAACCCAAATAGAATACGATTTAAATGATCCAAATCGAACGAGCCGTTTTTGAGAAATCGGTCAACATACATAAAAAAACCCACAACGAAACACCGAACCTCTTCTTTTTTGAAGTCGGTTAAAAAACAAAAATAATTCAAAATTTAAATTTAAAAATTAACGAAACTCAAAATCGACACATCTAACTCATATAACATTTAGTACGAGACTGAATAAAAATATAATAACATTAATTTGTCATTAACAAATGAATGACAATTGACACAAACAATACACATAATCGAATTGTATCGCATACTTGCCGAACATAATATTCGTTTGCCATTTACATCATTGTTGTTTGAATTTCTTCTTTATTTTATTTATGTTTTGTTCTTCAAAATGTTATTTCCGTTCAAAAACTTGTCATATCGCGCCTAAAGAAGTTTCACTTCAATAAATATGATATGACATATGTGCCTGCACGCTAAAAATTGGTTACAGTAATCGGTTGGTCAGAACAGTAGTGTTTAAATTTAGCATATTTGGTCTTGTCAATTCGTAAATGTTAAAAAACCGGTGCAATTGACCGCTCATCAGTTTTTACTATACTACTATTCAAGCAAAGGAAGAAGCCTGAATAATCCTCGGCTTAGGTTCAAATTGGATTGTAATATTTCAATAAATTTGACTGATTATAAAAGCAGTTTTATGTAATTTTATCTTATCAATTTCTCTTGACCTTGTTCAATTAATGAAAATACTAAACTATGTTTGCGGGCTCAAGTTGATAACCTCTGTAGTATACCTTACAAAATTGACATGATAGTCAAACGATTTACCCTCCGGGTATAAACGCATAAATCGTTAAAAGAATTAACTTAAAAATGTGTTCACTTTTAAGAAAACCTCTTTTATGTTAATTCTAGTTAATTACATTATACAGTTGATCCACAAAGTATGTTTTTAGAGTTACCTTAAAGAAATACACCTACAATTTTAAAATTTCTTCTATCCGTTCATAATTCAAATTATTTGTTTTTCTTTCCACCAACTTCTTTTACTTCATGTTAGTTGATCGTATTAAATTGATCGTCATTTGAATTTTTCTTGTTACATGGAGATCGATGGCGTTTTTTTGCGCGTTTTGTTTTTATAATAATTTTTAACATATAAAAATAAATGCAATCATGGAATTGTAATTGTATTTTTCCAATGACGATGATGATCGTCAATATAATAATAATGATAATAACGAATATAATGTTGTTGGTGATCGGTGATCGCTATATAAGTTGTATTATTTTTAGTATTATTTTTTTGTCTTATAAGTGCGGCATTTTTTTTTACAAAAAAAAATATTTTGTGTTTTGTGAAAATTATTATCTTGTCTTTCAAAATATTTTTAATTCTATTTTTCAATTTTGTTATATTATAAATTTAATTTTTTATTTCTTTTTTAATGGAATTGAAATCGGAGACAACCGAAACTATCGAAAAAAAAATATTGTTATGTTTGTGGGAGTTGTATGTTCTGTTTTGTTATTACATAGTTTTGTTTTTTGTTGGGTTGTCGTTTGAAATAAATTGTAAAAAGCAATTTCGAGTTGGTATTAAAAAATTTATAATGGAAGCATTACACATTGGATGTTTTTTCTGCTATACGAGATGTGCGTTATTCCCTTTCATAAAAACTTTTTATCTATAATTAAACTCTATTCTTTCTAAGGACTACTGTGTCTAAAACTGTACTCCAGTCTCTGCATTAACACACAAGTTAGCATGAGATATCACATACTTTCTGCATATAACAGTGAGATATCACTATTCAAGGTAATAACTTACGGGCTGGCTGTCAAATTCGATTCAGCCAACGGTGATTTTTTCGACACGTCAAATAGTCTAAAGGGAAAATATATGTCCTAGTTTGAGGAAAATGATATAGTTATTGATTGTTAAATTATAGAAGTCAAGCTACCATTTGATTAAATGTTTTCTTACAGAGATTTGTAGGAAATATTGTAAAAAACTAAAACCATCAATATGAGATATCAACAATTAAACGGAATATCTGAAAAAGCTATTCAGCATTTCATAATATATTAAGAAAATAAAGGAGAACTGTGCGACGCATTATTAGAATACCGTTTAACCTTAAATAAGTGTATCTTAATTAGGAATATATCTCACGAGTCAAATTGACAAATAGTTGAAAGAAAATCTGCTCTGATCGCATTCTGACATGCTTATGACTATTAACAAATTACCTCTGGAATCTTAAGGAAATATATAGTATGTTAAGTTTTTTTAATGTTAATTTAAATATTAAATGACAAACGAAATTGTTCGAAAAGCAACACCATTCAGTATAGATTTATGACCTTTTTAAATTTACAAAACGGGATAGATCGTTAGTAGCAAATTAAACAACAACCTCGGTTTCTTTTTAATATTGGATAACTCAACAATAAATATTATCACATAACAAAATATTATATAAACCAATATTACATAATAGGATAACAAAAAATCAAATTTAAAAAAATAAAAATTAGGTTGCCAAACAAAAATTGGGTTGCCAATAATCAAGATCATACCATATTCCTTGATCATGTGCCGTAATGTCTTTCTGAATGATTTCATCCCAGATATAATATAATATGAAGGCTCGTTTCTTCGAGTAAGCAATAGCAGGCTATCATCAAGGAGTATTCTTGGCTTCTATTGGTATTGACAGATTTCTTTACTTTCTCAAACATTCCCTATTCTTTCAAACTCAATAATATTTTCTTAAGCAGATCTTCTAATGCAATCGGCACTTGGCAGGCTGATTTGAATGTTTAGCTAAAAACTTTTTTGATTTCCATTTTCTTATTAAAATATAACTGAAACCTCCCTGATCCTCAATCATATGATTTCTGACGTGTATATGTATATCTGTCTGGGCCAGATTACTTTCAATTCTTTTGGTCAAAACCATATGTCTATGTCACAAATTTCTTTATTCCCAAAAACTCACGGCCAAAAATTTATTCCCAGAAATTCAACATTAACATTTCGAATGTTTTGATTATATTAATACAATGTTCATTGAGCAAACGAAAGAACTTTAGTAATCACTTTTTTTGACTATTATAATGGACCATCGTTGCTACAATTACCATCTCCAATCGTGATTCAAGAGAAATAAATTATGCAAAACTTAATCTAATTGATGAAAACGTTTTTCAAAATTGACACGTTTTATCGTATACAATCAGAATTAAAATGCCGTAAACATATTTTTTTCGACTGTAATTACAGTAATTCGACGGTTACCAAAAAATTATCAACACTATTAATAATATCTTTTATCACATAATCAATTATTATTTTACAAAAAAACATACAAGAAAAAACCAATGATTAAATTTTTTATCGATTTTCTTAACAAATTGTTCAATTACTCAAAGTTTCTTAATTAACTCATGATACATTTTGTATCCGAAAAAATCAAACAAAATTATGCAAATTTGGAAACACATAAACAAAAAACGGAATTTGCCTGGAAACATAAGGAAAAGTATAGTCAATCGCGATAAAATAAAAAAAAAATCATCAATGAGTTACGACCGATATAATATTTGTACTAAAAAAAACTATGTAAGTTTTACAATTTTTTTATAAATATATACGGCACACAAAATGTTTGTGAATTCACCAAAAATATTGTAAATGGAAATACATACAAATTATTTGAAATGATCGCTGATGCATGTGCTAACTGCAAAATGTTATGGATATATAGTGAGCTTATCTCCATTAAATAATTCAATTAATGGCTAAACGTAGTTATAGATTTCTTGTAGCTCTAATAATAAACACATTAAATAAAGCTGTAGCATACCAAGAGACATTGATTCTGTTGTATGAATAGAAAAAGCAAAAAATTTCTAACGGAAGTGACAAACTGGAAGTTGAAATGCAAAACTGTTAGAAATCATACTCTAAGCATACATATACATCAAGTTTAATCAAAATCAATTATCAGGAACTGAAGTTATTGATGTTTCAAATAAAAGGGTGCTCGGGACGCCCCTATCACTTATCCCAATATTGAATACAACTAATCAGTTCTCTGTCATTCAAAGCTGCATATTTTGGCAAATGTCATCAAAATTTAATAATGAACCAAGTCTGTATGATCTCAACAAACTTTAAAACAAAGTGTGAAAAGTCAGCAGAAGTCAAAAGTCAGCAAAAGTCACAGCCACTTTTATCAATGTGTTCCAAAGGTTGATCATTATCTTCTCACACTAATTGAAACCTTTTTAATAATTTCCAACATAATTGCTTTATTGTTGTTGGTTGTAGTGTGCATAAAGACACTGAAAAAATTCAAAAAATTGCAGAAAAAAAAATGTTTACCGGAAGTGATAAACCTGAAGTTGGTATGCAGAACTATTTAATATTTTGAGCCGTATTAAGTGTTTATGTACCAAGTTTCTTCCAATTCGATTATCAGGTATAGATGTTACTGAACTTGTAAAAAAATAGGTGCCTGGGGGACGCCCCGCAACTTTGCTGAATATCGCTGAAAAACACATCAGCTTTTATCAACATATTTGCATCTTTTTATTAAAGTGCCATCAAGATTCAATCATGAACGAATGTTGTATAGTCCCAACAAACATTATAAACATAGTGCAATACCACCTGTTGTGGAACCCCCATTCCGTTTCCAATGTATCCCAAAAGCTAATAAGATTATCATATTAATAGGAGTCTTTTACCAACGTTTCATGAAAATCAATTTGTAACTGTAGGCTACAGCAATTATCTATCAAAATTGAGCTTATCCGAAAATGAACTAATTCGCAATTTAAGTTTTATATAGCAATAAAATGAGTGAATAATATTGAAATAAAATATTAGTAAGTATTAAGTAAGTTAGATAGGTTTTAGCTTTAGTTTTGTAGTTATAAGAAGATCAAATAACTTTTCTAAATACCAATTATTTATTTTTTTTTTCAAATAATGTACTATTCTATATTTAAATTCTGTTGTTGTAAAGTTTAAATTTAAACTCATCTCAACAATTTCCCTTTATACAGAAAATAATTATATGCGATCAATAAATAAATAAATAAATTATAAATGACCTCATTATATGATAGCAAAATATATATAAGGTATGTCCAGCATATGGCTATGGCCCAGATTTTCATACCACCACCAGGTAAAAGCAACTACAATGAAGCCAAGATATTGTCATGCTGGAAATTGAGAAAGAACTTCGCACCCTGGTGGATAAATACAAAATTCACTTAGTTGGTCGATGAGTGATGTGGAAAACACTATTGGCTCATCCTTCCAAATCATAGATGGTTTTATTTATCAATAAGAGAAGAGGGCCTGCAACACTAAGTCTGTATCTTTTCAGTGTGTAGTTTAGCTACTGAAATGAGGTTAAGTTTTTAGGCATTATTCTTTACAAATGGTTAAATCTAAATACTCATTTAACAAAAAATTGGACGTTATTGGGACCTTAGTCCTAATAGTTTCTTACGGATCTAAGCACACATTTGAAAACGTATGGGATCTTGATAAAACTTTGGTATATGATATAGGTTTACTTGAAAATGAAAGATCTGGATTCATTTCAAAATTGAACACAATGGCGTGGGTCTCCCGAAACACCTCTATCTGAATTTTCAATAACTTCTAATCCTGGATTCGAATCATATTGAAACTTCATATATAAGGTTTTAGTACTGTTTCCAATATTTCTGCGTACCAACTTCAGGTTTGTCACTTCCGGTTAAAAAGTTTTTGAAGTGCTTACAATTAAAAGTTTGCTGGTTGGCAAATGTTTGTTTTCTGATGGAGTAATCGTGTAGTGAACCTTTTTGGTACTTTAAGAATTAGCTTTAAAAATTTGTTTTGTTCTGCTTGAAATTTTTTTTGTGAGTTATAGCTGCTCGCCACCATATGGGACAACCATACATAATTACTGATAGTATAATTGTTTTATATATCAACAGCTTGTTTTCAAAATTCATTTTACTCTTAGCACACAATAGTGGGTAAAACATAAAGAATAGTTTTTGACATTTGGCTAGAGTGTTGTTAATATGTAATTTCATTGTTAATCGTGGATCAAGAAAAAATCCCAAATATTTTATCGAATTGCTCCACTCTAATGGGTCGTTTTGGATTATTATAGGCGATTGTGGAAGTTTTCTGGGGGTTCTGCATCTAGTAAAATAAATAGTTTGACACTTGGAAATATTTATTCGAAGTTTCCAATCATCAAGATATTTAATAATCATATTAATATAACTATTAAGTCGATATATAAGTGGTGAGGACAACTCATCACTTGTATAAATCGCAGTATCATCCGCAAATAGAGCTATTTCACAGTTATTCATCTTTGGAATGTCATTTATGAACAGATTGAATAAAATTGGTCCAAGTATAGACCCCTGCGGAACACCTGCAGGAATATTGTGAAATGATGATTTGTCTTCTAAGATTTGTACATAGAATAAACGACTATTTAGATATGACCGTATAATTTTGAGAAGATATATAGGAAAACGGTAATTTCTGAGCTTGTGAATGAGTCCTGTGATTCAGACTGTATCAAATGCCCTTTCCAGATCAATAAGTACTAGTCCTGTTGATTTTCCTAAAGTTCTATTTGCTTTGATATAATCAATAAGTCTATGAATTTGCGAAACTGTAGAGTGACCACTACGAAAACCGAACTGTTCATTAATAAGGATATTAGTTTCTTCCACTATATCTATAATTTTATCTTTGATAAGGTATTCAAACAATTTTCCTAATGTACATAGTAGACTTATTGGTCTGTAGTTTGTATGTATTGTGGGATCTTTTCCAGGCTTAATAATAGGTGTTACGCGCGCACACTTCCAACATTGAGGAAAATAACCAATTTTGAGACAACTGTTAAATATATTTGCAATAAATGAAATAGAAATATCGGGCAGTTTTTTAAGAAGAACGTTTGGTATCTCATCGATTCCAGGGGCTTTAAACGGTTTAAGAAAGTTTAACACGTTTTTTAACATATCTTGCGTAATTAAGGGGGGAGCTGCTAAATCAACACAGTTTAGTGAATCAATTTCATGGACAGAATCATTAACTGAGTTTTCAATATTTAAATTAGAATTTGTGTTTAGGCATATATGTGCATCAAGAAATCCTTCCGCGATTAGTTCACATTTTTCTTTATTATTAAAAACCAAAGCAGTTTCATTTTTGATGGGAGGAATCAGTTGATATTTTTTTTTTAGATTTTTTGCGACACGCCAATAAGGTTTGGAACCCTTTTGGAGACTCTCGGAGCTGCTTTTGCCATTTATCATTAATTAGCTCGTGAATTTTAGTTTTAATCAACTCGTTTAACTCACTAACTATGCTTTTCAGAAATGGATATCTCAGCCTTTGCCATTGCCTTCGACGAGTGTTTCTTATTCTGATAAGTAGCTTGACATCGTCACTAAGGATGATTCACTAATGGTGTTGATAAATTTCTAGCCAGTATTATTTCTTCCGTCAGACCTTCGATAGCTTTGTCAATACCACAATTTGAACTCAAATCAGAATTAACGATTAAGGTTTTATTGTGATTCTCTATATGATCCTTATACATCTTCCAATTTGTTTTTTTGTAGTTAAATTTTTTGTTATTTATACTTATAACAGTAGGACAAAAGTTAACCGTTGCAACAACAGGCAAATGGTCTGAATTTAATTCATTTAGGCACTTAATATCGCTAACTGCTACGTGGCCATTTGTTAAAAATATGTCGATGGTACTTGATCTTCCAATAGGACTTATATGAGCTGGTGAGTTTGGGTACATTATAGTACAACCATCGTTATTAACCGATAAGTTACTAAGAGTTCTGCCGCCTTTATTATTACGTAAGCAATTCCATTGGTTGTGGTGACAGTTAAAGTCTCCGCCTGCAAGATATGGTTCATCTCTGTTTGTCAAACGAACCAAATCAGATCGTAGATTACTTTCGCTAGATTTAGGGCAATTACATACAAAAATTTTGAGGCAGATGTTATTATGGGTTTTAAGTAGAATACCCATGTTTTCTATTGATTTCAATTTTAAATCTGGAAGTAGATAATGTGATATAGATTTTTTAATTAGTATCCCTACCCCACCTTTGGATTGGAACTCCCTGTCTCTTCTGTAAAAGTTATAGTTCTGAATGAAAAATGAAATATTGCTTTTCAGATGGGTTTCAGTGAGCAGCATTATATCTATATTTTACTTGCACAAAAATTCTGACAGTTCGTATTTTTTGGCTTTAACACTCCGGCAATTCCACGTAGCAACAAGTAATTTATTATGGTTGAACAGCATATTTAATAGCAACTTGAGCTATAGCACGAAATTGATCTTCGCGAGATCTACATTTTCTTAAACTTGTGACAATTGCATTGAAAATACCAAAAAGTTCAGATGTAGTGAACAAAGTGTCATGATTCGCCTGTGAAGCTGAAATTAAATTAAGATTATTATAACTAGTTCTTTGTTGAGTTGAATTAATTGGAAGTGTTTCGTGTAAAGGTACTGTTTGATTAGTGTTTTGTGACTGTGGTAAAAGTGGAAACTGTTGAAAATTAAAATTATGATCCGCGTTTTGTGATACAAAATTTCTTATGTTTAATTTCTTCCGCATCGCTATATACTCATCTCTTTTTGGACATATAACACTGTTGGCTGCATGATGTCCTTGACAATTTGCACATTTATATTTGGTTTCGTCTTCTTTAAATGGACATTCAGTTTGATCACCTGGATGATGAGTTGAACAATATCGACATTTTGGAACCATATGGCAGTTGTTGATACCGTGACCGAACATACAACATCTAATACACTGTATTGGGCCTGTGTTGTTTGATGGAGCTACAATATCCCACTTGCAGACGGTATGGTAAATATATTTACACTCTTTAATTTTGTTTAAAGTAACAGTTCCTTTTCTAAAACTGACAAAATATATGAAGTCATCAGAATTCCTTGATTTTTTTGGTTGAGTTTTAAAGATCTTCAGAGGATTTAAACCAATCGCCTTTAACTCATCTTCTATAATTTTGGTTTCAATAGACGGTAATCCAAAAAGAATAAAACGGGTTATTTTATTTTCTTCAAGTGCAAATGTAAAATATTCAGTACCATTGATTTTATTTAGCTCGTTTATCAATGAATTGTAATTGTTTATCGAATAACACAAAATTTTTGTTCCAATTGACTGTATTTTAACGTTATATTGATTTATTTTAAGTTTTTTCATTAACTCATGAATATCCGTATATTTTAATTGGCAGATAACGGGCGGTATTTTTGACTTATTTTGAATAGGTAAAGATGTATTTGTGTCATATTGTTGATTAATCAGTGGTTGAAACCGATTACTTACCGGTACCTTATACATTTTTGATTTTTTTTCTTGATTTGCCAGATCTAAATCATCTGCAGATCTCTTGTAACTAGTATTATCTGTACATGTCAAAGACATGCACACATCATTCGTTTGCCCAGTAAAAATTTTTATTTATTTAAAACTTAAATTCAATTTGATTTATTGTTTGTAAAAATTTATCTCACAACTTTTAAGTTTTAATAAATATTTAATTTAATTAATTTATTTCTCTTGATTTCAACTGAACACAATGAAAGCTAAAATTCGATGAGGTCATTTACATTATTCTGCAGCATAAATGGATAGATTCCATCAGGACCAGGAGATTTGAAGGGGTTAAAGGAATTTATGGCCCATTTCAGACATCTAATTTTTACCATTTTCCAAGCCAGGATCCAACTATATCTGTATTTTGAGTGACAGTTAGTTGTTCTTTGATCTTAGCAGTGGAGCTAATGCTCGGAAAATGTTTAAAAACAGATGTTACGCAGTTTCTTCCACAGATGCCGTATGCCTCCCAGTTTGCATAAGCAGTTAGTCCGGTTGATATTTGGGTTATTTTAAGAGTGCTTTTTGAAGCCTTACTGCCACATAATAACTCTCAATTGACTCATAAAACTTTTTCCAATCGTTCTTTTTAGCACTCCGGATACTGGATTTATATTTCGTTTACGCTAGGTTTTATAAATTTTTCACAATGCTGGATCCAGTTTTATTTGTATTTTTTGGATAATAAAACCAGAAAAGTTTGGAAAGTCTTCTTGGGAGAACTTTGGCCATTCTAAAAATTGTTTCTTGGGATAACTTCGGCCATTCTAAATATTGTTTTTTATTTAACGGATTTTGAGAAATTTTACAAATGCTTTGATGTGTTTAGATTCATACAGCTTATCATGCTCTAGAGAATCAAATTTCATTAATTTATACAACCATTGCAATGAACACTGATCCTGATAGTGCAATCACTATCAGAAACATTAGAGGAACTGCGTGCGTTACGAGGATTAATTCCGACTATTTCAATCTTGCGGATTCAAAAATGTAATTGCCCAGCCCAATAAAAATGCAGAATTGCACGCAAACGAAAATAGTAAGAAAACAGATTTGAATGAGTAAAATAAGAAATTGAGACTCTGACAACCCTTCTCACACACCACTTCAATCAAATTATTACATTTACAAAAAAACAAAAATGTTTTACACACATTGGTCGCCCAAACAAATTTATCTAGTAAGTCATCTTGACCAACTTATACTGTGCAATAAACTATGATAATAAGTAATAATTCTTCCAAATGATGCGCAAAAAGACCATGCGATTGTTGTATATAAAAAAATTATGATATAATAATTAGAGTTTGTATTTCCCGGCCATTTTTTAAATCCCTGGGAATCGGGAAGCAATCAATCCCGAGAACCCTGGAATGCCCGAGAAATATTTTAAATCTAAAATCTATTATAAAATACTCATTTTATTTGATTTTTGTTAGTTGAAATTTCATTCAAATCTTAACGTAAATTGTAAAACAATAATGGACATTAAAAACTATTGAAAACTTAATATGTTAACGTCAAACTGAGCGGAAAAAATTATCGGAATCAGATATAATAGCTAATTACCCGGGAATTCCCGACCGGGAAATCGCGGGATACAAACTGTGATCACGACATTTTATTTCACAAGATCGCCCAATTTTTATTTAAAGTAATAAATATAATTTTCAGATATTGTCAAAAGCATAAATTTATTTATTATTTTAAAAAAATGACTAATTTAATCAAATAAGTATAGTTGACTACATTGGGTTAGCTTTAGCAGCTTATGAAAAATTTGGCAGCAAATGGAGCGCAATCTCAGGATGAAATAAAAACAATATTTGAAAATAAGTATATTATTCGTATTATCGAAAGCACTCACTGTACATTTATTTACCCTCAAAAGTAGATATTTCTTTTAAACTATTTTTCGTTTAGGCTAATGCACAAGTGTTGTTATTTTGTGGTCGGTAAACGGCATTATTGTCTTTCTCCACTGAGGTCAAAGTAGTCTGGACACGGCCGTGAATATAGCAGTTGGAATAGTGAATCAAAACATATTTGCAAATCTAAATTACATGAGGGTTTAATTTTGAAACCCTAACGTTATAGTGGTGAACGCATTAAAATTCATTTACGAATATACGATTTAGATTCTGCTTCTGACTTATTTACAAATTATCAATTGCTTATTGTAATCATAATTCATAATATGTCTAGTTCATTGTTCTAAAATTGTTAATTATTGCTTAAAAATGCAGAAAACTGTTAAAATTTGAATAAAATTTCAACAAACAAAAATCAAATCAAATGATTATTTTATAATATATTTTAGATTTAAAATATTTCTCGAGGATCCCGGGATTGAGTGCTTTTCAATTCCCGTTTCTCGGGGCTTTAAAAACGGCTGGGAAATACAAACTCTAGTCGCGATATTGTGTTTTTTTCTGTCTATCGAAAACTCAAAAACTAGAAAGAAAGTCAGTATTCTGCTAATGCTAATCTCGCAAGGATTTCGTCAAGAGATTTCTGTTTTGTAGAAATATCCAACGTTGGTTGTAAAAAATACTTTGAAATAGGGATGCCAAAAATATATCGACATATCAATATATCTATGGTTTTTGTAAAAATATCGATATTTATGAAGGATATTATTTTACTTGATACATCGATATTAAATTTGAAGTTACTTAACGATTTTTATGCATTTGTATTATATTTTTGTTTACATATTCACTATATCCAAATTATTAATTATTTGGACTAAATGAATTAAGCAACGATATTAAGCTTTTGTTACCGGATTTATTATGAAATATGTTACAACCTTTCCTTCATTGTTAAAAACGAAATAATGATAGTGTTCAGTCATGCAATATGAAGAAAATCATTTAATATCCGACAGCCAATACGGCTTTCGAAACAAAAGATCAACTACCGATCTATTAAACTATGTAGCGCATTGTTGGAACAGCATACTTGATAAAGATGGTGAAACACACGTTATCGCTTAAGACATCTCCAAGGCATTCGATCGCTTCTGGCATGCCAACTTAATCAACAAGCTCGTTGCGTATGGTTTTCATCCTAATGTTGTGAAGCTGATTCAAAATTTTCTATTCAACCGATACATTTCCGTCTCCTTATACGGATTTTCTTCTGAGTCTAAACTAATTAATGCTGGTGTACCTCTAGGCTAAGTATTGTCCCCAACCCTATTTTTGATTTATATCAACGAATTGTTGAAAATCACCAGCAACCCAATAAATAGTTTTGCAGATGAAAGTACGCTGCACAAGTCGTTTGAGCCCCTTCCTTCAAAAGGTAAAATGCACGAACGAATTAATCCCGCCCGGATAGACGCTGCCATAAACGTGATTAAAGACTTCAAAAAGTCGCCGATTGGGGTGACCAAAACCTGGTTAATTTCAACTCTACCAAAACACAGCTGTTGATTCTTTCCAGATCAAAGATCGAGTTCCCAATGATATTTTATTCAGTATGTGTGATGAACCAATAGGTGAATGTAAAAACATTCGTTTATTGGGTGTCACAGTTTCAAATGACCTACTCTGGAACGATGATGTAATGGCGATGGCAAAAAGCGCTTGTAAAAATTCAGCCTCCTAAATAGATGCAAAAAAATTTTCACTCCATACCAATTGCTCCATGTTTATGAGTCCTATATTCGTCCCTGTATGGAGTGCTGCTGTCAATTTTGGGGTGCTGCTTCTGTTTCCATCTTGGCCCTCTTGGACTCTGCTCAAAAGCGGGCTATACGAATTGTGGGTGATCGAGCTTTGACATCAAAACTTGATTCCCTACAACATCGTCGCACTGTTGCTGACCTCGTTGTTTTTTACAAATATCGTCATCAACTGCTCAGATGAAATCAGCGGCATTATGCCTCAAACTTATTTTTACCCCCGTTCCGCTCGGCAATCGGCTACCGCAACCAGTGAAATGGTTGAGATCCCGCGCTGTCATACTGGCAGATCGCAGAAAGACTTGTTTGTCCGAACTGCATACAAATGGAATAGTTTGCCGGAACCTTTAGTCTCAGGTGGCTCCAACCATACGAGGTTTAAAAAAAGCGTTCATCAACACCTTAGAACGCCAGTTGTTGTAGGACCTAGGTCTTAAAAGGTATTTATGTGTTGTTGTGACACATATTCTAAGCCCTATTACATAATACTTTTTACGTAAAAAAAAAAATATTACAAAAAATATCGGGATATTTTCAACATTTATATAGTTCAACATTATATAAAGTTTAGTAGAATATAAAATAATTATATTGCAGTTCAATTTTATTTAATTCTGTAATTAAATTATAAGGGAAATTAATAAAAATCCCGAAAATCGGGATTAGTTGAAATAAATAATTTCCCGGGAATTTTCGTCCAGGAAGCCCCGGGATACAAACTCTAATAATTATATACTACTTGCCATAAAATTCCATACAATGTGTTTGTTTGTGCTATAAAATTAAAAATTTTCGTCAGACAACGGTTAAGAGCAAAAATAATGTTTTACTTTTTTTTTTATTCGACAGTAATCCTTCCTAGAGCGAACATCTTGTAAAGTTTTGTGCGATTATAAAAGTGTTGTATAACTCAATAGAATTGTAAAGTTTTATCTTCCACTTCCACAAAAAATATAATATAATAGAATAGAATAGATTTATATAAAAATATTAATATTTAATTTCTTTATTACAAAATATAGCAAAGTTTTTAATATTAAATAATTTTAAAATTAGTTATCCTTCCAAAGATTCAAATTAATTATCCTTTTTTCAACTGGCGATGATTTTATTTTGTGTCTGTATTTATTTGTTTTATGATTATCAAAATTTACGTATATGTGTTAAAACTTATTTGTTAATATGAAACTAAATTTATATTTTTCAAACAAACACAATTTAAAATAGAGATTGGTTGATTCCTGATATCCCTCCCCCTAAAAAAATAAATAAATCATATAGTGATTTTACATTAAATCTTAACATTAATATTAAATTTACAAAATTTTTTTATGCATTTACGTTAATGCATTTATTGTTTTTTTTTATTTATTTCGTTTTATATATTCACTAAAATTATATTATTTTATTCTTTCTTTCTTTATTTATTATTATTTAATTCATATGATTTTTTTAAGTTCAATAATATTTATTTCGTTTTATATTATTAACCTAAAGTGTATTATTTTCGTCTTTCTTTATTTATTTCTTAATATTTAATTCATGTGTTTTCTTATATTATTTTCATAATATTGATTTCGTTTTATATTAAATTAAATTATATTATTTTCTGTTTTTTTTATTTATTAAATAATACAAATCAATTTAACATCAAAACAAGAAAAACATTCTTGTTAATTTAAAATTAAATAAAAGTTAATAATTTATCAAGATGTAAGTTTAATTGAAATCTCATATTTATTCATCAAGTTTTGTATATAAGTACTTTTAGTATATAAGTAAATAATTTTAGGATTTATATATGTAGTTCTATACAGTTATTGTAAAGAACTACATTTCTTCAATTAACATGAATTGTTAAGTTTTCATGGCATTTAATGTAGTCATTACAGAAGATGAGAAAGCTGCACGATCGTAGTATCCATTAGATATTTCTTTGTTAGTAATTAAGTTTTGATGGACTATCGGCAATGCTGTTTGTAGCTTATTTCTCAATTCAAAAGTGTCATTGTAATTATAAACAGATTCTGGATTTTTGCTGAGCGAGGTAAATGAGGTGTATAAACTAAAACTAAATCATTAGGCTTAAATTTTGTAGAATATTGGGTTGAAGAATTGTATGTCAACATCGCAAAATGTATCCATTCGTCCCAATTTATTTGAGTTAAATTTTTTTATGGCGAGTACTTTACACGTAAGGTTAAACATTTTACTCATAAAATTACTGCTTTGCTCGGTCACTATAGACTTAGGAGTATAAAGATCACAAAAGAAATATGAAGTAAAAGCTTTTGAAACAGTTTTAGTTTCTTGATTCTTAAAAGGGACGTCTAAAGAATATTTTGTAAGATCATCTTGTATTGTAAGGATGTATGTGTTGATGTATGAATATTTTCTGAAATAGCCTCTTGGATGTAGTTGTTATTTTCATGGGTAATTTATTGTTTTGCAAATTTTGTTCTTTTGACAGTTTTCGCAGCTTTCAGTATATTTTTGTATTCGGGACAACATTTTAGGAAGTGGTATTACGTTTTGATTCTACAAAAAGTTTTTATAATACCCCGAAGTCATGATACTCTTCCAAAAAATTCCAAATATCCTTTTCATTTAAAAGCTCTACCACACTCGAACACGTATTATATTGGTCTTTTATATGTAGGATTGTCTCTGAAATTGTTATTATAGGAATTTTTATTTGGAGCTGTGCTTTAGTATATATCGAGTGAGTTGTCATTTAAAATGGTAGTGGATGTATTGACAATTGAAGATGTATAAGAACATTGTTGAGGTCACTATTATCTGGCACTTTGGTTTCAATGCGAGTTAAAGCATCAAGATATGTATTTGTTTTGCCAGGTTTATAAACAATGGCATATTCATGGTCATCCATTTCAATTCCCCAACGAATAAGTCCAACTAAAAGGTTTGCACTTTTATGAAGCCATATTAATGGTCCTTTTCGATTGTGAATTTCCGTCCGTATATATATGGTTTAAATTTTTTTAACGGCTCATATTATCGCTAATAATTTCTTTTCAATCACGGTGTATTTTCTCTCAGCAGAATCTTACAACCTTCTATAGGTTAGTCTGTTGTATCCCGTTACTGCGATAATATGGCATCAATTACCAAATCACGTGCATTATAACTAATCACTAATGGAATTTTATAGTCTCCAAAAATAAGATTGGGTGACAAAATACGAGCAAATTTCAAAGATTCAAATGAAATTTCGGTTGACATAACTCGTTTAACTCTTCAAACCAATTTATTAAACAAATTCAATATTTTGTTAATATCCTGTATAGACTTGCTTCTAAACCGTCGTAGTATTCTTGAATAAAAATTAAATTTGCAGAAAAAACATCTTATTAGTATACGAATGGTCTTAGCGAAAATCTTAGCAGTATACGGATGGTCAGGAAATGTAGTTAAGGGTCTAAGTAATTAAGAAAAAATCAACCGAACTGTATAAAAGTCCCGGAGAGGGGTGGGGGTCGTAGTATATACGTTTTTGGGGGTTTGTATAAGTTTTTTGTGTTTTGCGACTAAATGTTCTTTTTTGTGTTTCAAACAGTCCCAATTTTTTTCAAAGCGAAATCTCTTTTTCGAGAGACGAGACGCGATAGCGTCGAGTGGAATAAGTTCAGGAACGCAAAAACGTTTTTACCACGCGTAGAGAACGCTGTTTTTCTACGCTTGTAAATATAAATGATAATATTTACAAATTTATCTACTAAAACCTTACAAAACGACATATCTAAATTTGACTGTGTAAAAAATAAACAATTATGTATCGCATTTTTACCAGTGTAAAATAATGTTATTATTGTGTTGGCCTAGAGATGGAATAATAACAGGCGAACACAATAATAACATTATTTTACACTGGTAAGAATGCGATATATAATTGTTTATTTTTTACTCAGTCAAATTTAGATATGTCGTTTTGTAAGTTTTCAGTAGATGAATTTGACAATATGAATAATGAAAATAGTTCATATATTTTCTCTAAAAACTTTTACAGATATTACAGATATTTTTTTTACCGTCTGGAAGTCATCGTTTAAAGTATAAATTTAAAAAATTGTAGGTAAAGTTTCAATTAAAAACAAATAAAAATAAATTTTTTAATAAAATTTATTTATTTATTTAATAAATTTTTTTTTATTTTTTTTTTTTGCGGAAAGAACTCAGAGAATATATTTTATATCTGACAGTTAATTATCGAAGGAAAAAATTATACGATATATCTGATACAAATTTTATTTTATCGCTCCGACTTCTCCGATATAGAAAAAAACACACTCATTATTAGTTTAATTAATTAATTGCACACAGTTGATATAATGATTAGTTTCGATTCGATTCGATCAAAATATTCAAAATATTCAATCCCTTCATAATACTACGATATTGACAGAAATAAACACAGCAACAGAAACAGTCAATCAAATTCAATCTCAAATATTCAATTATTTATGCAATCCTTTAAATAACCACCCACCTGTAGGCGACCACCGAAACTTATTTACTTTCAGTCCTAGTGACTGAAAACATTTTCAGTCACTACTTAGAAAAAGTTTCCCTTTCACATAGGTTTTACTATATATTAAAATGACATTTTCGTAGCTTGAAGTAGAAAAAAGCGTTAATTCACATACGATACTATGTTATACAAGTAATTTACATATTCTTAATTTACATATACCTAACTAATCTTGGCTTTCAAAGTACCGAAACCATCGTTTAAACTGTGGTGATTATTTTGTGGTGAAAATCTTTTCTTTAAATTCGTTTTAAACTTTTAGCAATAGATTTAAGTTTTTCTGGGAAAGGAAAAAAACCAATTATAAGATAACTCATAATTAAAAATTATAAAATCATTATTGGCCAATAAACATTTACCTGATCTTACAGAAAGTTTTTACAATACAAATGCAGACAAACAAACAATTACCAAAAATGGATTAAAAATAATAGCTTCTATTTACAAAAGTACTATAATTATAAATACATCTCTATAAACACATCTCTATAAATACATCTCTACACGATTGAAGATTTGAACTCTACCAAGCGGCTTCTGTAAAATCATCATTTCATTTGGAACAATTACCTTTAACTGAAAGAGCAGTTAAGCTACTTTTTTACATGGTTTATTTTCAAATACAAAGTTGGCTTGGTCATCAATTTACAGCTACAGATTGGGGATGGAAACATCCCGTTAATGGTATCGTACCTATATTTACAGAACAAGAATTAATTCCCGAAAATTTATTGAAAATTATCTGCGACAGCTGCGAAAAAGGATGCGGTAATAACTTATGTGAGTGTCGCAAGCATGGCTTAAAGTGCACAATCTTGTGCATAAATTGTCACGGTTCTGATCTGTGTTCTAATGCCGAAAAATTCTTATACGAAAAATTTTGTAATCTCGAGGACATCGAAGACGAAGATAGTATCCACTGTCTAATAAATAATAATAATGAAAATAATGATACTGAACTGGAAAATCCAGAACAGCTCCAAGGAATTGAAGATGTAGAAAATGAACATGAAGAAATCGAAAGGTTGATCGATTCTGGCGATGAAGCCCAGAAGAAAAAAAGATTTCAATGAAATTATTTTACTTTTAATTTTTGTATTTTGTCATCAAATCACTTTGACATGATAATTTGTAGATACTTACGAATCACAAGAAATAATAAAAAAAATTTCTCAGTCACAGCCTTTGTGTTTTTTGAGTTTTTACCGTTAAATAGGTTTAAATGATGATTTCGGGACTTTGAAAGCCAAGATTAGTTAAGTATATGTAAATTACTTGTATGACATACTATCGTTTGTGAATTAACGCTTTTTATGAATGCAAACGTTTATTTACAACAAAGAAAAAGAAATTCATGATTTAAAATTAGTTTTTTCGGTTTTTCGCTTTTTTGACGAAATTTTTGTACATAAACAATATTATATTTTTATTTTATATTAAAGTTGGGATTTCAACAAAAAAAATGAGCACTGGTAAAGTTCAAAAGTTAAAAAATTTCCTAACCAAATTTTTCGATTGAAAATTCAGTTTTTTTTTAATTTTCTTCATAAAACATCTAAAATTAAATATTTCGCTTTGAAAAAATTTGGGACTGTTTGAAACACAAAAAAAAACATTTTCACCGATTTTCATGAAAATATAAAAACTTTTGCGATAGTTATAAAAAAAAACAAAATAAACGGTTTTTTGCATTTTTCTCGATAATTTTGTGGTTATGGTCAATAATGTCTTCTAAAAAGGTTTAGACTTTTTTATTATCTACAACTTTTAGTTATAAATTTCTTCAATAGGATGCAAAGTTTAATCGCAAAACCCAAAAAACTTATACAAACCCCTAAAAAACGTATATACTACGACCCCCACCCCTTTCCGGGACTTTTACTCAGTTCGGTCGATTTTTCCCTAATTACTTAGACCAAGTACTAATGGACCGAAAAGCATGTTTTTTATCATGAAATTTATAGATCTGATAAGTTTTGGTAAATAATTTTCAAAAAAGCCTTAAGGTAAATTAGAGCCTTAAGAAACTCATATAAGAAAAACAAATATAGAAGTCCGTCACTATTGAGAATAACATGTTTCTGATTCCACTGTAATAGTAAGGAAACAGATGTAGAATATATGTTAGTATGTGATATGATAGATCGAATAATCCGAAAATTTTTAATTTTAAAGTATCCATTCAAAGTTTGTGTAAAGTAGAGAGTAGGGTTTCTCAAACGGGATCCCGGGGGTAAATTTTTATCCCGTTTTCCCGGGATTTCATTCCGGGATCCCGGGTATCCCGCTAATTTTTATTAACATTTGTTTTTACTTTTTTCAAAGATATTAAAAATTTTCTCACTCGAAAATCGAGTAGGTTTTATTTCTTTTCCCTCTGTAGTAATTAATTTCGTTCAAAATTAGGAAAATGCTTTTTTGACACATATGGTGTCATGGTTTTTTTTGACACACATAAACACAACAAATTAAAACCAATAAAACTTAAAATAGGTAGATTTTTCTGAGAAATCTACCTAAAACTTGAGCTTCATTTCTCTTAATTTATGTTTAATGGTTCTCTTGTGAAAGCGATTAATAGAGGAACGAGACATGTTTACAATATGATTTGCAATGTCGTCTGAGTTAAAGCCATCCAGCTTCCGAAGAAGACTCCAAGCTGCCCTACTAGAATGGGAAAAATCAATGTTTTCAGCTGCGTTAATCCACTTTTGTTTCCTCGCGGTGTCCAGTGAGTATATTATGTCATCAACAACGTCTGCTTCACCACTACTAAGGTGCTCCTCAAATAATAAATGTATCGCTCTCTCTACTCCAACCAGGAATGTATTCTTTATTTATTTATTTATTTATTTTTGTTGCACCAAAGTATAATTCTTCACCGGAAGTCTCTTGGGATGCACTTCTTTGCAGTTAAAATGATGGCTCCTACGAACCTACCGTAATTTTTAGGAATGTGTTGGATCTAGTGAATCACTGCATCCAACTCCGACCCATATTTAGTCCAGTCAGTTTTGTTAAAATTGCATCTAGGTGGAGGAGTAGAGTTTACGTGTAGGATTTGGAGACCTACCTCAAAAATTACTGGTTGATGTTGAGAGTGTGGAAAACTTTGTAAGACAGCCCTAGATATTGGAATTGGGTTACGTTGTTCGTTTTTTTTGGAAACACAGAGGTCGGGATTGTAATAACTTTGCCATCTAGCAGATCTAATTAGGTTTTCATGTCTTTCGTATCATATACCAGGAACATGTTGTCGATTGGTCCCGTTAGTTAGTTGTATACCATTGGGATTGTTATTTGAGTAGCACCACTGATTGTGATGGTTATTAAAGTCACCAACCTATATTGCTGGGTGGTGAAATAATGGTAGAATATCAGCTGGCCACGCTGTATATCAACAATAATAAGATGTATATCGTTCTCCATCTGGTATAAGTAAATGGGTGCAGCTCATGATTTCCTACTTAATATACGTGCCAGATCCATATGTTTGATAGTAAATAGCACTAATTAGTTTATAACCAACAATTTTTCCTCTAGAGGTAAGTTGCACTTCATCTGTTGCATGCGGTTCCTGCCGGAATTACAACGTTGATATCGAAATAATAACTTTAATACTCTTTCTAAGTGTTCAGCTTTTGACTTGCTAATGCTTTCAATGTTCAATTGTAAAATACGGACTGAGGGTCCAATATTTTTTGTCTTATGGTGCTGAGAAGTACCGTTGTTATTGTGATTTTGATTTGTTTGTATCACAGAACATGTATCATATGACGTTAAAAACATCACAAAAGAATTGGTAATTTTTGAAGCAACTAAGCAGAGTACAAATAATTTAGATACAATGCACTAATGACTATCACACCGACATCAATTGAATCGGAAAGAGCTTTTTCTGTGGCAGGATGTTTCGTTACGAAAATTTGGACAAAATTGAATGATGGCGCCATTGGTAAAATTAGTATTATGAATTTATTTTTGTTTTGTTTTTATGTATTATTTTATATTTAATTTTTGAAGTTTTTCTCATTAAAAATAATGGAAATTTAAAAATCAATAGCGCATTTTTGGTGTTGTTTTAATTTTACACATTTTTCTATCACCCAATTAGAAAAATCTAGCTTTTTAGCGTTTCCCGGGATTTCCCGGGATCCCGGGAATTTAACATCTTTTGTCCCGGCTTCCCGGGATTTGAATTACTACGGGAAATGAGAAACCCTAGTAGAGAGTGGCAAACGAATGGACGACAAGGAGACAACGGTTTGAGCATTATAAACCTAGCTGTATTTCTATATTAACACTTTGACTGGGCTAGATGTTTGATTCGATAGAATAGAATTTTTTTCAATTGTGAAGCAAATACATGTTACACCTCCTTTTATTAAAACAAAACAAACTCTACAAAACGATTTGTAAAAAGTGCTGCTTTGCATCGACTGTAGAAATAATCAATCAAAATTTCATACAACATGATAAAATTGATATATTTATTATTATAATTTTTGTGTGCACTTCATATATTATTTTTTATCAATCTACCTACTATTAACTACATCACTTCACTTAGACCTCTTATTATCACATTTAATGATATAGTGATTTTTTTGGGTGATTGATAATCAAAATTAAAAATTGATGAAAACATTATTATCACTAAAAATATTACAATAAATAAAATAACTCTTCGCCATTAAAGATTTTATGAGAGGGAAAAGATTTTGCGTAAACGAAGGTAACTAAAATTAATTCTTTTGTTTTATTTTTTCAACCAAAATAAAACGTTCATGCAGGTTGGATGTGCATACGGAACGGAGAAACTTTTTGTAAATTACGTGAATAGAATTTATAATATTTTTGATATTGTGTTTAGTCAAGGTAGAGATTACTCGAATGAAAATATAAGTACAAGATGTTTATCATCCTCAAGATGCTTGTGATATTTTGTTGATGTATATAAAAATCGTTATTAATTAAAATCAAAGATGAATTTGTTTGATTTACCGCTAATAATATTTATGGAAAGTGTTCAGTAAGTAATAGGAACAAAATGAACAAGAGAATGTCTACATCATCGATAGAACAATCAAATCACCTCTATCCCTCTCTTTAAAACTATCATCTTATATTCGTATTTTAAGACTTAGCTGTCTGTGCAAATTAACTTTTGTTAATCTCAATTGAAATCACAATGTGAAATGTCACACCACACTCAACAAGAGACCATGTCACTTCACGACTTCCGACACTCTCACTAAGAATTTCCACCCAACTAGGGTAAGCGGGATCGTAAGCTCCGTTTAAAATACGTCCGAAGGACCCCTTCTACCTTTGCAGTTCTAAATTAAAGCCAAGAACTACTCAAACATACTTTTAGTCAGTACTCACCAACAAATACACAAAAATAATATATAAGCACGAGAACTGCCTGTTCGTCAGGACAGGACGTACAAGAATCTTGCCTTTCGCCCACAAAAAAAACTAAACAAAAAAAAATTTTTTACGCATCAGAACTTAAAAAAATCTTGCCTTTTGTCCAGACAAAAACTTATAAACAAAACCTCTTAACACAAATGTTCTATGTGCGTCAGGACTTACAACACATCTTGCCTTCTGCCCACAGAATAACACAAAAAATCGTACAAAAACAAAAAATTTTCAAAAAACTTCATATTTGATATTTAAAAATTCATATTTAAATTTTCATATTTAAAAATTCAAAACAAAAGCAAAAAAATATCAACAAAAAATGTGAAAATTTGAAGAAAAAACTAATAAAATTTCAAACTCAAGAAAAGATCTTTCCAAAATAAAAACAAAAAAACTTTAGTTTGAGAAAAAAACACGACGAAAAATAATAAAAATAAGCTTTTCAAAGAATCAAAAAAAAAAAATAACATCAAAAAAATAGAAATAAACTTTTCAAAAAAATAGTTTTGAAATATCTTAAAAAAACTGGAAAATGGACGCAGTAGCAAAAAATAATTTGAAAAATCTTAAAAATTTAAAATAACTTTAAAAATTTCAAAATAAAACAAATACGAAAAATTTGAAATTGACAAAATTTTAAAAAGATCTTAAAATTAAAAATTCTTAACAAATGTACAATCAAAATATTCAAAAACAAAATTTGAATCCACTTAATTTCACCTGATTTCACAAAACTATTTCAACAAAACAATTAGAATTAAAATTATAGAATTACTAAAATAAATACAAAAAAATTATTTAAAATTTAAAACCCTACAAGATTTCAAAATTTAAACTAAGTTATTTAAAAATATAAAATTTAAAATTATCTAAAATATCAACATTTGAATTCAATTTACAAAATTTACAAATAAATTGAAAAAAAATAAATTAAACAGATTACCAAAAATTGACAAACAATTATACATCCAACTAATTAATTAATTGCTGGATTAGTTAATTAAGTACAAAATTTCTAACAACTTTGAAATTTGAAAATAAATTCAAAAATTATAACAAAAAAACCATTGAACATTAAAAAAACTGCAAAAACTTGCAGAAATTACAAAAGATTTTCAAAAATTACACAAGTTTACAAAAAACTACTCAAAATTTTTCCAAAAATATTCAAAATTAAATTTAACTAAAATTCTAAGATTACACAAACTTCTCAAATAAACTTCAAAATAATCTAAAAATTAAAAAATAGAACAAAACTTCAAAATTCAACAAAATTAAAAGAATTTATTTCAAAATTTTCCAACAAAAACTTACAAAACTTCCAAAAAATTAGGAGGAATTAGACAGCTCAACCAGTTCAAAAAACTATTTGGCTACCAAAACAATTTTCTAACGGGCATTTGATAGACTGTCCAGGTGATGACATCAGTCCAAAATGGAAACACAAGAGGAAACAGACAAATACATCTCTGTTATGGTCCACAAATATTATCTCCAAGAACATCCTAATAAGCTATGCTCTAATGAACAAAACTGAAGACAATGGTAAAAACAATTTAGATGAGCATAGCAATTTAAAGTTTTCATTTCGCCGTTGACCCAAGACTTGACGAAACATCATAAGACTGGCCGAAACCACCAATGACCAACAAAGTCTATCACCTGTTGTTCGTTAATTCAACTTCCCCGACGTTATAAAATCTTTACTACACCTCGGAGTCCACGGGATTGAAAAGGCCAGATAAGCCTAAAGTTTAATTTTGAAGTTTTGTTGTAATTTTTGAATTTTTGGAATATTTTGCAGTTTATTTGAGTCCTAGAAAATGGCGAGTTTTATTGAAGTTTGTATAATTTTAGAATTTTAGTTGTGATTTTGCACCAAAGGGTTGAAATGTTTTTGAAAATGTAGATATACATTTCGAATTCCGCTATAGTACATATATTACTTAGTTTTATGCACTCAAAAAAATAAAGGAAACTTTAAACTATAATCTAAAAGGAAATTTTTATAAATATACAACACACAAAATTTTTTGATAAAATTACAATTTTTTTCCTTCAAATCCAAAAATAATTTGTAAATCAAATAAATTTTTGGTTTTTTTAAATAATTTTTTTGTAATCTACAATATTTTTGGTACACTTACAAAAAAATTTGTGAGTTGTAAATGTCTAAAAAATTTGTAAAATTTACCTAGTTTTTTTGTGTGTGTATGTATCGAGAACGGGTAATTGAAGTACGGTGGTCGGCATTGAATATCCGAATAAAGTTCCAAATTTTCAGGATTGTTCTGGTTAATGTAACTAGCGAATACTTAGAGATCAGGTTTACCATAATCAATCCTGACACGTTGAGAACACGTGCGCCTTGTGTTTATTCCGACTAGATTCAGTATGTAGATTTGGTAGTTTTATCCTTGGCCATTTACAAATGCTAGATACACGTTAAAGTTTTTGAATGAACGCAAACAACTGTAAGATGTAAAGTGGACTCTGACAATCCAAAATATTATGTAAAGATAAACCTCATCACCACCCCTACATCAAAAATGATTAATGATTATGAAGTTCCAACAAAAGATTTTTAAGTTGTATGTATGTGATTGCATTTGTAATGATGTGTCCATATTTCCCCATTTTTTTAACGATACAATTTAAATGAAAAAAAATCAGAATTCAAATAATTTAAATATTTGACGTACATATAAAAAATAAGATTATTTTCCATAATTTTTTTAATGTTATAAAAAACAAATTTATATAAGTAAACTGACATGAAAAACAACAAACAAAAACTATTAAATAAATATAATAATTTTTTAAATCACTAAAATTAATTATTCATAGTGCTCGTTTGTTTTTTGTGTTTTTTTTCATTAACCTTACAAAACAATTTCTTTCGCACATAACTTTGGATGAATATTGATCAAACTTATCAATTTATTGCTACAAAAGTTATATCCCAAAAAAAGATATGTAACAATTCATTTTAGAAAATATAAAACCACTTTTTCATTCTTCATTTTTACTATTCTTTGTTTTATTATTATTATCTTTAAATAAATTTCGTTTTTTACTATTCGTGAAATATGCGGCTGACATTTGTGTGCAAATATGTGCTGAGGCGTTTTACAACGTGTTCACGGTATGGTGCACATCATGTGCATGATATATATCATGCATAATTTTGTGTACAGGAATTTGTAGCATGTACAATTAATGTACATTTCTTGCAATTTTACAAAATTGTTTTGCCGGTTTGCTTGATTGTCCCCAAAATAAATAGGCGGTCGTTAAAAACTCTCATTAAAAATTGTTGCAGTAAAACAAATAGGCGATTATGGAATAATACCATACAAAAATTATCGTTGCATCAAAATAAAAGGCGATTGTTGAATAAATTATATAATCAAAAAAAATAGTTCCAATAGGATGAAGTCGTAACTGCTTTCATTTAAAATTACTATTATTTGTAAGAGAACTACCACAACTGCAATGGTTTTAACTAGTTGATGAGGATTTTCTTGATAATGATGTTTATCCGTTAGTTTGAATATTAAGATCAGTAACATAATGACCTTTAGAATAAAATGGATTACTATTAACATGTGACTCTCAAAAGAAATATTTACAAAACCGTCACAAACCCTGTTATTATATAATTTATTAATGTTTATTAATAGAACAATCAATATCGATATTGCTAATATTTAACTAAACAAAATGTTGTAAATTATTATTAACAATATAATCACTTTTATCATCCAAACCATTGTTACTCACGGTTGATGACCATACGTTGTTAACCATTGTTAATGTTGACCGCTCGATTTTCTTAAGGTTGTTGAAGAGGTTTTCGATGCAATACAACCCCAAATTAAATCATTCATGTAGATGATGAAATTGAAAATAACATCTTCGAACAATGACGATCAATGCGTATCACCTTTCTCTTTGATTTGATTAATAAGACTTCACCATTCTTCACCGAATTAAAAATAAATTCTATTTACCGCTAAATTCATTTTCGTACTTTATCTAATTTCCTTAAAAAATGTTACAATTAATTAACTAAATTATTCTAAGTTTTTCTAATTAAAATATAAATATAAATTATAAAAAAAAATTAATATTATTTCCAAAACAAGGAATTTCCAAACACTTGTTTATAGTAATTTAAGCCACAAAAAATTAAATCACCTTTAAAGAAATGAGGATCTTCACGAACTGTCTCTAATAAAACATTTCACAAGATTATATTCGCAAATTTTAATGAAGGCGAATCAAAAAATAACAAAAAACCCGTTGAACTTATTGTTACGATTTAAGAATCAACCGCTTCGAAACAATAAACCGTTTCTCCATTTTGCTGGAATTTTTCAGAGACTCTATAGTAGTAGTATTAGAGCTTCAGCTGCATTTGCAGGAATGTTGTCGATAACGAATGCTTTGTAGCACTTGTATCTAATTTCTAACTTCCGTTCCATGGGTTGATGGTGTCTACAGTTTCATTATAGCTTCCATTTGGAAGGAGGCTCAACATTTTTATTTTATTTAAATTTTTTTTCAGCTCTTTTCAAAGTATTCTTTCCATCAAAGACAAACCTGCTACCTTGCATATATGAAAAGTTGATTTGTGATACATAAGTTTATGAGTTTTGAAAAACAGCTTTAAAAAAACCAGCTGTATTTTGTTCAGACGCTTTCTAAAGGTTTACCGTGACCCAGCCATCGGTTCGATTTTAATTTAATTAGTCCACTTAAATGTAGTTTATAAATAACTAAGCGATTCCGTGATACAAACGGTTTAGATACTTAAGCTAAAGAAACTTTTCATGTTTCATTAATTCCTTCTTTTGATGTTGATAGCATTCATTAATCGGTGGTAACCGTTATCTTTTGTTCACTGCCATTGACTTAGCAAATCTTAAAAATTATTTGTTGGAAAATATTTTTTCTCAAGCGTTGCTTTAGACTAACCGAAACTGTCCCTTGGTCTTCAATCAAGAGACGTAATTTCGTTTGGATTTTATTAAACTTATATTATACTTATAAGGTTTGACGTCTTCTGGGGATGGCCGGTAGGTACCAGAGATTCTCCCAAATTATGTAAATACTGTAACATCCATAAACGATATATTGAAGAAAGGTCCAAAAAATCTAAGTTGTGCTTTGGAAGCCCAATTATGCTTTAAAAAATCTGAAACCTCTGTTGACTTCAGGTACAGTTTTAATCACTCCTAGCTATGATAAAGAGTGTTTAAATCGGTGTGACGCTAGCCTGACAGGGCTCGGTAGTGTTTTGTGTCAAGTCGATAATGATGGTCAAGAATGTCCGATAGCCTTCATGTCGAAGAAGCTAAACAAAGCGAAAACGAAACATTCCAGTTTCAGAGCTTAAGTATCTCGCGGCAATTCTTAGTATGAAGATATTTAGGGCCTATATTGAGGGTCACAAATTAACAGACCCCTCAAGTCTGAAGTGACTGATGTCATAGAAAGACTTGAGTAGCCAACTAGGTAGGTGGAGCTTAAAGCTTTAGCATATGGAATTCAACAAAGTTCATCAGGCCTACCCTTGTTGCTCTATATCGTCTTTATAATGACGCATATACGAGGTATTTGCTGAATCAATTACTCGTCATGCAGACGATGATAATCTGAACTACGAAAACTACAGCACAAATATTTTTTTTTGTTTTAATAAAATGTGTTGTGTAGTAGAAATTACAATATGTGTCACAATAACACATAAAAACCTTTTAAGACCAAGGTCCCACAACAACATACGTTCAAAGGTGTTGATGGACGTAAATCTTTCTTTGTTTGTTTTTTTATATTTTTGGTTAAAGAATGGATAACTAAACAAAAATCCTATCACTGATAAAATATGACATAGGCCAATATTTTATGATAGAATAGAGAAAATAAAAGTAAATAGCAAATTTTTACAAAAATTTGCTGCAACAAAACTAAAATGTAGTTGCCAATAGTCCAGCCGGTAATCAAGGAATATGCCTTGATCCTGTGACGCACCGTCTTTCTTAAAGATTAAAGCCCACACATAGTTATATGAAGGCTCGTTTCTTTAAGGAGCTTCTCATCATCAACGATTATTTCACAGCTAAGATTGAGGGGGCTACCGTTGACTGAATACAGTTCATCTGCCACCACCCCTAACATGTCACCTTGGCTAGTGATATCTCACCGTTATTGGTATGTGATATCACCGGTATGTGATATCTCACGATAACTCGTATGTCAATAGCAGGGACTGGAGTACGCGGGGTTGTCACACCCGTAGATCAAAAATAAAAAAAAATAAAAAAACAATAAAAACTGATCCCTCCAGATATAGTAACTAAAGTCCAACTTTCCACCAAGGATTTTCCTTTGGTGTAACATTTGGTTGGTTCAGTTCTATAAGGATATATACCTTATCCTTATGGAACCGATACTTGCTGCAATACCGAACGAGTTACATGTGTGGAATCTCTGGTTACCAAAACCATTGATTACGGATATGATCAAGAAACATCATGATGATAATTTTCCTGCTCTTGGAGGTTTTCTTGTTTTTTTTTATTTTTTGATAAACAACAAATCCTATCACATAATATTAGAAATTATAACATAGGCCAATATTTTATGATAGAATAGGTAAAATAAAAATAAAATAAAGTACAAAAGCAACTTTTTTTAAAAATTTGGAAGACCAAAATTAAAATGGGGTTCCCAATAATCTAGCTAATGGTATACTCCTTGATCATGTGACGTACTGTCTTCCTCTATGATGAAAGTACAAATATATAGCTATATGAAGGTTCGTCTCTTCGAGCAAATAATAATATGCCATCATTTCGGAATATTCCACAGCTAAGATTGAGTGTGGTACTGTTGACTGAATACAGTTGATCCGCCAGCACCCTTAAGATGTCATCTTGACTAGTGATATCTTACTGATATTGCCAGTAGTATGTGATATCTTATGTTAACTAGTACACCAATGGCAGGGAAAGGAGTACGCAGGCTTGTCACACCCGTTGATCAAAAATACAAAAAAATTGCAATAAATACGAAATTATTCAATTTCAAGTACAGTAATATTAGGCGGCAAATGAACAAGAACAAGATGGTAAAGTTAAAATTTATAGTTTTTTACTTCTTTTTTCTCATTATGTATCTCATTGAAGATCTTGATATGATATATGGTTTTGCTACGTTTTTGACTTCTTTTGGCGAGATAAAGCTAAATAAATTACCATGGTCCTACATCTCCTTCCCCTCCAAAATATCAGTCGCATTATATTTTGTTTTTAGTAAAAAGTGTTGTGTTTCATGAATTACAATATGTATTGAGAGTTAGATAGTAAGATATGTAAGATCTCGTTCTCCCAACAATATGCCCTTCTATTCAAATTATAGAATAAACAATTATGCACATATTACCAACGTCGTTAAATGAAAGGCAATTTAGCAAAATTTTCTACCAAAGATCCGCAATTCTTTTTAACAAATGGTCCGACAAACACGTGGCAGTTGCAGTGTGATTGCGAATACATTTTCGAGATAACATGAAGACTGAAGAGATGACTATTTGATTCGGTAAATTACCAAACGTGAAGTTTAAAACAAACAAGTTGGTAGATTACTCGGTAGAGATTTTGAACCAACTGTTGACTGAACTATCGAGGACTTCTACTTTTCTCACTTTTTCCAATTTAAAAAAAAGTCAGATATTCATGTGAATATGAGTTTGTGTGTGAATTTTATAAAAATGATACTTGAACTCACCAATTTTCAATTGTGTTGAAGTAAAAAAAAATATTTTTCATATGACGAACTTCAAAAAATTAAGCTTAAAAAAATATGTTTCAATTCTCCACTTTATAAAATCTCGATACAATCCTTTTCCATATCCCATTATAATTTCTGTGAAATAACTTGTGAGGTCTTTTACATCTTTGATGACAAACTAAAAATGAGATAATAACAATAAAAATAAACAAATAAAATAAAAAACCGTCTCCGAATATTCCGGAGACATAAAGTTGTTAAATTTAAAAAAAATCGAAAAATGTATCCTAAAATTGTTTACATTTAAAATTCACACATTTAATTTTAATTTTTTTTGGTTTGTAAGACCTTAAGATATCTAACATAATCTTTTGATCCTTTTCCGATAATGATCAGCTCAAATGTTGGTTTAGTTATTAGGAGACGGACAAACTAACAAAATTAATTGAATTTATTTTATGGTAACTCCAGTAGCTATTATGTACCTGGTTTTATTATTTTGATTTTTAAAGGAATTGTTGACATTGCATTGGGTAAAGAATTTCATTTGTTTGTTATATGTGAAAAGTGGATAATAGTATGTTAGAATATTTATCACCTTAATATCACCAACTTGTTTTTTATATAAGTTTCAATGAACTATCTTAAAAATCTTATACAAATGACTTGTCATTATATAAACATTTTGATTGACGTTTTTGTTCAATATTTTAAGTAGAGAATGTCAAAAAGTACACAATTTCTAGAATATGTACTGAGAATGTAACTCGTTTGAAAAATACATTTTTAATTTGTGATAATTCATACGAACATTTTAAAGTCAATAAATCATTCTAACAGAATCAACAAGAAGAAATCGTTACCAGATACAATGTGTCCTATATCAAAGTTCTAATATGTGTAATCTACTTTTTAGTTTTTACCAGTACCATTAGCGTATGGGTTCTGACTGCTTGGTTGCTAGCAACAAAATGACAATTCTCTTATTTCGATAATTTTTACTCGAGCTAACGTCTGCGCGTCTTTTAGAGGCGCTGATTTTGGTCTGGCAGAGGTTAGAGTAGGTGGCTATTGTTTCGCATACTTCCCGGGGATGAGGACGAGAAACAGAGGCGTCAATTGGGTAGGGCTGGGGGGGGCATTGGCCCCCCCCCAAGGATCTGATACTATCAATACATCGATTCAATAAAACTATCCAATCGTGATAGAATTATACACTATAAAAATTTCAATGCACTGTTATTTTGTAAATTCGTCTAATTTTTAGAAGATTTACTTAACTAATATACCAATTTTATCGCATACTATTAATTGAAATATATCTGATAATATAATTATTACGTTACATACTATTTTGGCCCGACTAAAGTACAGTTCACCGCAATATTCAAACCGTTATCGTTCTTTGTATCAAGGACTATAGCGCCACCGATACGAAAGGCGGTCGTATTGCTTCTAATCTTCTGATGAAATCAGTTTTATAAACAAAACACGATCGTTCTTCCAAAAACGCCGTGGGTATTGTCGCCGTATTGTGACAAAATTCTATCGTACTATAAGGTGCGCTTTTAGAAGAACGATTGTGTTTTCTTTATAAGATATTCGTGTCTGAGCCACGTCTGAGCCACGATTTCATTAGTATAGCGTTCCTCGAGAGTTCATAGTGCAGTATTTAACATTCAAATTTCAATTGTTATTGGCCATTGGTAATTTATATAAACTTAAAAGTAAGTACATGCAGGAGAACACAACCTAATTATACCCCACTTATTTGGAGAACCCTGACTGTTTGGTCTTGTTTTTTATCTATATCAGATTGTACAAACTTTGCAAAACTTTTTTAAAAACAATAAATTAAAAACAATTCTAAAATGTAAAATCCTATAACATATCAAAAGTTTTCTTGATAGTTGTGCTAATTTTTATAAAATGAATGAAAATAATTACGGGAGTAATTTAAATTTATTGGGTTATTTCCAGTGATTTTATAATAGTGAATGTTTTATAATAGACAAGCAATATTTTCTAACGACACGAACAAATATTTAAGTTATGTAAATATTTTCAAAGTATGTTATGAAAACTTGCTGTCAAATTCATTTTATGAATTTTTAATTCATAAGATAGCAAAAATTATATGTTTGGTTGGTTATAATAAAATCCTAAACGTCAATCTTTGTTCATTTTTTTTATACAGTCACAGGGAGGGAGCAACTATTATTTTTTTGTGGTAGGTTTTTCTTATAGATTTAAAAGAAGCTCGCAATAATTGTACAATTTTGAATCAAATGAAAAATTTGCGCACGTTTATGGGTAATAAGCTGACCAGACGTCCCACGCTGCGTGGAAATGTCACACATTTTATTGCGTTGTCCCACGGAGAAATCTGTCCCACGAAGCGTCCCACGAAACAAATATTTCCACCACATTTGCCCGCATTATCGAAATAATCATCTACCTACGTATAGTTTGCGCAATATCTTAGTCAGAGCAATGGCTTCACAGTTTTTTCTTGCAGTTTGTATAATGTTATGTATATGTTGATTTAACCATATTGAGAGAACAAACCAGTGCAATATTATTATGAAAAATAAAATACAAAATATTTTACTTAAAAAGATGCAGTTTTACGTATAAATTCATAAACATTTAAATTTTTAAACCAGAGTTTACGAGTCTTTATTCAAGCACTCATTTCAATCCTTTGAAATAATATCCAAAAATTAAAATGTTCATAATTTGAATATCGTTCTTACTCGTAAGAGTAAAATTTTTGTTTTTTCGATTTTACTCCTTTGGAGCAGATTACATTTTCTAGTTCTTTCATTCGATTTGTAAAAGAAGAAAATTAGTCACTCTACGTCATCCTTTATATTCTTTTTTCTAACAATGCATGAATAATTGAACGAATCAAGCATTTAACGTTGAAAAGCATCAAATTTGACGCAAAAGTAAAAGTTTTGAGTATTTGAAAGAAAGTATTTATTTCAATTTAGTAACAAGAATAATATTTTATTATTTTCACTCCTGTTTGTGCGAGTGTTATATTTTTTTTAAGCTACGCACTGCAAGGACAAAGTAAAAGAGTGATATAAGTAGCGTTTCAAACTCTGTTTAAAACACACTTTAACTAGGAAGCTCAAAAGTAAAATTATTATTTTCTAATATATAATTTTTTTTCTCAATAAAGAACAAACAAAGCAAACAGCATAAAAACTTGATAAATGGTATAGATTTGCAAAAGATAGAACGAGAGGTATACTGTATACCTCTTATACTTACAGAATACAGAAAAGATATTAATTATTTAGTAAAATTAAAATAAATTGTTTCAATTGTTTTACAGTCTTTACTTGTGTAACAAAAGTTTTAAGCTACTATAAAAGGTAAATTTATACTAATTTTTAAAATTATATTTAAAAAGTTCTCCTGCAAATCAAGACGGATAGAAAACGTTTACGTAAATTCTTATACGATATTGAATTGGACTATCCTTTTATAAAAAAAAATCAAAATATAACGACGCAAAAGTTTAGTGTATTACCAGTCGGAGTGAATTTGAATATTAACAGTGGACATTATGATATTAAAAGACATAGATAAAGATAAATATAAAAAAGCGTTGCTATAAGCCGCCAGCTCCACTAGCTTGAACAAGTTTTGTTGTTATTTTGTTTTCTTGTTGTTATTTAACATTGACAAAAAGTTAGTTGCAATTTGCGCTGATAACACGAACACCAATTTTAGTGGTGTCACGTCAAGGGGTGAAAATTTAAAAAAAAGCTATACTCGAATTTGAACCAGAATGTGTATTGAGTATTGGATTCGCAGCCCATATTCTAAATAATGCAATAAGAAATGCTGCTGATTTAAATGGCAGGTTAAAAAAATTTGGATATTTTACTGTCTTTACTGGAGACGTTGAAGGAGTTCTGCGGCAAAACTAATGTCGCACATAACCAACTTATTGGATACAGTGAAACTCGCTGGCTGGCGGTAATGCCAGCACTAGAAAGAATTTTGAAAACGGACGAAAAAAAGCTGTAAGCACATTTTCTAACGGTTGAAAAATGTCCAATTAAAATAAAAGAATTTTTTGAAGAATTAAATAGTAAACAAATAGTAAAGGAAAGCATTAAATAGTAAATTTATGCACAATCTAGTTAGCACGTTTTTACTGTCCCACTTTCTCGCAATAGAAATTCTAATTAGTTAGTATTTGAAGAATGTTTGCATTTTGTCCCACATTTTAACGATTTGGCTCTGGTTAGTTTAGGGTAGACATAACTCTTTCTCTCTGAGACAAATAAAGGAAAACAAACAAACAAAAAAACGATCCGACATAAGAGGAGTCACGTAGGGATTGCAATCCTGTGGTGTTTTATTTTTCCTGGCACTATGTGACTTATAAATTTTAAATCTCGGGATGCCCGGAATCTAAAAAATCGTATAGAAAAACCATCCTTTTTTTCTATGCTGCACGATCTGCTGTCGTTTACAAATTCGCTCTCTGAAAAGTTACAAAGCAAAGATATAATAATTTCTAGCACAAGCGCTTTAATTAAAACTACTATCTTGATGCTTAAACAAAGCAGAAATGATACTAAATTTAAAATTATTTTTAACAAAAGAAGGGATTTTGCAGAACTTTGCGGCATTCGCTTCGATGAAACAACACCAGAACACTAGCATAGTAACCAATGTAGCTAAGAAGCATTTTATTTTTATTTCTAAGTCGATGCATTTAAATGCATTTAAATATATGTGTGTATAAAAACGTGTATGTTATGTTTTACGAAAAAATTTTTTTTATGTCATTTAAAATCTCGCCCCCCCCCAAGATTTTGGTGAAATGACGCCACTGACGAGAAACCACCAGAAGTGGTAGAGATACTCATCAAGTATTGCAACAATAACCACTATAAGCTAACCATATTAAGAACTGGCATGTTTCGAAGGAAGCTTCTATGTCTGATCATACTTTTATATGTTTCAACATAGAACACTACCCGAAGAGCATTCAATACTTTAAAAACCCGATAAAAACCAACTGGGAACTTTACACAACATATCTGCATAATAATTTAAATAGTTGCAGCAGTATCAACTCCACATTTGATAATAATTTACAAGAAATTATCACTGAAGCATACAACCTTAATACTCCAATAACTCAATCCAATATATGTAGGGTTGTACCTTGGTGGAATGGTAACTTGGAGAGGAAAAGGAATAAAGTTCGTAAGCTATTTAATAGAGAAAAAATAACCAATAGTTGGATAGAGCACCGAGTAGCTCTAACCAATTATAATAAAGTACTCAGATAATCAAAAAGAAATAGCTGGAAAGAGCCCTGCAATACGATAAATAATCTGCCTGCTGCAGCTCGACTCCAAAAACTGATGTCGTCTGATCACACAAACCCTCTAGGCTCAATATGCAAACCAAATGGTACGTATACCACCAGCTGCATTGAGACGCTAGATACTTTACTTCAAACCCACTTTCCGGGCTCAATAGAATGGAGCACGGAAGAGAATGCCAACGAAGAGGTACATCTTCTAGATCCTGCAGATCATTTAGCCAACACAATTTTCACCCCCCAACAAAACGAGATGGGCTATAGAATCCTTCGGTCCGTATAAATCTCTGGGAGGTGATGGAATTTTCCCGGTATTTCTGCAAAAGGGTCTAACAATTAGCCTTCCATATCTCATGCGGTTGTTCAAAGCAAGCTTTCGCCTTGCTTACATTCCTCAGATATGGCGAGAAACTAATGTTGTTTTTATACCCAAGTCGGGAAAAAAACCAAATGAAACCAAATCATACAGACCTATAAGTCTTACATCTTTTCTTTTAAAAATAATGGAAAAGATGTTGGACTATCACATCCGTCATGTATGTCTTAAACAAAACCCTCTCAACTCTAGCCAGCACGCCTATCAGACCGGGAAATCTACTGAAACGGCGTTACACAAAATGGTGAAGTAAAATTGAGAACACCCTAAACAACAAGCAGTCACTTGTATGTACATTTATGGATATACAAGGAGCCTTTGACAAGGTCCACTACAATGCTATCATTGAAATGGCAACACAGAAAAATATAAACTCGCATATCATTGCGTGGATTATCAAGATGCTACAGAGTCGGAAGATAACGATTATTCAGGGACTGTTACTGCATCTAGAGGCTGCCCGCAAGGGAACGTGCTGTACTTACTGCTTTGGTTAATGGTAGTTGATGATCTCCTCAGCAAGCTAAATGATTCCGACTTCAACACTGTAGGCTATGCCAACGACTTGGCAGTCATGGTTACAGGGAAACATGACTCCATTGTTGCTGGTCGAACCCAGGATTAATTTTGTATCAAAGTAGTGCAACAGATTGGGACTGTCGATCAACACCCAAAAAACAAGCATTGTCGTCAAACAGGAGAAACTTTAATTTCATTTCTCTTGTTTTAAACGGCGATTCAATACAAACATCAAAAGAGGTTAGATATTTAGGTGTGATCCTGGATAGCAAACTAACCTGGAACTTACACCTTAAATATATCTCTTATAAGGCAAACAAAGTTTTCTTCACATGCTGAAACCTGTTTGGGAAAACATGGTGTCTTAGCCCAAAAATGACACTTTGGTTGCACCAAAGTATTATAAAACCAATTCTAACATATGCAGCCTTTAGTTTGATGGCCCAAAACGCGCCAAATAAGTGCTCAAAATATGTTTACAAAAATACAAAGGCTTGTGTGTCTTAGTACCACAGGTGCTTTCAAAACCACGCCAACGTCAAAAATGTAGATTTTTCTAAAGCTTTCTCCATTGCACCTACATGTGAAATCTGTAGCGGTGTTGATCGTTCACAGATTGTAGCCCACAGAAGGGTTTAAGCTGGGCATTCTAACTGGACACCTTAAAATCCTTGTTTAATTACAAGCTGAATTGCATACATACCGTATTCCGAATTGTATGCCAAAAACAATAGATTTAGACAGGCACTTTGATGCCAAGATTATTAATTAAAAACTACATTATTATTATAATGCATTGTTATTAAAAACTACATACGGTCGCTGCAACATAATGCCAGCATCTGGTACACAGATTGCTCTCGAACCAAGGTGGGCATGGGAGCAGGAATGTTTGGTCCTAGGACAAAACGAACGGTTGCCTTAGGCACTACAACAACTATATTTCAAGCCGAAATTTTTACCATTAGCAGTTGCGCTGCTGAAAGACAATACCAAAACATTGAAATATATATTATCTCTGACAGCCAAGCCAGCACTCTTGGCACTAAAATCTACGCGCTTTGATTCAAAACTGGTATGGGAATGCTACCAAAATATACTAAAAGTCTTCTGCAATAATAGAGTCACACATGTGTGGGTACCACAAAGGAATACAAGGAAATGCCATTGCCAACGCTTTAGCAAAGCAAGGTGCCAATGAAAAGATTGTTGGACCGGAACCATGGTTTGGAATGGCCAAGAGTTCGCTGAAAAGCAGAATCCAAACATGGGAACAGGAACAAAATGCTAGACTGTGGAGAAGCAGAGAGGGACTATTACACTCCAACAAGTTCTTAGGTAACCCTTCCTGTTTCACCCTTAAAAACACTCGACTTAAACAGAGAGTCTCTAAGAACTTTAACGTGGTGCGTTACTGGATATGTTCCTTTAACCACCATCTTAACAAAATGAGGCTTGTTGCTTCCGACAAGTGTAGATTCTGCTACTCGGACGCGGAAACGAGGGAACACGTTATCTGCCGCTGTCCTGAACTATCTTGGCACAGGTACAACCAATTTTGTCATAGAAACTAACACTTCCTCTAGCACAAAGCGTCACTCCAATTGAGCCAATTAATTTTATTAAAAGTCTCAACTTGGATTACAGAATACAGCCCAACAGACGACGACTGACTAATAGCACAATCAGGGTAAGTACAATAGATATTCAGGTCGCAGTGCTACTTGAACTGCAATTCTCAAGGCCCTCCAATAAAAAAAAAAAATTGTTTCAAAGCATCAGTTTTTTTTAATGAGTCAACATGGTTTTATCCATCGACGTACCTTTTGTTTAAATTATTACTCAGCTAGAACACAGTTAATTGATCGATGTGTAGTACCTATTGAAGTTGAACTAAATAATTATTTTTTCTACTTCAAGCTACGAAAATGTCATTTTAATATATAGTAAAACCTATGTGAAAGGGAAACTTTTTCTAAGTAGTGACTGAAAATGTTTTCAGTCACTAGGACTTAAAGTAAATAAGTTTCGGTGGTCGCCTACAGGTGGGTGGTTATTTAAAGGATTGCATAAATAATTGAATATTTGAGATTGAATTTGATTGACTGTTTCTGTTGCTGTGTATATTTCTGTCAATATCGCAGTATTTTGAAGGGATTGAATATTTTGAATATTTTGATCGAATCGAATCGAAACCAATCATTATATCAATTGTGTGTAATTAATTAATTAAACTAATAATGAGTGTGTTTTTTTTCTATATCGGAGAAATCGGAGCGATAAAATAAAATTTGTATCAGATATATCGTATAATTTTTTCCTCCGATATAAAATATATTCTCTGAGTTCTTTCCGCCAAAAAAATAAAAATAATAATAAATTTATACAATAAATAAATAAATTTTATTAAAAAATTTATTTTTATTTGTTTTTAATTGAAACTTTACTTTAACAATTTTTTAAATTTATACTTTAAACGATGACTCGGTAAAAAGTCGGTAAAAAAAAGTCCAGTCGGTAAAAAAAAACTGTAATATATGTAAAAGTTTTTAGAGAAAATATATGAACTATTTTCATGATTCATATTGTCAAATTCATCTACTAAAAACTTACAAAACGACATATCTAAATTTGACTGTGTAAAAAATAAACAATTATATATCGCATTTTTACCAGTGTAAAATAATGTTATTATTGTGTTCGCCTGTTATTATTCCATCTGTAGGCAAACACAATAATGACATTATTTTACACTGGTAAAAATGCGATAAATATTTGTATATTTTTTACACAGTCAAACTTAGATATGTCGTTTTGTAAGTTTTTAGTAGATGAATTTGTAAATATTATCATTTATATTTACAAGCGTAGAAAAATAGCGTTTTCTACGCGTGGTAAAATCGTTTTTGCGTTCCTGAACTTATTCTGAACAAACCGTTCAGTCACGCAAAAAGAGACGTTTTCACCACTTGTATAAAAATCTACTATTCTTTCTACGATGTTCATGGCTGCTGACTAAAGTGACTTGCAATACCTATACGTGAAGTGAAGTTAGTCGTTGTAGTATCTCTGTAGACGCTGACAGACATGCTCTCCTTGTCCTTAATATCGAATGCAGTCTAGCCTTTGTTTCTTAATAAACAATGCAATTATACACTGTTGCTCAATAGCAGCTTGCTATTTAGAATTAATCCCAACTATTTTGACTTTTGTTTCGCACCTAATGATATAAGATTTTATGTTTAACTTAATTTTCGTGGTGAACGGAACCAACATAGTTTTACTCAGATTGAGTTTTAGTAACACAGCACCATGTATCCACCAGATTAAATTCATTCTGTACGATCCCAAAGAGTATATCCACGAACTTACTTCTTGTAATAATGACTATATCAGTGTACACAAGTAATTTGATGCGCAATTTACCTAAACAGGCCAACATTTTCAACTTAAAACTTCACAGATGAGGTGATAAAACCTGGCCATATGAACACCCCTATGTATATTTAACTCAATTCTCGGATTATTTAGATTTATTAAAAAGCATGCAATCAGATCTTTTCTCCATTAAGTAGGAAGCTTCTCTCCAAAGGCATCTGAGCAGCTTTGCATGCTTTGATCAGTATTAGATTTATCTTCCGGATCGTTCTCCAAGGAATGGTACATGGGGGTTAGGTGAAATAATCTGAGAGACAAAAGTAATTAATGGTTTTCATAATCACATTGTTGATATTGAAGTTCCTAATAAAAGAAATAAAAAAAAGTACTGCAACGAATAGGCCTGGTTTATAAAACTCTTATGTAGAAAAACCTTTAGTCAATCATTAGAATTATGGATTAATACAAAAAAGAAATTGAATTGAATTGAAGCAAAATCGAAATAATATATAATATATCCATGAAGTAAAAAATATGATAATAAAAAAAACTCACTCAAGATTCTTAAACATCATTCACTGTAACAAGTCTTCTTTTTTTATTGCAACTATATCAATCGTTATCCAAATGTGAACAAATCTGTTGAATTTTATTGTTGAACTAACTTTTCTTTCTTAGTAGCTCTCGATCGTTTTCATACCAGAGTATTTAAGTTCATCGCAACTACTTTAAATCCAAAAATGTAATTTTTTATAGACTCAGCCTGATCGCCCAAAATAAAATGATTCAGAAAATTGACAGACACACCAAACCTACATACGATGATCAGTTCTCATTTCCCCTTTAAAGTTATTTCCCACAACATGATTTCAGAAAATGTAAACAACTCTTTTTGATAAAAATGTTCACAAGTTTATTTTTTTTGGTTTTCAACTAATAATTCGATTACAGTAGATATGATACCATATAAAATTTGCTGAATATAAGCAAAAATGGAAATAAATTATCAAAAAATTTCATCAATCATTTGGGTATTGTGCTCTCCACTGACAGGGCCTAGTCGTACCAATATAAGGCTTCTCTATTATCACAGGATTGCTGATAGGCCGGCACCGGGCCGTGTTCTAACACCGTGTTCTATAAAGCCATGGTTTTAGTATCAGCGTAAGCTGAAAATTTTTCGTAGTAAATGTTCTTGCCTTAGTAAAGTCAAAAAAGGTCTGTGACCTCTGAAAAACTATGCTTTAATCATTTTATTCTACATTCCAAATAGGTTTTTAGCACAAAACACATGAACTCTATTTAAATTTAAAATAAAAAATGCAATTTCTATATACAAAAATTTATTAGTATTTATTTCTGAAGCAATCGTAACACAAGTAAAATATTTTTTATTATACTCTCACTGCCTAGCACTTCCCGTTAAAAAGACGATTATTTTGTGGAGGTTAAGATACTATCGCTCATTCTCGATAGCACTGCTCTGGCACCATGAAATCTGATTCCCAGCGGATACCACATTGCTGGAGTTTAATCGTGTTGCTGATGTTCTGTAAGACCAATTACTTTTTTAAATATTAAAAAAAATTACTTTTTTGTTCTTCCGATGCGTTGTTCTGTACCGCTATATTCTCCCTGGTCCGCTGCATCCTTTCCACTTCGATGATCATGATCAGTGATGGGTTATAGTTATTGGAGCTGCAAATTAACAGTAGATCAATTGCGGTTGCAGGTAAATTTGAGATTAGATCACCCACCAGTCTACAAACCTCAAAAACATACAAAACAATCTCCCATAACAACCTCTCAATAAAACTGTCAAATTTAATCAACAATCCCCTTTAATTCTATTGCACCGCATAATCCACTTAACACAATAAATCTACCAAAAAAATAGAAACCTAACACCATCAACACAACCAAACAATTTGACAAACTTTATAAATTAATGAGTTCGTTTTGCCAACAAAATTAAAATTCCAGAAAATTCATGTCATCACATTATTCAAATCTAACAAGAAAATAAATTGAATTTTTCCCCAAATATTTTTTTTTCAACTGACACAAAAACAATTTTTTTTTTAATTTATAAGTACAATCGGAAAAGAAGGACTTTTTTCCATTTTCGCTTTACATATTTCACAGTTGATAAATTAAGAGAAAATGAAATAAGGAGAAAAAAAGTTACGAGTCACCTAATTTAGTTAAAAAATATATTAATCAAAATTTAGATTTTAGATTTTCTTCTATGCTGACATCTATCCCTCTTGTTATGTTAAAAAGAAATTTAAATTAAATTTGATTGTTTTGAAACAGTTTTGGGAATGACGAATGAATGGCATGAAAAGTGTCATAACATTTATGTTGTTTTTTGTGTTTTGTAGGGTATTGTTTTGTTTTGTCGGTAATTTTGATTTTGATGAGCTTTTTGACAGTAGAAATATTTGGGTACTGTAAAATGATTAACTTAGGCATTTTGGTTGAGCCTTGTTATCCTCTGAGAATATTTCAATTTAAGTTGAAGGAAATGTGAAATTAAAATATATCAAATAGTATTCAGAGTAGGTACGAAGTTTTTTATGATCACCGACATTTTTTTTTTTTTTTTTTAATAAAATGTGTTGTGTAATAGGGTTTAGAATATGGGTCACAATAACACATAAATACCTTTTAAGACCTAGGTCTAGACCTGGGTCCCACAACAACTGGCGTTCTGAGGTGTAGATTAACGCTTTTTTTAAACATCTGTGGAGTGAAAAATTTTTTGCATCTATTTAGGAGGCTGAATTTTTACAAGCGCTTTTTGCCATCGCCATTACATCATCGTTCCAGAGTAGGTCATTTGAAACTGTGACACCCAATAAACGAATGTTTTTACATTCACCTATTGGTTCATCACACATACTGAATAAAATATCTTTGGGGAACTCGGTCTTTAATCTGGAAACAATCAACAGCTGTGTTTTGGTGGAGTTGAAATTGACAAGGTTTTGGTCACCCCAGTCGGCGACTTTATTCAGGTCTTTGTTCACGTTTGTGGCAGCGTCTCTCCGGGCAGTGGTGATTTTCAACAATTCGTTGATATAAATCAAAAATAGGGTTGGGGACAATACTGAGCCTTGCGGTACACCAGCGTTAATTAGTTTAGACTCAGAAGAATATCCGTCTAAGGTTACCGAAATGTATCGGTCGGATAGAAAATTTTGAATCAGCTTCACAACATTGGGATGAAAACCGTACGCAACGAGCTTGTTGATTAAGTTGGCATGCCAGACTCGATCGAATGCCTTGGAGATGTCTAAAGCGATAACGTATGTTTCACCACCTTTATCAAGTATGCTGTTCCAACAATGCGCTACATAGTTTAATAGATCGGTAGTTGATCTTTTGTTTCGAAAACTGTATTGGCTATCGGATATTAAATGATTTTCTTCCAGAAATTTTGAAATATGTGTATTAATATAATGCTCATAGACTTTGGATAGGACCGATAGTAAAGCTATTGGCCTATAATTTGAGATATCGGATTTTGGTCCCTTTTTGGGGACGGGCTGGACATTTGCCAACTTCCAGCACGAGGGAAGTATACCAGATTTGAAGGATTGGTAAAATATTTTAGTTAAAGTTGGTGCAAGTTTTTTGGAAAAGGTTTTTAAAATAATGGGTGGAATATTGTCCATTCCTGATGCTTTGTTGATGTTTAACCCCTTTAAAAGTTTAGCGACTATTTTGGGTTTGAAGTGAAGTTCATTCATATTAACTCCTGAAGACTGGATTTGGGGTATTTCTTTAGGAGTTTCCAAAACAGTGGAGTTCAGAGCAAAGCGTTCAGCGAACAAGTTAGCTTTTCTTGCGGGATCATTGACGATTAAATCACCATCAATAATAGGGGGAATAGAAAATTTTGTACCAGAATTTAAAGAATTAATGGCACTGTAGAAACTCTTGTCAGAAACAGACATAGACGTAAGTTTTGAGGCTTTCGCTTTGTCAATTTCGGACTTTTCGTTTGAGATAATCTGATTAGATATTTTGTTGGCCTTTAGATATTGGGATCGATTAGTGGGAGTTTTGTTATGAATCCAAATATTAAATGATCTACGTTTGTTTCTAAGTGCCGTTTTGGCAGCTTTCGAATACAAGTATTTTTGTTTGGGTTTTACTATGGAGAAAGGGACGAATTTATTGATAGCAAATTGGATGGTTTCTGTAAAGTTTTGAGCAGAAACATTTACATTGTCAGTGTAAAAACAATGACGGTCGAAAGGGAAACCATGGAAAAAAATTTGAAGACCACTCTTATCCATTTTTGAGTAGTGAAATATTTTACGGGGTTTGGGAGCTGTAGTTTTAAGTAAATCAGTTTTGATAACTGATGAAATTAAATAATGATCAGAATTTCCAATACTACCTTTCGCGACATCGACACTCGTAATATCTGGCATTGTGGTAAGATAGAGATCTAAAATAAAACTATTGTCACCGCCATTACGGGGAGTGAAAGTCGGGCTTTTAACAATTTGGAATAGGCCCTGAGACGCGGCAAAAATTTCTGCCAGTTTTCCACTATTGTCAACATCGTCGGTCGATTTGGAGAATTCCAACCATGATTTGTTGTGGACGTTGAAGTCACCGGTAACGATAACTTCACAATTAGGGGACTTTGCTCTAATCTCGTCCATAATTTTTGTCAGTATATTAAAAAAGTTTGGGTTACGTTTGTTGGGGGACCGGTATAAAGCTATTGTAAAAAAAGTCATTTTTGGAAGACAAATCTTTAAAACCATTGTATTGAAGCCGTCACCGTGTAGTTCAAAATTTGGAAAGCGCGTGTGTGCAACACTCTCATGAATGAATGCGCATACGCCCTGATGGAGTTTGAAAGCTGATTCGAGCCTATATTTGGAATTAAGCGATTCTATAAAGAGAAAATTTTCAGAAACTTGTGTTTCTGTAAGGAATAGAATGTTCGGTTTGTCGTGCTCAAGATGATGTTGCACGTGGTCATGGTTAGCGTTCAATCCGCAGATGTTTTGAACATGTACTTTAAAACTTTTTATTGATTCATATATGTTTTGTCCCTGCAAATTCCGTGGACATGCCGCTTTATGGGCGGGTGGATTGTGCAAATTTGCTTTACCACTTGCAGACTTATTTTTTTTCGGTTGTACTGCCATATATATATATATATATATATATATATATATATATATATATATATATATATATATATATATATATATATATATATATATATATATATATATATATATATATATATATATATATATATATATATATATATATATATCAAAATGTTTATTTTATTTTTTTGTGTTTTATTTTAAAATGCATAACTAAGTAAAAAATCCTATCATACTACAAAATATGACATATGCCAATATTTCATGATAAGATGAAGAAATAATAACAAAATAATAAGTGAAAAACAAATTGTGAGAAATTTGCAGAAAACAAAACAAAACTAAATGCTAATAATCCAGCTGATGCAGCGCACCCCAGACGCACCGCCCACCACCTTAATCGAGGCACAAAGCCCACACATAACTACGTGTTGGTTCGATTCCTCGGAAGAGCTAATGAGCGGTACCGCTACGGAACGCTGCTCAGCTAAGACTGGAAGTGCTGCCGTTGACTAATTAAAGTTCGTCCGCCAGCACCCTAAGATATCATCTTGGCTAATGACATCTCCTGCCATTGCCAGTGGTATGTGATATCTCACGCTAACTCATATGTCAATGGCAGGGACTGGAGTACGCAGGGTAGTCAGACCCGTAGATCAACATTGATCATAATCGATCAAAATCGATCCCTCCTGCGGGACATAAATGTTTAATTGCGGTGTCTATATAAATAAGGGATTGCAACTATTATTTTATGGCTGCTGCAATATCCCAAACGATTAAGTTTCACTTGAAGACTTAAATTAATCGATTGCTATTTATATGGGTGCTCAACCCATAAAGATCGTCGGGTCTTCGGCGCTTAAATTTAACTACTTAACAATTCGGTTAAATAGCACCCTAAATTTAAGTTAATTTCATAATATTTTTTTTTTTTTTTTGATATTATAATTTATTCTTTAATAATACATTTAATAAATTTTTACAATTTTTATCAATGTTGCTAAACCAATTCGGTTCATACGCAGCATTCAGATTAATTTTAACATAATAAGTTTTGATATGGTTTTAAATAAATTCAAAAAACAAAACGAAACTTAATAACTAATATCTTAATACATTATATATATGTAAGTCTTAACATCACCAAGAAAAAAGTCTGTATTCACTCAAATTCAAACCCAATCATCATCACTTAAATCTAAATGAATCATAAATGTATCGCGGTTTCAATTTATATATTCCTTAATTTTTTTTTTAAACTGCAAAAGGTTTTGTGCGAGCTTTATATCGTATAGAAGATCGTTAAATTTTTTTAAACCGCAATATAAGACATTACTCTTGGCGACTGCTGTCTTAAAAGTCTGTACTTGATAGTGTGACTGGCGTCTTGTGTTGTGTTCATGTTGATCTTTCGCTTTCTTAAATTCAACGCTATTACTGACAAGCCCATTTACCATTTTGTATATGGTTGTTACTAGTTCTCTCTCTGTAATTGTTTGAAGTGACGGAAACTGGCTATAAAGCTTCTCTGTCGAATATCTAATGGGAACACCAATTATATACTACAAGACTCTCTTGTGTAATACCACCAATTCATCAAACTTGTATCTTGCGCATCTACTCCATATAACATTTAAATACATCAACCGTGAGTGAATATATGCATTATATATTAAAACTAGGCTCGATTTGGAAAGCATGGGCTTTGATCGTTTTATGGCGAAAAATAAGGGATAATGGATTTTTTCAATTTATCAACATGAGGTGACCAACTCAATTGATCATCCACTGTTAAGCCAAGATATGTAAACTTAGTAACTCTTTCAATGGTGAAAGAACTATAAATCAATTGGTTTATGTTAAAAGTCTCTGCTTCACGATGCTTTGAGTTAAAAATCATGAATTTAGTTTTATCATGATTCAATATCAAATGGTTGGTATCGAACCACTTATTTAGTATTTTTAAATCTTCTTGCATTTGAAGAAGTAATTGTTCTACACATGTTTCTTCATACATTAACACTGCATCGTCAGCAAATAGCTGAATACGCCCATTTAGTTTTAATAAGGTGATGTCATTGATAAAGAATTTAAATAAATAAGGGCCTAATATTGATCCTTGTGGTACTCCCTTACTTGTAACACCTCTTTCACTACATATACCATTGATTTGCACAACTTGATCCCTATCATGTAAATAATTTTTAAATAGTAGAAGCTGATTAGGAGTTAAATTACGTGTGCTGAGTTTGTATAAAATAATATCATAATCAACCGAATCAAAAGCACACCTTATATCCAAGAAAATGCACGAGCATTTTTTTTTTCTTATCTATGTTTAGAGAAATGAATTCGGTGAAAGAGATACAAGCAGCACTGGTGTTTGACGCTTTTGTGAACCCAAACTGAGCAGTAGACATTATTTTGTTTTCTTCAAGAAAGTGTTCGAATCTGCTCACTATAACCTTTTCAAAAACTTTTGAAATACTAGGAAGAATTGAAATTGGTCTGTAGTTGCTAACTTCCAGAGCATTATTTGATTTATAAACGGGAATAACTTTAGCCTTTTTTAGGCAACTAGGAAATGTACCTTCTTTTAAGCATTCATTTATCATTAAAGCCAATTGAGTGTCTATGTAATTTACTGCCTTTTGCCTCAATTTACTGCCTGACAAAAATAGCTGTGGCACCAAATCCATTTTCCCTATTAGAAAAAAAATCCATTGTAATTTTTAAAGTTAAAAAATCGATTTTCTTCTTCTCTAATCCAAATTTCCGTAAGGACAATAATATCAATTTCGCATTTTAAGTTTTTTACAAACATTTCTATATCAAACAATTTATTTCGAATACTTTGGCAATTTAAATAGACAATATTGATTTTTTTTTTTATTGAGATTTATACCGTCATTTATATGTAGATGAAATTTAATGTTAAGGTCATTTATGTTTATATTTTCGTTGTTGCACATTAAAGAGTTTGCTCTACAGTTATATAGGACAACATCACAACCAACTTACATCGAAGAATAGATCCAAAATAAATTGTTATGGGTCGATAAGCTAGGTTTTTACTATAAACGAGGTGTTTATAATCACTTTGTTGATAAAAGTAGATAAAAAAGCAAGGTTGTTTACCAATAATGTGTCCATAGTTCGTTTTAGTATAACAATTAACAACATATATAAAGTTTATCAGAGTGTATAAAAAAACGTGAATTTCAAATATTTTTTCTAACAACAAACTAGCGTGAAAAATAGCAATAATAACAAAAAAGTTTACAGAATAAAAGGTAGATGTCGTACTAATGAAACATAAGTATTTAATTTGACAGTGAATTGAATTACTACAGTCTTGATTACAAAAAGACTTAAAAATGTAAACAATACAATTATGACCAGTTTTAAGATTTGATCTCTGTTTGCATTTTAGAACGGCTGTGATATGAGTGACTAAATGAATACAACATAGTTTTTTAGTGATGTTAAGACTAACTTGAGATAAAGTGTTAATTGGATGACTTCTGTTGATACATTGAGAGTTGAAAAATATTATAAAGTCGAATGATATCATTCCGTGACAAACTTTGAATACACCTTAGATCCACTAGCTTGCCGAAAATATGTAACTCCATTTTTTATCCAGACATACTGGCAATTAGCTTGCTTTTTCAATTGCAATGCTTCTCTATAAAGCATAGATCTAAATGGAGTGATGTGATCTCTAAAATATATTTGCCTGTTTTCCAGCTCCTGTTGTAAAAAACCAGCTTCACCAAGAAATACCATTTTTTTTGTTTCTTCTTTTGCAAAACTGCAGTTTTGCCTTCATATGTGATAAGAATATTGAAAAAATTTTCCGGAGCGAGATTTCGATTCTGCCTTGCATTGCTATCTATATTATTAAAAGTTCTGGACCTCATGTACTCCGCAGACTCTATTTCAACAGTTTGCTCTTCTGCATTCATTGATTTCAATATGTTTTTGGTTACCAACAATGGGTCAGCGGTAGTATTAGGAAGGCCTGCCAAAATTAAGTTGTTACTTAGTTCCTGCTGATGAAGAATATCAACACTAGACTCCAGTTTGTAAATCAGTTCTTTTTGTTCCTTGTTTTCCATTCGCAGTGCCAATACACCATTCTTAAAAGATGTATTTTCTTTTTCAATTTCAATTAATAATTCCCTAAAATTATTTATAATTTATAAACATAGATCAAGACATCAAAATTACTGTTGGAACTTTTGATTGGAACAATAACAGAAAGAATATTCATTTGCACGATAACTATATTTAATCCTGATTAACTATTCAAAAGAGGTTGATTTTATTTTTTAAAAATTGTTTTTCCAAAATAACTTGTTTAGGGTAATTATTAATAACATTCGCTTGTACCGTTCTACATAGTGAAGTACCAAAAAGCAACATCGTGAAAACTTAAAATTTGTGGGGACGGCTTACGTGACCCAAAAGAAAAGAGTTCTTAAGCCGGGATACATATTTACAGACTGATAAGAATGATTAAAAAAAATGTAAAATTTTAGTCTTTCACTTGAAATATTCCCAAATCTTCACCTGATTCGTTTTCTAGTGCGTAGGCAGCATTACCAACTGGCCGCATTTTAGAGCAAACTTTACGGAAAACTTTTTGAGGCGTCGCTTTTAGAAGCATTTCTTATAATAATGTTGCTTCAAATTATCTTTGACAAGTAAATATAATTTCTGGAATGTGATTGCCAAAGCAATGGTTGGGACCGGATCGAAGCCAATTTATAAAGCGATTGAAAGAGCGAAAAGTTCTTGGCTACATTGCATTGTGGTGAGTATTCCTTTCTTTCCTTTCTTGATTCAACGCATTTAAAATAAAAAATTCTTTTGTGAAGTCATTGTTCATTAAAATGGGGCACCACCCATCACGAGAGAATAAATACATCAAAGGATTCCTTTCTTCCTATTTCCGCAAATTTTTTTCAAGAAATAAAGAGATAAATTCCCACGATGATTTTAATTTTGTGAAATTTATTAGGTCTTCTATTATATGGCTTCTCTTCAACGGAAGAAAATACAATAAGAAGATAATTAGGGGCAATCAAAACTAGGTGTACCTTCAACAGAAGAAGAAAGAATCAAAATACCATTAAGGTTCATAAGTTGTTCATACACTGAAAAAAAAGTTGTAGTTCATGACAACCTCATCTCGAAGTTGGCAGTTGATTATTCATGCAAAGAAAAATTATTTGCAAACAATTTCAGTGTGATTGGGACAACTACACGATAACATTTTCCCAACAACAGAATGAGGTTTATTTCAAATATAAAGTGTTATATCCAATATAACAGTAGATGAATAAAGATAATAACTATTTCCCTGAAAAAATTTTTCTTTGACCTTATATCATGAATTTTTCATTTTAAAGTTTAAGTATTTGAGATTAAATGAACTAAATTTTATTTTCACAAAAGCATTTCGTGTGATTGTCTCAACTTCATCGATTTATAATTGTAGAGTTGTTGAAGCAATTTCGTAGTTTGATTCGCTATATGTGACCGCACGATGGGGTTGAGACAATTGCATTTCGATTGGAAATAGGACATGTTTTTTTCAGTGTAAGTTTAAATATGGCCCGTGGCCCATGAGATGCAAACACCAGTAACCCTATTCCGGTACATCGTGAAATATAGGAATTGAGAAATAAGTTATAGTAATTTTTTCATAAATAGTATTTCGTGCTGCGGGAAATAACAAATTCCCAATTCCCTGGGAAATGCCAAAATAGGCTTACAAATTGTATAACCGCGAATTGATAGTTCACTCGGTCAGAACTACGACAGCTGTTTTATCTCTAGAGCTCTTTTCAAACCAAATGTATTTCTTAAACATATATGAAATAAATATATAATTTGATCTAATCCCTAAACAGAACATCAAAAACAGGCGAAATTAATCGTCCTTCACAATAAATTGATTTGCTTGATGAGAATCAAGGGACAAACATATAACTTTCCATTTCTCTTTTATATTTAATAACAGAAGAACTTCAATGGCTGTTATTCTATATTCAATGACACCAAGAGACATAATTTTATCGAGTTTTTATTCATCAAAGTTTATACAGCAGGAGCAATGGGTAGAGGCTTTTTTAACAAACTCAGAAACTAAAACATCGATTTTATTTTGAAGGAACGGATAGATGAAGATGTGAAATTTCGACGAATGAAATAATTTATTTGCATCGTGTTGATCCTAAATTGTTGGAACCAGATCAATAGATTTTAGAAGTGAAAAAATGTATTTCAAAAATCAAATTTCAATAATAATTGTTGTGAAAAATTTGGTACAATTTAAAATCGCAGCAGTTCAATAAACTCAATATTTTAGTACGATCAACTCTTAGGATATATTGATCAAAGTGGCGGCGATCCTCCATACAACTACTGACTTCTCATTTTGTTTTTGAAGGTTGGTGGGAGCATAACGACTTTGTTCATTGATAAATTTTACTGAAACTTTGACAAAAGATGAATAATTTACAAATAACTGATTAGGTTTTGAACGATATTCGTATTAGTGGTGGGAGGCCTCCCGAGTTGTTTATTTGAAACCTGTTTATTTGAAACTTCAGTTTCTGATAATTGATTTTGATTAAACTTAGGGCTCATGCTAAGAGTGTGGTTGGTAATAGTTCTGCATTGCAACTAATGGTTTGTCACTTCCGATAAATTTTCTTTTTCTTGTTCTATTCGTACGACATAATTTATATCTTTTGGAATACTACAGCTTTCTTTAATGTGACGCGAAATCTATAGCATTGGTAAGCCATTAATATAAGTTTTTGATGGATATAAGGTCACTTCATATCCAGAACATTATGTTTTTTTGGGGTGACGTCAGCCTATACATCATCGTTGGCAATATTTTTTACTGATCATTTAAAAATTGTCATAAGCTATGAAGTATGTACAAAAAACCAATAAAAATCTGTTCATTAGACATTTTCTTTTAAAATCTAAAAACAAAAAGTCATCACATTAAACATACCTTCATTCCGTACTATCAAACAGCTTAAGATTATTTCATAAATAATATCTGTCCGTATACACCGTTTCATTGTATAAACAAATTCATCTTTTATTTTATTATTTCATAATGTTTATCTTTCATTTGAACTCAATTAAAGGGTCTTATCTTTCGGTGCATAATCTATTGTTGTTTTAATTTCTTTTTTTAATGAGAAACAAATATATTTTTTTGTTAAACAGATAACGAAATGGAGTATATTGATTCTGCGGATGTGTGTTGATCTTGCCATCATTACTTCAAATTGTGATATTTTGACTGAGATATGATCGTAGTATTAATAATTTTGAAGAAACTTATTGTCATATTTGTAATCCCGGTATAAAAAGAAAGCAGTTTACAACAAGTTGTGAGTCAGCAATGGTTTCTTTTAATTTTGATCTTAGTTCCTTAAAACTCTCTTTGGAACGAGAAATATAACCTCGTTTAATTTTGGTTAACTGTCCATGAATTCGTTTTACAAATTAACCATATTCATAAAACATAAAAAGACATTTTGTACGTTCATATACAACAACAACATAACACATTGAACTTATATGTTTCTTTAAATCACAACCAATTTTCGTTAAATAGTAAAGACATTCCGACCATAAAACACGGAAATATATGTTTAATTGAAACAATTATCGTGATTTAATGATATTAAAAAATTAAATTTTCTGTGAAATACCCGAATATTTAAAAATATCCAAAACTAATGGGCCAGCAATTAAAGTAAAATAAAATTGTTGTTTGTTATTGTCAAGGTTTTTGAAACAATATATTTCATTACTTAAACTTCAATTAACTTCTTTAATCTTAAGAATTTTTAAACCTAATGATAGTTAATGATGGGTTGATAAGTTGTTGATCAAGATAAGCTATACTATACTTGTGGCTTAAATACTGATGTTACTGTTTTTGATCGATTGCATTGGGTTAATCGCAGCCTATAAACACAAATACAAAACTACAGTAGAGCAAGCTCCAATTTGCTCGGAACGTTTTCGTTTCACTTCAATTATGTTCTTTGCAAGTTTTGATTTACTGCAATATCTTCTTACAGGTAATTAAATTCATCCAGCTAGTACACATTGTTTATTAATTAATTTTTATTTAAATTATTAAAAACCAAATTTAAATGTATTTAAACGCAATAGCTATTAATTTAGGCTAGGAAATATTTTAGTTTTTGTTAAATTGAACTTATGTATAATATATCTCGTTTTTTTGATTTACCGACTTAACGTTCTAACATTACCACAATAAAATTAATCGAAGACATTTAAAATTGCTTCTAAATAAATAAATCCCAACAGATTTCTTCTATTCCTGTCTTCCTTAAAATTTACTTAAAACCATTATTATTTAATGTTATAACTCGTCTATCTTATTTCTTAAAAACTATTTTATTATGATTTCTGTTTGTGGTTGATGATCCTTTTAACTTATTCACCATATCCTTACTTGACCCCTGTTACTCATTTGTTCAAAAGACATTTATTTTGTGAACCCAACCACCTAAATCTTGTTACATATTTTAGGGATTCACTAAATCAAAACAAACCACAAAATAAAATATTTAAGAAAACAGAATATTTTTAAAGGATTTTAAAATAAGAAAATATTCATAAAACCACAAATGTTACGTCAACCTAACCGTAAGATGGAAAATATGTCAGGAGACGGATGTGTTAAGAAAAAGAAAATTTCTTCTACTAAAATATTAATTTTTCTTATATCATTTGTGTTGTATTCTTAGGAATAAAAACGATGGTTCAGAAATAGATAGATATAGTCACGATTTATTTTGTTATTTTATGTTCATCAACAATAATTCATATTAGGAAATATATTATTAAGAAATAAGGAAAAACATAAGTGTCCAGTTTTATCTTTTATATGCTCTTCCGATTACCCTTCTTCGTATAAAAATTGGTTGTGTGTAATAAATCGTTCAACCAAGATAATTTCAAATGGTTGAGAATTAATGAGGGGTAAATATGGAGCATACATATAAATTAACGTGTACGTGATAAAAAGTAATGTTTCATAGTTTTTTGATACTTTATCTTTGTCATTTATGGATTTAGGGGAGATGACTTTATTGGACATTTTTTTTTTGAAAACATGTCAAACAAGAAGATTTTGAGTTGGGACAACATTTATTCATTTTTATACATTAACCTTAATTGTATGCCGTCATTAAGCTCTGGCAAACATATAAGCGGTAAACGCACTGTTAAGAAAAACTAAATAAAAACAAGTCGGTCAATTGCGAATAAAATTCGCTCGACGAGGATTGCGTGAACGTAAAAGAACAAAATAAAACGCAAAAGACTTTAATGTGAAGTCGTGGACTCCCAGACCATAGGCACATAGAAAATAAATTAAAGATGTTAACTTATCCGTAGCTGTTTATGGTAACTAAATAAAGATTCAATGCACCAGCATGAAAATGGTTTAGATTGGAAAATATATTATCAATATATTATACTGTAGTCGGTATGAAATGAATTTTTTTAAAAAGCCCATTTTCTTAAAAATAATTCGATAGCTAAAATGTGGACATTTTTCCTTTATCCTCCCCTCTTCCTTAACTGCGAACTGCGAACATTACAAAGGAAAAAATGTAGGTTCATAGGAAATGTTATAAAGATTGAATAAAAACTAAACCGGTTGCAGGCTGAACTTTGAAAATGTTATTTGGAAGGGATTAAGGGTGGAAATTTTGAAATTGAAAATTTTGCCTCGAAGAGGGGGATGAATTTTTGAAAGGTGAATTTTCCTAGTCCGAAACAATTTTTTTGTAATTAATTTGAGCGAACATGTGTTCCACTTATCTTCAAAAATGTGAAAATTTTTTTCTGTGAACTTAACTTCGGTGGTTGGGTTTGGAAATTTTGAAACCAGTTATTTTTGAACTTGACTTACAGTGTCATATGAAAGGTGAATTTCTATCTAAAAACCAATTTTTTGAATTTTCGAACGCACAGTTTCAACTCATTTTCAAAATTGTGAACAATTTTTCCTGTATCCCCCTATTTACCCCCCCTTCCCCCCTGTATCCCCCTATTTACAAAATTTGAACATTACAAAAGTAAAATTTAAAAAAATTCATGGTTACAGGAAATGTTGTAAGGATTGGATGAAAACTATAGCAGTAGGCTCATCATTTATAATGTTATTTGGAAGGTTGAGGGTGGAAATCTTGAAAAAAAATGTATTTGAACTTGACGAGTGTCATATGCATGGTGACTTTTATTTGTACAGAACAATTTTTTTTCTAATTTCTGAAAGCACAGTTTTCGACACATTTTTAAAAATGTGAAATGTTTTTCCTGTATCCCCTCCACCCTTTGCTTTGAAATTTACAAAAGAAAACATTTTAAAAAATTCATAGGAAGTGTTGTTAAGATTGAATGAAAACTATAGCGGTAGGCTCATAATTTAAAATGCTATTTTGAGAGGGTTGAGGGTGAAAATTTTGAAAAAACGTTATCTTTGATCTTGACGAGTTATTTGAAAGGTGAATTTTTTTCTAGTCCATAACATTTTTTTTTGTAATTTTCAAACGCACACGGCACAGTTTTCGACTTATTTTCAAAAATGTGCAAATTGTTTCCAGTCCCTTAACTTCGAACATTTCATATGAAAAAATTTGTGGTTATGACAAATGTTGTAAAGATTGGATGAAAACTATAGCGGTTGGCTTATCATTTAAAATGTCATTTGAAGAGGGTTGAGAGTGCATATTTTCAAAAAAAATTATTTTTGATCTTAACGAGAAAGAAAGGTCAAAACTATTTTTTTTGTAATTTGAGAAAGCACCGTTTTTGGTTTATATGTAAAATTGTATTTTCGAGAAGAACGATTCTCGTAGAATATTATATACAAGGAACCCTTGACGAACGAGTTATATATGGACTGGTCCAACTTTTTTTGATATTAACCATACGGTCATTTATAATAATAGTCCGATAGTCATTTATAATAAAAGGCCTCACATTTCAACGTTCATTGTAAACAAAATAAAAAAACTTTATTTATTTTGTATCAGCTAAGTGAGTGGAAAGAAGTCCTATTTTCGAACACATATAAGTGTGAGTATATTGTGAATTTTGTATTGCATGATATTAAATGGTAACGGTAACGATTTTACGGAAAACGAATTTCACAAAATTATCTAAATTTGTTTAATGTTATGCAATACGAACTTCACAATACAGTCCAAATTCACATTTATGTGTTCGTTATGTGTAAGTTAAAACATCTCAAATTTGAGGTACATATATGATTAATAGTTTACGAGATACTCAATATAATGGGCCAACACGTTTGATTTTCAGCATACAATATTCCGTTTAAAAACCGGAACCCTAAAAACTTAGTAAATAATATAACATTTACTAAATTTTTGTGTCTCATCTGTTCCTCAAGTGATATGTTTTTGTGATTTTGTATTTTGAAAAGTGAGACCAAGTACTCATAAGGTATGTTTTGGCTATCCCAGTGGCGTAGCCAGAATTTTCCATTAGGGGGGGGTCAAGGATTATTTTATAAGACTTAATAGTTTAACCCAATAAACCAATTAATTAGTTTTATTAATAATTCATTTCAATAATAGATACTTCATTTTAATGTTTCCTTAATTTTAATTTTTTTAATTGATAATTTTTTAAAAAATAGATTCATGATTTTTTTTAACTATTTTAAATTATTTTTAATTAACTTTAAGAAAACAAATATCGAATAATGTTTATTTCAAAACAAAAATATTTTTACAATATTTTTTTTTTTAGTAAAAAGTGTTGTGTAGTAGGAATTACAAAATATGTCACAACAACACATAGATACCTTTTAAGACCTTATAGGTCCTGCAACAACATGCATCTTGAGGTGTTGGTGGACGTTTTATTTAAATCTTTGTGGATTGAAGGCACTCGAGACTATTGATTCAGGCAAAGCATTCCATTTGTACGATGTACGCACAAAGAAATACCTTTGCATTTTGTTACTGGGGCAGTGAGTAATCCCGACAGTTTGACTATCTGCACAAACAGATTGACGAGTTGAACAAGGAAAAGAAGATGTCTGAGGCATTATAGATCTAATTTCATCCGAGCACTGCTGGTGACGATATTTATAAAAAACAACTAGATCAGCAACAGTGCGACGATGTTGTAGGGAATCAAGATTTAATGTTAAATTTCGATCACCAACAATTCGTATAGCACGCTTTTCAACAGAGTCCAAAAGGCCCAAGATGGTAACAGATGCAGCGCCCCAAACTTGACAACAATACTCCATGCAGGGACGAATATAGGACTTATAAATGTGGAGTAATTGATACGGAGAAAAATATTTTTTACATCTGTTGAGGAGGCCGAGTTTTCTTGATGCGCTCTTTGCCATGGCCATGATATGATCGTTCCAGAGTAAGTCATTAGAAATTGTGACTCCCAATAAACGAATGTTTTCACATTCGTCTATTTGGTCGTTACACATATTAATTGAAATATCATTGGGAAACTCGTTCTTTGATCTGGAAACAATCAATAGCTGTGTTTTGGTGGAATTAAAATTGACCAAATTTTTGTCACCCCAATCGGCGACTTTTTTCAGGCCCTCGTTTACATTTATGGCAGCGTCTCTCCGGGCGGGATTTATTTCTTCATGCATTTTATCCTTTGAAGATAGGGGGACGAATGACTTGTGCAGTGTACTATCATCTGCAAAACTATTTATTGGGTTATTGGTGATTTGCAACAGTTCGTTGATATAAATTAAAAATAAAGTGGGAGATAAAACTGAGCCTTGGGTACATCAGCGTTAATTAATTTGGACTCAGAAATAAAGCCATCTAGAAATACCGAGATGTATCGGTTAGACAGAAAATTTTGAATCAACTTCACAACTGCGGGATAAAAACCGTACGCAACGAGCTTGTTGATCAATTTGGCATGCCAGATTCGATCAAATGCTTTTGAGATGTCTAATGCGATTACGTACTTTTCACCACCTTTGTCAAGTATGCTATTCCAAAGATGTGCTACATAGTTCAATAGATCGAGATTTATAGGATTTGTAAAATATTTTGGTGAGAGTTGGTGCAATATAAAACAAAAGTATTGAATAATTTAATTAACTTTCATCAAACAAATTTCGAATAATTTTTAATTAACTTTAAAAAAGCAAATTTCGAATAATTTTTTATTAACTTTAAAAAATGATAATTTTCTTTATTTTTAAATAGAAATTTTTGTGCTAGTGATTTTGAAATTTAAACTTATTTGAAACTGAATGACACTTTACCTATTGATTCGCCTCAAACCTGTGTCTAGGGAGGGATGAAAAATGATTTTCCTGATTAATCGAATTCCTTAAAATATCAAGGCGTTAGATTTCATTTTAACTATTATAACACAATTAATTTTGTTTTGTATTTAGAACAACTTCCAGGACACTTTGTTTTGTCCGATCTTATCTATTGTTCGATCTACGAAATTGTTATTTGTTATTTCCGGCACGGAATGCTAGTTATGAAAAAATTGCTGTAATTTATTTCTCAAATCCTATTTCACGATGAACAGATGTACTCATAAAGAAAGAATAGTAGACAAAATAGTAGACCAGTGGGCATAAATAAAAGACGCCAGAATAGTACATTATGATGCTAGGAGGTAAAGCTAAAGATTTTGGTCGTATGTGGAGTTGCATCCACATTAAGTCCAAAATAGCTTATGTCCGTGCATCATATACTATTTTTTATTCGCCGCAAGTAAAATATTTTAAAAAAAATGTTTATTCTAAATTGAAATTACAAATTTGCATAAATTTTAAAATAAAAATATGTGGAACAAGTTACCTTTGACATAATATTTGTTTTTTTTTCTCCAAATTATTGTTTCACTATATTTTTTTATTTAGCGTATGGTTTTTTTGTGACACATTAAAAATTAAACTTAAAATAGGTAGACTCTTCTATGAAATCTACCTAAAACAAAGCATGGATACACATTAAATGAACTTACATTCAATTTGATTGCGCGTCTTTTAGTAAAAAAGTAAAAAGTAAAATATTTGAACTTTGGGCAGTACATTTGAATATTAGATGTTTACATCGAGCGAGTTTATCCATGCTACTACATCGGGAGTTGCCAAATGGATGTCTGAGATGTCGCCATTGTACCGTCGAATTGGACACACAGTTGCAATGTGTTTTATGGTTTATTGTGGAGCGCCACAGTCACACTCAGGGGACTCTGAAATGCCCCACATGTAGAAAGAATCAACACAACGTCCATGTTTCGTTTTTATTCGGTTTAGTGTAGTCCAGGTATGACGTGGCAGATCGAAACCAGTTTGGGTAGAAGTCGGGTTAGTAATAGAAAGGCCAGTTGTATTGATGATGCCAGAAGGTGTCCCAGACATCCAAGATATTAAAATTAGTTGCCAGCAGGCTGCTGGCAGTTTTATGTGGAGGCTTTCTTGACTTCAATCGACAACGAGTGTGGTCACCGTTATCTTCGTGCAAGGGTAACGTGATGATGTTGGTTACCTTTTTATGTTCACGCATGAGAGCATGCGATCGTCTGAGTGCAGGTGGAGCGATATTGCTTAACACAGGGCCAAGGTTAAGGGGTGGTTCTGATAGTACTACTTATAGTACGCATCGTTGCATGCAACTGGCAGTCAACTTTTTGAGTATGTGTGCTAGTGAGTATGTGTGCTATCACTATGACAACATAGTGGAGGGTGCGGTTCTGTGGAACGAAAAGAAAGCAACTGTTCAATTCATTCGTAAGATTCCAGGGAAAAAATCTTAATATTAGAATATTAGAGCAATTCTTCCAGAAGACAGAAACTTTAAAATTTCAATGGGGGGGTTTAAACCCAAATAAACCCGTATGTCGCTACGCCACTGATTTTGGTAATCTGACGATGAATGTTTACATTCGAAACATGTTATAATAAATATATACCAAAAAAGTTTGTTCCATTGATTATAATTACAATAATTTATTTATATAAATTATTGATTTTATTTAAAAATGTATTAGTCATTCATCCAGATTTTTCTGCTTCGGCTATTTTAAGTCGAATTGCTGTAAAGATTTTAAAATCGTAATTTGTCGAATGACAAAGAAAATAAATAAGTGATACTGAGCAAAAAGTGGGAATCGCTGCGAAAATTTACATGTTTGCTTAAATAACTAATAAACTTAACTTAACTTTAATAAAATCGTAAAATTGCCGAATTGGAAAATTCTTTTCGTAAAAATGCCGAATTTGCCGAATGGGAAAATTCTTGGGAGGGTGTCACAACCCTCAAAACCCCCCTCGGCGTCAGGTCTGACAGGAAGAGAGAAGGAGGGGGTTCTGAGGAACGAAAAGAAAGCAACTGTTCAATTCATTCGTAAGATACCAGGGAAAAAATCTTAATATTAGAATATTAGAGCAATTCTTCTAGATTACAGAAATTTTAAAATTTCAATGGGGGGGGGGTTTACGCCACTGGGCTATCCGCTCTACAGTCACCAACTTTTATTTTTTGGAAGCTAGAACATCTATCAAATTTTAATTTGGGATCGGTTATGCAAATTTGATGCTTATAGCTAGAAAATCTAAATATTTTTTTATTCATTTTTAATTAACTAAAAACCCATATGTAAAACACCACTTGAATTCCTATGAAAAATAGAGTTCTCAGAATTTTCATATTTTATATTTGGTTAACGGGTCCTTTACTTAAGTTTCTAAAATATTATCGAAAATGTTTTATTTTGTAGAACAAATTTAGAATTGGAGAAGAAATAAATTTTGTTGTTTTTTCTTCAAAAAGAAGTGCCATAGAAAAAAAAAGAAAAATGTTGTAGTTTAGAATGGTTTTTGTGCTTACGCAATCTGCACTGAATGAAAAAGTTCTTAAAAGGAAAAGTTCACTATAACATTTTCTGCTAAAGTGCAGGTATTAGAATTCCTAACCCGATGTAAAAAGCTTTTCAGATCTATAGTTCCTTTATTCGTCCATGTATGGAATGTAGTAGAAGATCTGGTAGACCGTGAAGGTCTATCAGTTGGTTGCGCATGTAATATACCCTACCGCTAGCTCGATTTACACGGGGGTCTATTGACTAACCTCAATACAAGAAATTTCAAAACAGCAAACAAAACAAAGCGTGAATAAATCACCACACAATTTCTCAAGAGTGATTAGCCACCATATCACATCATATGGTTTTTTTCACAATAATAAAACTTAATCACTTAATTCGGATTTTTCACCCGACCCGACTCAACCATTCCATAAAGTTACTTGCCTTAACTCCCAAACGCCAACTCCACAAAACTTTAATTTATTTCACAAAAACAACTCTAATATAGCACTAATTTGGATGCTTTGAATTTCAGATTTAACATCTTTAGTACACCAACTCCACTCTTTCCACTACCTATCAACTGGACTCAATTACCAACCACCAACTGTCAGCTTAAAAAAACCAATTGAATAAAAGTCTCATAGCACGAGCCAAAAAGAACATTGTCAACATAAATTCTTTTGCACAAAATTATTTCTTTCGTGATTTTTTCTTTTAATTGTTTTTTTAGTTTTTATAATTAAGCGAAAAAAAGCTAGTAAAACAAAATAGCAAAAAACTTAATACGGCTTCCGGAAGTTTCGTGTTTAAGAAATATTTTAAAGGAATGTTCTTATGAACAAGTAGGTTAAGAATGTAGCGACTGACTATTTCGAAGCCAAATCCGACACATGATTAAGAAACTAGAGGCTTTATACTAGAAAAAAAGTCTGATTTTAAGATCCGTTATAACGGCCGTTTGAATATTAATATTTTTTAAAACTTCATAAATTTAGAATCTTTGAAACTTTTTTTATCAATTTCTTTAAAAAAATAGACCTCTGCAGTTGGAGGTTTCTGAGTGAGCGGCTCCAACAAAAAAGCTTGTAAAACACAAAAGGCGTTTGAATCAACCGGCGCTCTCACGGTCGCATTTGTGGAGCCAGATCAAAAAACTTTTTTAAAAAATGTGTGTTTTATTAATGTCTTAGACGAGTTCGTAAATCAGCAAAATCCAACACACGGTTGATAAACTAGAGGCTCTATACTAGAAAAATAATTGGTTTTTGAAATCCGTTATAACGGCCGTTTGGATACTAATATTTTTAAAAACTTTATAAATTTAGAATCTGTGGAAATATCTTAATCCGTTTGTTATAAATATAAACCTCTGCAGTTAGAAGTTTTTGACTTGTCGGCTTCAACAAAAAAGTTTGCAACAATCACCAAAAACAACAATTTGCAAAAAACCTTATAACAGTCAATGAAAAAAAAAATAAAAATATTTGAATAGAAGAAATTAATTTTTTCTTAGAAATAAACTATTTTGATATTTTGCAGTAATTGCACGACAGAGTAGGTTTGCCGAGTAGGTTTGCCGTATAGAGTAGGTTTGCCGTGTGTTTTTCATATAGTGTCATAAATTGTCACACACATGTTCTATGGTAGATTTGATATTTGTTTGTTGCAAAATTGGATAGATGTAGTTTTGCTTACATGTAGCTAATTTTCTTTTTAAAATTTGTTTGATATCTGTTTGTAATTAGTTTGTTTTGTTTAAACTAATCTGATACAGCAGATTCTACTTGTACACAAAACTGTCTGATCTCGAAATCTACCTATTTCTAGCGGACACCTTGCCGATCGGACTTTTTTTATTATGTTTTGTGTATTAAGAAGTTTAACCAGCATCAATTTTAAATCAAAAAAATAATCTAAATAAATTTCAACATTTTTTAATTGATTTTAAATAACATATTTTTGCATTTTTAAATATGAGCGTTTCTATTAGAAAACGGCTTCGAAGATAGCGAAACCGTTGTTTTACCATTCCGGTTACTGAAAAAAAGAGTCAATCGATAGTGGCTGAAAAATAAGGCAACGGATGTATATGAATTGGAGGTCCAAAATTGTGTTTAAAAAGGTTAAAAATAACTCGTCTAAAGTTCATCGCATAAAAGTAAACGAGAAGTTGCATAAAAATAATATATGTATTTAGCAAAATTTGTAAGTTAAAAATTCGTCGTCAATATTTGAACGTGATAGATTTATTTCAACGCGAAACATATACATATGTACAAAGTAGTATTTGAGGAATTTTTAACATTACAAAACACAACAGTAAACCATTGTAATGACATCACAGTTTTTTAATTGGGACATCAAGAGATGATTTGATACAAATGATTATTATATGTATGATTGTCATGCTGGTTTATCTTTTGATTTTGTTCATCTTTGGTGTGATTAGCATAGTGTATTACTTTGGGATTTTTTGTATTAAATTTCTAGACATTACTATGTATGAATTCATAGGATGAGAGGATATTTCGTCAACATGTTAAGTCAACATTCTAATCAACATCCAGGTCACGAGTGTAGAGTCATTATTGATTGTTGTCAATCAATGCGAAACTAATATCTGACGCAAGGTCAATTTATTGCTATATTTTTGGTTAGGGAATATAGACAAATCTAGGGGAATTTTAATTTGGAGGGGTTTTTTGTGAGCAATTAAGCTTATGTATATATTGGAAGTCACTTGAATTTTGCAATTCGAAATAATATTTCATTCTCTCTAAAATTCTTTTAGAAAATTTTTTATGCTTCGTGCCAGGATTCGAACTCACACTCATCAGAGACACATTTTCAAATCCAGTGTGGCTTCCAATCCTTCCTTTCCTTCCAAAGCTCACAAAAACTCCTCCATAGTGTATTACATTTTACAAAGCGTCTATGGATGACGCTCTAGATTTTTGTATAAATGATTTTTGGATTGCAATTTGCGACAGCCTACAATCAACATATGTTCCACAGGATTGGTTTCGGTACAAGACAACTAAATCAAAGTAAGCTTATGTATTTCAATTTACTTATTTTATATAACTTTTTTTTGTTCTTGCATAGTTTGTCCTAAATTATTATTCTTTATTAGCTAAATTTTTGGTTTGCGAACTACTATCGATAGTGTTTTGTATATTGAAAACAAGTGTAAATAAGAGATTCCTCAGGCAGGATTCAGCATTTTTTATAAAAATCCAATCTTTTCGAAAAGTTGATTGTATATGAAGATCTCTTTAGTATATTACTATAGGTAAGGAGGATGGGAAATGGAAGAACAACTGACATGTAATATCTTGCCCATTACACGAATACTACTATCATGTTTGGGAACTTGCTTGTCAGTCAATAATAAAATGTCTAGACTCTGAACCAGAGAAAAACAATACCAAGGTTTATTGACAATACCGAACTAACTGATAAGCTTGAGTCATTCCAGCCCTGAAGAAATGTGGTTGAATTGTCAATCTGCTATTAAAATAACTTCAGCAAATTCTCCTTAAGAAATTCCAAAATACCCTTCCATCGTGTACGCAGTTCAATTAGCGAACTAGCTCTTTAGAGTTATCCCATCAATTTACAGAACTACTATTTTTTCGAGTGGCCAAATTGTGGAACTCAATGACCTTCCCCATATTTCCCGATAAATTTACTGCTTAGACCTTTAAAGCAAATGTCTATCGTCATTTAAAACAATTAGTATAGTTATCCCCATATCCTCAATTTCTACATTTTCCAGTCTTATTTTAGCTTTACTTCTTCATCCTGTAATTATAAATTTATATTGAACTTTCTAATCAAACTGGATCTGCTCTGGCGTTATTGACTAAGTTGTACTTATTATAAACGTCTTAGTCGGAATAAATGTTATCAAATCGCTATTTTCTCACCCACTTTAACCTTATAATATTCCCCAACATCTACTTGTTCAGAAAAACTTTTATAATTTTTAATTAAAAATAATAAAACAATAATTGATCTTGAAAATAAAATAAATTTTACAAAGTTGAAGTTCTTATAAGTTTTGCTTCTCTTCTTATCGTACCCTATAATCACTATCACCAAAAACGAAATCCATATATCTTAAAAAATAAGTTTAAGACAAATAGAAAATAAATGGTAAAAGGGGTCGTAAAATAAAAACAGAATGAACGAGATTTAACAACTCAAACGAGTACTGAAATTCAGAGGGCGGGCTAATGAAACAACGAAAAAATCTTATATCACAAACCTTTTCTACATTCATTTGATGCTGCTACATCTTATGGTTTATAGATACCAAAGTAGTTAAGTAAATCTTTTACAAAGAATTAAGAAATAAGAGATTACGAAATAAACTAAATTTCGTTCCGAAGAGTAAAATTAAAATTGATTTATGATCTCTTTGTGTTTACTATTTATATTTTATTGTTCTTGTGTCAAGTTGATTTTATAGTTTTGGTATTATAATTATAACTATGGATATACATAGTTTAATTTTTATATTTTATATATATTCAATGCAACAATGTTTTAATGATGTTGTTCTTAATATAATGAGTGAATGTGAAATTAATTGGGCAACTATAATGTTATCCTGATTTTCATCATCAACTACTATTTTGTGTTTATTTATCTAATTATGTTGAAATTATGTCTATTTAACATGTATTCTTCACTTTTATGCGAATTTTACTTATGTACAATAATTTAGATGGATTTTACGTAATTTTCACTCAAAAACCTAATTTCCAAGCTTCCAAGCCTATATCAGACAAGCCTAATTTACAGACAAATTTACTTGATATTTACCTAAAACCAACAACAAAATCAATTTAACTTTGAACATTTAAATTGATTGCGATATCGGAAGAGGTTTACCGACCTCGCGGTAAGATTATTTCTAAGTTGAAAAACTACGAGACATGTCTACATGAGTGGACACGTCATTAAAAAATACGTTATTTATACCTACTGGTGTTGTCTTTGTTGATCTGCCTTTGTTTTTAATAAGAATCCTTAAATTTACATACACTTGTAATACTTTTAGAAATTCGCCTTGTTTGCAAGTTTATACTCCAATGTTTTTTAACGTACAATTATTAAACCACTTCATTTTACCCTTAAGCTTGCAAACTGCACCAATATATTTTATTCTTTCGACCTTAGATTTCAACAACTAACTGATCATTATCAAGAACGTTTCAATACTCTGTGTATACTTTTTGTTTGAGAGGGTTGACATCCTTCGTTTGATGTACCCTGTGCCATACAGCAGCCAAGAGTTTTTTTAAAACCTTAGCTTTTGGAACTTAAAAGTAGCTTTTTTGTAATATTATTTTTAATTAACGCCAATTCTACAAAAAGTTTTATTTTATTGCAACCGCACCCTCAGTTGCGATTTTCCAACTTTTCTATACCACTTTTATAGTACGATTTCTCTTTCTCGTCAAAATAGGCCTCAGTTTCAGCGATTACTTCATCATTGGGCTTAAATTTCTTTCCAGCAAGCATTCTCTTGAGATCTGAAAACAGGAAAAAGTCGCTGGGGGCTAAATCTGGAGAATATGGTGGGTGGGTAAGCAATTCAAAGCCCAATTCATTCAATTTTGCCATCGTTTTCATCGATCTGTGACACGGTGCATTATCTTGGTGAAACAACACTTTTTTCTTTTGCAAATGTGGCCGTTTCTTTGCGATTTCAGCCTTCAATCGATCCAAAAGTTCACAGTAATACTCGCTGTTGATGGTGGTTCCTTTTTGGAGATAGTCGATGAATATTATTCCGTTCGTATCCCAAAATACAGACGCCATCACCTTACCGGCCGATTGTTGCGTCTTTGCTCGCTTTGGATTCGGTTCGTCGACTGCTGTCCACTCAGCTGACTGTCTTTTGGATTCTGGTGTGTAATTGTGAAGCCATGTCTCATCCATTGTCACATATCTACGATAGAATTCCCTTTTATTGCGGTTTAATAGCGCCAAAGACTCCTCGGAAGCATCGATTCGTTGTTGTTTTTTGGCGACTGTGAGCTCACGCGGCAGCCAATTTGCACAGAGCCTTCGCATACCCAAATATTCGTGTAAAATGGTAAAAACACTACCATTTGCTACCTTTACAATGTCAGCTAGCTTATGCACCTTCAATTTGCGATCGTTCATAACCAATTTGTGGATTTTTTTGATGTTTTCTGGAATAACAGCCTTATTTGGGTGTCCACTGCGCACTGCATCTTTTGTGCTGGTACGACCACATTTAAATTCAGCCATCCACTTTTCTACCATTTGTCTCGATGGAGCAGAGTTTGGATAATGTTTATCAAGCCATTGTTTGGTTTCCACTGTATTTTTTTTCATCAAAAAGCAATGCTTTATTAAAATCCGAAATTCACTTTTTTCCATTTTTTTTCAAAAACAAAAGTTGCTTCACACAAAATGCTATAACTCACGAATAAATAGTCAGATTGCTGTCAAATTTATACACGTATCGTTTGAAGGTTAGTACTAAATAAAAATCATATGGAAAAAATTTTAGTAACGCTAGCTATGTGTCATCCTACGGACTTATTGAATGACCTAGTATATCAGTAAGATCAAAACATTTTAATTTATTCTTTGTGACTTAGACTTAACAAACATCGTGCTTGTGATAATACCACACAAAAGACACAGACACACCAAAATCAGTATACAAATTTAACACAGTTCTTCTTCTTAATCTTAAAACTAATCATCAAATTCTCCTTTCGTACCAATCTTGCCATAGGTGACAGGATAATTATATCATTAAACATTATAAAAAAAAATTTGTTTTTGTTCTATTCATCAATTTTTATGTTTTATGTTTTGATGAACAAAAATCTTAAAGATCAAATCTTAAGATTGATGATGAATTTATTTTTTTTTCTCTTAATTTCGTCGTTATAATTCTTAGTATGAATAGCAGACATACAGAATAGAATTAGAATATTAGATATTGATGTTGATGATCATCAAAATTATACTAATAATAATAATCATATTTTTGATGACAATCAAAAATTACATAAATTTTTAAATTAAGTTTTAGGAATTTGAACGTTTTCGATTTATTTAGTTTTTTTTTATTTCCATAATACATAATACGAATGTGACTAGAAGGCATTTTATGTGTATCTCCACTATAATGATTATGTTTTTGAAATTTAATTTAATGTCGTTGAATTTGACATTTTTAGTGACATTTATTGATCGTGTGTATTGCATACCCATATCTACCTAGCTTTTACAACAACAATAAAAAAGTTCAAATTAATTTTGGTTTCTTATTTGGAAATGTCGTGATTGTTATTTTAGACATTTTTTTTATTATAATGTCAAGTATAAATATATGGGGACTGATAGATAAAATAATGCTGAGGTAGTGTATTAGGAATTCTTAGAAAATGATTAATAATTATTATAAATATGGTTATGAGCATTGAACGTCTATAAAGAGTTATTTAGGTTTGATTCTATTAATATTTCAATAATTGCTACGAACGGAATGTTGACTTATACGGATTGTTAGTTTGATGGTATTTTGGATTATCAAGCACATTATGGACTATATGTCAAGGAGTTAGAAGCCAAAACATTAATACGAAGTATTGATTGAAGCAGGATAAACTCACAAGTGTGATTTTAAGTTTGTTAGCGCACAAATCAATTGAAAATTCAATATAAATGAATGTGTTTTTCGGATCACGCGCTGCTCACAATAACTATTACTAAAAATATAAGCTGTAGGACATGTCATCCAGCTCTAGCGATCAAAAACAATCATTGGGTTCTGTTGGATCTGTTCTACTTCTAGAAGAACTTGAACCTAAAAAAATGAAAAAAAAAAGATTGGTTTGGTGTAGTTTAACCTTTAAATCAATTTTAAAACCACGATTTAAAGTTTAAATTTTATAAAAATATACTCAAACAGGTCCTATAAAATTTTCAGTTCATCGGGCGTTATAGGACTGGACGAAAGGAGAAGGCCTGCGAGCTACATTCATCCTGAAAACTATATTGATGAATTTGGAGTCAGAATCTAACACAGAGATAAAGTGTATCATGCTCTATCAACTGATCTAGCCGAGCTACACAAGAGGTACAGTCAAGAAGTAATGGATGTTTAAACCTCTTTTCTCTTTCTTTCTCAAAATTCATTTGAAAAAGATTATTGTTCTTTGTGTTTTTTTAATCTAATTTTGATATTTTTTCTAAAGTTTTGTTTTGTTTAATTAAAAAATTACTTCGGTCTGAAAGACCTAAGTATTACATTCATGAGCTCGAAGTGAAAATATGGAGGGGCTGAAATCTCACAGCTCTGAGATATCAAGACTTCGGTCTGGGCTAAGGATTTTGATATAGTTTTCGGCAATAAACTTTCACGAGGACATGGTTTTTAGTTTTGGGCAGCGATGTATATCAAACATAACTCTTTGTGAAAGTACAAGTATTTTTTATATCTGTTTAAAAATTTATTACAAAACTAACACGAAACATCAATACGTTGCCGGAAAATTATAATCAAAATTCAAAAAATATTGTTAAATTAAATAAAATCAAACTTTTTCAAAATTCCAAAAATATTCTAAAAATTAGAATGAAATCAAATATTTAAACTTTTTCTAAATTCCGATAATATTCCAAAAATTCTTAAAAATTCCAACTTTTCCAAAATTCTAAAAATATTGCAAAAATTATTACAGAATTAAAAATTACAACTTTTTTCAAAATTCCAAAAATTATAATAAAATCAAATATTAAAAATTTTTCAAAATTCTAAAGATATTCCAAAAATTCTTACAAAATCAAAAATTAAAACTTTTTCCGAAATTCTAAAAATATTGCAAAAATTATGACAAAATCAAACATACAAACTTTTTCAAAATTCCAAAAATATTTCAAAAACTAAAACAGATTCAAAAATTTCCATGTTCAATTTCATTTTCGATTACATTTACGTCATAAAAACAGCTACATTTTTTTTCCAAAAAATTGGCTTAAAATAAATGAAATCATTTTTTGACACACTTGACATTATTTTTTTGACAAACTTATAATGCCATAATTCTCAACAATAATAATAAAATTTCATTTCGAGCAAACAATTTTATTTTTTTCCAAAAAATTGGGTAAAAAATAAATAAAAATCTCTCTTTTGACACACTTGACAACATTTTTTTGACAAACTTATAATGCAATAATCTACTTTTTGATCTCACATACCAATCCCGACCATCAATATTCCTCCAAATTTAATGTTCCTACTCCTAATCACTAAAAATGAACGTTTTTTAAGCCAAAAATATGAAAATTTGCTATTTTTGACACACATAATGATTTTTTTGACACACTTCCGGTATCGAACACGGTTATCGAACACAGCGTCCTTTCGGACCTGTGTCTTGTGAATATCTATTTTTAAAAAAAAATTTTGAAATCCCTCCAGCCGTTTTCCCTGCAGGGTAGGTCATCACGGCGGCCGGCCGGCCTACAGACAGACATACATTATCTTTTTTTAGCTTTTTTAGAATCAGCTGGTCCTAAAACGTCGAAAAATGCCAAAAAAAGTGGGGGTAAGAATTTGACTTTGAGCTCATGAATGTAATACTTAGGTCTTTCAGACCGAAGTAATTCATTTCAATTAATTTTATTTTTTTCCAGAAAATTGGGTAAAAAAATAAATAAAAACTTTCTTTTGACACACTTGACAACATTTTTTTGACAAACTTATAATGCTATAAGCTAGTTTTTGGTCTCACATACCAATTCCGACCATCAATATTTCTCCAAATTTAATGTTCCTACTCGTAATCACTTAAAATGAACGTTTTTTAAGCCAAAAATATGAAAATTTGCTATTTTTGACACACATAATGATTTTTTTGACACACTTTCGGTACAGTTATCGAACACAGCGTCCATTCAGACCTGTCCCTTGAGTATACTTATTTTTAAACAAAAATTTTGAAATCCCTCCAGCGGTTTTCCCTGCAGTGTAGGTAATGACTGACGGACGGCCGGACGGCCAGACATACATTTTTTTTTTTGCATTTTTAGAATCAGAAGGTCCTAAAACGTCGAGAAATGTCAAAAACAGTGGGGGTAAAAATATCACTTTGAGCTCATGAATGTTATCCTTAGGTCTTTCAGACCGAAGTAATTCTTACCCTCACTTTTTTTGGCATTTCTCGACGTTTTAGGACCTACTGATTCTAAAAAAGCAAAAAAAAAATCTATGTCTGTCTGTAGACCGGCCGTCCGGCCGTCATTTCCTACGCTGCAGGGAAAACTGTTGGAGGGATTTCAAAAACTTTTTTTCTGAAAATAGGTATACTCAAGGTACAGGTCCGAAAGGACGCTGTGTTCGATAACTGTACCGGAAGTGTGTCAAAAAAATCATTATGTGTGTCAAAAATAGCAAATATTCATATTTTTGCCTTAAAAAACGTTCATTTTAAGTGATTACGAGTAGGAACATTAAATTTGAAGAAATCATTATGGTAGGGGTTGGTATGTGAGATCAAAAACTAGATTATTGCATTATAAGTTTGTCAAAAAAATTTTATCAAGTGTGTCAAAAGAAAGATATTTATTTTTTTTTTACCCAATTTTTTGGAAAAAAAATAAGATTGATTGTTTGTTTGAAATGAAATTTTATTATTATTGTTGAGAATTATGGCATAATAAGTTTATCAAAAAAATGTTGTCAAGTGTGTCAAAAGAAAGATTTTTATTTATTTTTTTACCAAATTTTTTGGATAAAAATAAAATCGTTTGTTTGAAATGAAATTTTATTATTATTATTGAGAATTATGGCATTATAAGTTTGTCAAAAAAATAATGTCAAGTATGTCAAAAAATGATTTCATTTATTTTTTAGCAAAGTTTTTGGAAAAAAAATGTAGCTGTTTTTATGACGTAAATGTATTTGAAAATGAAATTGGACATGGAAATTTTTGAATTTGTTATAGTTTTTGAAATATTTTTGGAATTTTGAAATAGTTTGCATGTTTGATTTTGTAATAATTTTGGCAATATTTTTAGAATTTCGGAAAAAGTTTTAATTTTTGATTTTGTAAGAATTTTCTGGATATTTCTAGAATTTTGAAAAATTTTTAATATTTCATTTTGTAACATTTTTTGCAATATTTTTAGAATTTTGGAAAAAATTTGAGTTTTTAAGAATTTTTGGATTATTATTGGAATTTAGAAAAAGTTTAAATATTTGATTTCATTCTAATTTTTGGAATTTTGAAAAAAATAGAATTTTCGAATTTCATATATATATATATATATATATATATATATATATATATATATATATATATATATATATATATATATATATATATATATATATATATATATATATATATATATATATATATATATATATATATATATATATATATATATATATATATATATATATATATATATATATGTTGTAAAAGATGGTTTTCTTGGGCGTTTTTTAATTTAATAAAAGATAATTTTCTTTGGTTTTTGGCCCGTTGTTATTATTATTATTTTACGTTTCGGCGAATTACCACGCCATTTTCAAAAATCTGCAAAAATGTACAATACAATGTCACTAATTTTCTTTAAGTTTACAAAACAAAATAATTACCCTTCTTTCTAATCTATAAACAATTTTTCACAGAAACTATATCAAACTAAAATTAACTATGGTCATTTAAATAAAATAATAAATTAATTTAAAACAAATTAAAAAAATAAATAAAATTAAAAAACAATGTAAATTACATATTCTGAAACAGCACAAAACTTTTTACACAGAAAAAGGAATTTTGACCTTGTCAATAAAATGATTAATTAATTTAAAACAAATTAAGTAACAATTAAAAAAACAAAAAACAAACAAAACTTTTTTCTGTGCGCCTAATCCATACTTTTATTTTATATGAGGTTGTCATATATTTTTTGGAGATATTCCGTGTCTTTTTGGATGTTGATGGATTTTTTTGTTTTTTGACTCTCCTTTATCAATATCATTTCCATGATTCGGCGCTTATGGTAGCTTGGTTCTTTTGCGAGTACTCTTACGTTTTCTTTTAGACTAATCTTGTGTTTGGTGTTTCTGAGATGTGAAGATAATGCACTTTTACTAAAATTTGGATCGTTGTTATTTGCTCCATTGATGTGTTCATTAATTCTTTTTCTCAGGTACTGATTTGTATTGCCCACATATTCGGAAAGACATGAGCAAGTGACTTTATACACTAGATTAGACTGTTGGTCCAGCGGTACTTTATCTTTCAGATTTGAAAAAAGTGAGTCCAGAGAGATATTTGATCTTCCTACCGTTTTTACATTGTATCGTGCTAACAATGCTCTAACTTTTTCGAAGAGTCTTTTAATGTAAGGTATCGATAGGCATTTTTCATCTGGTACTCTAACTCTTCTATTTTCTTGGCCATGTAGGTGATTGAAGATGTTACTTCTGATGGTTTTCTCAACTAGGGGTCTTGGGTATCCATTTGTTATCAGCGTCGTCTCTAACAGTTTAAAATTTTCTTTATGAAAACGATGGTCAGATAATTTGAGTATTTTGTCACAGAGGATCTTGATGGTGTTAATTTTGTAGTTGTGAGGCAACCAAGACTTATAATTTAAATATCGTCCGGACCAGGTGTCTTTATGATACCAGTTTGTAGATAATGTTCCGTCAGAGTTTCTTATCACTTTCGTATCTAAGAAATAAAGACAGCCATTCTCCTCAAGTTCTATCGTGAATTTAATGTGTTGCTCGAAATCATTAAACGTTTTTAAGAAATTATCAACTTCTTCTGCTGGAACTGCAGTGAAAATGTCGTCTACGTATCGATAGAAGAAAGGTATATTAAATTTAAACGAAGAAAGTACCGAAGTTTCAATAAATTCCATGACTGTGTTAGCTATATCTGGACTAATCGGCGATCCCATTGGAGAGCCAAACTTCTGGCGGTACACTTTTCTGTTAAATGTAAAAATACAATTTTCTAGAACCAATTGTAGAGCTTCCATAAACTGAGTTTTGAGGAGCTTGGTTTTCGATCTTCTCTTAATTTCCATCCAGTTCTTATTGACCAGCTTCATCACGAGTTTACTATCTACATTTGTAAATAGTGATGTTACATCGAGTGATAGTAAAATATAACCTGGCGGTAAAACAATGTCTTTGATTTTTTCGATAAATTCTTCAGAATTTTTCAGAAAGGAAAATGTGTTGCCTACACTTGGTTTTAGAATATCGGAAAGAAAAGACGATAAATTATATGTTGGAGAACCAATAGAGCTTACGATTGGACGTAGAGGTTGGAAGGGTGTCGTACAAACAATTTAAATTTTTCTTTATAATGGCCACAACCAAACCTCTCAACTTTAAGTGGCCAGGGGCACCCCTTAGAGTTGACCGATGGATTTCTAATTTTAAACATAATATTTTTATGGGTATCGACATCAAACTGGAGGGTGTCGTACAAAAAATTTAAATTTTTCTTTATAATGGCCACAACAAAACCCCTCAACTTTGAGTGGCCGGAGGCACCCCTTAGAGTTGACCGATTGATTTCAAATTTTACAAATAATATTTTTATGGGTATCGACACCAAATGGAAGGGTGTCGTACAAAAAATTTAAATTTTTCTTTGTAATAGCCACAACCAAACCTTTCAACTTTAAGTGGCCGGGGGAACCCCTTAAAGTTGACCGATGGATTTCAAATTTTACACATAGAATTTTATGGGTATCGACACCAAATCGGAGGGTGTGGTGCAAAAAATTTAAATTTTTCTTTATAATGGCCACAACAAAACCTCTCAACTCCAAGTGGCCGGGGGCACCCCTTAGAGTTGACCGATTGATTTCAAATTTTACGCATAATATTTTTATGGGTATTGACACCAAATGGGAGGGTGTCGTACAAAAATTTAAATTTTTCTTTGTAATGGCCACAACCAAACCTCTCAACTTTAAGTGGTCGGGGGCACCCCTTAGAGTTGAACGATTGATTTCAATTTTTATACATAATCTTTTTATGGGTATTGACACGAAATGAGAGGGTGTCGCACAAAAAAAAAAAAATTTTTTTTTAGGGTCCAGAACAAAATTTCTCAACTTTAAGTGGTCGGAGGCACGTGTTAGAATTGACCGATTGATATCAGATTTTGCAAATAATATTTTTATGAGTATTCACACGAAATGGGAGGGTGCCGCAAACTGTACAATGAAAAAAAAAATTCTAGTGTAATCTAAGGGCCACCCTAATATATATATATATATATATATATATATATATATATATAAATATATATATATATATATATATATATATATATATATATATATATATATATATATATATATATATATATATATATATATATATATATATATATATATATATATATATATATATATATATATATATATATATATATATATATATATATATATATATATATATATATATATATATATATATATATATATATATATATTAGACCGACCCAAAAACAACATGTTGATTTTTTTTTTGGTGCTCAGGGCTAAATTCGTTTATTGGTCCATACTGAATATCCACACAAAAAATTGGGTCAATTGGTGCATCCAAGAGCCAGCGCTTTTGCATATAGTAAAACAAGATTCGAGATTTGACGGCTATAAATACTCATATCTCAAAAACGCTTAGTGATATGAAAAAAAAGTTAAAGCAAGCTCACCTTATTTTGCGATTGTCTAACTTTCTTAGAACAAACTTTTTTTCTCAGAATTACAACAAAAAAATGTTAGTGGAATTTTCTGAATTCGTTCTTAATTTTTCAAAAAGGCCTCATTGCCTCCAGTGACATTTAGGAAAAAAAAGTTTCAAACAAAATATTAATATTTTTGCTAAACTAACATTTATTGTGAACATACTTATAACTTTTATTCAAAAATAAAAAAGTTTTAGAACAAAAGATCCATTATTTTAAGTATTTCTTCAAATTTTCAGTTTAGCTTAACAGTGTATTACTAAAAATATACAAAATCTATTAAAATTAATTAAACACAATATCATATTAATAAAAAAATTATTTGCCTTTAAAAATATTTGCAGAGTCACTTAGGAAAAACAACTATTATGCCAAGTGTCAGAATATGAGCATCGATCAATGAATTCCTGACAGTGTAGTTTATCGAGAAAAAATTTTGAAAATCGGATTTCTACGGTTTTGTGTTAATTCGTTAGTATTCTCAATATTTGGATGCAAAAACTAATTTTTTAAGAAGCAGTTCAAAAAATTTTAGTTATAAACTGTTAGAAGGTCTTGAAATTTGCATTTGCCTGTAGAGAACATTATTTAATAATTCACTAAAATGTCCGTATCTTTTGATTAACTTAACCGAATTTCGTGATTTTATACTTGTTTAAAAGGTATTGAACTAAGTAATATCAGTAAATTATTGCACGTTTCAAATTTAGCAGCATAATAGGGTGACCTAAAAATTAAATATAATATTTTGAAATAGGCAAAACAAAATATAATGTAAGAATGTTTAGACAAAATATGAAATAGTGTTGAAATGAAAATTCAAGGTCGACATGCTATTTAGCTGATTACTCCATACTTTGTTATAAGTTGATGTGTTAAATGATAAATCAACACATTTTTTACTTAGTTATTGGTGAAGTTATAGTTGCACTTAGTTATCCAATAGTCATGCAAGATTTCTGCAACAGAATTTTTTGTTGGTTTTGAGGATTTTTTGTCGATGATTCTCTACATCTTGAAGGATGAACGGTTTCTGTTCTTTATCTTAACTTAATATGTCCGTCATTAACTTTACTCCCCGTTCTGCAACGTCATTTACGAATTACCAACAAAATTCCTTTAATTTGCTGTTAAATGCTCAAATACTCTTCATTTGCTATCCAAGAATCTGGGTTTTCATACAGAAATTTTGGAATTTTTTGAAGACTACTTCAAAAAATATCTAGGATTGGTCAGACACGAAAAAATTTAAATATATTTTATTCTGTACTAGCTTGAAAATATTTGCTTTCCTAGATGTCATGTGGGTTTGATTATGAAATTGTAACTTTTTTTCCATTGCTGTTTTGATATTGTTACTCAAATCTCAGTCAAAAAATTCTAGAGGTACTAGAATATCACCTTTTGCCTATTTTAAAATATTATATTTAATTTTTAGGTCACCTAAGTGTGCTTCTAGATTTGAAACGTGCAAAAATAATTTATTAAAATTACTTAGCTCAATACCTTTTTAACAAGTATCAAATCACGAAATTCGGTTAAGTTAATCAAAAGATATGGACATTTTAGTAAATTATTAAATAATGTTCTCTACAGGCAAATGCAAATTTCAAGACCTAAACTAAATTTTTTTGAACTGCTTCTTAAAAAATTAGTTTTTGCATCCATATTTTTAGAATACTAATGAATTAACACAAAACCGTAGAAATCCGATTTTCAAAAATTTTTCTCGATAAACTACACTGTCAGGAATGCATTGATCGATGCTCATATTCTTGAATAAAAGTTATAAGTATGTTCTAAATAAATGTTAGTTTAGCAAAAATATTAATATTTTGTTTGGAACTTTTTTTTCCTAAATGTCACTGGAGGCAATGAGGCCTTTTTGAAAAATTGAGAACAAATTCAGAAAATTCCACTAAAACTTTTTTGTTGTAATTCTGAGAAAAAAAAATTGTTCTAAGAAAGTTAGACAATCGCAAAATAAGGTGAGCTTGCTTTAACTTTTTTTTAATATCACTAAGCGTTTTTGAGATATGAGTATTTACAGCTAAGAAATTTCGAATCTTGTTTTACTATATGCACTCTTGGATGCACCAATTGGGCCAATTTTTTGTGTGGATATTCAGTATGGACCAATAAACAAATCAAGCCCTGAGCACCAAAAAAAAAAAAACATTTTGCATTTCCATACAAAAATGGGTCGATCTAATATATATATATATATATATATATATATATATATATATATATATATATATATATATATATATATATATATATATATATATATATATATATATATATATATATATATATATATATATATATATATATATATATATATATATATATATATATATATATATATATATATATATATATATATATATATATATATATATATATATATATATATATATATATATATATATATATATATATATATATATATATATATATATATATTTAGAATTTTGAAAAAAGTTTCATTTTTTGATTTTTATGAATTTTTGGAATATTTTTAGAATTTTAAAAAATTTTATATTTTTAATTTTATTATAATTTTTGGAATTTTGAAAAAAGTTGTAATTTTTGATTTTGTAATAATTTTTGCAATATTTTTAGAATTTTGAAAAAGTTTTAATTTTAAGAATTTTTGGAATATTATCGGAATTTAGAAAAAGTTTAAATATTTGATTTTATTCTAATTTTTGGAATATTTATGGAATTATGAAAAAAGTTTGATTTTATTTTTAAGTTTTATTATATAACAATATTTTTGGAATTTCGATTATAATTTTCCGGCAACGTATTGATGTTTCGTGTTAGTTTTGTAATAAATTTTTAAACAGAGATAAAAAATACCTGTACTTTCACAAAGAGTTATGTTTGATATACATCGCTGCCCAAAACTAAAAACCATGTCCTCATAAAAGTTTTTTGCCGAAAACTATATACAAATCCTTAGCCCAGACCGAAGAGTTGATATCTCAGAGCTGTGAGATTTCAGCCTCTCCATATTTTGCGTTTTAGTTTTTGGCAATTTTATGGTCTTTATAATTAATTTTAAGAAGTGTATTTTTTTTGTTTTGAAAAATTTTGAAATTCTTTGATGTGTAATTTTTAGTCTATTTATTGTTTATTTATTTTTGAACCTATATTTGCTTTAGATTTTTGTTTTAGAAAATTTTGAATATTTTTCTGAAATTTTGTTTTTGGTTTTAGATTTTTTTTAGAAAATATTGTATTGTTACGATTACAGAAAAAGACGATGACAGTCCCTTCCAGAAAAAATCGAATCACAACAAAACACAACAAATTAATTAAATGAATAGTGTTGTTGTTGTGTTTCTTAGAACTTGGGTCCAATAAATAAAATTGAATGATTTTATCAATGAAATCAACATAACGTAAAATAATCCAATATTATAATATTTTCTCAAGGTTTCTAAAAAGTGACCTCGAACTATCTAGAAGTATTGCAGAAGGTATATAAGCAAATTGCCTCTTGTAGTTTTTAAATTAGTGTTATTTTAAATCTGTGATAGTGAAGTTAAAATTATAAAAGTGATATTTAAATTAGTTTTTGTAAAGAAAGTTTAAAGTGTTATTAAATAGAAATAATTTGTGTATTATTTTAAACGTTGTATTACTGGAAATTTCTACAATCAACCGTTGGAGTTTCTGAAGCTGTTGAAAGAATATTCTAGTTAGGAATATTGTTCGCTGTATTATTTTCCTGTTGTTGAGGGAACAATTAAGGAGTTGAATACTTAATAAAAAATGGTGTTTGTGATTACTAATCAGTGATCGAACTCTGAAGAGATTTGGGAATTGCGTTTATCGAATTGAGAGTAAGGCCAGTTCGAAGGAAGGTTGGAAAAACGTAACAGTATTTTTGATTGTGAAGTTTTTTTGTTATCTTATGTTAATTTTCGTTTGTTTTGTTCTGTGAGTGTAAAGGGGAGATTCTGGTAAGTCCTTGACGAGCAGACAATTTTTGTTTTTTTTTCTATTATGAGTTGTTGTTCTGTGTTTGGAAAGCAGCATGCTTAACTTTTTGACACACACACAACATTTGTGTTTAATGAAATATTTTTTTTCTTGTCATTTTATAGCTATAATTTAATAACAGCACACTTACACCCAAAAAAGTTGATATTTTATAACTATACAACTTATAAGTTTTTTTGTAAGTTTACCAAATTATTTGAAAAAACTAAAAATATTATATGATTTACAAATTATTTTTGGATTTGAGGAAAAAAATTTTAGTTTTATCAAAAAATTTTGTGTCTTGTATATTTATAAAATTTTGTAAAAGTGACTTTTATATTTTTGAGTGTAGGATAGGACCTTCAGGCGACTTCTTAACGGGACTTACGATCATTTCTTAGTTGTTGGGACACTATGGACTGCAGCTAGAGGATCAAAAATGGTGAAGCGACATTTACCATCTAGGTCATCCCCCCATGGTTATTTCACCCAGCTCACGGTTTCTCAATGAGATCAGAACATCCATGTGTTACACTCAAATAAAGTAATTGGGATAGTTTTAGAAAAATTTTTTTTTAGAGCGTACTTTTTGGAGGGTAAAAAGAGCGCAGACCAGTTGACGATAACAGGAACAAGCATCGAATGTCGTTCGGTCCGCAATGAATGACGTTCTCTCAACACCTATTTCAACTTTTTGATTATTAACACAGGATGTGCCGGTGACGGTGGTCTCTTTAGCTTCCAAAGGAATGGTGGGCAGAAAAATGCTAGCCTTAAACTTGCTGAGTCATGGTTAGATCGCCTCTGTCCTATGGCCATCTGTCGAAGCAATCTCTAACATTCAATTTGTTTATTAAACTTAGTTTAAATTTAGAACTTTAAAGCTCTAGAATTTATCAAACTTTGCTTTACGTTTATGTTTTTATTTTTTTTTTATACCATTCTTATTTGTATTTTTAATTATAAAAGTGTTGAGTGGCTTATGGATAGCACGCTAAACTTCAAAATCGGAGGACCCGAGTCCGCATGCCATCTAGGTCAAAGTTTTTAACCAAAACATGAACAACCATCAACAAGTCGGTTTTCCAATTAACAGAAAGTCAACTAAAATAGTTGATAAATTGGAAAAATATGGGCTGATCGCCCATATAAAATTGAGTGAATTAATGAAAGTAATGCTAAAAACTGCTAATTTACTATCAAACATTGAAGCAAATATATGGGCGTATGATGCGGTTTTACATTCTAAAACAAAGTACAGCGGTATATTGGTGATACACCGGATATATAAGAAATGATGATCTGCATAACTTATGCATCCGTATTTCGATTAAACTTCCATAGTACAATAACTAACCAAATTTAAGTCTAAATCGGTTAAAGATTTTAACCGACTAACTACTAGAATTTGGTAATGAGCTATTAAGGAGCATATTCTAAACGACAATCAATCGAAAGATTCCGAAAAAATTCTTTGAAAATCGAAATAACATTTTGCAAAAATAATAAAAAGATTTTGAAGCATTTCACACAATTCCCAGAAAGCCCTGCAACGAAAAAACAAAGTAAAAAAACAGAACCCTAAAAACTAACCAAACAGTTTCTATTTAGAAGATGACAATTTATACAACAATAAAAAATTATCATAATAATAACAAAAATAATAATAACAACAAATTTTTTTCATGTTCACATTTGGTTGGATGACAAGAATTATATTACAAATAAAAAACCGTCAAACAAAATTAATAAGAAAAATATTTATATTATTCTGTAAAATCGCGTCTTACTCTTTCTCTAAACCAATCTCTTAAATAAAAATTTAAAGTTTTTGATGTCTTTAAGAAATCATGTATAAAAAAATTACAAAAAAAAAACTTTGAAAAGGTGTCATTAAAATTCCAATTTATTATTTATATGTTTACATCATGGACCATAAGTTCATTTAAGGGAAAGAACTCATACATTAATTATCAATCGAATGCTTCTCTGTACAATGGAGGTACATTAAATTGATCATAATTCTATTCTTATAAACAGGACAGGTTTACTATCAACCCAGCTGCCTTTAACATTTTTGACACTTTAGATAGCAGTTCTAAATGCTCCTGGAACATTGAAAAGACCACCAATAAATCATCCAAATAGACGAAGACATGCCTATGATACTGGTGGGGCATCACCTCATGCACCAGCCGACATATTCTCTGGAGTGCATTTCACAATCCCAAAGGCATAACCTTGAACTAAAACAATGGTATCTATAGGTTGTTGTATCAGGCATCAAGAGGCTTCTTCCAAAGGAATTTGCCAGAAAGCACCCTTGATATCAATACTTGAGCTGCACTTCGTGCTATTTAGACGACCTAATAGACCATCGATCAAGGTTACAAACAACCTTCTTGGACCGGAAATAAACACGATTGGAGTCTAAACATAACCAGTTTTTTACAGAACTCTTCTGAATTAACACCATTGGCGAGCACCAAGAACTGCTCACCTCTTCGATCACGCCCATTTGAAGCATTCGGTCAAGTTCGACATAGATCTTTAGTTGAACAGCTGCCGATGTGATGTAACGCCTCTATTTAACAGGGAAATTTTCACTGACATCAATGACATGTTCAGCCAAAGAAGTCTTCCCGATACCTGAGACTTCAAATAACGGGAAAGAATCATTGACCTTCGCAAGTTCCAGAAGCTGATCAGAGGTGAGATCATGTATTTTGATGTTTACAGAATCGGACCATGTCAACTAACTGACAAATGAAGGAACAATACCAAAAGCCTTCCAGAAATCGAAACCCTAGGTAGAGCTCTTCACGCAAGCCAGGAACAAAATGGAATCGCATTTGTTTAGTGGAGCTATTCAGAGTGATAGGTACGGTGACATATTCCAAAATGTTGTTGATAGCGGCAGATTTCAACAACTCTAAGGCATTTGTTCCAAAAATACTAGTAGAGGCTCCACTATCCAGAAGTACTTAAATATTTTTACTACAAATATTAACGGATAAATGCGGCCGAGGATTCGTAATTCTTAAAAAAAACGGATGCCTCACCAGCTTTTGCAATCAATATACGCAACCTAATAACGACGATAGCTTCGCCCAAAATAAGTTTTATTAAACTGAGGTAATCTGCTTAAAACTGGGTTTAACCTTCCTCATGTTGAGGAAGGCTCGACTTGAATAGCTATGTTCCTCGTTTGGATCTTTGGGCTTGTAGTATTCTGACCTTCGAATTTAAACTACGTCAACCGTATTCCTGGTCTGCAGCTTAAATTTGTTTTGTTGACGACCAAGATAATTTTGGTAAATCACATCGGGTTTGCTACACTGCCTGCAATATAATTTCATTTGTTTTTGGGAACGCTGTCATCAACACGATGTCTAACAACTCGAGATTTAAATCGGATGATAATATCAGCAGATGTTGATGGCCCCTGCTGAGTAGATGTAGACAGCAAAATAAACCTATGCAGCATACGAATCTGTCTGGAATCAAGCTCACAAATATGTTGAGGGTTCTGGTTCATCAGCAAGATCATCCATTTTTTTGCAGCTCATTAATTCGTAGACTTGTTGCCCTAGTTGCAACTGGTGCAGACTGACAATTTTTCGAACTTCTGACATATTGCTTGAAGTTCGTTCATAGACACGAGAGTTCAACTGCACTCAGTCCCTGGCAATTTCTATCATTTTCGTTTCAAAGAAAGGACAAACTAACCGAAAATTCAATGCTCCAATCTCCACAATGTGTTCATAGACGATTTATTTTGGCTTCTGTTTATGGTTTAATAGGGAGGGTACCAAAGGTACACAGAAATCCTTCTCTTAACACTGGCAAGTCACTACTTGGAGCTCATGAGTTATATTTAAACAGTAGCGATCTGCATCTGCATTGAGGTATCGAAGAACTTTTGACCAGGGGTTCTCCCAGGTCACCCGATCTCTCCTGGCAACTGCTTCCACTTAATGTATAAACTCATGGACATCCAGTGAAGGACTAGCATCAGTGAAGAGAGGTACCAAATTTGAATCATAAAGACTCAAATTGGTTTTTTGGTCCTCTCGTTAACCTCTAGTCAGCAATGTTGGATCAGCGTTATGATAACCGTGTGGAAATTCGTTGTAAGGTGGAGGGGCGAAGGGTGGATTAAGTACCCAAATTCGCAAGCGCAAAATCCTCCGCCCTTGGACTTGGCTATTTAAATCGTGGGACTTCTAAGGGTTCTTGTCTTTGCCGTGGTAGTCCTATATATCCTATATCAAAAAGTGCCTCCTTCAGAGGCCGCATGGGTATTGGTGTTGACCTATCTGTTGGTTGAAAATGCAGTGACAGGATGGAAGACTTAATGTTTCGCTTACCTTGTTCAACGTCCTGTTGCTTACCTTGTTCTACTTCATGCTGGGTGCACATGAATCTGCGTGCCTACTGTAGATTTTTGGTTCTCCCAATCAGCTTGCTTTTATCATATAGTGCTTTACCCTGTTAATGAAAACCATTAGATATGAGACTTTGACCGGATGCAAATCCCTCGCTATTATAGATAAGATTTATGATAGCGGTTACTAAGAACACCGATTCACATATCAGCTCCCTTGCATACGAATGTAAGAGTGGCAACGCTGGATTAGCAGCATACTCCCTTAGTTCCTCCACCATTGTTATTCACCCCCATTAGCAAGCGCTCGACCGCCAATTCAGTGACCTCCAGACCAAAGAACATATGATCGACATGTAAAACTACCACTATTTGAACAAATAAACGAACGCGCAATATTCAGCGAGAGTAAAAAAGAAATGGAGAGGAAAACCAATAAATTGTGGTTGATACTTACACATTTTATTTATTTATTTAATATATAGCAAAAAGATATTTAATTATTATAAAGATATCTATTTATTTGATTAACGTACAGGAAAAAAATTCATTTATTCACCTAATTCTAGAAATATTTATTTATTTAAAAAAAATATTTATTTATTTAATTATTATATAGAAAAATTAATTAAAATGTTTATTTATATATTATTTATAGAATAAGAGATTTTTAAGCCCGAACTCGCTTGATGACAAAAAAAATAATTATGATTCTAAAGATCATATAGTCACTTAAGGCAGAATTTTGCACTCGCGAGCCCTCTCCAACAATAACATATCAATAGCATATACGATCTGTCAGGACGTGGCACCTAACGACCAAGTTCTACCGATCCAGGTATGGTTCCATTTCCAAAAAATAAATTATTCTTAAAGTGGGCTAAAGAGCGCTCCCGAGCGCCAGACGCTAAATCTCTAAATTCCCATGGTTATAGCAACTATTACAAATTAAAGAAAGTTAGGAAAAATAAATTGAATATTGTAAAGGATGAAGCCTAAGCAGAAAACTAAAATGGCCCACTTCCTTAAAGGTGTTTGTGGTGTTGAGAAATGGTACCACTGTTAAGCAACCAGTGTGCAATCTCAATACTGACCACTTTTTTTCACCAAACACTTCTCTGAAGCGCAGTGATGCACCAATCCGTCAGTCGATCGCATATCCATAATAAGAAATAGGCGTCCTATGACCATCAATAATTGTTTAGTGCTAAAGCCTCATGGATAGCTTTTTTGGCCAAACAATTTATTTCAAACACAAACATAAAAGTTAATTTTAATTAAACGCCCTCTGAGGGCAGGCTTGAGCCATGTCTTTACTTCACAGTTTTCAAGGATACTTTCTCAACGAGCTTTCTTTATCGCATTAATCTTAGCCTGGTTTCGTCTGGACCTTCTTTGCTTGCTATGCGTTACCAGCTCAGGTAATAAACTAACTATTCCGCCCCTTGGTCTGCAACGACCAGTGAGTCAGAAGAACCGAGTTCAGGGCCCTACTTGTCTCTATGTCTCCGTTGCGGCATCCAATGCCACAACACTCGTTTTTATTTTATCAAAGGCAAATTTATCAATCAAAAACTCCACAAAATCAAAAAATTTATCACAAAGAAAACGAATTTCAAATTTTTTACCAAAATTTCAAAAAAACCAACAAGCTTTATTTTTCTATAAAACAAACCTTAAAAAACTGGTTTTTGTTAGTCTAAACTGGTTTTCGGGATTTTGTAAAACAATAATTATATAACAAAATAAGCTGTTCTACCGGATTGTCACCAGGTGAATCCCTGTGCGGAAAAGTCTTAAATGAAACAAAATTCCATCTAACATTTAAAAAAACATCGTATAGGATCAAAAACAATGATCAAGAAACATCCAAAGAATATAATAAGAGAAAACTGAAAATAACTTATAAGGGCCCATACACGATCAATCATGAATGTGTAATCTTGACTTATGGTAAAAATTCAAACAGGTTTAAAATTTCATCAGTCATAAAATTTGACAGTCAGTCTTGTACATACATAGTCAGTCATGAATGCCAATCACGTTGATTGTCATTCAAAACTGATCGTGTATGGGTCCCTTTACAGCTATTTCTTTTTTAATCGATATAATTTTTGTTCCTTTCCTCAAATGTTACTCCCTTGCTATACACCTCCGTTTCCAAATACCAATTTCTATTCTAGATGTTATTTGAATGTTTATTTACTTTATACGAAAGACTATGTAACTATAAGTACATTAAACTCAAAACTGGCTTATAATTTTTAATTTGCTAGATTTGAATATTGAAAATTTTGAATTATATACTACAGATTTTTTGAGCATTTAAACTCAAGCAAGTAAGAATTTCGAATTTTTTAATTCAAAAGTATATTTTTGGATTTTTCTCAGAGAAAAACTCAATTTTCCTCTTATACGTGTTTCGGATTGGGATTCGAACTATCCTCATCAGTGCCATGGTTCGAATCCGTTTTGGTAGACACGCTATCCAACGAAACTACCGAGGCGATCATATTTCAAAGTATTTCATCATTATTTAACTACTTTAAGTTAAATTTTTCTCATTATGTATTTCTGTTTTTAGGGTGCCGTTTTTATAATGAACCCTATTGGTGAGTGAGCTTTTCACATTATATCGATTATAAATATTATGGACCTGAAATTTGAGGTGCGTATAAAACTAACCTGTCGACATAAGATGACAGATACAAATAAAACTAAAGCTGTTTTCGGTTGGTTTACAGGGTTACGATGTGAGACCTTTGAGAAAATTCATTTTTTTATAGATTAAAGTAGGGTATCATATGAAAGGGCTTCATTTCAGTATTCCTTAAAAATTTATTTTGGAATTTTGCATCTCACCTTTTTTGTATAATTTTGAATAATGACGTTTTCTTCGTGTTTTCTTACCTCGATTAACTCCAAACCTAACTGATCAAAAGTCTTCAAATGTATTTGGAATGATAGAAAAATTAGTAAGTTTTCAATAAAAAAATATATAAAAGTGTGGATATGAGAAGGGGTAAAAACACTATTTAAAACGTGGTCAGTGGAGTGTCATTTGAAAGAGCACTTAATATAGAAAACATTGCATTTTTTTAGAAATTTTGGTGCACAGTTTTTGAGTTATTGTTAAAAAAGTGCGACTTTCAGACCGTTCCCCCCTACGTCACTGTCGACACTGATTGACAGAAAAATTTGTAAAAATTCACAGAGCTAGGAAGTTTGGTAAATTTTGTATGAAAATTATAGCGAAGTCTCAAATAATTATATATTTGTGTGTTTAGTGGACGGGGGTAGAGAGGATAAAAAAACCTTTTTTGACAAAAGCGAGGCGGATCATTTGAAAGAGCACCTAATTTAGAAATAATTGCAAAATTTTTTATAGAATTTTGCGGTGGACAGTTTTTGAGTTATTGTCAAAAGAGTGCAAAATTCAAACCATTCTTCCCCCATTCGTTTCGACACTGATTGAGAGAAAAATTTTTTAAAAATTCACAGAGTTAGGAAATTTGGTAAATTTTGAATGAAAATTATAGCGAAGTCTCAAATAATTGTATTTCTGAGTGTTTAGGAGACGGGGTGGAGAGGGTGAAAAAACCTTTTTTGACCGAAGCGAATGGTATATCATTTGAAAGAGCACCTAATTTAGAAATCACTGCAATTTTTTTTAGAATTTTGGGGTGCACAGTTTTTGAGTTATTGTCAAAGAAGTGCAAAATTCAGACCGCCCCCGGCCCTTACGTTTCTACACTGATTAACAGAAAAATTTGAAAAAATTCACAGTTTTAAGAAGTTTAATAAATTTTGAATGAAAATTATAGAGAGGTCTCAAATAATTATATTTCTGTGTGTTTAGGGGACGGGGGTGGAGAGGGTAAAAAAACCTTTATTTACCCCAGCTAGTTATCATTTGAAAGAACACCTAATTTAAAAAGCATTGCAATTTTTTTTAGAATTTGGCGGTGCACAGTTTTTGATTCAAAAAATCGCAACTTTCAGACCGTTCCTCCCTCTTCCTTCGTTTCGACACTGATTGACAGAAAAATTTGTAAAAATTCACAGAAAATTAGGAAGTTCAGTAAATTTTGAATGAAAATCATAGCGAAGTTTCAAATACTTATATTTCTGGGTGTTTAGGGGACGGGGAATGGAGAGGGTAGAAAAAAATCTTTTTTGACCCAAGCGAATAGGGTGTCATTTGAAAGAGCTATTTGAGTCATTTGAGTTATTGTCAAAAAAGTACAACTTTCAGACCGTTCCGCGGGCTACGTTTCGACGATGATTGACAGAAAAATTTGAAAAAAATCACAGAGACAGGAAGATTAGTAAATTTTGTATGAAAATCATAGCGAAGTCTGAAATAATTATATTTCGGTGTGTTTAGGGGATGGGTGTGGGGAGAGTAAAAAAACCCCTTTTGACCCAAATGAGTCATATGAAGGAGCACTTAATTTAAAAAACATTCCAATTTTTTTTAGAATTTTGCAATGCACAGCTTTGTGTTATAGTAAAAAAAATATTTTTAGTATGTAGTTTCTCCACCCCCCTAGATTTCGACACTTGAAAGACCGAAAAAATAATCAAATTTAAACTATTTACAAGTTGGTGTAATTGAATTTTTCTTGAGTTACCATAAACAGCTATGGATAAGATTTAACCTGAAGCAACATTTTTGGTGTGATTTTTGATCAATGTATATCACATACTATGCATAGTAGAATTTTTTTACCAATAAATTTTTGACAGAGCACACAGCGAAGAGATAAAAGATGAGACCAAAAATAAAACAGAGATGTTTTATTTACTTTGTTATAATTTGTTTTGAAAACAATTACATTAGTTAAATTTCTACTCTTAGTTCGAACCATTTGTTTACATAGGCGTCGTTATTTTTATTATAGTTATTTTTAATTATAAAAATTATGTTTTACCTACTGCAAAATCATTAATATTTTTACTAGTTTTTGGTTTTCGATTATAATTGGTCGAATTTCTATAGTAATTTATTAATTTTATGCGTTTTTTTTTGTCCATTTCAATGGGACCTCAACAGTTTTTTTCAATATTTTATTCTGAGACACTGAATATGAATATGCGCAGAACGACCAATTTTCGTATTCGCCGTTAAAAAAATTCGACTATAATTTACTATTGACATTTAGGATTAAACATTTATTTTGTTATGCGTCTATGGTTTGGCAATATAAAGACATTACAACACAACTTTTTGTCAATTATTTTTGATATTGTGTTCTTTTACATTCACGGAACCCTTGGCGAGCGAATTTTATTCGCACTTGTCTGGCCTTTTATTGCAATTCAATTAGCCAATTCTAGTGTATTTAGTCTAGTTAACTCTACGAACGTATGTTTACCATACTCTAACTAAGTTAGCATTGATTGAATAACTTGTGATCTACGAGTTTAGAATACAATTTCCAACTAGTTGTTGTGTCTAACACTGATTAAATTCTAGATGTTATTTGAATGTATATTTATTTTATACGAAAGACAATGTTACTGTACATTAAACTGGCTAATAAATTTTAATTCACTAGATTTGAATATTGAAAATTTTGAATTATAAACTAGAGATTTTTTGAGCATTTAAACTCAAGCAATTAAGTATTTTGATGTAGAATTTAATCAGGGTTAGGCACAACAACTAGTTGGAAATTGTCTTCCAAACTCGTAGATTACAAGTTATTCATTCAATGCTAGCTTAGTTAGAGTATGATAAACATATGTTCGTAGAGTTAACTAGACTAAATACACTAGAATTGGCTAATTGAATTACAAAAAAGTCCATATCCGCTAGAAATAGGTAGACTTTGAGATCAGACGGTCTTGTGTGCCAGTAGAATCTGATGTATCAGATTAGTTTAAACAAAACAAACTAATGACAAACAGATATCGAACAAATCTAAAAAAATTAGCTACATATAAGCAAAACTATATCTATCCAATTTTGCAACAAACAAATATCAAATCTACCACAGAACATATGTGTGACAATATATGACATAAGCCTGCTCTATAATATCATATGTCGTGCAATTATTACAAAATATCAAAATACATTGTTTATTTCTAAGAAAAAAAATTAATTTCTTCTATTCAAATCTTTTTATTTTTTTTCACTGACTGTTATAAGGTTTTTGGAAATTGTAGTTATGGACTGTTACAAACTTTTTTGTTGAAACCTCTGCAGAGGTTTTTATTTATAAAAAACGGATTAAAATGTTACCACACATTCTAAATTTATGAAGTTTTTAAAAATATTAGTATCCAAACGGCCGTTATAACGGATTCAAAAAACCAATTTTTTTCTAGCATAAAGCCTCTAGTTCTTTAACCATGTGTCAGATTTTTTTGATTTACGAACTTGTCTAAGATATTTATAAAACACAGATTTTTAAGAAAGGTTTTTTGATCTGGCTCCATTCAAACGCATTTTATGTTTTACAAGCTGTTTTGTTGGAGCCGCTCACTCAGAATCCTCCAACAGCAGAGGTCCATTTTTTTACAGAAACTGATTAAAAAGATTTCAAAGATTCTAAATTTATAAAGTTTTTAAAAATATTAATATCTAAACGGTCGTTATAACGGATCTAAAAAACAGACTTTTTTCTAGTATAAAGCTTCTAGTTTCTTAACCATGTGTTGGATTTGGCTGATTTTTGAACTCGTCCAAAATATTAATAAAACACACATTTTTAAAAGAAATGTTTTGACCTGGCTTTACAAATGCGACTGTGAGAGTGCCGGTTGTTTCAAAAATATCTTTTTTAGCAAAATTTTTTGTTGGAGCCGCCCACTCAGCAATCTCTAACTGCAGTGGTCTATTTTTAAAACAAATTGATAAAAAAGATTTCAAAAACTTTAAATTTGTTAACTCTTTCAAAATATTAATATTCAAACGGCCGTTATAACGGTTGTAAAAAATCAATTTTTTTTAGAAAAAAGTCTCTAGTTTCTTAATCACGTGTCGGATTTTGCTGATTCACGAATTTGTCCAAGATATTAATAGAACACATATGTACAGAAATTTGTTTTGATCTTCCTCAACAAATGCGACCGTGAGAGTGCCGGTCGTTTTCGTTATATCTCATATCGTTAAATATACCTAAAAAATATGGTAACCGTTTCAGGTGCACAAATAATGGCATTTAAGGTGTAAATAGGCTCAAACTATTTTTAAGTTTAATCTCAAAATTGATTTCATCAATTTGCTTTGCTACTTATGTTCCACCATATACTTGTAGTTTATAGTTTACGTTTACGTTAATTTTTTGATTTTGGTAACTCACACAAAAGATTAAGTGTTTTTTGTTTTTTTTGTATCAAGAAAAATAAATTGAGTTTAATTTTTGTCCATTTATAATTTATGTTATTTAATAAAAGTTGATTTTTGTTAAATTTAATTGACGACAAATGTCACCTTGAATTATAGGTAATGTAATTTTCGTTTAAAGAATACTTAGAAAACGTAATTATTGAAGGAGACTTAATTATAAGTTATGTTACTATGTGTTCAATAAATAATGTTATTCTTTAATACATCGAATCGGAAAATGATCGACAGATGCGGAAAATATTATTTGTTGTTGTTGAGTTTTTAATGTCTGTTTCATTGAATCTATGAAATTCCTTGTCGGATGTTATAGAAATTTACAAAAACGGGGCGTCTCCATTTCAAAGCTCGTTATATATAATTTTGTCAAGCTGTTCATAATCAGGTTAAAATGATATTCTATGAGAAATAAAAACAGAATTCCTGCTTACTTACCTTACATTGATAAACAAGTACGGAAAACATTTTAAACAAAATAGAAGCAATCATTCTGAAAACCAACCTCAAGTTTCTTTTTAACTATCAATGAAATCTGAGACTGAATCCACATTTTAAACCACAATATCCCAAAAAATTTATTTATTTTTAACATATCGTGTAATCGTTGTCATTCACTATGACAAACGAAAATTATTGTCAGTTTTCTTAAAGAACGGTTGTATTTTTCTTTTCTTTTCTTAAAACAACAAACGAAAATTATTTGTTATTATAATTGACAGATGACAAAATTCAAAACAGACAAGGCAATTAGTAAGGTGACAAAAGAATGACATTAAGTTATATATGTAAATTAAAAATTAATTTAAAATTTTATTTCATGCATTACGTTGCTGTTTGTTTTAAAAATTTTGCGTGGTCGATTGAGCTCACAAGACATCTTGTGATACCTTTTTTTTTAAATTTTAATTTTCTTTTAAATTGTCAAAATTCACTTTAAAGAAAAAAAAACCTTAAAATTGATCAAATATCAAAAAAAATAATTTTTTTAATTGAATTTTGACAAAAGGAACTCAACACAAGGCATTGAGTTGACAAATTATTTCCAATTTTCTTTTTAATTTCTTTTAACGTTTCACATGTCTTAAAAACATTTTTTGTGTATTTGTTTTATTTAAACTTTTTTTCCCGTTTGTTTGTTTGTTTTCACATTTTTTATGTTAGTTTTTTTATGTTATAGTTTGATTGGGAAATTTCAACACAGTGTAAACGAAAGAGAGATCAAAGTAATAGAATTTTGTTTATTTATATTTTATTTTGTTGACTGTCGTCAATTTGAAATCCTGTCTTTTATGGATCTGTAAACATTATTTATTAATTTCTATGCATATACAAAAACTATTATTGAATATTTGTTTGTAAGGTAACTACACGTGTAGCTTGGCATAGTTAACGATAAATCCTACGTGCTAATTGTGGCGATTTTTGTGTAAATTAAATCAAATCTGCAGTTTCTTATGTTGAGTTTTTGGAACAATAGAGTAAATATAGTTGAAACGTTGAAGATTATGTATATTCAAATTTTGTGTGACTTAATTGAGTTTACTTTAAAATTTATGATGCATGTTCTAATAACTTTTATCACATATTATGATATTGCTGATTTGTTTAGTTAGTGGTCGATCAAACTTGTTTTTATCCAGATACTCAGTTTAAGTTTGCTAATCCTAGTTTTGAGGGCCAAGGTCTGTTGTAGGACTGATGCAACAATCTACGTATCGTAATCATTGTAAGGAAAATTAATTGAAGATCAACATTGAAAATTCTTTCCGCAGTTGAAAAGTAATAAGCAAAATTAGAGCGAGTGTGTCTTGAAATTCTCAATTTCTGATACGATAAACATTTTCTTGTCATTCAGTAGCAGCTTTATTTTTGACGGCTAATCATGGAAGTTAGACAGTAATTTAATAAGCGTTGATATGTTGATGATTCGAGCAAAACTTTTGAAGAAACCGTTTCGGAACGAAGGGGTTTTGTTTTTTTGAAGAAGCTTGTTCGTAAACAGGTTTTTTTATAGCAAAAATATATGTGTGAAACTGTTCGAGTTAACTCAAATTACTTCTTTCAACACTGAATCTATTTATTGAACTTAGGCCATTGCCGAGTAATTGATGCTCTTGTTAATTTTAATAATTGATTTGATAATTGATTGATTTTCACATCAGGAACCTTATTTTTAAACTCCACATAAGCTTCATTTAATGTACATAGCAATAAGCGCTTTTGTGGATTTATGCTGAAATTGCTCATATTTTCTTTATTGTACATATATAATTTTTATAATATTTTAAAAAGTTCATCTAATAATAAAATATTTGATATTTAACATAAAAAAAATCTCTTAGTTTATAACGCCATTTTTATAATTTTCCTTCAGAACAAAAAAAAACTGATTCCCGACAGTCATATGCACAACGAATTTTATATATAAAACAAAAAATAATGCTAGTCCTAAACTTTCACAAGTTGTTAGATATAAAATAAGCTTCAATTTAGCTTAAAAAAAAGAGTGTAGCGCCATCTTTTCTTCAATTTCACCTTTTTTTTCTTATGTTACCCCGTTAAAAAGTATTCCAAAAAATTAACAGTGTACTTTTTTAAAAACTTTATTCTAATACCTATTCAACGACTTATCATTTATGAAAATCGATTTAGTAGTTTTTCTACAATCGCTCGTCAAATTGCACTCACATCACAAGATAACAAAAAATTGAGGGGCACCCTGGGAAGACCCCTGGTCGAAAAAAGAAAATTCTAAGAGAACTTGTATTTTTTATTTATGAAGGACTATCTATAAACAAAAAATAATCAAAATTAAAAGGGGTCAAGTCAAAACGTTGTTGAATCTTCGTAAAATTGCTCATATGTACATATATACAAATAACTCATATGTACATATATACAAATAACTCACACTCAATAAATAACTCATATGTACAAATAACGTATTGAAGAAAAAATGGCACTACACCTTTTTTTTTAGGCTAAATTGAAGCTTATTTTATATCTAACAACTTGTGAAAGTTTAGGACTAGCATTATTTTTTGTTTTAAAGATAAAATTCGTTGTGCATATGACTGTCGGGAATCAGTTTTTTTTTGTTCTGAAGGAAAATTATAAAAATGGCGTTATAAACTAAGAGATTTTTTTTTTATGTTAAATATCAAATATTTTATTATTAGATGAACTTTTTAAAATATTATAAAAATTTTATATGTATAAGGGAAATGACTTAAAAAAATTAATCCAAATAACGTGTCAAAATAATGACGTGATTTGAATTGAATAAATTTTGTCTTTAATTCGAATAAATTCAAACAATTTTTTAAGGTAAAAATCTTATTGTTAAAAAATCTCCAAGGTTCTTCGAAAATTTAAGACTATTAAATCTGGAAGACGGAATCGTATCAATGGGCAGTCAAGAAACCGATTAACTGACGATGTCTTGATTGATAGTTATTTTTAACAGCAGATCAAAGACATATTCTAAATAAATGGCTTAAAACAAATGTAGTATGTCTACTAAACTAAAGGGGATAAATATCTCTACTTGTAATCTTAAAAACCTATAGGTCTATTTGTCTGTCTAATTATCTTTTAAAAATCAGGATATATTTTTTGTGCAATAAAAAGTGTTGTGTATATATTTATTATATTGTAATATATTTATTACAATTTTTGAGACAATAATTGTTATTGTACCTCAAATTGTAATTTCTATCATTACCCAAGGCTGTTGTTTACTATCAATCTCAGAAAAAATTATAAGATATGAATGACAAAAAATTTTTAATTTTTTTTTCGTAAGATTAGTAGAAAACAACAGCCTTGGGTTCCCTTATAAGTCAATAGTAATGTCTATTTACGGTAAGGAATTTGTATTTAATATGTCTTTTGACGACATCAGTATGTTTTTGGACTTGGTTGTAGAGCCTTTTTTGCATATTTGGACTCCCTCTGCGATGATATTCTAGTAATTAGTTGAATTTAATGCAAAAATCCAAAATTGCGACCTTGCCTTGTCAAATGAGCCGATAACTGTGAACTCAATACCGACACATAAAAATCAGAATTGTTCCTATTATTCTCTTTCAAAGTGCAAACAACACAAACTTTACACCCTCAACGCTGGACAGCAAATTTAATTGGGAACCACTCTTCTGGAAGAAAAGGTATCATGGCGTTTTATTCATATACAAGTTAGAACACGGTCCTTATACGTTCTGCAATTGTTATACATATCGATAAACCGGTCAAACGTGCTGAATGGACTCTGACTATGTTAGCATTGAATGAATAACTGTGTGATCTACGAGTTTGGCAGACTAGTGCAGATGGTCACTAACGCCAATTTGAATTCTAGAGTTTTATTTGAATGTATGTTTTTGTATTCATACGAAAAACAGTGCTTATGTACATAAAACTGGTTTAGAGTTTGAATTCACTAGACTTGGCTATTGAATAGGTTTTGAATTGTTATAGGGATTTTTTTGTGAGCACTCAAAAAAATGTTACATATCCTTTTATCTCAATTAAATCCGATTGTGATTCAAGAAAAATTTTGGTTTTTGTCACTAAACATAGCAAAATTTGTTAGGATTATTATCGGATTTGTATATTAGGATTTGTTAGGATTGTCCTTTTTATCAATTTTTGTTTTTCTAAGCACTTCTAAATTTTCTTCTATCTGGTATGGTATGGATCTTTCCGGTTTTGTCTTATATTTGTCTTCATTTTAACCTAATCTTTTAACATAATATTTTGCATAATAAGTATTAAAAATTATTTATATGCTTTTTGGAACAGACTCAGATGATTTCACATAAAAATGTTAAAATAAGATTATGGAAGTCACTTTTTGATTATATTTATGGCTGCGCATTAAAGTGGCTGATCCTTATTTAACTTTAAACTTTAAAGTTCACCAAACAGACAAAGTTTAATTTTGATTAAAATTTTGTCCTGCATTCAAAAGTATTTATCCGATTCTATACTGCAACCTATCGGCTTTGGAGGCAGAACCTCATTAATTCGAGGGGTTATTATGTTTCTGTTGTTTCTAAGTTTTCTCTCGTAGATTTATAATAATCGCGTGTGGAATCAATACTATCTTATGGAATAAAAATCCTAACTAAAACTATGGAATAAAAATCCTAAAAACAACGTTCTACTTATGATTAATAATTTCTTTATTTTTTATAACAATTTTTTTTCAAAACTAACATTTGAAAACAAAAATAATATAAACAAATTTTATGTTAAAATGAAAATCAAAAAGAAAATTGTTTATTTTTCTTTTGCAAAAATAGAATAGAAATTATTTCTATTATTTTTATGTGCGTGACATATTGAAAGTCAACAAAATTATTTTCATTTAATTTAATTTTTTTCTGATATATATCAATATTTTTTTTCCTCAATTTTTTTAAAGAAATTAACGCATGACAATCTTGACATGTTATTTTAGTTAATAACTAATATTGCTTGACGTTTTATGTTACATAAATATATTTTAATTATGATCGACAGTCACCCTAAATGTTTTACTTATCATTACATGCAAACAATAATACTGTCAATCATTGATAGTGATCGTGAAAAATAATAAACAAATAAAAGTTCCAAATTCTGTCCATCAATAAATTAACATATCCTTATTTCTCATACAGGAAATAGAGAGAAACCTGTTACCAAAATACTCATCATTTTCTTTTCATAACAAACATTAAACACCTTAAATAATTTATTAATTCATTACAATTTTTTTCGTTTTGAACGTATCGTACCTTAAGAAAACAAATCACTTTGATCAATCATAATTTTTCATTATTTTTTATTATTAATTTAAAAAAAAAACAATCACCTGCACGAGACAACCATGATATGTATTTACAGATTTTCATCGAAATGCCTTAAGACATTTACTAAGAACCTCATAAATTCATCAAATTTTGCAAAGTAAAAATTAACCGAAAATTAACAGGAACAAAAACGAAGAATAATTTAAGAATTACTTTTGATTTGATAAAAAAATTTTAAGATAAGAAAATCGAATAAAAATAAAATTGGTAAATGGAATGAGAGAAAACTAACAATAAAACTATTGTTTGAATTTACAAATAAAGGCAGTTAATCAATGTAGAGTTTATAACTGTGACGTCAACAATTGATGTATAAATTTTATTTTATATATGGTAGGTGATATTTCGGGGTTGGAGTGATAAGCGTTAGGATAAAAAGTCGTTAAAGTGAAAATAAATCTGATTAGGTAAATGAGAAAGGTAAATGAAAAACAAACAAAAAAGTTTCGGTTACAGTTAAATTAACGTAGTATGTATATTTTGGATTTTTGAGATCAATTAAACTCAAGTAAGTAAAGAAGTAATTGGAATATTTTCAATTGAAAGGTATGGTTTGAAGTTTCTCAGAAAAAACTACAATTCACATTTTACGTGTTTCGGATGGGATTCGAACCTACCCTCGTCTGTGCCCGGCGATGACAATTTCAAAGTTGAAACTTCTTCATCACTTAATTATTTTTTACTTACTTACTGTCATTAGACTCCATATTATGGAAATGCTTTTACATTATATGGGATTTTTTTCATTAAATTTCTAGACAATACTTTGTGTGAATTCATAGAATGGGGAACATTTCTATTCTAATTAACATCCTAGGTCGCGATTGTATAGTCATTATTGATTGTTTCCAATCAATGTGAAATCAATGGCTGACACTTGGTCAATTTGTAGTCCTATATGTATTAACATTAGACTACATTAAGGGAATTTAAATTTATTTTGGATTTTTGAGATCAATTAAACTCAAGTAAGTAAAGAAGTAATTGGAATATTTTCAATTCAAAGGTATGGTTTGAAGTTTCTCAGAAAAAAAACTACAATTCACATTTTATGTGTTTCGGATGGGATTCGAACCTACCCTCGTCAGTGCCTGCCTCGAATCCTTGGGCAGACACACTATCGATTACACCGTTGAGTCGATGACAATTTCAAAGTTGAAACTTCTTCATCACTTAATTATTTTTTACTTAAGCTGAATTTTTCCACTGTCATTAGACTCCATATTATGGAAATGCTTTTACATTATATGGGATTTTTTGCAATAAATTTCTAGACAATACTTTGTGTGAATTCATAGAATGGGGAACATTTCTATTTTAATTAACATCCTAAGTCACGATTGTATAGTCGTTATTGATTGTTTCCAATCAATGTGAAATCAATGGCTGACATTTGGTCAATTTGTAGTCCTATATGTATTCACATTAGACTACATTAAGGGAATTTAAATTTATTTTGGATTTTTGAGATCAATTAAACTCAAGTAAGTAAAGAAGTAATTGGAATATTTTCAATTCAAAGGTAGGTAGATGGTATGTATATATTATAAGTCCTTCAAGCTATATGTTTTCGTAAAAACAGGTATATATTCAATAAAATCAAGAACTAACATTTTTTTTGGTATAATCCGTTAGCTTAGAGGGCTTGCGTTTGTTGATTTATATGTTTAGCATTAATGTTCCACATAGGAACAGCTGTTAACAAGTGTCGCTCACCTGTATTATTCTTCAACTCACTCGATTTTATGGTCTAGTTTCACTTGAAGGCCTAATTTGATATATTAATTTTTAAATGGGTGATCGGGCCATAGAGCGTTTTTTTCAATTTATCAACCATACTGGTTGACTGTCGATTAATTGGCAAATCGATGCGTTGATGGTTTTTAATGTTGCGTTCATATATACTTTGACCTGTCTTGTATGGGAGTTGAACCTGTGTGCTCCAAAAACGAGTCAGCGTATTAACCACTAGACCACTCAACACACTGTTTGTTAATATTATGGAAAAATATTAAAAGGCACCTCAGTTTATAAAGTCTATTTGCAGATCTACAAAGGTTACGAAAAAGCAGAGCATATTTATATAGTAGACGGAAGTAGCAAAAACAAAAATCTTTTAGCCCAGTGGACCATAAATATTTGACTACAGACATGCCTGCCGAGAACAATCAAAGAGCAATGAAATTCGCAGTTTTAGTACTTTGATTGATGATCAATAATTGTTGACGGATAATTCAGAACCAGAAAACGAGACTTGATATCAACTAAAAAATTCAAGAACTTAGAGTCCATTTTTTTTAATTCTAATTTCGTAGATCACACAACCATTTAATGCTAACATACTTAGAGTATGTACAGTAAAATATGTATTGATAGTAAAATTCAGAAAAAAAATATCCTAGAATTTCAAATTGAATAGGAACAGAAATTTCTAGCTAAAGTAGGTAAGTAATGATGAAATTTTAACTTGACAATACGATCGCCTTGGTGGAGTAGTGGATAGTGTGTATGCTAACGGATTCGAATCAAGGTACTGTTGAGGATGGTTCAAATCCCAGTCCAAAACACGTATAAGCGAAACGGAGTTTATTGAATTGAATTCGAATTGAAAAATTCAAATATCTAATGAGTTCAATTTTTTTTTTGATTTTGAATTCGTTGGTATTCGTAGGATCTGAATGTGGTGATCTCAAAAGTTTTTGGAACAAATCAGAGAATTGGGTGTTTGCTATTATATTTGAAACAATCAATAGCTTTGAGTTCTGTCATTTAAATATAGGAGGACCAACAATTTGTAGGGTGTACTATCTGCAGAACCATAATATTTTCAAAACCATTTATTTTGCTACTTGGGTATGTATGTATGTATGTACGAATCAAAACGCGGAAAAATAAGAAACTTGAACCCTACCATTTCTTTCTTCTTTAAATTTCGGTAATCGTTAGTATAATAAATAATAAATGTATATGCGTTTTGTTTTATTTTTTTTTTATTTGTTACTAGTTTTGACACAGCGTGGGTCGAACTGTGCATAGAAATTTAGTGACAAACAAAGATTAAAGTTTAATTTTTCTCGAATGGCATAACCGATTTTGATATTTTTTATATGAAAAGAATTTAGTGAGGCTTTATGAAAATATATCACACTGACAAAAAATGTTAATGTTTTTAGATAATTTTTTAGTTTTAAATTATCTAACATGGCGATTTTATATCACCATGTCTTGTAGACCTTTGGCAACGCAAAATTTATTGAATTGAAAGAAAATTTTGAAACTAAAAATCAACTGTGATTTTACAATGTAAAATCATATAAAAGTCAAAAAATGCAGCGACGCATATTTTTTATACTTACAAAATAAATATGAAAAATATGCGAACGAACTTAGTTATTTGCTTGTGTGAATTTTTATATTGGGAAATCCTCATTTATTGGGTCAATTAACTGAATTGTTTTCATTAATTTTTAATTGGTTGTTTTTTTATATAACAGGAAATTAACGGTTTACAACATTTTCCCTACAAAATCGATAATTGAAAGAAATTAGTCTAGGTAGTTGTAGTATTTTGTGAGTAGACTGAAGTGGTCAGTGAGTAAGTATCAGTTAAGAAATGATTTAAGATTTAAGTGTCAGTTAAGAAATGATTTAAGATTTTTTTTTTAATAAAAGGTATTGTAGGCAATACCATATATGTCACAAAAACATATAAAAAACCTTTTAAGACCAAGGTCCCACAACAACATGAGTTTTAAGGATGTTAATGGACGCAGTTGTTTTGTTTTTGTGTTTTTTTATATTTTTTGTTCAATAATGGATAAATAAATAATAAATAATAGCAAATATAAAATAAGACATAGGCCAATATTTCATAATAGGATAGAGAAAATAAAAATAAAATAAGCGATAAATGGCAAATTTGTTTTTAAAATTTGCGGGAACAAAACTAAAAGAGGGAATGATTATATTTTTTTTTTTTTTATTTAAAGTTAGGCATGTTTAGTGTTAATTATAATAAATTATAAATTAACGTCTCTGAATATCCGAAGATACCATGCCAACTAGGGATAAGAATGGAATGCAAATTAAGATTCTCTGAGAAATTTATGAACGTTAACTTTAAAGCCTTGAGGATTAAATTCATCAGGGAAAACCCAGGAAGGTAAGGCATTCCAAAGATGAGAGACTCTGTTGAAAAAGTCACGTTGGAAGGCTACAGTTCTACACCTAATTATTTGAACTGTAAAGGGATGCGCTGCTACGTTTGCTCTGGTGTGACGCGAAAGGTTTGCTGATTTAGGTAAAATCGATTTGATCTCTTCAGAAGCTCGTTCATCCATAATATATTTATAAAATATAGTCAAATCAGCAACATTTCTTCTGTGCTGCAAGGAATCAAGACCTTTAGTAAGACTTGGGTTACCAATGAGTTTAATAGCTCTACGTTGTACAGAATCGAGGTAATTTGGACTAGTCAAGTATGCTCCACCCCATATGTGAGAACAGTATTCCATGCAGGGACGTATAAAAGATTTATAAACTAAAAGAAGTTGTTCGCTATCGAAAAACTTACGACATCGCCCCAAAAATCCTAACTTTTGAACAGCATTCTTAGCCAGATTAAAAATATGAGAATTCCACTTCATATTATTTTCAATCTCAACTCCTAGAAGTCTGACAGACTCATTCTCTAAAAGATTTTTGGGGCCAAATGTTAATGGAAAAGGATTGGGTGTCGTTATCCTAGAAAAATGACAAACCTGTGTTTTGCTTGTATTGAATTCAACACTGTTAGCAATACCCCAATCCATAATTGTTTTAAGATCAGTGTTAAGGGAATCTATCAATTTTGACTCACACTCACTAAGCGCTAAGGGTGTATATAATTTAGGTGCTTCATGAGACGCATGAAGCGTGCTATCATCAGCAAAACTATGTATAGGATGAACCGTTGAGTCCAACAAATCATTAATATAGATAAGAAAAAGAGTTGGTGACAAAGCGGAACCCTGAGGAACTCCTGCATTAGTTGAAAAAGTATTCGATGATACACCGTCAACATTGACCCGAAATTTTCGATCAGATATAAAGCTCTGTGTCCAAGATATAAGCTGCTCGTCTAAACCATAGGATCTCAATTTGCATATAAGGTTGTTATGCCAAACTTTGTCAAATGCCTTGGAAATATCAAGAGCAACACCGAATGTTTCTCCAAAGTTTTCAAGCGACTTGTTCCAGATATGAGTGACAAAAGACAGCAAATCTCCCGTCGCTCTTCCTTTTCGAAATCCATATTGTCTCTCATTAATTAATTTGGAAGACTCTAAGAAGCTCATTAAATTAAAATTGACATATTTCTCAAAAAATTTAGCAACTACCGATAAAATTGAAATGGGTCTGTAATTCGTAGGATCAGTCTTACTGCCCTTTTTCGAAACTGGCTGTACACTAGCCATTTTCCAAATTTCAGGAAAAATTCCTTTCTTATATGACAAATAGAAAATTTTAATGAGGATTGGTGCTAGCTCCCTAGCAAATGTTTTAAGTATAATCGGAGGAATAAAATCAGGGCCTGTTGCTTTGTTAGTATTGATTTTTAAAAGCATTTTTCGAACAATGTTTTTCCGAAAAATTATCCGCCTCATTTTATAAGAAACTTTAGAAATAGGTTTAGGTTGGAAATTAGGTTCTTTTAAAGTAGAATTTAAAGAGAAATAATGCCCAAGCAAATTAGCTTTCTCTTTTGGATCAATGATAGGGACATCTCTATTAACAAGAGGCGGTAGGGAAGATTTACAAAAGTTGCTTTGGACAGCCTTTTCGGCTTTATAGAAATTGCGTGAGCCAGTCGGATGTTCTGCGAATTTAGATGCTTTTTTCCTATTAAATAGATGTTTCTCTTCATCTATTAACTTACGACATAAATTTCTCTCTTTACGGTACTGTCTAAGGTTTTCATCGGTTTTGTTTTGATTAAACTTTCGAAAAGCCTTTTTTTTAACTTTTATAGCTTTTTTGCATTTACTAGAAAACCATAGATCAGTTTTCGGAATGATCAATTTATTAGGAATAAATCTGTGCATACCATCAATTACAGTTTCAGAAAAATTTGATGCAGCTATGTTTGGGTCTTGGCCGGTAAGGCAATAGCGTTTCCAAGGAAAACATCTAAAAAAACTTTTAAGTCCTTGCCAATCCGCAGCTTTGTAATCCCAAACATTGCGAGGATTCGCTTTAAATTGTTTTGGAATTTGTATATTTAGTTGTGTGGAGATCAAATTATGATCTGAACCACCCAATGGTTCTGATATTTTAAATTGAACCAGATATGGATCGTTTGTCAAAAATAAATCAAGCAAATTACTACTTTGACCAGGAATGTCAGGAACTCTGGTTGGCTGGTCTATTATTTGAGTGAAATTGTGATAAAGAGCAAACAACCCAGCCTGTCTACCAACCTCGTCAGTTTTAGAGCTGTGTGTAAGCCATTCTTTATTGTGGACATTAAAATCTCCAAGGACTATAAACTTTGCATTAGGATACTCAACCAACCTATCTATCTTCTCAGATAAGTCATGAAATAAATTAGAGTTCTCAGGTGAATTAGGTGAACGGTAAAGTCCAAAGACAAACACCGTTTGACTTGGGCAACTAATTTTTAGTGACACCATATTGTGAAATTTTGCATTTAATTCAAATTTATTTAATCTCACATATGGTATAGTATCCCTAATATAAGCACAAACTCCATGCTTAATGTAGAATGAGGATTCAAGTTCATAATTGGGACAAAGGTATTTGTTTTAATCTAAGGTCACTATCTTCCTCAATGATTCACAGATAACGAACCTTAACTTTTCTTGGAGCAAGCAACAGCTTGCCATCATCAAGGAATATTCCATACCTAAGATTAAGGGTGCTACCGTTGACTGAACCCAGTTCATCTGTCAGAAGCCCTAAGATATCACCTTGGCTAGTAATATCTCACTAATTTTGCCAGTGCTAACGAATTTTTTTATTCGTTTTACTTGTTTTACCAATGAATTTTAAAACAATTTAATATATAAATTAAGACATAATTCCGACAGAGCAAGTCGGAAGGATAAAACTTTCAATTGGTTTCGTGTTTAATGAATTTCATTCTCTTGCAAATTTGCAAATTTGTAAACTTTTGCTCGAAAAATAAAATATATCATTAAACACTACCTCAGTTAAATACTAATATTGTGTTCCGCAGCAATCGTGCAATAGAATAACATGAACAGCTGTTTATTTTATTTTACTAAGTCTGATAACGTATACCATTATGGTTGTAAAAAAAACAAAACGGTAAACCTATATTTGTAGTTGCCGGCAGGATACACTATTTCCAAATACTCAGACATTTAATTTTTGCTTTAAATTTGATGCTTTCCTTAGTATTAAAAATAAAAATAGATTATTTTTTCTGAATGGTTTGTCCAATTATACAAATATTGTTATTAAAATAAATAAAAAGAATAACTTAAAAGAACTAATTTTCTTTTTCTGCATATGGAATGAAAATAATCGACTCCAAATGAGTGAAATTAAATAAATAAAAATTTTACTTTTACGAATAAGAACGATATTAAAAATACATAAAACAGGTTGCTGTTTTTTGTGAGTGGAAACTTGTTCACGTAAACGTAAAACGTTTTCTTCTCGTGTAGAAAATCCAACTTTTCCTACGATAGTAAATATTAAACGATATTTATTATAAGTTATTAAATTAGATATCGACAATCATGTTCCATTTTTTCATGGTTGCTTTGATTTAAAACTTTACAAAATTTCGTGAAAATACCATTGCAAACACATTTTGTTATTTATCGAAAATGAATTAACTCTAGTGAAAAAAAAAGTATTTTCTGTTATTTGTTAATTAATTAATTAATAGATTTTTTATATGCAATCGTAGAAAAAAAATTTAATTTGTGAAATATTTTTCACATTTGAGTATTCACAATAAAATAAAATTGTAACTGGAAAAACTCGCGAGCCACTAATCTTTTTTGCTTACAACTAATGGTCCGCGGACCAAAGGTTGATAAACACTGGTTTATTCGTTTCCATTCTAGAAATTTTGATGTTTATGAAAATCTGCTACTAATCGAGCTAGATCAGCATGCTAGTTATCAGGTTATAACAGTTACACTAATCATCTATATGGTTGATGGTTGATCATTTAAGAAAAACCTGCCAACGCAAAGAAGCTCGATGGTTAGGTTGCCTCCAGAATTAACGTAAAGATATTTATTATACAATTGTCATCAGTAAAATACTGCTAAGCGCGATAAAATCTACCAATTTCTGATGTGAATCATTACGTAAATATGGGTTTTAATACGGAGTTAAAATGGGTTTAATTCGATAATATTAAATGCAAAGAATCATGGTCAAAGGCCGGTGATAAGCTACAAATGACTTCAGAGCCTGAATTAACGTAGAATTAGTTGGTGATGTGGCCTTCCAATTGGTGACCTTCTAATTCAAACATACACGTATCAATTATTCATTATGAGCTGTTACATTTGACCAATTCAGTTTCTATTGTCAACTGACCTTGCGCCACCTGACTACCATTTATCACTTTCCACTGATGGGAAACAATTTGCTGATAAAAGAGCCAATGAAAATTACTTGACCCAGTTTTTTGTCGACAAACCATTTACACACGGATTGTATCATGGAACTACCCATAAAATTGTATAAAAGTTGTAATAATTGCACATATATACTTGAGGAAAATTGCCTTTCAATAAAGGAAAATTTCATTCGAAAATTGATCAAAAAAGGCGTACAATTTTTTTATAACGAAATATTTATCAGATCGTTGATCACAATCAATAAAAGAGTGAACATAAAAACTAAGTTTTGGGGTTTGCTTGCACTCGTTACTTCAGAAACAGATAAAAAACATTTTTGGAGACCAACATAGCATGTAGTGGAAAGTCTTCAAATACTGTTTACGCATTTAGAGATCATTTTTTGTTGGTTCGTAAATTTCTGCTTTGATGATGTTACGGTATTGTTTATTTGAAACTGTATAAGCCTCCATATAACTAACTCTACATGTGTGCTGTATTCATTGAGAAAGACAGTACATTATATGATTGAGGGATATGGCACTTGTTGGATTAGGGTCTGTTCCTTCAGAGGGTTTGACAACATGAATCGGAAAAAAAATCTCATCAATATAAGTTCCGGCCGAAATTAAACCAAGCGCTGCTAAACTAATGTCACACCTGGCATGACAAATATATAAATAATATTTTTATTGTTTGTAACACTACTCATTATTTTATTAATAATATAATGAATAACATTAAATACAAGATTAAAATAAAAACAAGACAAAAAAAAACAGCAACTACAAAAAATAACACAAAGTAAGAAAAAAGTAAGCAAGTAAAAAAAAAAAATTAAAATAAAATTAGTATTCATAAAACATGAATCTCAATTGCTATTATTAAAATGAATTGTTACCATCCTTCATGGATTTTGTTTTCTGTTTCGGTTTCTTCCTTTTAATAACCGAAAAATTACTTTATCAAAATGTGGCGGCGCATGCTTTTGTTTTTTCAAATCTTTAAGATCACAATAAACAAGGAATAAAAAATCGTATGTAGATATCAATAAGAAATTAAAAAAAAACTACAACCAACAACACACACATTATGCTTAAAGGGTTAAATTGCATCGAATCAAAGGAAAGAAAAAAAATTTTCTTAATGATTTCTAATATAGATGAATGTGATTAAATATTAGAAATGGTTGAATGATTTAAAGTAAGACGACATGGGGAATATCATGTATTCAGTTGAAATGATTGATGGTTTTGAAAAATATTCAAATGAGTTATTGAATGTAAAAGGTGGTCGACGTTTTGGATTTATGAATTATTGATATGTTTCTGTTTTGATTTCAGAAGGTAAGCTGCAAAAGAAATTCTTTGTTCATACGCGATCGGAATTGGGGTTTTGAGTTTTTTTTTTAAATTTATTATGGAATTGTTAATTGATAACAGCTGATGTTGAAGAAGCACATATGTCGTAATATTACATAGCTGAAGTTTTTTACATTTGAAAATTATAATATCTCTCAATTCAATAAAATAAAAGGAAACAAAACTCACCATCTCATACAACATAACCAAGCTTGTTAACAACATGATGGCAGTTTTTATACATATTTGAGTTTTGAACAAACAAATTTATTTTTCATTTTCCTTAAAACCTTGAAAGAGGAAAATCAAATCTCATTCAATCCGTACGAATTTTAAATAAATTAAAATTTATAAAATATTTTACTTTGAAAATGGCTTCACTATAAACCGACAATTGCGCATTCCTGTATCATTTATTGGTCGGAATTGCTGTTTTGCTTGTTAGGATTCCGTACTTTAAAAAAGTAAAAACGGTACCCTATTGGTGAGACTTCGGTGTCCGTCCGAATTTCTACATAATCAATTTACCCACAAACTCTAGGTGCTATCAAGTCGAAATTTTCTACAGTTTTTAAACGTGTTTTCCCAAGCCTACTGATAAAAAAAATATTCAAATTTTTGTTTTCATCTATGTTTTATGAACATAGATAAGAAGATAGTAAAACAAAAGCTTTTTGTAAGGAATCGAGTTTGGTTTAGAAAAATCGAAAATGATCAAAATATTTCAAAAAAAAATTTCAATGATTTTTCGACTGCTTAGTTTTTTTGATATTGCCAAAAACGATTGTTGTTTTTCCTGTCCCCACCCCTTAACTTCGAAGATTACACAAGAAAAAATTTGGAAAAATTCATGGTTATGAGCAATGTTGTAAAGATTGAACGAAAACTATAGCGGTCGGCTCATCATTTCAAATGTGATTCTGAGGGGGTTGAGAGTGAAAATTTTGAAAAAAAATTATTTTTGACCTTGTTGAGTGGGGTGTCATATGAAAGGTGATTTTTTTCTAGTCCAAAACAATTTTTTTGTAATTTTCAAAAGCGCAGTTTTTGAGCTATGTATGTTAAAATACGTAAAAACAAATTTCTGTCCCCGCCCTCTCCTTCGAACATTACAAAAGAAAAAACTAGGAAAAATTCATGGTTATGGCCAATGTTGTAAGAATTGAATGAAAACTATAGAGGTTGGCTTTTAATTTCAAATGTTATTTTGAGGGGGTTAAGGGTGGAAATTTTGAAAAAAAAATTATTTTTGACCTTGTCGAATGGTGTGTCATATGAAAGGTTGATTTTTTTCTAGTCCAAAACAATTTTTTTTGTAATTTTCAAAAGCGCAGTTTTTGAGTTATGTTAAAAATTTCCTGTCCCCCTTTCTAACTTCGAACATTACAAAAGAAAACATTTAGAAAAATGCATGGCTATGGGCAATGTTGTAAATATTAAATGAAAACAATAGCGGTTGGCTCATAATTTCAAATGTTATTTTGAGGGGGTTGAGGGTGGAAATTTTGGAAAAAAATTACTTTTGACCTTGTCGAATGGAGTGTCATATGAAAGGTGAATTTTTTTGTAGACTAAAACAAATTTTTTTGTAATTTTCAAACTCGCAGTTTTTGAGTTATGTTAAAAAATGTGAAAAAAATTTCGTGTCCCATCCCCTTTAACTTCGAACATTACAAAAGAAAAAATTTGAAAAAATTCATGGTTATGGACAGTGTTGTAAAGATTGAATAAAAACTATAGCGGTCGGCTCATCATTTCAAATGTTATTTTGAAGGGGTTGAGAGTGAAAATTTTGAGAAAAAATTATTTTTGACTATGTCGAGTGTCTTATGAAAGGTGAATTTTTTTCTAGTCCAAACAATTTTTTTGTAGTTTTCGAAAACACCGTTTGGATTCATTTGGTTAAAATTCTAAAATTGTGTTTTTGTGGAAGAACTATTCACGTAAAATAATCGTAGAAGTGGATAAATTTGGCTACGTTGTAGGAAATGTATATTATAGTAAAAAATTGAGTGAAACGAAATATAGAAATGAACAAACAAGATCAGATTAGATAAAAACAGTTTAACAAGTCAGATGAACTCAACTTCAAGCGAAAGGCGTTAGGTTGAAAAATTATGCGATAACATACCTGATACCTGTTTGCTATTCTAAAGATAGATTATCATTTAATATGGTTGCATTGCAAATATTCTCTCTGAAGTTGATCACATTTACAAACATTTTTGATATTTTTGAACTATTAAACTACTGTTGAGCTAGAAAAATGTTACAGTCAAGTAAATCGAGGTTGGGGAACTGTTCTTTTCGTTAGGTCTGATACAGTACCACTAGTGCAGAAAAATTGTAGCAACCATCACTTCGATTTTAGCTCTGCTGGCAGTCATTGTGAATGTCCAACTACCTGAAGTTCAAATCCTGTTGGTATACTATACCGCTCTCCCCAATGTTCAGTAGACAAATCACTCGACTGTGTTAACAATACACTCGTTAGCAATAATTTGATGACATTTTTTTCTCCTTTTTCTTTCCGTTGGTTTCAATAAAAATTCTCAAAACTGGCTCTCAAACTATTTTCTACAAAAATATAAAATATTTATAAGGAAAAATTCATGAACCAACAATATTTGAAGCTACAACAATTGATAATATATTTTCCAATATAAATAATTTATAAGCTGGCGTTATTGGAGCTTTTTTTAGCCACCATAAATAGCTATGGGTAAACTGCAACCCAACCCAACGTGAAACCTTGCAAACCAAAACTGTTGTTTTCTCAAATATTATATACACGGAACCCTCAACGAGCGAATTATATTCGCACTTGCCTGACTTTTTTTATTGCTGTCGGTATTATTGATGTGAAAAGATAAACATCACAATTGTAGTAGATTTTTATCGAAAATTTGGCAAAAAGGCTTAAGAGTTTAATGGGAACTGTTTAATGAGATTCGTATTATGTTTTTGAAAATCTAGACCTCATTTGTGATTTTGATACTTTATTAATAAATCAAAACAGTATTAAATTAAATTTATTAGATTAAATTTGTTGTATAATATAAAAATGAAGTTATGTTTACAATGTTTCCATTAAACATAATTTTTTTTTCTTTATTTGGTGGTTTATATTGGATGGACACTGGACACATCTTGCCCCCCATAAGTTTTCGACGAGTAACATCGATTATTTTGGATTGGATTGGATTATCAATGTATGAGAATTATTGATTTGCCCGTCCCATTCGATGCGACTTCTTCAAATTTCTTGAAGCAAAATTTTCGGGTACGCAAGGAAAATGCAACTAATCTAAGTGAATCATAAACTGACATTAAAATTCTTAACACCTCAGACAAGAGAGTTCAAAACAATCTTTGTATTCGACACCTGATTGCGCATACCAAAATTTGCTTTTTGGGAATGTCCTCAAAGCGAACCTCCACGGCAACCCATTCACAAAACGAAACTGAGCGATTTGTCACCAACATTTGCGGCGACGTCTCGGCGATTTAATCGAATTGAAGTGAAATCAATATGAACAGTTATTGGAATCTACAAGTGATCAGAAAGTGGATAAGAAATTTGTTATTAATTGAGGGTTTCTGAAGGATTATACGTATTTTGAAAAATATTGTGATAAATTGTCATCAATCCTGTTGCTACTAAACGGGCATACCAAACGGGCATCAATCCTGTTGCTGCTAAACATCCGTTAGAGGGCGTTTTAATTTTATGCAATAATGAGGGATGCCAACTTGGATAATCTAGACCGTCACATATTTTTTGGTCATCTTTGGCCCAATCAGAATTGAAGTGTTGCTTTAGACATTTATGACATAAGCGATTTTTAATGACAACGTCCCAACGCTGATTCGCTAACATCTTTTTAAAACAAACGCAATTACCCAACCAAAGATATGAATTCTATCCGCAAACACAACACGACGAAGTTTTAACTTTTTTACGATCTGATGATCGGAATTTGAACACTGGAACATGTTAATCGAAAATGCCAATTGAGTGTAAAAATCTTTTATTTCGATTTCATTCACGATGCAACATATTCGCTTCTTTACTTTGGCGACGTTTGTTACGCGACCATTCAGTTTTAATATCGGGTGGCAAATGATTCAAAATTTCGACATACTTATTTTGGTAGTTGATGTGGTCCCTCATAGACGAAGCGTCAAGCTATCATGTCGTTGTACGTTGATGACGACATTTTTCGAATTTTCTCCAATATTGATGCAATTATGTTATCAACCCGACCGTACAATTGACTCAATGTCAGAATGTCGTTTGGAAAGGTAGAAATTTAGATCATCCTCTACTACAAAATGATCTACATCAGTGGACGACAAGTAACAACATATAAACATCTCCCATTCCTTTAAATTTCCATTAAAAAAACGGCAGTTTTCGTAGAACTGCATTGCGAGCGGAAATTTGCTTAGTGTTTGTTTTTGTGATGTTTTAAATGTTGATTGTGTTTACCGTAGTGATTTGCGCATTTGACACCTATTCTTGTGAGAGTTTTTCTGGAGCTGGTATTGGTGAATCGATTTTGGAATGGGTCTTACCATCAATTCAATAAACACAATTTCCAAATCTCCTTCTGGGTTTGATTATTCATCACTGATTAGTAAGCAACACCACCAGGTTTTATTAAGTTTTTGTGAAACAATAAAAGGTTTCACAACAACAGCAAAACAATACAGTAAACAATATTCCTATCTTGTTCAATATCTGAATAGAATATTCAATAGCTTCACTAATTCCAACGGTTGCTTGTAGAAACTTCTCTTAAATACCATTTAAAATTTTATTCACAATTAAATTAAACTTAACATAATCACATTTTACTTAAACTATCGCAGTCTAATTCAAATTATAAATTTAGATCATCCCAGTCTAATAGAAACTCAACAACATTTCCCAAAAGAATTCCTTACAAAATCTTTATCTAAATTTCTCAAATATTCAGGATGTCCATTCTTTACAAAGAATGCTCCAGAAAATTCTAATGAAATTTATTTCTGATGTTTTTGTTTTATTATTCTATTTTCCGCCTTACCCCCTTTTCTTGTGAGTATGCTGTGACCTTAATTTTAGATTTGAAATATTGAGTAAGGGAAATTGAGGTTGATTTACAATTTTATTTTGTATTTCGTTGCGATCGTAACAATATCTTAAAAAAATTTAATTTTAATAAATTTTTTGCAATTTCACTGTTTATCTGATTTTTAAGAAAATGACATGTAAAAAATTATGACCCATCAAAAATGAAATAAATAAGGATTACCCAATGAGCAAATAAATATATTTTGGTACCGTTTTCACTTCAAAGTTTTCTTTTTTCTAACAATTATTATCTTTATATATCTTTATATATATATTTCCTCTGTTCGGTTGTTTGTGACTGAACTCCTCCTAAACGGCTTGATTAATTTTTATGAAAAAGTGTGTGTGCAATAAGCTTGATCTAAGAATGGTTCATTTCTATAACTGGATAAAATTGGACAAAATGGCGGGGAATCTCCCGAACGCCTGAAAGTTTAAAACTTTAATAACTTCTAATCCTGGCGTTCAATCTTATTGATACTTAATATATAAGGTTTTAGTACTGTTTCCGATATTTCTGCGTACCCACTTTGGATTTGTCGCTTCCGGTTAAAAAGTTTTTTTTAAATTTTTTTAAAAGATTTATCCCTACGTTAGTCTACAGTTACAAATCGATTTTCATAAATCGTTGATGTAAGTTAAAACAAAAGATTTAAAAACGATTTTATAAGCTTTTGAATACATTGGACAAAGGGTTGGAGGGGCATGGGGTTCTCCATAACTCCGGTTTTTTTTAAAGATCTATAACATTTGTACCTGATAATCGAATTGAATGGCGATTGGCAGGACAAAAAAACTGATTAGTTTCTGGTCGATATTAGAAAATGACGTGAGTGGTCTCTTGAGGATCTGTTTATTTTAAACTTCAATTATACATCAGTTTCTGATAATGGATTTTGACGAAACTTGGTGTATATGCTAATATATTGCATCATGATTTGTAAAAGTTTTGAATTTTTGAAAGTACATATATATTTCCAAATTTACAAGCTTATTACATTTTTCATGCGTGGCTACGTGATCGAGCTATTTAGGCCGCAAAAACTATAGATGTCAACGCAATCAATTTTAAAATACAACAGTTATTGCCTGGCAATGAAATATCATTCCAACCGATTTTCTCTGTTGTCAATCCTGAGGAATGTTCATCTATCCTGTTGAACTCTTGAATTCATTGGATTTAACTAGAATGCCACCACATAAGTTTCGATTGAAGATTGGTTCACCAATTATTTTGTTTAGAAATTTCAATACCATTTTAAACGACCAGTTTCAAGGTGGAATTGTTATTTCAATTGTAATTTTGCCAATGATCCTTTAGATTAGCATCCTATTTAAACGTTTATACTTTCCAATTTGATTGGTATTTGTAATGACTATTAATAAGTAACAAAGTCAAACAATGTGAATTTGTGAGCTGGATCTAGAAACCCCGTTCTTTTCGCATAATCAATTATATGTTGCGTATTTGAAGGTTAGAAAACCTTCAAGTTTGTTCGTGTACTCCACTCAGGAACTAGCAAAAAATATTGTTCAGCATATCGCATTAAGATAATATTAAAAAAAATTGTATTCCTGTTTAATAATAAATGTATATAATAATAAATAATAGTTTCGTTTAATAGCCAAATAAAATTCCAACCAAACTATGCAGCCACTATTATTAATCTGAATGAATTGGAGGTAAAATGTCGATTAGGATTGACAATCGCCGATCAAAAGTTTTCTACAAAGAAATTATAGGTGGTACGAAGTTCACCAGGTCTGCTAGTTATACGTATATTAATCATTAAATTTTTGGTTCCTAATACGGAATATAATAGTTTGTGTGATTAGACAGTGTCTCAAGTGATCCATATTTGGTCCTGACTGGTTAGGAATAAATTAAATACTGATGAGAATCATCATTTGAATCCCTAAAACATTATCTGTAATCGATTAGCATCAGTACTGCGGCATATAGAACAAGCTGCCATGGAATGCCATAACTTTTTTGTATACCTTATGGCCTTGTGTCTAGTAATTCCTCAAAGGGTTAAGGCCATTAAAGGAAATAAAAACGTAAAAAAGCGCCAATGAGGTGTTGCATTGTAACCAAATACTCAATATATTTTATGTTTGATAAATTTTTAATTGAAAAGCAGGAAGAACAAAGATTTGTTTCGTAAAAACCGTCATAAGAGTCATCAGACACATATTTATATAAACCCCTTGGCAGATAAACAAAACAAAAGTAGATACAAATTTGGTCAAACTGAAAGACACTCAGATAGAAAATTAGTTGTACTGGATGAAATAAAAACTTCCGTTACTGACAATGAAGAATAGCTTTTTAACATGTCCGGCATTTAATTCAAGTCTCATATAATAAATGATGCAACTAACAATCAAAAGCATTTTTTTTTGAATTATCATTCCAAAAACTTTTTTTCGGTTCAATATCAAAACAAAATTAAATTCAATAATTATTCTGTCCCGCCCCGTCATTGTAATTAAATCACATTTATGTTAGCTACAATATATCAATAATACAATCAGACACAAAATTTGAAAAAAAATTCAATGACAATCCAGGAAATGTCAAAGATTTACCAAAAAATAACTATTATTATTGTAAATGTCCTTGTACTCGCTTATGCTTTTAATCAAGCTTCTTAGTTGAAGGTCTCATTTTTTTTATATTTCAATTTATCTCAAATTTTTGATGAGATTCAATTATTTTTTCAAGTAGATTTAACTATTTTTTTTCATATTTATAATAATACTAATATTTTAATTTTTTCTTAAATCGTGATCGATGAACCAATCTATACTTATTTATTTGTTGGTACACAGTAGGTGGTAATTTTTGTTTAATGTCACAAAAAATATTACAGAGTTACAGATTGGGTCATAAAAAATTAATCAACGTTTTTGGGGTTGTAATGTAAAATAGATTTGGGAGCTAAAATCTCTACAACGCCGCTTACTGTCCATCCTGTATCCGACGAAATTAAAAGCTTTTGTCACAAATGGATTTCATATAGATTTGTAATTGTCGTTGTTCCTGTTATAAAAAAAATTTTTGATTGATTTGTGTGACAGATTAAATAGAAATTTAAATTCTTTAAAAATCGAGACAAACAAATTAAACAAAAAATACCGCGAATATTGTTTACACTGGAACTAATAGTTTTGTTGTAGATTTAAATCGATATTATTAGATTTGGTATGATGACGATTTTATTTTCAATTTTGTGTTCGTAATTTATCTCAAATTACTTTATATCAGATAAATTAATGAAATATAGTTTATTGTAGGATCTAAGTTCTGTAATATTTATATACAAGAAAATAAAACAACATTTGACATAAGTTTAAACAGACAACAAAGTTTTAGTACCGCAAAACAATGTATTCACATATTTTGATCTAAAATAATTTATTTATTTATTTGGTCATATGTAAATACAAGTGAAGAAAATACAAAAAAAAGTATGAATGAAAGCTGTAAGACGTAATCGATAAGTATCCTGCCAATTAACTACCCATTAAAATTGCGACAAACACTCAACCGTTTTACCTAAGCTTAATTTAAAAGACTAATTAGTCCCTGGGCCCACACCGATTTCATGTGATGATTACCACATATTTTATACTTCGTAAGGCGCCTGTTCTTGACGAGTCCGAAAACTTTTGTTCTGCCATTTTTCTCGACGCGACCGCTTTTTCGCTCGGCAAGCTCCGGAAAATGCCGATTGCCCGAGATCTTGTAATTGTAATTTGTTTTTTAACTATGAGGATTGGAAATTTGTTTTAGAACACGGGGGTAATCTCGTCCGACAAAAATTTGCGCGCTTTTGTCTAGTACGACAACCCAAACATACCAAAATGTCAGTTGTCGCACTCGACAATAGCAGACACATTTTGGTTGGATAAGCTTACCCTCGTGTTCTAAAACAAATTTCCGACCCCTACAGTTAAAAAAAAAAGTGGTAGCAAATTTACAACATCGCGGGCAATCGGCATTTTTCGGAGCTTGCCGAACGAATGAGCGGCCGATTTGAAAGTGACAGAACAAAAGTTTTCGGGCTCGTCAAGGACAGGCGCCTCACGAAGCATAAAATATGTGGTAATCATCACATGAAATCGGCGTGCGTCCAGGGACTAAATCGTTCCCTCTCAATTCCTAATCTAAATTGTTATACCATCATCATCATCAACAACATTAACAAATATATAGATAGACCACAAGTATGTATAATGTATATATAACATAACAATATTATAATCATAAAATCCACTTAAAATAAATAAAATTTAAGATAAATCGCAAAAATAATAATAAAAGGAATCTTCTTGTATTTTACTTAACAGAATTTGTTTTTCGTTATATGTATATCAAAGAAGAAGGAACAAACGTTTTACTTTGACAGAATAATTATAGGTTTGCTTTTGTCTTACTATTATGGGAAGAATGATTTGATTTTTTTTTAAATTTTCTGAATTGGCTTTTGTCGTATAAATGACGAGACATTTCATGTTGATTTAAGACGAAATGGAGGAGAAAATGTGGGTACAATTTTTTTGGTTTTAGTTTGATTTGTGTGATGGATATCGGTGAAGATATTTTGTAAACGCATATAAGTTTGTGTGAAAATTTTGTTTGTTTGAATTGTTTTTGACTTTTGTGTTATTTGGATTTGTTTCATGTAAGATGCTTTGACGATTTGTAACTATCTATTATTATTAGGTGGGTGGTAGGGTGACAGTTTTATCTTGTTTTAAAAGTGAGAATTTTTAGATTTGTAAATCTTCAGGTACATTTAAAATATATTTTTCAAACATCATCACTATAAGTTTTAAAAAACGTTCATATGACTTTTGGCTAAACATAGTTTAGGCCGAAGCTGAATCCTTTAGAAATAACTGTGGGTTCTATCAATCCTCCAAATGATGGTGTGAAACTAGGAATGAAATGTCATTTTAAGGTTACTGAGCCTAGATATGAAGCATTTAAATTTAATGTTTCATTTCTATAATTACACCTGACACTTGTTGATATATTTAGCCCAATTGTTTCTATTAGTCCAGAAAACCTATTTACGTATTACTTTTCAATAATTACAACTTTTGTGGAAACTAATATTTAATCTAACATTGTATGTTGCAACGCTAGTATAGGCTAAAATTTAATAATTTTTCATTACTCAAGATAAAAAAAATCTAACACGATTCTTGTCAGTTCCTATTATTAGGTGCACGATTCTTATAGCAACTATAATAGCAATGCAAGAAGTAGAAACTGGTTTCACCCTTTGATGTTAAATAATAAATACATAACTATATTCCTTTATGTTTCAAATGATTTTTAGTCAAAAGGAACTCACTGGTGGCACAGCTGGTATTGATGCCATCTGAGATTATACTATTTGCATTTGAAATCGGCACAGTAGTTTTCGGTACCCGTGACGGACAGGTAGTCCGACGAACCCTTTTGTTTTACTTATTTAAAATTATTATGACGTAGGATAGTGTCTTTGTTTGATTGGGTCAGCTTCGCCAACATCGATTATGTGTTAACAAGCATGTGCGTTTGACCTAACATTTTAAAAACCGTCGAAAAAAGATGGATCGCATCCACCAGATGTTCATATTCGTCGGTAGTAAAATCTGTGGCAATTCATTTGATAGAAGACTATGCAAATAGAATTTGACCTAATAACTTGAAAGTTTGGAAAAAATCAATACCCAAATATAAATCACGGGTAAGAGAAGGAATGACATTGTTCACGCATTATCGTGAATTTTTAAATAGTTCATCTGAAAAATCAAAATATTTTAAATTAGAATCAAAACAAAACCAATTAAAGATTTATTTATTATTTATAAAATTATGCAAAACATTACCAAAACAATCCTTTTGAAATGTCAACGAAACTGTCAATTTGAATTGACGTGTTCGGTATATTTTGATCATTCATTCGATATTTTCAATTTTCACATTGAATTTATGTGTTCGTTATTCTATATTATTAATTCGATAGTTTCGAGATCGTTGGTAAGCTTGACAGCTATGTGGAGTTTATGATTTGTAGAGTTTTGGCTTTCTATAAAATGGACTGTTTTGGTAGTTTTGGTCTCTTATTCTTACGAATTTATATCTGAATAGTATAGTCAGTAAAAAGTGTTGTTTGTGTTATATCATGTAGTTGGTTTAGTATGAGCTAAGCTCTCTCTTTGTTATTTTTAAGTCAATTTTAAATATTTTGTATTCCTATGTGTTAGATCAGTAATTGTAAAATTAATAAAGGAAGTTTATATAAAGTTGTGTGCATCAGGTCAGTTTTTTAATGTATATATAAATTAACCAAATAGTTTTTTCTTGGTTCTCTGACAAATATTCGTCGAGTGTGCATGCAGTAAAAAAAACTCGTATAAGTTTTCATCGATTGGAACGGGTGATGTTTCCATGCATCTTTCATTTCATATGTACATGATTTTAAATCATTATATGAGCTGATATATTTTCATCATTGCATCGTTCATCTCATATGTACATGATTTCAACTATTATATGATCTGATATTTTCGTCATTACTGCAATCAATCATCTCATATGTACATGATTTCAACTATTATATGATCTGATATTTTCATCATTACTTCAATCAATCACCTCATATGTACATGATTTTCAACTATTATATGAGCTGAGATATTTTCGTCATTACTTCAGTTAACCATTTCATGTACATAACTTCAACCATTATATGAGCTGATATATTTTCATCATTGCATCATTCATCTCATATGTACATGATTTCAACTATTGTATGAGCTGAGATATTTTCGTCATTGCTTCAGTTATTCATCTCGTTCACATAACTTCAATTATTATATGAGCTGAGATATTTCAATATTTGCATCACGGTGTTGGAAGTTGATGTGCCAACCAACTCACATCAAATATATCTTCAATAAAAAAAATACAGTCCACCTCTCATCGACGCCGCATCAGACATAAAAATCATTTACTACGGCCCTTAAACGAAACTTTAGTAGTGAAACAGCCAGTAAATTTTTGGTTGGTGTCATCTACAGTTTTGATTTTGGCTGTGGAGCCAGTAAGAAGATGAAAAGTTTGTAATATTTCTTGCGCAAACACACCACCCATGACACTATTAGACGCTCCGCTGTATAATAGTCCAATCTGGGTTTGATTCAATAACTCGACCTTGGCATGGTACCTTAGGTCATTTGGAAACCTAAAAAGAGATAGTGTTAGAACGAAATGATATGCAAATACGCCAAAAACGACGCATTCGAAGAGAGAATCTCAGTGTGGATATGGTATTGTTACGATTACAGAAAAATCTAGACGATTACGGTCACTTCCACGAAAATCAAATCAACAAGATACTACAACAAAATAAGGAAATGAATAGTGTTGTTGTTGTATTTCGTAGAACTTGGGTCGACAATGAATGATTTTATGAATCAAATCAGCATAACGTAAATTAATCGAATATTCTAGTCTACTATTTTCTCAAGGTTTCTAGAAAGTGACCTCGAATTGTCTAGAATTAAGTGGAGTAGTATATAAGCAGTTGCCGGTTGTAAATTAGAATTAGTTTTATTGTAAACCTGCGGTGAAGTTAAAATTATAAAAGTGATTTTTAAATTAGTTTTTGTGTAAAGTTATAAGTAAAATAAAGTTTAAAGTGTTATTGAGTAGAAATAATTTGTGTATTATTTTAAACGTTTTATTACTGGAAATTTCTACAATCAACCGTTGGAGTTTATGAAGCTGTTGAAAGAATATTGTAGTTAGGAATATTATTTGCTGTTTTGTTTTCCTGTTGTTGTGGAACAATTAAGGTGTTGAATACTTAATAAAACCTGGTCTTTGTGCTTACTAATCAATGATCGAACTCTGTAGAGATTTGGGAATTGCGTTTATCGAATTGAGAGTAAGGCCAATTCGAAGTAGGGTTGGAAAAACCTTACAGTATTTTCAATAGCATCATTGCATATTCGGGACCTGGCAGCTAAGTAATCTTGAAGTCATTACTTATGTGACTTAAACGGAAGAACAAGTTTAGTTATCACGATAGTTGGATCTCGTTTGATAATGGCTACTAGGGGTTTAATTTTCGTTGAGTATTTTGAGTTTCTATTACAGTTGGGATAGAGAGTATATAGTTATTATCTTAAGCTGGGAGAGGTAATGGATCATTGTTTTTTTGAACTGGAGGATTACTTTTGACATCTAAAATTTAAAGAGGGGTTATATCCGAATGGGAAGCATATTCTAAGTGTGTTGGGAACGAGGAAGATTGTTTGATGTCCCGCATCCTCAACAGTTTTTCTAACAACGAGGGCAGTTAGGAGGATAATTGCCATCTTTTCCACACCCAAAACAGAAAACTCGACTCGTTTCACTTCAAAGTGCGTACACTTCGGGTTCCTCTTGAGGATCACGGTCCTTGAGGATGATTCAGAAATTTTCCATGCATACATCAAAGGCCACCCTTTCAAGATTATTACGGATCACGCCTTACTTTGATAAGTGGTTGATGCAACAGAAAGATCTGGAAGGTCGTCTGGTACGAAGCTGCCAAGATTCACTTTTGATATTGAGCATCGGCGTGGTAATCTAACCGTTGGTCTAAATGCTCTTTCGAGAATGTTCTCCATCGATGTTGTTACCGAGGACAAAATTTATATTTGTAATCTTGATCCAAAATCCCCTGCTTTCTACAGTGACAATCATCTTAAATTAGTGAAGACAGTCACTGACTTGAATGGTTCTCTGCCCGATTTACGCATATCCGATGAACTTGACTGTACAAAACTTAATTTCGCCCAAAGTGATGTTACACCGGAAGGTGAAACTTAAAAATGGTGGATCTCCGAAGAGTGAACGACCAAGTGGTTTTTTTTCCAGGCACAGGCTCCTCCTACCACTGTACACGGTGGAGTTGCAAAACCCCATATCACGCAAATTTAATTCTATGTTTCTGAATTTGACACCTGTAAGACTTTCAAAGCCCCTAACACCTAAGTGCTCCTTGTGCTCCAAGCTTGGACTGATGTCCTGGGGCCAAGTTTGGTAAACTAGGCTTGGGCCAAGTCTGGCAAATAAGACTTGGGCCAGGTCTTCTAAACCAATTTTTTTCCAGACCTTCTTTAAATGTGTGGAAAGAGGTTGTGAAAAGAGTAACATATATGAAAATAAAGATAAACATGAAAATAAAGATAAATATTTTAAATACTATCTTTAATTGTTGATCTAGGGTGTGACAACTTCACGTACTCCAGTAGCTAGTGACCGTTAAGTTAAAGTGATCTCACATACCACGTAATAGCAGTGAGATGTCACTAGTAAAAGTGATATATAAAAGATTGCTGGCAGATACAGTGTATTCAGTCAACGGTAATACTATCAATCTTATAACACTGCACACTGCACATAACAGACACAATCTACCAATAACCGTATTAATATTCCAACTGTTTGTATACTAAGTAATCGACTATAACCAAATCAATTATATTTTTTTAATATTTTTCAACTTCCAAAGTGAGCTCGCTCAAATTTAACCATAAACTAAAAAAAGTCATCACGAAATCGATTTTGATTATTATTATGTCAAATAATCTATTCCACATTAGTTGAATGTTAGTTTTTGTTATAACCAACAACCAAAAAATAAAAATAATTGCATTGTCTTCAGTGAATTTTAAAAAAAATATACAATAATGGAGCATATGTTTGATTGAAGCTTTTCGTAACTCAACACATTAAATTTTTTATCGTTAAATTATAAACGCAAAAATTTAGAGACACCGAAAATTATAGTTATAACAATCTTAACCGCAACAATAAAACCAACGAAAACGTTATTATATTTTTTGTTGTTATTATTGCACTTAAAAAAATCAATGATGCAACAATATTGAACTTATCACTAAAAATATAAACAATCACCTTACCATGTTTGCTTGTTGAGAGATTTTTGTAGGTAATGGTCACATTGTTGATTGAAGTTTTGATAATAAGAAAAGTTCGGACAGTTATATGCCGACAAAAAAAATCGCAAAACCACATACAAGAGGTCGTACAACTAAACCCAACAACAAATTGATATATAATAATAATAAAAATCAATCATCTTACAATTTTTTTATATTTTTTTAAAGTTTTGTTGCCATCCGTCCGTTCAATAATATATAGATAGTCTTTTGGTTTTTTGATGATTATAAAAATTTCAATCACCATCACAATAATCATCATCATCACGATGATCTGAAAATTGGACATCACAATTTTTTTCAATTATTATGTTTGGTGCCATAATAATAGTACAGAGATACTATGTATGTGGTTTTTTCCAATCAACAAGAATATGAAAATATTTGTGGTTTTTCGTAAAACCAGAATTTTTTTATTCTTGGTAAGTTAAGAATTGAAATTATTGACAATTTGAAATTTGTAATTAGATGTTGTTATGTAAATTGAAGTGAAGGAATCGGAAAAGTCCATGTTATTATTGCACTACAGCAGAGCTTCTGTGTGTGCAACTATATCTGTATCTACACTCAAAAAAATTGTAGGTAAAATAATTCGATTATTCAATTAGTTGATTCACTTGTATTGAGTTATTTTTAATTTTTTAAATAATTTAAATGGTAAACAACAAAAATTTTACACTTTTTGAAGCCTTTACGTGACGTTTTCCACTAGATATTTTAGCTTTTTTTAAAACTGTGTTTTTTATTACACCAATTTCACTTTTACTATTACACTAATTTCACTAAGTTCACTAGGCTTCCGACCCTTAATTTGTTAATTTTTTCCTCAGCTAAATTTTATAACTTTGATTTACATTATTTTATGCAACAACGAAAATACAAAATGGAAGATCAGACAAAATCGCATCACACCTGGGTTTCAATCGAATACCATCTTGTTGTCGCATGGATGGATAATCCGGTGCGTTTTGATCTTAGTAATCAAACTAATATAGTTGTCATCCAAGTAGTTACTGACGTCTAGATGCAATATGTTCTTGTGGTGGACTAGGTCATCAACAAATTGTTCCAAACAGTCGCAATATACGCGTGATAGAGCATGGGGCACTACATTTTGGGTATCCTTTTGATGTAAGATAGTAAAATCCAAAGGTTGTAATATAAGGCTCCATCTTGCCAATCGCCCACTCAGATCGTTCTGCGACATAAGCCACTTCAGGCTCAAATGGTCGGTTATCAAGGCAAACCGGTATCCTTCAAGGTAGGCCATAAATTTCTTGACACTTAGTATGGCGGATAAACATTCTAGTTCTGATACTGAATAATTCTGTTGAGCATTATTCAATTTCTTTGATATGTATGCAATAGGACACTCGATACCTTTTTCACTAAGTTTATATAGTATACTACCCACCTCAGTGATACTAGCATCGTAACGAATGAAAAATCAATTAGATTAATATGGGTTAACTAACACCGGCGCCGATGTGAGCAAGTGTTTAAGGATTTCAAGTGCAGTTTGAGCTTTTGACGTCCATTAAATATTTTTGGGGCCTTTTCTAATATTCAAGTATTACAATATCAAAATATGGAGGCGCTAAAATCTCACAGCTCTGAGATATCAAGACTTCGGTCTGGGTAAAGGATTTTGATATAGTTTTCGGCAAAAAACTTTCACGAGGACATGGTTTTTAGTTTTGGTCGGCGATGTATATCAAACACAACTCTTTGTTAAAGTACAAGCATTTGTTATCTTTGTTTAAAAATTTATTACAAAACTAACACGAAACATCAATACGTTGCCGGAAAATTATAATCAAAATTCCAAAAATATTGTTAAATTAAATAAAATGAAACTATTTCAAAATTCCAAAAATATTCCAAAAATTAGAATGATATCATATATTTAAACTTTTTCTAAATTCCGATAATATTCCAAAAATTCTTAAAAATTCAAACTTTTCCAAAATTCTAAAAATATTGCAGAAATTATTACAAAATCAAAAATTAAAACTTTTTTCAAAATTCCAAAAATTATAATAAAATCAAAAATTATAAATTTTTCAACAATCTAAACATATTCCAAAAATTCTTACAAAATCAAAAACTAAAACTTTTTCCGAAATTCTAAAAATATTTCAAAAACTATTACAAAATCAAACATACAAACTTTTTCAAAATTCCAAAAATATTTCAAAAACTATAACAAACTCAAAAATTTCTGTGTCCAATTTCATTTTCAATTACATTTACGTCATAAAAACAGCTACATTTTTTTTCCAAAAACTTTGCTAAAAAATAAATGAAATCGTTTTTTGACATACTTGACATTATTTTTTTGACAAACTTATAATGCCATAATTCTCAATAATAATAATAAAATTTCATTTCAAACAAACAATTTTATTTTTTTCCAAAAAATTGGGTAAAAAAATAAATAAAAATCTTTCTTTTGACACACTTGACAACATTTTTTAGACAAACTTATAATGCCATAATTCTCAATAATAATAATAAAATTGCATTTCAAACAAACAATTTTATTTTTTTCCAAAAAGTTGGGTAAAAACATAAATAAAAATCTTTCTTTTGACACACTTGACAACATTTTGTTGACAAACTTATAATGCAATAATCTAGTTATCACTTAAAATGAACGTTTTTTAAGCCAAAAATATGAAAATTTGCTATTTTTGAAACACATAATGATTTTTTTGACACACTTCCGGTACAGTAATCGAACACAGCGTCCTTTCGGACCTGTCCTTTGAGTATATCTGCTTTTAGAAAAAGAAATTTTTTAAATCCCTCCAGCGGTTTTCCCTGCAGCGTAGGCAATGACGGCCAGCCGGCCGGCCGGCCTACATACAGACATACATTTTTTTTTTGCTGTTTTAAAATCAAGAGGTCCTAAAACGTCGAGAAATGTCAAAAAAAGTGGGGGTAAGAATTTCACTTTGAGCTCATGAATGTAATTAGGTCTTTCAGACCGAAGTAAAATGTATTGTATTATTTTATTGAATTGTCAAACGTTTTATTCTTGACATATTTAATGAGTAATTAACATGTGCTGTTTGTCGAACTCTGTAACTTTCCTGCATTATATTTTTTATAGACACTCAATTTTTATATATAACTAGCTGGACCCGGCCACGCGTTGCAGTGGCTTAGTCTGGTTGAATATAAGAAATAAAGAAAACAAAACACTCACCTTTCAAATATGTTTTATTTCATAATACTTGAGGGTATACAATGTTTTTTGTTGATCCATTGACTGTGTGGATATAGAGATTGCCTGGTTTGCCAGCTCTAGAACACGCAACATATAATTGTCCATGTGAGAAACAACCGTTATCTAGATCTAAACCACATACTTCCAATGTTTGGTCCTGAGTTTTGTTGATGGTGATTGCAAATGCCAATTGAATTGGGAATTGCAATCTTTTAAATTGCAATGGCATATCCGTTGGTATCATGGGTATGCGAGGAATGAGGACATCTTCGCTTTTGAAAGGTCCATTCAAGATTGTTGCTTCTACTACGTTGCTCAATAATATTTGTACTGTGAGTCGCGTGCCATTGCAAAATTTTGGCTGGTTGATATTTGGCAACATGATGATTGGCACGCCGATTTTTAATTGCAGTACATGTGGTGGCATCCCTGGTAGATCAAGTGAATTCAAAAATTCAGTTGGATAGTTGACTGCTTCATCTGATTCCATGACAGTGTCTACGGACTTGTATGTGACTTCCTCGCTTTGAATATTAGAAAGAATTAAACTGTTAAGGTCATTGACGTCTTTGTTTTTGGCCGCAAGAATGATTTATTCACATAGCCAATCGTGATTTTTATGATTAATTTGAATATCACGAAATACTTTTTCGATTAATTCCTCTTTTGATGACACTAAATTGCAGAAGTTATGAGGAAATAAAATTCGTCCTGTTGTTAAATCAACCGGCACCTTTCCGTCACCAATTGTCAGCTGAGATGATTTATCTTTTTGGAGGAGATCACGCATGTTTGTAGATAATTTTAACCTTTTTACGTGTCGCCACAAACTAGAATATTTCAGGCAAGCATTTATTTCATCCGCTGGTGTTGATCGGGGAACTACAGGTAATATTTGTCTGAAATCTCCTGCAAGCAATATTAATGCATTCCCAAATGGTCTGGTATTTCCACGCAAATCTTGCAATGATCGATCAAGCGCTTCAAGTGATTTTTTGTGCGCCAATGTGCATACATCCCAAATGATTAGTTTACATTTCTGCAATACTTTTCCCATTCCCGATCTTTTGGAAAAGTTGCATGTGGGCGTTTCAATGAATTGCATGTTTAATGGCAATTTCAAAGCGGAATGAGCAGTTCTTCCATCTGGTAGTAATGTCGCAGCTATGCCGGACGACGCAAGAGCTAAAGCTATGCTATTTTACGATCGAATTACTGCTAGAATCGTTTAAGAATCGTTTTAGAAACGTTTTGCCAGTTCCTCCTGGCGCATCCAAGAAAAAAGATTCCTCCAACCCCGTTATCAACATTTTGCATTAGTTGATCGTAAATTGTTTTTTGTTCAAACGTTAGCTTCGGAATATTTGATTGCACATACGACAATTACTTCTGAAATCCTTTTATTTATTTAGGATGGATGTTAGCATGCAAATTCGTATTGATTTTATCAGCATTCAATGGTACTGCTACACTCGAATCACTTAAATTTAATGTTTTTAAGTACTCAAAAATACAGCTAAACTTACCATCTGATTCATTGGCACTTTCATAAAAATCAATAAGCGCAAGTTGTTAGTTAGTTATTCATGCACAGTACTGTTTTATATATTTAAATTTCCTTCAAAATGCTAAGTTTTCTGTAGCCAAATGCTTTTATTTATAACAATCACAAATAATATACAGATCAGCTATTTCATTTATAATACTAAGAACAGATAATTAGTAACAGAAGTTATTTAAAAAAAACAGATGTTTAAAGGTGGATTGAATCCAAAATTGCTTAAACAATGGTTCACCACCTGATCGTGCGATATAGTAAAAGTAAAGATATTCACATATATTATAGAGCAATGTAAATTAATTGATATTGTTACCAACCTTGCGACACAAATTTTAATAATCAGTTACTTTGATATAAGTAAAGGTGCAATCACGATTTTTTATTTTCCTGATCCATATGTTTATTGGGAGAAATATGTAGCAAAATGATCTATTTTGTTCAGTGTAAAATATTGTATTACAGATTGCTTCAAGGAGAATATTTTTATAGCATATGAGAACTGAGGACATTTTTACTGCTACCGAGGACAGTCCTACCGAAAGGAGAATACGTTGCAACCTTATTGGTTTACAAATTAGATAAACTAATCTTTGGGCCTATCACTATACGAAACGATAATCGATTAAATTGAGCATGAAGTTAAAATCGACCATAAAGTTGAGTGATTTGAGAATAAAGCAGGTGAGACACTTGTAATTGTTGACAGCCTACGTTATAAAACATATACGTATGAATAACGAAAAAAAAAAATAAAATAAAAAAAAACTATGTAACAACCTTCCTGTATTTGAATGCAACGTTGTGTCCAAATTTCAAAAGATTCGATCAAGTACTTTCGGAGATTACCTATTTTGAACAAACGAACATTTACATTTTTATTTATATAGATAGATTTCAATTAAATAAAATTATGTAGATCGTAAGAAATAATAATAAACGTGTTTAAAATAAGTCCGAAGGATTCTGTTTCCACAATTGCATTCAGTACTAAGGATTGATAACTCGTAATAAACGCCATATTAAAAAATCAAAGATAAAATAAAAACACGATGCAGAATATTTGGGTTGTCAAAACTATCAGTTTACAACATTCAATGTTGAATATAGCTTTTCGAATACATGCATAGGTCATTAACGAAATGCAAAAAAACAAAATCTTGCGATAAACCGCTTGGATTAATAAATCTCCAAAACTGCTCCCTCCATCCAAAAAGCTGGGATATTCCACATTATTACGAATCTGCTAAATCAGATACCATCTCCATCTCCACACAGTTAAAAGAACGTAGGGTCTGCGTCGGACCAGACGGTGGAAGTCTTTGGCCATTCGCTCACACACACTTAAAAAGTCCATGATTAAGTTGTGTCACTTAACTAATTTACGCCGCCATCTGAAAGATGGTTTATGAACCACATTTAACATTCAATTCGCAATTAAAAAATATTAAAACTTTTAATTGAGATAAAAACGTTGAGATAAGTAATAGTTCATAAAGATTTTTAAATTATTTACCTGTAGAAAAATGAGAAATTTTATAGATAATTTGTAAAATTATTCAAGTTGTGTTTTGTATGAAATCACATATAATTTTTTTAGTATTTGTTCTCCTTTTCCCCTTTTGCAGCGCCATTGCGGCAAACACCGGAACAAAATAATCGCTCAATAACATATTTAATAGTCTATATGGACCCTACACGGATGATTAAAAACTCGATAAAGCAGGTTTGACAGTAAACAAATTAATTTACGCCGCCATCTGAAAGTTTGCTTATAAACCATCCATATTTAACATTTAATTCACAATTTACAAATATTAAGGCTTTTTTTGAGATAAAAACTATCCTATCTCTCAATTTGGACCATTATACACACACTGTACAACATTTTTGCGGATAATCGTCGATTTTTCTTAGTTTTCTTAGTCAAAAACAATTTGAACCTTATGCTCAACGGTGATAAAGACGAAATTTTTAAATCAATTATAAAAAAAAGTGTGACGCGGTTTCTTGACCAACACCCCATCAAAATGTGTACAATGAGCGTAAAGAAGTATAACTTCAAAAACTTGAATATATAATGCAAATTGCTACACATAAGAGTCCTACGGAAGTTTCCATTACATAACAATACAAAGCTTGCTATAATGTTAAATTTAATGCTCTTTGAATTGGTACTTGGAGTACTTGGAATAAAATATAAAGTAGAGAGTACTTGGAATTAAATATATAAAGCTTGTTGTATTAAAAATGTTTATTATTTCCATTAAATAATATTATTTATTTATTTATTTATTTATTTATTTATTTATACAGTGTAGTATCACATTACATATCATATCATATTACGTGCGACATTTTTTTTGTTTGACATTTTAATGCAAATTACATTATAATTTAGAGTTACTTTGATTATTACGCACCTGTATTTAACACAAATATTATTAACTGCAATTAGTTATAGATATTGAGATAAACTAAATATAAAACAAAAATTTGATCTATATTTTAACTTAAATAAAATTTATATCACCTCCCTTATATATATTTGTCATATTTCACTTCATTTGTATATTTCCAAATTCCAATTATTATTGGAACAAAATCACTATTAAAAGTTAGACAAACATTATAATTAATTTTTTATTTTTTGCACGCACAATTTAACCAATAATTTTAATTAAAACTTAATCTACTCAAAAAAAACTCAAACATTATGTCACTTTAAAATTTCAAAACTTAAACTAATTTCATTTCTAATTTCAATACTTTTATCACAAAAAAATAAATTCGAACAAAAAAATGATTGTAAATATTTTCTCTCTGAGGATGATCGAAAGATTGAAACACGTCTAAGAGAAATAAGAAAATTGAAATTGTTTTTTGGAAGTTAGATTAAAATATATATTTAAAATAAAATAAAAATATAATTGTTTTGAATTTTGAAAAATAGTTTTTTAATGTAAAATCAAAAGGAAACTTGCAACTATATCCAAAAACAATTTGTTATAAAAAAATGATGAACAAAACAATAAACAAAGAAGAAAATCTTAAAATCAGTTAACAGCTAACGAAAATTACGATTAATTATTTACTATTGTAGCAAGTTGCATTCACAATTCTAGCAGTTCTATAGAAATATTATGATGTAAGAGTTGTTTTAAAATTTGTAGAAATGTATTAAAATTAGCTTTAATGCAACATTTGCTTGGTAATTTAATAATAACTTGCTTTAAATAACTCATATTGCAAAGCCTACTTTAAAAATTGCAGTTAGTTTTTCAACTGTGCATCTCAACATCTCGTATCATAATCTTCGTCGGTGTTATTTCTCTGGACAAGTCAACGTCACTAACAGTAACAACAACAAATCACATCCCCTGGATCTCCTTCCACCAAAGATTATCATATATACTTAGTACCTACAGTTATAATGTAAGCATTATTTTTGAGTTTTGATTAATTTATAGAATTGTGTGCTTTTATTATTATTTTTAAATTACTTTTTTCATTTTTATTTATTAATTAATTCACGGGGTTAATTTTTACTGAAACACGTTTACTCTTCTTGGAGACATTTAATATTCTTTATATTTCGGTCATTTTATTTGACCTTTTTCAAAAGCTAAAAAATTATATTTACAGAATTAATATATATTATATAAAAACATTATTTTAAAATTTGTTAAGTCTTACATTTATAAATGAGATATATTAAGAAGAAATTTTATGAGATGTAATACATCTCTATCCTCTCTAACTGCCTTTGTTCCGGTGGAAAAATAAATATTGCACTTAATTTAATGACCAACACAATTTTTTAAAAGATAATAAATTAGGACAAAACAATTTTTTTAAAAACTCACAACCAAATTAAAATTATTCTAAAAAACGTCTTTAATTGACAAACTAAAAGGAATATAATTTTAAAAATTTTAAAATTTTAAAACAAATTAAGTTAAAGACAATTAAAAAAATTAAAAAAATTAAAAAAAAAATTAAAAAAATTAAAAAAGTTCACTAGGTCAACCAAAATGGTCGACTTGTTGTTATAAATCAAATTGTTTAATTCAAACAGCAATGGAAAGGTTATCGCCAGTGGCGGATTATGCCTTTAAGAGGCCTGAGGCGGAACAAAATTTTGGGGCCTAAGATTTTACCAAAAATTTTGCAAATGAGTTTGATTAAGACTAATTCTTAAATAATTTTTTATCCGCTTCAGAACGGAGAAAGATCGTTCCCCAAATGCGTTGCATATCGGCAATGTAAGAAATATTTTTAAAATAGTTTCCACATTGGGAAATGAAGATTGCAGGCCATCAATGATTACCTTGTACATCTTAAATGGAGAAGTGATATTCTCTTCTTTTATATATTTTAAAAAACGATGTACTTCGTCTGTAAAATATTGTACTTCTATATCCCTCGCATATGTATTTGACAATTCTAAAATACACTTGCCAACTTCATCACTGGATAAATTTTGATCAAAAAATAATTTAAAATTATTTAAAACAGTTTCATATATGGACGTTCTGGTAGACATTTCAGTGGCAAGTCTATCACAGATCATATTGTGAGTATTTATAATAAACAATTCTCGTCCTACTAGCTGTGTATCATTTGCAAATAATTCATCATACATAATTTTGCGTTTAATTTTTCGTCCTTCTTTGTAGCTAATATTGTCTGTTAATAAGTTTGCTTGCTTTTCTATGCTCTCAAAATCATTCCGAACATCCCTTATAAATTGTGACAAAGAATTAAACAGTTTTACTCCTTGTAATAAGTTCGTTTGAATATTTTGAAATGATTTTCTAGTACTATTGATTCTTTGCAATAATATATCCCATAGAACGGTTAATAAGGCAATTCATATTCATCGAAAGAGCTAGCTAATTTTTTAACCTCAACTTTAGTAATCGGTTTTTCGTCTTCATTTTCGCTAATTTGGATAAGAACATTTTTAATATTTTTGTAATTAAACCGCAAGGCGGATACTGCATCAGCTCTTGCAGACCGTCTTGTCACTTGTGTCACTTAATTTTTTAATATGTTTGGAATTAGGATCGGAAAAATTATCAATAAGCAACTTCCATCTGTGAGTAGATGAAGAAAAGAATACATATATATTTTGGATAAAATTAAAATAATACACCGCAGTAGAATAGGCATCAGCAGCATAATTTCCAATTAAATTAAGCGTATGACTTGTACAAGGAATAAAAATGGCGGTCTCACTTAGAGTTTTAATTCTGGCTTGTAAACCATTATATTTTCCGGCCATATATGTTTGACCGCGACAATTTTTAATATCCAAAGACAAATTGTTTAAAGTTTTCAAAATAAGTTGTGCTAGATATTCTGAATTGTGATTTTCAATTTGTGAAAATCCAAAAATCGTTCTCTCGCATCGCCCACTTTATCAATGTACCTTAATATAAAACTTAGTTGGTCAGTGTGGTTCACGTCTGGCGTAGAATCAACAATAATTGAATAATATAAAGAGTCCTGAATTTCTTGAATTAGGTGTTTTTTTACTTCAGTTCCCATTAAATTTATAAATTCATCGCATGTGGTATGTGATAAATAACTTACATTACCTTTTCCTGGATGGCTGTACCTCTCCAAATGATTTTTAAGAAAATCATCAAATTGGGATAGGTACTCAATGCATGTCATAAAATTTCCTTTTCTGTTCGAATCAATATCTTCTCGATGACCACGAAATGCTAAACCCAAAGTAGCTAATAGCTTTACTGTAGCTGCAACTCTTTTTAAAACTTCCCGCCAGTATTTTTGTTGTACTTCAATTTCACGAGCTATTTGAGTATCAATACGTCCAGTTACAAACAATCTTTTTTTCAAATTTTTCAAACAAATTTTTTAGACAATCTTTTTTCCAATCAACGTTGAACGAAATATACAACTAAAGCTAAGACACCTATACTATATCAATCATATCATATGGAAACCCTTTTCAAACGTTAATCCAAATGATGAATTTAGCATGTATTGTATAAAAAATACAAGGATTTTAAGCATACAATAATAGATTTCAATTCTACACGTTAAAAAGTCTTCATTTATTTAGTTATATATGAAATTAATCTAAAATATGTACAATTATATGCTTAAAATTGAGGTTTTCAGTTTAATGCTTTTAATAATAGTAGGTCTTAAAAGAAATCCAAAATCATTGATGAAAACATAAAACATATACTTCAAATATCCAAAAAATACTTATCTGGATTTTGTTTTTATCAATAATTTAGTATTAAAGTTTTAGTATTAATATTCATTCGTAACAGTGGAACTTTTCAAAACAAAATGTTTTTTTACTATACAAATTGGAAAACGAATTTGTACATTAAAAAATTGTCAAAAAACATTGTCATAGTTCCAGCAGACAAAGGGAATATTACCGTAGCAATGAACAAGGATGGATTACATTCGAAGATAATGAATCTTCTTAGCGATGAAACAACTTACAAAATACACAAGGACCAGACAGCGATCCTGTTAACGAAATTAAAGGACTTCCTTAAATTGTTGGTGGATAATAATCAAATTGCCTCCAACGTAGCAGGAAAACTTTTCACAAACTCCCCAACTCCTCCAAAGCTTTATGGTTTGCCGAAAATCCACAAAGAGAATATACCAGTTCGACCAATAGTTAGCTGGGTGAATTCTCCAACATATTGTTTATCGAAATTCATCGCCGATGTCCTACACAAATCTCATCACGGAAGGTACAACATAAACAACTCATTTGAATTCCAAAAAGATATAACGTCAGTTGTGCTACCAGAGAATGAAATATTAATCTCCTACGATGTTACCTCGCTATATACAAACGTTCCGATTCATATTGTTTTGAGTCTGATAAATGATAACTGGGACACAATCCAACCCAATACAACTATAGACAAAGAACATTTTATAAAATGCATGGAAATTTGTGCAATCGACTCAAATTATTTTGTCTATAAGAATATTTTTTATAAACAGACATTTGGATGTCCTATGGGCTCGCCGCTTGCACCAATCATGGCAGATATGCTGATGACACATTTACTGTTAATCACAATACCAAAACTCCCGTTTAAACCTCTGTTTGTCTATAAATATGTCGATGATCTCATCTCAACCGTTCCAGCAGAACACATAAGCACTGCCATCGAAAAGTTAAACTCTTACCATGAACGAATTAGTTTCACATTTGAAGCAGAAAACGATGGAAAACTTGACTACCTTGATCTCCGATTAGTTCGAACGAATGAGAACAGAATTGTAACGAAACCATTCATAAAATCCACAAGCAAATTGAGAGTTCTTAACTTCAACTCGTTTCACCCTTTCACACACAAGAGAAATATTGTGAATGGAACCATCAACCGGTTATCACGACTTACTTCATCATGCTTTACCGCAGAAAAGAATCAACTCATATATACAATATTACAGAAGAACAACTATCCAATAAAGTTCATTATGTCATCTATAAAAAACCATGTTATAACAAACAATAACGATCAATTACACCAACCGGTAGTAATTCAATCACATACTCTTGTTCCAGCCGAACGAAACGAAATTGGAGAATCTCAACAAAATGTGTCAACATCAATACAAACTCAAGAGATCGAGAACGATACAAGAACTGTATATACGTCCATTTCATATATTCCTAAACTATCAGAAACAATCTCTCATATTGTGAATAGATTTAACACCGATAACATCCAATTGAAAATCTCTTTCAAAATTATTAACACGCTTCATCGTTTCTCTAAACTCAAAGATAAAACACAAAAACGAAAAATGAGTAACATAGTTTACAAGCTGACATGTTCGTGTGGTTCACAATATATAGGACAAACAAGCAACTATCTAATCAATAGAATGTATGGTCATAAATTTGATATAAAAAGCGCTCTTAAACCTGAAATACCTCTAGAAAATCTACCAACCGAAAATAGACTCAACGTACAAACGACAAACGTTCAACAATCACCATCCTCACCAACATCTCCATCAATTTTCAAACGGAGCAAAGAAAAAACAGCAATCTTTTATCACATAAAAGAAACCAAACATAGCTTGGATGTATACGACTTGGATAAAATAGATATATTGTGCACCGAGGATAACTTATTAAAAAGATTAATCAAAGAAATGCTCCACATAAACACAACCAGTAACACAATGAACAAACGAGCTGAAATCGATGGGCTATCAATGATCTATTGTAACATCCTTAAGTAACCAAAATAAAATTCGATTAAATGCTGTACATAATTCTATTCAATATGAACCAGCTGATGAGGTGAATGACCGTTGCCAATAATAACAATATTATTTATTATATATTTTTCCGTTTTGATTTTAACTTTTCGGTTCTTTGATCATAATTTTTTTGTTTTTCGATTTTTTGTTTTTTTATTCTATATGTTTAATTGTTAATTTAAAAAAAAGTAGGGAATATAGATCTCTCTCTCCTCTAATGGAAAATTGAAGTCTCTTAATTGAGAACAAGAAAAATTAAGCGATAACCTTTCCATTGCTGTTTGAATTAAACAATTTGATTTATAACAACAAGTCGAGCATTTTGGTTGACCTAGTGAACTTTTTTAATTTTTTTAATTTTTTTTAATTTTTTTAATTTTCTTAATTGTCTTTAACTTAATTTGTTTTAAAATTTTAAAATTTTTAAAATTATATTCCTTTTAGTTTGTCAATTAAAGACGTTTTTTAGAATAATTTTAATTTGGTTGTGAGTTTTTAAAAAAATTGTTTTGTCCTAATTTATTATCTTTTAAAAAATTGTGTTAGTCATTAAATTAAGTGCAATATTTATTTTTCCACCGGAACAAAGGCAGTTAGAGAGGATAGAGATGTATTACATCTCATAAAATTTCTTCTTAATATATCTCATTTATAAATGTAAGACTTAACAAATTTAAAATAATGTTTTTATATAATATATATTAATTCTGTAAATATAATTTTTTAGCTTTTGAAAAAGGTCAAATAAAATGACCGAAATATAAAGAATATTAAATGTCTCCAAGAAGAGTAAACGTGTTTCAGTAAAAATTAACCCCGTGAATTAATTAAAAAAAGATCGAACGATACAATAAATGAAACAAATACTACATTACATTTTTATTTATGTTAAATTATTTTCCTTTTATATTCAACCATGGGTTGTTTTTGGTTAAGATTTATAAAATAAGAGATTTCGCAATACGGTTTTGCATACTTAGCATCAGTTATAGCATCATAAAATTCAATTCCTTTTCATTTATTATTTATATCTCTCAAATTTTTCATTTAAGTATTATTTATTCCACAAAACAAACTCCAAAAAAAAAAACTAACAAAACTTCAAAATCTGAACACCCTGTATTGAGAAAGAAGGCTGATCGAACTTGTGTTCCTTGGATGCAACAATCGTAGAACATAGGACAGACGAATACATCTCTGTTACCGTCCAGAAATATTGTCTCCAAGAACACCCTAACAGACTATGCTCTCATAAACAAAATTGAAGACAATGGGAAAAACAATTTAGATTAGCGTAGTAATATAAAGTTTTCATCCCGCCAGACGAAACATCATAGTTTGGGATTGAAACCACTAATAACCAAGAAGGGCCATTGCCTATTGTTCCAACCTCTGCCTGCCTGATCCCGAGCAGAAATTAGTTAGGGAAAACCTGATTACATTCAGGGCGTGATCAGGGCCTGGTCAGTCCTACAAGGGCAATCCCTATTAGGGCAATCTGATGTGGGCCTGTTCCGGGCCTGATTTAGAATACCCTTTTAGGGTTAACCTTATTTGAATATATCCGGCCGTGATCAGGTTTTTCGTATTTGACCCCTAGCTGAAATTTAAATGGGTTAAAATTCACTAGAGTATTATCCATTTTAGTAATATATAGCTAAAATCGTTTCATGTATATTTTAGTTGTAGCTTCTCAGCTGAACGACTATAATAATAGTCATTAAGGTGGTATGTATGTTTTAATTTTTTCCATTGTAATGTTTTTATTTTAATTTGATTAATTTATGTATATAATTTTTTTAAACGGCGTTCATGCTCCATGTAGGAGCGTTGCCAGGCTAATCAGCTTTGAATATTCACCACGGTCATTCGCAACAGCGACATAATTACCATGGCAGCCGATTTTTTTAAGGTCGTTTATTACGTCAGTCTCCCATTGTAGTCGTGGTCTACCTCGCGGTCGCCCACTCCCTGGGGTACTAACGTACATTTTTCTAATCATTCCAGACTGTGAATCGGCTCGTAGAACATGCCCAAACCAAGCAATCCTATTAGAACGGATACAACCTATTATATCAGGACCCTCAAGAAGGTCTCTGATCTCAAAGTTATATCGGGTTCTATACTCTCCATCGTCTGTCTTAAGTGGACCAAAAATGTAGCGTAATATCTTACGCTCAAATACAGATAAATGCGATTCGTCATTCTGTGTAAGGGTCCACGTTTGTGATCCATACATCACAACCGGTCTAATCAATGTCTTGTATAACTTGAGCTTGGTGTTAGTTGATACATACGGAGATCCAAGGAGAGGTTTGATTGAGTAGAAAGTTCGATTACCTGCAGCGATTCGAGCTTTTATATCTGTAAGTATGCTGTTGTTTGAGTCAAGCATTGATCCCAAATATTTAAAAGATTCAACTCCCTCAATTCGTTCATCGCCGCACATCAAATCTTTCTTCTCAGACTCTCTTGAAACATTCATATGTTTGGTTTTATTGTAGTTAATTTGAAGACCAATATTTCTAGCTCCACTCTCAAGCGACTTAAAAGTCTCACTCATAACAGCTTCACTTCGGCCGAGGATGACAACATCATCAGCGTATGCAATCATCTGTACTGAGTTTATTGACAAGATATTGTTGTTAGTCGGTAGTTTCTTTTGACGGCACACATATTCCAAGGCTAAATTAAAAAGTATAGGAGAGATAGCATCACCTTGTCTTAACCCGGAGTCGACTTTAAAAAACCTTGATATTTCGTTCTCTACTCGTACACAGCATTGAGAGTTCTGTACTGTCATTTTGCATAGTGATACCAGTTTACCAGGAATTCCCATTGACACCAGAGCAGACCATAGAGTCTCTCGTTCGAGAGAGTCGTAGGCCTGCCTGAAATCAATGAAGAGTTGGTGCACTGGTATGTTGAACTCTCGGCACTTTCCAAAATCATCCTTATCGAGAAAAGTGCATCGGTGGTACCTCGGCCCCGCCGGAAGCCACACTGATATTCTCCAAACAGTTGTTCAGCAAAAGGATTGATTTTGGATAGCAAAATGTAAGAAAAGATCTTATATGCTGTGCAGAGTAGAGCGATTCCTCTGTAGTTTGCACATTGTAGGCGATTACCTTTTTTATGGATTGGTATCAGCATAGCTGTGTTCCAGTCCTGTGGCATGGTTTCAGTCCTCCAGATCATTTGAACAAGTTCAAACAATCTTAAGGATAGAGTTTCACCACCATGTACAATCATTTCGGATGTTATATCGTCGATACCAGGTGCTTTATTGCATTTTAATTTTGACAGCGCCGCATCGAATTCCTCTTTGGTGGGTTCGTCTACATGTACCTTTGACGCACGAATAAGCTTTGCTCGTCGCCCGACTTGTTTCTGGTCACTTAAGTTGAGAAGATTCTCAAAATAAGCGGCCCAAGTATCTAAAATATTTTTAAGGTCTACTTGTAGCTCCCCATCTTCGTTTTGAATAGCAGTCGATCTAGTTTGAGGGCCCTTCTTTAAGGTTTTAACCTGTTGAAAGAAGTTACGCGATTGATGTTCCTTATTGAAGCTTTCAATCTCCTCACACTTTCTCTTCCACCATTCTCTCTTCGTTCGTCTACATAACTTTGTAACGGCTTGTCTTGCCAGTTTATAGTTCTCCTTCGTGGACCTGGTGTTGCGTCCTTGTAGACATTTCAGATAGCAATCTCTTTTGTATTGAATAGCGTCAAGACATGCTTGATCCATCCATGGCTTCTGGGAGTGGTTTTGTGGTCGTCCAAGTATTCCCTCAGCAGCGCTTAAAACAGCATCTTTGAGCAAATACCATGACTTATCGACGTCTCCATTAATGGTTTCTGATTTCTCCAATGTTTCGGCAATATGGTTTTGATATCTCTCTTCTGGTTCTGCATTCTTTAGTGATGAGATGTTAAATCGTTTCCGTTGGTTGAATTTCGGAATGCTTGGGTTTGGGAAGTGGAACCTTATTTTAGCACATACAAGAAAGTGGTCACTTCCAATGTATGCACCTCTAAAGGATCGCACATCCAGAACACTCGAAAAGAAACGTGCTGTAACTAGCACGTGATCAATTTGATTTCGAGTGTTTCCATTCGGTGAGACCCATGTCTGCTTATGAATCGATCGGTGCGGAAAGAAAGTACTGGCAATTCTCAAATTATTTGATAATGCAAACTCAGTCATTCTCTCACCATTATCATTCGAATTCAAATGCAGACTGTTGGGGCCCACCACATTTCCATAAGAGATATCTCTTCCAACCTGCCCATTAAAGTCACCAAGAACCATAGTGAAGTCGCGTGTTGGTGTTTGTTTCATAACCTCTTCCAGTGCTATGTAGAAATTATCCTTCTCGTCGACGGTCTTAGCTTCAGTAGGTGCATGCACGGCAATAAGAGAAATATTGTTATATGTACCACGAACACGTAGGTAGCAAATCCTCTCACTGACCGGGATGAATTTCATCACGGCTTCTTGTATGCGTGCACCAACAAGAAAGCCAGTTCCAAATTCTCTTCGAGAAGGATGACCACTACAGTATAGAGAGTGACTATCCAAATCTTGTTTTCCGATTATTGGCTGTCTAATTTCTTGCAAAGCTATGATATCCATCCCATACCTCTCAGCCTCTGTTTCTAGACTTATAAGAGCATCAGGACCGCTCAGGCTGCGCACGTTCCACGTTCCGATTCGGTAGTCTGGTCCTTTTTCACGTCCAGGTAAAATTCTGTTGTTTTTGTCCGGGTCTGTTTTTCTTTTCTGATTTCCAAATTTAACAAATAATTTTTTTTCCGGGGTTAGGGTGTTAACCTTAGGCCCAACCCAAATTGTCGTGAATGGGTCCGTTCTGCATCTTAAGGTTACCAGAAACAACCTTTTGACACGTTTATATAGCGAGCCGCTTGATCCAAGACAGACGCCCGCTTCAAGCCGCCCCTACCATGGAGAACAGACGCTTGAGTCGCATTGGTTTTAAGGCGCCAATTCGCCATGATGTACCATGATTGACTAAGCAGTTTTTACCCTGCTTGTCTCCGGTACACCAACCTAATTCTGTCAGCATTAACCAGGCAGCACGGCGTGGACGTCGAATTTCGGATTTCGCTACCCCTATGTATATAATATATAAATATATATCAGGGTCTGGTCAGGATATCCCAATCTGGGCCTGATCTGATTATCCCAATCAGGGTCTGATCCGATAATCCCAATCAGGACCTGATAGGGCAAAAGCGTTACACTCATGATCAGGGCCCAATCAGTCAGCCCTACCAATAACTGACCAGGGTTAGGGCAAACCTGATCAGGGCCTTACTTGAGCCCTAACAAATTTCTGCTCGGGATGACATAAAAAGTTTACTCCAACTCAGAGTCCCGATAATCATCAGCCTGAAGGGCTAACCCTCACTCCTGTGGTAAATAACAAAACAACCAAAATTAATAACAAAATTGATGTCTCGAGAATAACCCTGTTTGAATCGAAAGACCCAAACATTGTCGCTATCTAGGTTCCGTTGGACGCCATCTTGTAGTAGCAGATCTGGTGATCTGATCCACCAGTTGGTCGTGTTCGTGCAGCCAAACCTTGTATTCACCCCTTGCTAGCTCATTTGGGTGTGAGTTTTTCGACCGACATCACCCAACTTTGGAGGCCCGGGGGTACAGATTAAAGTTTACGGGATGGTCTCAAAATTTGCACAACTATCAGGAACATTAGAACCGATTTAGGGGGTACCGCAAAAAAAATTATCGGTTTTTAAGGGACACCCAAATATAAATACATATATTCACATAACAGGTCGTTCAATAAGTCCGTAGGATAAGTAAGAAAAAAACAACATTTTGACAAAACTCGATTTTTTTATTCAACATAGTTGCCTTCGAGGGCGATACAACGAGTATAGCGATTTTCCAACTTTTCTATACCACTTTTATAGTACGATTTCTCTTTCTCGTCAAAATAGGCCTCAGTTTCAGCGATTACTTCATCATTGGACTTAAATTTCTTTCCAGCAAGCATTCTCTTGAGATCTGAAAACAGGAAAAATTCGCTGGGGGCTAAATCTGGAGAATATGGTGGGTGGGTAAGCAATTCAAAGCCCAATTCATTCAATTTTGCCATCGTTTTCATCTATCTGTGACACGGTGCATTATCTTGGTGAAACAACACATTTTTCTTTTGCAAATGTGGCCGTTTCTTTGCGATTTCAGCCTTCAATCGATCCAAAAGTTCACAGTAATACTCGCTGTTGATGGTGGTTCCTTTTTGGAGATAGTCGATGAATATTATTCCGTTCGTATCCCAAAATACAGACGCCATCACCTTACCGGCCGATTGTTGGGTCTTTGCTCGCTTTGGATTCGGTTCGTCGACTGCTGTCCACTCAGCTGACTGTCTTTTGGATTCTGGTGTGTAATTGTGAAGCCATGTCTCATCCATTGTCACATACCTACGATAGAATTCCCTTTTATTGCGGTTTAACAGTGCCAAAGACTCCTCCGAAGCATCGATTCGTTGTTGTTTTTGGTCGACTGTGAGCTCACGCGGCCACCAATTTGCACAGAGCTTTCGCATACCCAAATGTTCATGTAAAATGGTAAAAACACTACCATCTGCTACCTTTACAATGTCAGCTATTTCGTGCACCTTCAGTTTGCGATCGGTCATAACCAATTTGTGGATTTTTTTTATGTTTTCTGGAATAACAGCCTCATTTGGGCGTCCACTGCGCTCTGCATCTTTTGTGCTGGTACGACCACATTTAAATTCAGCCATCCACTTCTCTACCATTTGTCTCGATGGAGCAGAGTTTGGATAATGTTTATCAAGCCATTGTTTGGTTTCCACTGTATTTTTTTTCATCAAAAAGCAATGCTTTATTAAAATTCGAAATTCACTTTTTTCCATTTTTTTCAAAAACAAAAGTTGCTTCACACAAAATGCTATAACTCACGAATAAATAGTCAGATTGCTGTCAAATTTATACACGTATCGTTTGAAGGTTAGTACTAAATAAAAATCATATGGAAAAAATTCTAGTAACGCCATCTATGTGTCATCCTACGGACTTATTGAATGACCTAGTATAACATTTGATATAATATTTTAATACCTAGTATAACATTTGATATAATATTTTAATATTAATTAATTCATTAATTAGTTCAATAATATATTATTTATTACATCAATTATTACATCAATTAATTCATTAATATATTATTTATTTTCTCTTTCGTTAGCATCGTTTAGCATCAACATTTTTTCCGAAATTTTGATATTACACACATTGCCATAGGTAGCAAAATCCAAGTACAATCCCCAGACTAATGAAATTTTATATGTATTCTTGAGATAACTCCAGTGACTTACTTGATTTAATCGTATTCAATAATTTAATTAAATGTTTTACAATTAAAAATTGATTTAATCTTTATATTAACATCGAACAAAACAAATTGAAATTATCTCCAAATCTAACTTCCAATTTCATAATCACTTATGACAAATTAGATTCAAAAAAATTTATTTTCTCAAAATTTAGTTCAAATATTTTTGAAGTAAGTGTCTTTTCGTCTCAAGTATTGTTTGTCATTTATCAAGTTAAATTCTATGAATATATTTAATCTTCTTAGATATACAATAAACTACTTCCACCTCATCTCTCAACTTAAAAATTTCAAATAAAATAAATCTAATTTAAATATTTAATTACAAATAATAATAATTTGTTTATTTTTTATTATTTTTATTACATTTTTTTTCATAAATTTTTATACTCCTACTACAATCCTTTTAAGATCCACTTGAGATTGCTCATAAGTTCGACAAGAAATCTTGTTTTTTACAATTTTATTTTTCTCTGTAACAAATTTTGAGTGATCTTGTATTTATAAATTTAATGACGCCGTGTGACGAATATTGTATTTGTTATCATTTTGTATATGACCTCTTAGAATTTTTAATGAATAGTTCGTTATTTGTTTTCTCTTGAATGTTTCAAGTCGATTGGAAACGGAAATTGTAATATGATTTTGGAATTTTTAATAAGAACAGGAAATTGAATTAAATTTGTAATTTTAAGTTGGAGACATTTATTTTGTTGCTAGAAGATGTAACTACTTAATCGGTTATTCAACTGCTGATTTTGGCTTTTATTATGACCTCAAATGAAAATAATTATGGATTCTATGATTTGGGCTTATTGATTACTAATTAGTTGTTTCAGATCTGTCCTTTCGTAGAATCGGAAATCCAACAAAATGAGACATGACATCTAAGAAATAATGCGATAGATGATAAAAAGATATTCGCCTTTCTCTGATCCTTTCTTTCCAATTACATTACAGCCATGCGTCATTTCCTATTTAGTTCAAAATATTTCAATATTAACAATTGAAATGCCAAATCATTTCTAACATCACATACTCCCATATGAATTTGTGCGTAACGAATTAACCTTTTTTTCCAAATTACTAAGCTTAAAAGTTCAAAAGTTACATTTTGCAAAAAAAAATGTGTTTACTTCGTGTTCATCTAATGCTTTGATGGTGAATTGTTACTTTAATGACAAAAATCAAATACTATAGGATATATTAATATTATTCAAGGTTGTTTGCCACCATAAATGTTTTTAATATTATTATTATTATTTGTTGCCATATTAGTTCCACACATTCTTCTGTCGATATTTCTCTTTAATATAAATTTATTTTATTTTGCTTTGACTTTTTTTTCTAATATTAATTTGATTGAAATTGATTGATTGCTTTTGTTAACAGGAGTATCAGACATACGTTGTTGTTGTTTTACTAGGACGTTCATTTAAGTAGCTGGCCTTTAGTTGTTGTTTCTTTGGTACCGCACAATCTTTTCTAGAAGGTTTTATATTTCTTAACAATTAATTGCTTCAGAACCAATGAGCTAAATTCAACTCATTCAACTTAAAAGTAATTATTGTCGCGTGTTTTTGTATCAAAATAATATTTGTCTAAACAAAACTCTATAAACTAAAAATTGATATCCGATAAAAAAAAATCCACAAAAATTGTAACTGCGTGCGTGTCAATTTGTGCTTAAGCTCACGCAACCTCCAACTGTCAATTTTCTGTTACAAAATTTTTTTTTAATTTTTTATTTAATTTTAAAATTAATTTAATTTGGGTATTTGTTGTTGTTGTAAACAATCGCTGACATTTGTCAGTAAATTTTTAACGAAAATATAAAAGAATAACAAATAAGATTTATATTTATAGTTGGTTGCATAAGGGTTTTTTTTGGAACTTTGAATATAATGATGGATAATTTTGATAGGTATCATTCGGTTTATTTATCATTTGAAGCGATAAACCAAAAAATTGGATTTCGTTTTGTGTGATAGAGTTATTTTATAGTCAACATTTCCAATGTCACATAATCAATTAAATTTTTACGACTGTTGTAAGGTGAAATATTAGGTTCGCCCAACGCAGATCATGCCTACACATAATTTAAATATTCCTAGGCATTTTTTTGCATTTCACCTCTTCTGAATAGAGCATTCAAATCCGAATATTCGAGTATTCGAGTATCCGATTAATTTGGGTATATTTTAAGTATTCGTTATTCGAATATTTATACGCGAATATTCGAATATTTTTTATCTCCCAAAATATAATGGTTTTCCATCCCTTCATTTCTTTTTTAAACTTCGAAACTAAGAAATTTCAATATTTGAAGGGAAATAATTTTATTACAAAAAGTGCTTGACGCATAAAGTCCGCTTAATATTGCAGTCAAAGAACTTAGGGAAAAAAATTCAACACTTATGACAGCCGAAGGCATGTGCAAATTCTTATTTACTTCTCTAACGGAACTGAACAGTGATTTAAGTAAAATCTTACTCCACGAAATCAGAAAACGAATTGATCAGAAAAGAAAGAAAACAACCTGAACAACCTTATTTCTATATCTTGACACCGGAGTTATACCACAATCAACAAATATTTTGATTACGCAAAAAAAAGCTGCTGTGAAAACTTTCCTTTCTCGCCTCCTCAGCCTTCAGGGATGTACCAGACCCTAGCGATGAAAACGGTAATAATCATGGTTGCAGGTATCTGGTAATATAAATGACACACTTGCAGTCAACAATCAAAGTATATTGCAAATATATTGCAACAAAAGCTGCAACCAGCGATTGGCTCAATTACTGATTCCACGACATGAAAAACAGTAGCAGTAGTAATGAAAATCGCAATTAATGGTTTAAAAGAAACATTTTTGTTATTTAAACTCGTTCAAAACAAGAACAGATAAATTCGACAATTTGATTAATGCTCTATTGACTATCAGCCCCACTTCAACAAAGACTGAAAGAGGTTTCTCTACGGCGGGATGTCTGAAATGAGAAGTAGCCTAAAGTTTAAACATCTAAACGCACTTCTCCTTTTTAAATGCATATTTCAAGAAAATAAATAGAGTGAAATGCATAATGTGTTAAACCTGTTTGATTTTATTCATAGTTCTTAGTACTTCTTTTACTATTCGAATATTAACCGAATATTCGGATATTTGAAGAAAAAGATATTCGATATTCGGATAACTCAAAATGTCGAATAACTGAATGCTCTACTTCTGAATATAGAATAATAATAAGTAAGGCAACATACTCGATAACTTTTTATAACAGTACTATTATTTTATTTTAATTGTACTATTAATAAATCCAAATTGCACTAACCAAAATACAAGTCAGAACTAAAAACCCTGTTTTGACAGTTTCTAATATGTCTTGGAGGTGGTGGTGTGTGGACCAATTTTTTACATGGTTTCAGGCTCATTACATCTTAAGTGATTTTGACAAGGAAACAGGTCGTTGTATGTTAACTGTCAGAATTTTTACCTCTACATGTAGATAGTCTTATTATGTTATTAGGTGAACGCTAGCTGCAAAACGCACTGCAGCTTTTTTAGTTGTTTGTAATTTCTTCCATAACGTTTGAATCTGTTTGATGCCGGATAGTTTGTGATTAGTCGACCAATCTGTATGTTGTGGTTATGAGTTTCTTATTATTCCCCACCTGGTGCCTGCGTGATACTTCAGCATGTTTTTAAGAATTTGTAATTTGGGAACAACTAAACTTAAGTAAGGAAGTAATTAAAATTTTTTAATTTACAGCCATGTTTGGAAATTTTTCTGATAAAACTCCACTTCTCATTTTACGTGTTTCGGATGAATTCGAACCTTTCTCTGCAGTGCCATGTTCGTTGTATGTCATGACAATGCTTACTTTTGATGATTCAGTTTTTTTATTTAATAAAAAGTGTTGTGTAATAGGGTTTAGAATATGTGTCACAACAACACATAAATACATTTTAAGACCTAGGTCCCACAACAACTTGTGTTCTAATGTGTTGATGAACGCATTTTTTAAACCTCTGCGGATTGAAATCACCTGGGACTATGGATTCCGGCAAATTATTCCATTTGTATGCATTTCGGACAAAGAAGTTTTTCTGCGATCTGTCAGTATGACAGCGCGGGATCTCGACCGTTTGACTGGTTGTGGTAGCCGATTGCCGAGTGGAACGGGGGCAAGAATAAATTTGAAGCATGATGCCGCTGATTTCATCTGAGCACTGCTGATGACGATATTTGTAAAAAACATCGAGGTCAGCAACAGTGCGACGATGTTGTAGGGAATCAAGTTTTGATGTCAAAGCTCGATCACCCACAATTCGTATAGCCCGCTGTAGAACAAAGTCCAAGAGGGTCAAGATGCATACAGAAGCAGCACCTAAACTTGACATCCGTATACTCCATACAGGGACGAATATAGGACTTATGAACATGGAGCAATTGGTATGGAGTGAATATTTTTTTGCATCTATTTAGGAGGCCGAGTTTTTTAGACGGTTTTTGCTATCGCCATTACATGATCGTTCCTGAGTAGGTAATTTGAAACTGTGACACTCAATAAATGAATGTATTTATATTCACCTATTTTTTCATCACATATACTGAATAAAATATCTTTGGGGAACTCGGTCTTTGATCTGGAAACAATCAACAGCTGTGTTTTGGTAGAGTTGAAATTGACCAGGTTTTGATCACCCCAATCGGCGACTTTTTTTAGGTCTTGTTTCACGTTTATGGCAGCGTCTCTCCGGGTGGGATTAATTCTTTCGTGCATTTTACCTTTTGAAAGAAGGGGCTCGAACGACTTGTACAGAGTACTATCATCTGCAAAACTGTTTATTTGGTTGCTGGTGATTTTCAACAATTCGTTGATATAAATCAAAAATAGGGTTGGGGAAAACGCTGAGCTTTGAGGTACACCAGCGTTAATTAGTTTAGACCCAGAAGAAAATCCGTCTAAGGAGACTGAAATGTATCGATCTATCGATAGAAAATTTTGAATCAGATTCACAACATTGGGATGAAAACCATACGCAACGAGCTTGTTGATTAAGTTGGCATGCCAGACTCGATCGAATGCCTTGGAGATGTCTAAAGCGATAACGTATGTTTCACCACCTTTATCAAGTATGCTGTTCCAACAATGCGATACATAGTTTAATAGATCGGTAGTTGATCTTTTGTTTCGAAAACCGTATTGAATGTCGGATATTACATGAATTACTCCCAGAAATTTTGAAATGTGTGTATTAATATAATGCTCGTAGACTTTGGACAGGACCGATAGTAAAGCTATTGGCCTATAATTTGAGATATCGGATTTCAATTCCTTTTTGGGGAAGGGCTGGACATTGGCCAACTTCCAGCACGAGGGAAACATACGAGATTTGTAGGATTGGTAGAATATTTTAGTTAAAGTTGGTGCAAGTTCTTTAGAAAAGGTTTTTAAAATAATGGGCGGAATATTGTCCATTCCTTGACAGGTTTCTTTCTTTGCATCAGATGTTGAGTGAACAGATATTTTTCTTTGTGGTTGCACACTTCTCTAGTGTTCGAGAACACACGTTGATAATAGGCCAATATTGTCAACTAATGCGACTGTTTTTATTTTACTTCTGTCGGTGGTTGTGGAAGGCTTAACATGTAGAAGATATACCATGAAGGGAACAAATTCTTCTTTGTAGTACTGCTAGCTTAATTTTTCAATTTTCGGACTTAGCCATATACTTGACTATCTACAAAAAATAACACTTTTTCAATCCAAAAATGATCGTCTGCAAATTTGGTTTTCGCTTGAAGTTCTTTGGTTAGTGTTTCTGTAATTCTTTTTAATTTTAACACAGTCATGGGAAAATAAATCGAAGAAAAAATAAAAAGAATAGAATTCTGTCTGAAAGTATCATATCTACTACATAGGAAATAAAAATGTAATTTTGCACAAGGTGGTTGAAAAGTTTTTGAAAATGTGTATATACATATTTCCAAAAACTGTTCAACCCACTTGTTCGATATTTCGACCTACGCTATAGTATATTACTATATGTAGAGAGAACGGGGAATAGAAGTCCTGTTAACACTGTATATTTTGCCCATTACATTTATAGATCAAGTAGGTCAAGAAGGTTTAATGTGACTGCTGATCGTATCGACAACTTGTGAGAGCAGTTTACATCTGATTTTGGTAGTTAACCCTTTCATCTGCAAAACGAGCTCCATAAGTTAAGAAATTAGATTTAGTTTCTGGACATCTCTCTGATGGGATGAATGTTCGTGTGTAGCAATTTGCATTAGATGGTGAAACACACGTTGTTTTGCGTAGAGATAGAATGATAGAATAGTATGGCGGTGGACTTGCTTGTGGTTATTGATATTTGGCTCAAAATCACAAATAAGGAGTGATCTGGGTATTGTTTGGTTTTTGTTTCCCGTTTTAAAGCAAATTTAATTATACGAGTATTATTTTGTTGTTGTTTTTAACTTACATTTTTGTATGGCTGTCACTCGAATGTTGTGCATGCTCGTTAATTGCGTGCATCGTCAATTATTTCTCTGAGAGATTACAGTTAATCTGTAGCTCCCTATAAACGGAGCTGGATCTAGTTGTGACAGAGGCGTATTGTTGTTGGTCATAAGTCATTGACCCCTTGTAAAGGAGAACTAGCTCCATTGGAAAACCAATGGAGTTGTTATAGCAGGCCGCCTACCTAGTTTGATATTGAACCCTGAACTAGCTCTTGTCGACGAGAAAGTATACATGCTGCCTAGTACAAATTGCGGAATTGTACGCGTGTATGGTTTATGAATCGGATTGAAAATCAAAATAAAAGTGATAAAAGAAGACTCTGGCGGAGCTACAGGTCGAATAAGCCACGACCATCACATTCACCCCCATAATTTATCTCACATTCACACGCTCTCGCACCTATACACCCACAAATACACATATACACACCCGCATGCACACAAACACCCATACCTACATCCATCTCCATAAACTTACACCACCCTATACCTATGTGTATTTTAAAGGTACTCACCCCATGCTAGCATTAGATCACACGTCCTTGTTTCCGTTGGATCAGCCGGTCATCTTGCCCTCAATCCAATTATATGACGAGAATCATTAAACGGTGGATGAACAGTTAACAGCTGATGTTTAAAATATGGGCGAACATGAGTAACATCAATGATGAAATCCAGAACTATTGTCTCATGCAATGTTGGAAGAAAATGTATAGTTGAGGTTTAAAATGGTTCTATGGTTGAATATAAGCAGACAAACGCAACGGCAGTGATGAATGATATAACTATTGTCGCATGCAATGTTGAAAGAATATGTATAGTTGTTGTTTAAAATTATTACTATTGTTGAATATATGCAAACGAGCGCAACGGCAATGATGGAATATAGAACAGTTAGGAGGTATTATTTAGATAACGGCCGAATATGGAGAACGTAGAAGAACTGAGAATGACTGCAGCGACATAAAAACTACTGTTCTCGCGATTTTGAAAGCATATAGAACGGCTGGCAATGAAAATCCAAATTAGTGTTGAGTACGGTGAATATATATAAACGTTGAACGACTGTCGCCACACAACCATTAATTCAAGTCATGTTGGCTAAATGCTGACCAATTTACACGGAACCATATAAAATGGTTCAAAAATATCATCAGTTCGGTTGCAATATGAAAAAATCTCGCGACTTACAAAGGTAATATTTTTCCCACTTTCCTACACTTTTAGAGACAAAACCCTCATACGAAATGAAGCTAATTTTAACCGATCACATAATGGTGCAATGACAAAAACAAACACATAAATAATTCTTTTCTATTTTTTGTTTTATTTTTCGAAAATGAAAAGAGAAAAGAAAATTTTTAATATGTTTATATCATAAATAATAAATTGCATCTGATCACAAACACTGAGTTGACAGCACCAATATCATAAATCCAACAAGAAGATATCAAGATAAGAGAGCTTTCTGTTTTTTTACAGCACAAACATATATAATTTTTTTTTCTAAATTACGGTCACAAACATATATAATTTTTTCTAAATTGCAATAAATCAATTACACTAAATAAAATTAGATCTAATTAAAAATTTTATTACTTAAATTAATGAAACAAAACGTGAATTCAAAAAAAGAAATCCATTTTTTTTCTGATATACACGAGAATAAAAAAGATAAGAGATAAGAGATCCCTCTATATTTGAGTTCGGGTATTTATAGCAAAATACAGGTGCGTTTAAACGTCGACGGAAACGATAAGTTTTTTTTTCATTTATATTTTCATCGATTACATTTATCCAGTAGGGAAGTGTTTTGTTTAACAATTTATTTTGTTGCTTGGGATCATTTCACCATTAAACCTTCACTTAACCCAAAAATGACTATATTTGTTGAAATTAGTAAAGCTAAGAGGAAGTACAGGCTTATCAACATATTACACAAATGATATTACATTCAACTGCTGTTGGTTGGAATTCAAAATGTATGTACAGATAAGGGCTCGAGTAACATACAAAAAGATTAATCAAATTCATAGAAAAAAATTCAAGTATTGATCAAAAGTTACACTCAAAATTCACATTTTATTCCAGTGAGTCAGCGGTACGGTACATACCAGTAACAGAAAGTTTTTTCATTTATAATTCAAGTAAAGAATTCAACACTAAATAATTAGAATTTCTCAACAAAGGATTTAAATCTGCCACTACATTAAACGGCGCCAATAAAAGACTTGTTGTTATTGTTGATATTGAAGCCGGAATTCTAATTGCTCTAGTTTGGCTAATAATAACATCAGAAACCACACAAAAGAAACTTAATAACAAAAGTCACAAAAATCGCACAAAAAAAAAATGATCGTCCACAATAGTAAAAAGTCAGACAAGAGCGAATATAACTCGCTCGTCGAGGGTTTCGTGTTTACAATATTCTACGAGAATAGTTCATCTCAAAAACAGAAATAAATATAAAACAATGTCTTGGAAAATTAAACAAAACATTGTTTTAGACTAGAAAAAAATTCACCATTCATATGACACCCATCACTCGACTAGATCAAAAATAATTTTTTTTCGGGTGGGTGGGTGGTTGGTTGAGTTTTCTGCATAGGATCTTGATGAAACTTTGGCAAATGATATAGGTTCACTTGAAAATAGAAGATCTGGATTCATTTTAAATTTGGACAAAATGGCGGGGGGTCTCCCGAACACCTCTAAGTTTAAATCTTGAATAACTTCTGATTCCGAGCTATGATCTTATTGAAACTTGGTATATAAGGTTTTAGTACTGTTTCCAATATTTCTGCATACCAACTTCCGGTTTGTCTCTTCCGGTTAAAAAGTTTTTTTCCAGGTGTTTATCCCTACTGTAGCCTACAATTACCGATCGATTTTCATGAAACGTTGCGAAAAGCTTTTAAATAACATAAGAAAGATTTTATCAGCTTTTGGAGCACATTGGAAAAATGGTTGGGGGGTACCACCATACAACAGGTGGTTTTTTCCACAAAGTTTTTACGTTTGTTGGGAGCATAAAACATTCATTCGTGAATGTATTTTGATAACACTTTGGAAAAAGACGCAAACATGTATGACAAAGAACTGATTAGTTTTTGAGCGATAGTAAACAAATTGGTGTGGGGGGGTCCCTGGAGCACCTGTTTTTTTGAAAGCTCTATAACTTCTGTACCTGATAAGCGAATTGGATGAAACCTGGTACATGAGTATGTAGTACGGTTTACAATAGCTCTGCGTCCCAACTTCGGTTTTTCACTTCCAGTAAAAAAATTTTTTTGTACTTTTTTGAAGTTTTTTCAGTGTCTTTATGCACACTACAACCTACAATAATGAAGTGATTATGATAAAACTTATGGAATTGGGTTCCAATTAGTGTGAAAAGATAATTATCATGTTTTGGGACACATTGATCAAAGTGGTGGGGGGTCTACCATACAAATGCTGACTTTTCACACTTTGTTTTTTAAGTTTGTTGGGAGCATACAGACTTCATTCATTAATTTATTTTAATGATACTTTGGAAAAAGATGGAGACTTAAGTAACAAAGAACTGATTAGTTTTTGGATAATATTGGAATAAGTGGTGGGGGGTCCTCCCGAACACCTGTTTAATGTGTCACACTTTTTTCAATGTTTGTTGGGAGCACACAGCCTTCGTTCGTGAACGAATTTTGATGACACTTTGGAAAAAGACGCAAACATGTATGACAAAGAACTGATTAGTTTTTGAGCGATAGTGAACAAAGTGGTGCGGGGTCCCTGGAGCACCTGTTTTTTGAAAGCTCTATAACTTCTGTACCTGATAAGCGAATTGGATGAAACTTGGTACATGAGCATGTAGTACGGTTTACAATAGTTCTGCATCCCAACTTCCGGTTTTTCACTTCCGGTTTTTTCTACTTTCTTGAAGTTTTGTCAGTGTCTTTATGCACACTACAGCCTACAATAATGAAGTGATTATGATGAAACTTATGGAATAGGGTTCCAATTAGTGTGAAAAGATAATTATCATCTTTTGGGACACATTGATCAAAGTGGCAGGGGGTCTACCATACAACTGCTGACTTTTTACACTTTGTTTTTTAAGTTTGTTGGGAGCATACAGACTTCATTCATTAATCAAATCTAATGACACTTTGGAAAAAGACGGAAACTTAAATGACAAGAAACTGATTAGTTTTTGGACAATATTGGAATAAGTGGTACGGGGTCTCCCGAACACCTGTTTACTGTGTCAGCATTTTTTCAATGTTTGTTGGGAGCACACAGCATTCGTTCGTGAACCAATTTTGATGACACTTTGGAAAAAAATGCAGACATGTATGGCAAAAAACTGATTAGTTTTTGAGCGATAGTGAACAAAGTGGTGGGGGGTGTCCCATACACCTGTTTTTTTTAAGCTCAATAACATCTGTACCTGATAAGCGAATTGGATGAAACTTTGTACATAAGCATTTAGTATGATTTACAAAAATTCTGCATCCCAACTTCCGGTTTTTTACTTCCGGTAAAAAAAAATTTTTTAATTGTTGGCAGTTTTTTCAGTATCTTTATGCACACTACAGCCTACAATAATGAAGTGATTATGATAAAACTTATGGAAAGGTTTCAATTAGTGTAAGAAGATAATTATCATCTTTTGGGACACATTGATCAAAGTGGCGGGGGATCTACCATACAACTGCTGACTTTTCACACTTTGTTTTTAAAGTTTGTTGGGAGCATACAGATTTCATTCTTTAATCAATTTTAATGGCACTTTGAAAAAAGATAAAGACTTTATTGACAAAGAATTGACCAGTTTTTGGACAATATTGGGATAAGTGGTGGGGTCCTCCCGAACACCTGTTTAATGTTTCAATGATTGTTGGAAGCATACAACATTCGTTCGTTAAGTAATTTTGATTACACTTTGCAAAAAGATGCAAATATGTATGACAAAGAACTGATTAGTTTTTTTAGCGATAGTGAACAAAGTGGTAGGGAATCCTCCAAGCACCTGTTATTTTGGAAGCTCAATAACTTCTGTACCTGATAATCGAGTTGGATGAAATTTGGTACATACACATTTAGTACGGTTTACAACAGTTCTCCATCCTAACTTCCGCTTTATCACTTCCGATAAAATTTTTTTTACTTTTTCTCGTACAACAGAATTTATGTTTGTTGGGATACTACTGCCTGCTTTAATATTTTTATTATTAGAACTACGAAGTCCATAATATTGGTTAGCTTTTAATTAAAGTATTTTGTGGATATTAGCTCATTATATATCCATAATACTATGTTTCCAGAGCTGTGGTGAAGTCAGTCTATGCATCAGCGTCGCAATATTTTCTTTTGTAATGTTCGAAGTTAAGGCGTGGAGATAGGAGGAATTTTTAATATCATTGAAAATAAGTCGAAAACAGTGTTTTCGGGAAAATACAAAAAAACGGTATGGACCAGAAAAATATTCACCTTTCGTATGACATTTGTCTGGTTAAAATTAATTTTTTCTCCAAATAACATTTTTAATGATGACCCGACGGCTATAGTTTTCATTCAATCTTTACAACATTTGCTATGAAGGTGAATTTTTTTCAAATTTTTGTTTTGTAATGCTCAAAGTTAAGCTTACAACCTCTTTATTTTTCACAATAATAGGAAAGATTCAGCACCAATATTGTTTAACCAGAATATTCTTTCAATGGCGCCGGAAATATAAGCCTGTTAATTGTAGAAATTTCCAGTTAAACGCAGCTCCAAAATATAAGGAATTAATATTCACTTGGACGATACAGGATTTTATTTACACTGTTTAATTCCGGTTACATTTTATTCTATCGGTTCAAAATTCAAATATAGTTTAAATATAGTATTAATTTTAATATATTTAAATATAGTATTAGTTTTAGTTTTCGAATTCTTTTTCACCGAAAAGTTCGCACCAAACTTGTTGCTACACCGAATTACCGAAAATTTTATTGGATGGAGTTTAAAATACAAAAAAATACATATTTCGACAATTTATTGTCGGAATTTGTTCAGTACAGTACAAACAAAAATTATTATTAGTGTTTACCAAATACATCTACTTCAAGTGATTCCAATTTGGGAATCTGGGTAGGAACTGCTCCTATTATTATAACTTATAAAAACTTCATTCGTTTAAATATTTGATCACATTTATATATTGATCTAAATGTTGACAAAATACAAAACAAAGACTTTCTAAGATGAGAAATTCACCAAGAAATGTTGCTGTATACGTTTATATCGCAAGGAAAATTGATTATTTTTTACCAAATAATTTCCCCAGTGATTTTCATTTTATAACGTTGACCTTATATAAAACCAATTACTTTCAACCTATTGTAAACTTGACATTTTGGCGCAGTGATAACATATAACAGACTCAATGATGTAGAAGCCATTTGGAAAGGGTCATTCAAGCCGGTAAGGTCCTAAGTATGAATCTAAGCAAAGCTCAAGTCCAAACATGAGGCTAAGCGAGTATTATGATCCCACGTTTCTGCAATTCCATTTCTTAATTATTAATCCTATCCAACAAGTTTATTTCCAAATCCATATATCCAAACTCGTCAAAATTCACAAGCATTATAATTTCATAACAATTATTTTGAACAAAATAATTGATTTGCTCCATTTTTGCAAATAATAATTTTTAATTATGTTTGCATAAATGTAAATATGTATGTTTCAAATCAGTTTGTTGACTTGGAATAATGAAAAACGATAATTGAATATAGGTCAAAGCATTTATAATTAATGGTAAATGTTTTGACCAATAATAAAATAATTTGATTATATCACGTGCCTTTTCCTTTTATTTCCCCAAATAATAAATTAAATAAATTAATATTCTTATGTACTAACACTCCCAATGTGAAATGAATTGAGTTAATTTTAAGAATATTTTGATATAATTAAGTGTCTCCGAGTTAGACAATCAACGGGTTAAGTAAAAAAGATCTTTCCTTGTATTCATAAAAATAATACTAAATTAAATAAAAGTTTATCTATATAAATCTAAAAATCTATATAAATAAAAATGTAAATGTTCGTTTGTTCAAAATAGGTAATCTCCGAAAGTACTCGATCGAATCTTTTGAAATTTGGACACAACGTTGCATTCGAATACAGGAAGGTTTATACATAGTTTTTTTTTTTTTTTTTAATTTTTTTTTTTCCGTCATTTATATGTATATGTTTTATAACGTAGGCTGTCAACAATTACAAGTGTCTCACCTGCTTTATTCTCAAATCACTCAACTTTATGGTCGATTTTAACTTCATGCTCATTGCTCAATTTAATCGATTAGTTTCGTATAGTTATAGGCCCATAGATTATTTTATCTAATTTGTAAATCAATAAGGTTGCAACGTGTTCTCCTTTAGGTAGGACTGTCCTCGGTAGGAGTAAAATGTCCTCAGTTCTCATTTACTATAAAAACACTCTCCTTGAAGCAATCTGTAATACAATATTTTACACTGAACAAAATATATCTTTTTGCTACATATTTCTCCCAATAAACATATGGATCAGGAAAATAAAAAATCGTGATGGCACCTTTACTTATATCAAAATAACTGATTATTAAAATTTGTGTCGCAAAGTTGGTAACAATATCAATTAATTTACATTGCTCTATAATATATGTGAATATCTTTACTTTTACTATATCGCACGATCAGGTGGTGAACCATCGTTTAAGCAATTTTGGATTCGATCCACCGTTAAACATCTGTTTTTTTTTAAATAACTTTGTTACAAATTATCTGTTCTTAGTATTATAAATGAAATAGCTGATCTGCATATTATTTGTGATTGTTATAAATAAAAGCATTTGGCTACAGAAAATATACCATTTTGAAGGAAATTTAAATATATAAAACAGTACTGTACATGAATAACTAACTAACAACTTGCGCTTATTGATTTTTATGAACGTGCCAATGAATCAGATGGTAAGTTGAGCTGTATTTCTGAGTACTTAAAAACATTAAATTTAAGTGATTCGAGTGTAGCAATAGCATTGAAGGCCGATAACATCAATACGAATTTGCATGCTATCATCCATCATAAATAATTAAAAGGATTACAGAAGTAATTGTCGTATGTGCGATCAAAAATTCCAAAGCTAACGTTTGAACAAAAAACAATTTACGATCAACTAATGCAAAATGTTGATTACGGGGTTGGAGGAATCTCTTTCTTGGATGCGCCAGGAGGAACTGGCAAAACGTTTCTAATCAGACTGATTTTAGCAGCAATTCGATTGCAAAATAACATAGCTTTAGCTCTTGCGTCGTCCGGCATAGCTACGACATTGCTACCAGGTGGAAGAACTGCTCATTCCGCTTTGAAATTGCCATTAAACATGCAATTCATTGAAACGCCCACATGCAACATTTCCAAAGGTTCGGGAATGGTAAAAGTATTGCAGAAATGTAAACTAATCATATGGGATGTATGCACAATGGCGCACAAAAAATCACTTGAAGCGCTTGGTCGATCATTGCAAGATTTGCGTGGAAATACCACACCATTTGGGAATGCATTAATATTGCTTGCAGGAGATTTCAGACAAACATTACCTGTAGTTCCTCGATCAACACCAGCGGATAAAATAAAAGCTTGCCTGAATTATTCTACTTTGTGGCGACACGTAAAAAGGTTCAAATTAACTACAAACATGCGGGTTCTCCTCCAAAAAGAGAAATCAGCTGAGATATTCTCATTTCAATTGCTGAGAATTGGTGACGGAAAGGTGCCGGTTGATTTAACAACAGGACGAATTTTATTGCCTCATAACTTCTGCAATTTAGTGTCGTCAAAAGAGGAATTAATTGAAAAAGTATTTCCTGATATTCAAATTAATCATAAGAATCACGAGCGGCTGAGTGAACGAATCATTCTTGCGGCCAAAAACAAAGACGTCAATGAACTTAACAGTTTAATTTTGTCTAATATTCAAAGCGAGGAAGTCACATACAAGTCCGTAGACAGTGTCATGGAAGCAGATGAAGCGGTTAACTATCCAACTGAATTTTTGAATTCACTTGATCTACCAGGGATGCCACATGTACTGCAATTAAAAATCGGCGTGCCAATCATGTTGCGTAATATCAATCAGCCAAAACTTTGCAATGGTACGCGACTCACAGTAAAAAAATTATTGAGCAACGTAGTAGAAGCAACAATCTTGAATGGACCTTTCAAAAGCGAAGATGTCCTCATTCCTCGCATACCCATGATACCAACGGATATGCCATTTCAATTTAAAAGATTGCAATTCCCAATTCGATTGGCATTTGCAATCACCATCAACAAAGCTTAGGGCCAAACATTGGAAGTATGTGGCGTAGATCTAGATAACGGTTGTTTCTCACATGGACAATTATATGTTGCGTGTTCTAGAGTTGGCAAACCAGGCAATCTCTATATCCACGCAGTCAATGGATCAACAAAAAACATTGTATACCCTCAAGTATTATGAAATAAACCATATTAGAAAGGTGAGTGTTTTGTTTTCTTTATTTCTTATATTCGACCAGACTAAGCCACTGCAACGCGTGGCCGGGTCCAGCTAGTTTAAAATATAAAGTGATTATGGGTTTATTATGTTTGAAAAGTTTCATAAAGTATACCGGTACGGTTCGGGGTCCACAACACGAGACCCTTGAGGCGTTGGCGTTCCTTAGCTAATAGCATTAAACTCTGAATACAGGGCTTCTCCAGATTCAATATAGTCTAATCACAGCAAAGGGTTCTGCTCAGGCGTGTTTCTCTATTTTCTATTTAAACAACTTTGAATGCGATGCTTTTTTATATGCATCACTAAATAAAAAAAATTGTTCATTACCTTAGCCTAGTTTTCCGGACTCTGAAGTCAGGCCAAGCACCCCATTAATGATTAGCAGTTGCAACTTTGTATGACCAAGCAATGACTCGTTAAGGGTCAACATTAATTGGGTATTATGATTGAACTAGTCCTGCAACCATGAATTGATCGATGTACGGTTGATAGAAGTAACCCAATAAATTGTTTTTTTTTGTTCAACGCCTGGAATATGGTTAGTAAATGTCATATCATTTCTGGACATATTTTTTATGTTAAAACGAAAATTATGTTTACAGCTCAGTCACAATACTGGGCATCATTAGTGGTCTAATGCTGGGAAAATAATCCTTGTATGGATTATTGCTGGCTTTTTTTTCTTGCCCATTGATAGCAGCAATTTATTGTCCGATGTTGTCATCCGGTAAAATTATGTTAACGGACCTGTCATGGCTACCAGTACTCAGTCATTGCTGCATTACTGACCACCAGTAATAGACCATTACTGGACAAGTTGTACAACCTTGTTAGGGAAGACTCGATGATGGAGGCTGATTGTTTAGAAAATCCTTGTTCGAGCAACACAAGCATGTCAGTCAACCATAGTAAAGCTCTCTTACCAAGCTATAAGGTCATTTCAGATATGATATATCGTAAACCTATCGTTAGCCCATCGTTATATATATCGTTGGCCTAAAATTGAGCGCGCTAGCATATAAGACACGTTAAATGAAGAAGCGCGTCAGTTTGTAAACGATTATGACTCTGCTTTGGGACTCGCTATGGATATCTCATGGTGATTTTAAATCTATAATGCAACGGCCTTATGCGGGGGTGTATCCATTTCCAATTTACTTAGAAATGATTTAAACTTTCTTTACCCAGAGTTAAACACTCAGGGTCTAGAACTACAAATACGCCCAAACACTTAAATTCTTCCATCCAAGGCAACCAATGTAACGTCAATCCAAATCTACAGCCTTTCCAAAGGTTCTTTCTGGACCACTATTGCCGCAAAAAATAAATGTTCTGTAAGTATACTGCTGGTTTTATGATAAAATATTACATGAAAAAATCACACTATACGAAAATATCACATTCTAAAATCACATGAGAAAAATTATCACATCCTAGAATTACTCACATAAAAAATTAAAGATTAGGTAATCGATAACCGTACAGAAGTCCAACGTTGAGTGAGCATACATCTGTATTCTTATGATATCGCTAACCCATTTTACCATGAGTAGATGTCTCTAATGTAGAAAATAATACTAATTTTCTGAACACGTAAAATTTTTCAATAGCAATTTACCATCGTTTACATTACGTTAAAATTAATGAAAATTACAATTTAAATTTTCTTTTTTTTCGTTTCTGTGTCGTATTTTATTTAAAAAAAATACTTTTAACAATTTTTTGTTGTTGTTCTTCGACAATTTAAATATAGAACAAAATTTTCATAGATCGTACGGTTTATGCTATGTAATTTGTTTATATGAAAAACTAAAAAAAAATTTAATGAAAATCTCAAGTATCGGAAAAATTTGTTTTTAATTTAGATGACATGGTTGGTGTTCTGTTCTGTTTATATTATAGAAAATTGGAAAAATTGAAATAAAAAAATAATGAAAAAAAATAATATATGGTTAATCTGGTATGTCTGAGTCGTTATTTATTTTATGATGAACGAAAGGAAAAATACTTGAATTTTTTTCTTCTGAATCATATAAACATATTGTTTGAGAAAAGTTTTCTGTTAATCGTTTTTCAGTGAAAATTTTATTTTCATATCGAATTGATTGATGGGAAGTATTATTTCGATTGGTAAATAGATTATGTGTCACTGATTTGGTTCCTCAACTCATGCCAAACCGTTTAGCTAATGGACTATTTTGTTACTTTTTCAAGATATAATTGTGACAGTCTGGTAACGTCATACAAAAAGAAAAACTTATTTGTGGTATGAAATTGTTTGACATGGTTATAGCTTTAACTATAAGGCACTATTTTTGAATGGGCTAAGTTTAATAAGGGTTGTTGGTTATATCTGTTAAATTTTACGCAAATCGATAAACTAAGTATTTCAATTTTGGATATCAACTTGTCCTTCATACTACCTTTCTTCTTATACATGACTTACTTTTTTAGCAATATACACGATATACAACCAATTTTTAATCGAGGTCAATAAAAGTCAAAAGATGGATTTAATGTTGCCCAAACAACACTGAATGCTTCTTGAAATTCTTCTGAGATTTTATGATCATATTTTTTCAGTTATCGTTTCAGTTACCTACTAGAAATCTGATGTAATTATGGAAAAACATGAAGTAAAGCAGGCAGCTTCTGTATATATTTTCACATTTTAGTCGATTTCCATCCCATATTAGACTAGATCTAATCGCTATTGCTATGTCATCAACCAGGAAAAAAGTCACAACCAATCCTACCTCCTCGACTGTCAAAACCAACAACATTTATGTAGACTCTCTTCTTCATTCTAACCACATTGATTTCCGTTCTAGTGTTTGCTTTCTTCCCAAAATCTACGGCCTCCCAAAAATACATTTTTTTTTTTTTAATTGAATGGGTTGTATTTAGTAGGAATTACAGTATGTGTCACAACAACACATACAAACCTTTTAAGACCAAGGTCCCACAACAACATACGTTCAAAGGAGTTAATGGACGTAAATCTTTCTTTTTTTGTTTTTTATATTTACTGTTAAAGAATGGATAGCTAAACAATAAGTCCTATCACTGACAAAATATGACATAGGCCAATATTTTATGACAAAGTTATGGTAAAGTTATGGTAAAGTAAATAGCAAATTGTTTACAAAAATTTGCTGAAACAAAACAAAAATGTAGTTGCCAATAATCCAGCCGGTGGCATTTTCCTTGATCCTGTGATGCACTGGATTTTTTGATGATTAAAACCCACACATAGTTATATGAAGGCTCGTTTCCACGAAGAAGCAATAGCGTCTCACTATCAAGGAATGCTCCACAGCTAAGATTGAGGGTGGTACCGTTGATTGAATACAGTTTATCAGCCACCACCCCTAAGATGTCACCTTGGCTAGTGACATCTAACTGCCACTGTCAGTGGTATGTGATATCTCACTGTGAAGATACAAGAAAAATAACACGATTTCTAGTTCTTCTAGATTTAAAATTGATTTGAGATACCACAAACCACACATTATCACTTAATCCAATGGATTGGCGGCCTTGCCGCTGTGATTAATTGGCTTATGTTGATTTCATCAGTTGCTAACGGCAACCAACTCAAGGCTTGGTCTCCTCCTGCGGACAAAAATGGACAAAATTACAAAAAAACAATAACAAGACAAACACACAAACGCACTTAAATACACAAAAAACATTACAACATCTAAAAACATTAACACAGAACCAGATAAACACTCTGTGAACGGTAATATGTCCCCAGAGATAAAATCTCCTAAAAATCTTCTAAATCTTCAGATATGCAGGCTTTTGAGCCAGCCACGGTAACAGTTGATCAAAACAGAAAGAGGAAAAATGTCTATGGTGAGGAGAAGTAGGAAAGCTACGACTGCATTCTTACTGAATACAAGTATTGTTGAGCAAATTAATATCTCTAGCGGTCTCTTTGTGTCCACATCTCTTTTTAATATGAGGACTAACATGATTGAACAAAATCGTCTACCGATCACTCAGGTCCCGCGTCACAAGGCGAGTCTTCGTATGCGTCACAAAAGTGCTATCTCTGAAGGCTGTCCTAATCCTTTACAAGGGGACAACAACACGACTCACTTTGAGGTCTGATAATGTCTCAAAGATTCCATCAAAGTCGAAGACAACGTCGGTTTGCTAAGAATAAAATCTATGTCGATGGAAACCTCCTGTACATGCTTTTCGATGGAGATAGTGCAAAAGAATTGGAAAGCGAAACATTTCTTCATGCACGGTTAAGTAAATGTAAAGTTTATTGGATCGGGTTAGAAAAAAAAAGCGATTATCACTGTTATTAAGGCAGTGGACAAACTTGAGTTTTAACAAATCAATCTGCAACATAGCATAAGTGGGTTATATAATCTCATGGCTTCAGTTGCTAAAAAGTTGCATAGGCTCTTAAGAATTTTTGTGGTCTGCATAGCATGAACACCAGGGCATAGTGGGAATGAAAAAATAAATGAATTAGCAAAGAGCTCCACAAGGAAGCTCATAGGCTCTGAACCAACAATTGATATATCATAAAAAAAGATCGCTAGTCGAACAGGTTCTCTTTTGATCCAATAACGCCCATGGACGGACACAGAAGTGAAAGGTCTCCAAGATGTTCAATTCAGAGTTTGTCTGGCATACCACCAAATATGTGCTAAATCTGACTCGGTCAGACTGCAGGCTAATGGTGGGACTACTAACAGGCCACCATCCTGTGAATAAACATAATATGGTACGGCTTCGAATAGAAAATGAGCCGTCATGTCGTTTTTGTCTTGAAGAGGATGAAAAAGTCTTTCATATTGTGGGAAAATGTTTGGTTCTTTCAAGGCTTCGAAGCAGCATGTTGAGATCAATCTTACTAAGGATTGAAGATGTCTGTAAAGCAGACCATTTAAGGCTATTATTTTTTTTTCCAAAAAGGTCTTTAACTTTTGAATATGAGGATAGCATAAAGTACTTGGTAGTCTGCATGTCAGGCTACATGGTCCTTTTCTCTCTCTCTCTCTGGCGTTTACATCTCATGAAGGGATTTTTCCGTCTATTCAATAAGCTTCCAATCATCTCGTTCCATGACCAGTTGACCCCAGTTTCGACATCCTATATCACGAAGGTCTTGGATGATGTCATCACGCCAGCGTTGTCTAGGTCAACCTCTTCGACGAACACCAGCTGGTGGTTGTTGGGACGCTTTTTTTATCATTCTATCTAATGGAGCCCTTTCTATATGACCAAACCATCTAATCCGGTTAGATTTAATGAATCCGATTACATCGCAGCCCCCAAGAAGCTGTCTGATTTCGTGATTCGTTCGGATTTTATACTGATTTTCAGCAACTTTATATGGACCATAAATTGTTGGTCATACGAACAATTCCTCTCGAATGTTGATAAAATTCTACAATCGGAGGAAGTCGGTGTCCCGCTTTCACTTCCAAATGTAAGCACAGGTCGAATTATTGCTTTGTAAAGTTTACACGACCGCGAAAGATGTTTTGATCGCAGAAGTTTTGAGTTTGCGTAGAAAACTCTGTATGCGGCAGAGACACGGGCTTTGATATCTGGCCGCATGTCATTTTACGATGTTATTACAGACCCGGAGTATTTGAAGTTTTCCACGCGTTCCACTTCATAGTCGCCAGTATCCAGATTTCCGGGAGGTTTGTTCTTAGATATTGTTAACACTTTAGTTTTGCCGGTGTTGATGCACAATCCAAGTCGTTTAGCATTTCTTTCAAGCTGAGAGAGAACATCTTTAATATCGCTCGTTCTACGTCCCAGAAGCACAATATCATCTGCGTAGCCAAGAACTTGACTAGATTTGTTATATATGCAGTTCTGTGTCTCAAATCGTCTTTTTCTTATTGCGTACTCCAGCGCCAAATTAAATAGTACGGGCACGAGTGCATGACCTTGTCGAACACCTGATGTTATATCGAAAGGATCAGAAACTGACCCTTCGATTACTATTCTACAATTTGATCACGATGTTGTGAGTTTGAACAGAAAAACAAATTCCTCTGGTATACCAAGGCATATGAGAGGGACCAAAGGTTGTTGCGGATGATGCTATCATATGCTTGCTTGAAATCAACGTAGAGCTGGTGAATGCTGAAGTTGTACTCCCAACATTTTTCCATAATTATCCTTAAAGTAAATCATTGATCTGTGGTTGAGCAGTTAGGACGAAAACCACACTGATAGTCTCCGATGATAGATTCGGCGAACGGGATGAGTCGAGCAAGTACGACATTAGCTAGTATTTTATATGCAGTGTTGAACAGTGCGATTCCACGATAATTCGCACACTTTAGGCGGTCACCTTTTTTATGTAGTGGAACAATGAGAGCTGTTTTCCATTCAGCAGGTAGTTCTTCTTGGTCCCAGATTGCAAGAATCAGATCGCATATACGTGAGACCAGAGCTGCTCCTCCATTCTTCAAAAGTTCTGCGGGAATTCCATCGAAACCTGGTGATTTGCCATTTTTCAGTTTTTTAATGGCAGCTTCCACTTCTTCTATTGCTGGGTAAGGGACAAAAAGTACCTCAGTTGATGGAGCAATTGCTCGAATAGGATGAACTTCATTCGTCCTATTCAGTAGGTCTTGAAAGTGGGATCGCCACACTGCCAGCACATCACGTTCACTTGTAAGTTCATTATTTTCATTTTTGATGGCTGTAGATCTTGAGTGGAAATCTTTTGTCAGATTCCATGCATTGGCAAAGCACTCTTTTGAATTTCCGATGGCCGCATGTTGGTTGATGTTTTCGATGCAGCTCTTTATGTGTTCGCGTTTCTTTTTACGTAGAGTTTTCTACATGGTCGCCTCACCAAAAAAAAAAACTAAGATGTATTTACTTACAAGCAGAATTACAGTTTGTAAGAAATCGGAACCAAACTTTTTTCAATTGTGATAGCAAAATTTAAAACAAATTGGCACCGAAAATCAAAACAGAATTACAAGAATACACCAAAAAGGGGTTTAACTCTCGTATCACAGGCGACCAAATAGTCTAAACAAAATGTTTTTGATATAATTTCACAATATGATAACTATTGTAATTACATGAAGATCCAGATTTTTCATTCAACTCTCTCTCTCACATTTCCAACAACCCCCCAAAAAAATCAATCAAATCAAATTACCACCATCAACTAATAAAACCCAACAAAATCAAAACTTTGAAGTACCACTTTCCACAACAAATACAATAAAAAATCGGAACAACAACATAAACAGAAATTCAATTAAAAACTTAAAACTTCTTATTTTCCTTCTACAAAAACGATCAAATTTTTTTGTCCTTATAACAAAACGTCTACTTTGATTTATGTCCTTATTATGCTTTATATTTTCCTTAAAATTATTATGATTTTGTTTATACAAAAAAAAGTTTTCCTCTTTTAGAATAACAAAAGAAAAGTTTTTTTTAATAATATTTTATTATTATAATGAAAAGGGGGCGGGTTAAACACAAGAAAAATCAAATCAACCCTTTTTCTTTTATTTATGTTATTATTTTTTAATAATAATTTGAAATATATTCAAATTAACCCTTCGATTTTTATAGTTGGTAATGTCCTTTTAATATCCTTCGATGAATGGAGTCGTTAACAATTTTTGTTATTAAAATGGTAAATGGATTCTTGTATGACATCTGCCTGTTTAAATTTTTTTTTCTGGCAGACTAAACAATCTGGAACTTTTGTTTGGCATACGCTTTGTAGCACTGTCCAATGTATAAAATTCAAATCTGTTTTACCAATTTGACATATGACCAAATTCTATTTAGAACTTGATGATTGACCTCAACAATAAAGTTGTTCACCAAAACAGTCTTCCTAATTTAAACCAATCAATAATAACGGAAACATAACTTCATTGCAATAAATTCATTCTAACAATCATTCTAACTGAAACATATTAAACAATCAACAAATAATCAATTAAAGTAATTGCAACAAAAAACTTTAATTCAATTCATAATTCAAATAACATAACATAAGACACAAATTTAATTTAAAATTAATCCACTAATAATAATAATTACAATAAAATATGTCGATCACATTTTATAAGAAATATAATGGCGACGCCTGGTTTTCATTAAATTTCATATATTTTTTTGTTTTGTTTCTGTTTTAATATTTTCTTGATCTCGTTCCCAATATGAACAAAATAAAAAACAAAAAATTAAGATTTAATGTCTTTTCTTAAAACAAAAAAAATATATATGATCTTATTTTTGTACAAAAATAATATTTTCTTACACAATTGAATCATTTTTAATAATAATAATTTTTGTTATTTTTTGGATTCGTTACATTTGATTGTTTTTGTTGTGTATGATCGACAATGATCATGATTTTGAGGTTTTGCACAAGGTACAAAAAATTTTGAATAGTTTTGAATTAGTTTGACATTGATGTTGTTACTAGCTTGATTAGCGAGTGGTTTCACAACGCTAGTCCTCGGGTTTACATTTTTAACTGGTCATGGCAGTCAAATGATTTAAGAGTGTAGAGATCTCATATATGAAAAGAAATAATGAGATGAATGCAGGATTTTTACGAGGCTACAGGCCAGACTTGTACTAATCGCAATGACCTATCATAATGAGATAATGACAAATTATGACAGGTACAACGTGAAAATTTAATTTTATTTTGATAAGATAATATTGACTCCAGAAGAATCAAAAACGAAAGAAATCCATATAAAAAACTATCTTATTCCAAAGACACCAAAACTTTGCCAAAAAGTAAGAAAAATTCTTCTCCTATACATTCATACCACAAAACACCAAACAGCTGCGGTGAACAATAACCAGTTCACGCAAAGAAAATTTATGAGGAACTCCAGTTCAAGGATTACCTTTACACTTCGCTGTATGTAGAACATTTAATAGACTGTATACAAGACCACAACATGAAGTTTATAACAATAAATCGAGATTTTTCTTCTAAGGTATGAACGAACCCACTGCTATAAATAAAGAGACTTGATATGTAAATCTCTTACATGGTCACAATATTTCTTCCTGTGCAATCTGGACATGCAAGCTAAAAATCCTGACACTACAGATTATTTTTTAACAAAAAATGTTATGTATTAGGAGTTACAATACAACATGTGTCACAATAGCACATAAATACCTTTTAAGACCTAAGTCCCACGACAACACACATTCTGAAGGGTTGTTAACCGCTTTTTTAATGTTTGTGATTTAAAAGATTTGAGACTATTGGTTTGGGCAAAGCATTTCATTTGTACCCCTTACAGAGAAAAGAACCCCTCTAAAACCTCATTATGTCAGTGAGTGATCTCAATTCTCAACGGTTTAGCTGTTTGTACAACCCATTGGCGAGTAAAATGGGTCAATGAATCTGGATGAGGCATGATGAATCGGATTTCATCTGTGTATTTCACTTTTATAACACTTATATTGGACAACCTTACATTTGCACAATCGAAAATATACCCACAACCCAAACCACTCAAATTTGCGTTTTGGAAATAAAGGCATTTACCATTTACCACCAAGGCGTCACCTCCATCATAATTGGTGCGTTACAAGTTTTACAGATAGAATAACTCTGGTTTTACAGTCAGCTGGGTTTTGTTTACAGTGTACATGTTGATGCTCAATTTGATTAATATAGATCGAAGAATTTTATCTATTTTGTTACTGACAAAAACATCTTGGGTTGCAGATGGTAAACTTAACCAATTTATGACAATAAACAATAAATGATACGATAAATGCCAACTATAAAGCGATAAATGCCAACTATAATGCCAACTAAAACCCGATAAACTAAGAATCAATCAAAGGGTTGAACCATCTCAGCATTTCTAGTTACTTCAGCATGTGTATATTCTCTTTAATCTTCAAATAATTCACTAATAGTTTCAATAGGCTGTTGTCCGTCTCAATTTTCTGTTAACTGTCAAAGTGCTTGGTATAGTATCTGAACACCAATTACCTTAAAGAATCAAATATTTTCACAGAAAATAACAAAAATACCTTTTTATTTATTTAATTTTTTACAGTAAATAAAAACTTATTTAAAACATTTCACAGAGTTCGACAGTAAAATATACGTTTTGTTGTTATTGTCTTTGGTGGTAAATTAACCTTAAAAGAAAAAACATATTTTATGTAATTTCTAATGGAGTGATCTCCTGATCTTCAGGTGGAAAGTAAATGACAGATCAACATGATTTGCAGACCACTTTCCCAAATGAAATCCATAAGAATTAAAAATCTCAACAAGTTTTGCCTGCCATTTTCATGCTTCTTCAATTATATTTGCCACAGACATAACGTCATCGATGTATATAGAAATCATTTGTCACAATTTTAACAACTGTCACTTAAAGGGCCTTTTGTGAAACAAAAGACATCGGCGCTGACCATAAGTTAAAGTGGAGAGCCCGTAGTGACGTAATGAAATCTCAGAATGCGGTTTCTACAGTTCAATCTTTTGTAATCAGCTCCATTTAACCAAACCCTTTATACTTTCTCATGAAGTACTCATACATCATATTGTATGTATGTATGTATGTATGTTTTGTGGAAATTATTTGGTTTTGAAAAAACATCGATGTATTTTTTAAGTGAACACCCCTAGTGCGGTGGATTTCATGATAAAACCGTATTGATGTTTCTACTTACTTCGGTCTGAAAGACCTAAGTATTACATTCATGAGCCAAAAGTGAAATTCTTACTAGGGTTTCTCAAACGGGATCCCGGGATCCCGGGGGTAAATTTTCATCCCGTTTTCCCGGGATTTCACCCCGGGATCCCGGGTATCCCGCTAATTTTTATTAACATTTTTATGTACTTTTTTCAAAGATATTAAAAGTTTTCTTACTCGAAAATCGAGTAGTTTTTAATTCTTTTCCCTCTGTAGTAATTAATTTCGTTCAAAATTAGAAAAATATTTTTTTTGACACATATGATGGTATCATGGTTTTTCTGTATGGTTTTTTTGACACATATAAACACAACAAATTAAAACCAATCAAACTTAAAGTAGGTAGATTTTTCTGAGAAATCTACCTAAAACTTGCGCTTCATTTCTCTTAATTTATGTTTAATGGTTCTCTTGGACGGATGGTTCAATGGATTGTTCAATGGACGTTTCGTCACGAAAATTCGGACAAAATTGAGTGATGGCGCCATCGACAACCTAGTTTTTTGAAAAATTGTTTAAAAATTAGTATTATGAATGTATTTTTGTTTTGTTTTTATGTATTCTTTTTTATTTAATTTTTGAAATTTTTCTAATTAAAAATAATGGAATTATAAAAATCAATAGCGCATTTTTTGTGCTGTTTTAATTTTACACATTTTTCTACCACCCAATTAGAAAAATCTAGCTTTTTAGCGTTTCCCGGGATCTCCCGGGATCCCGGGAATGTGATATTTTTTGTCCCGGCTTCCCGGGATTTGAATTTCTACGGGAAATGAGAAACCCTAATTCTTACCCCCACTTTTTTGGCATTTCTCGACGTTTTAGGACCTACTGATTCTAAAAAAGCAAAAAAAATGTATGTCTGTCTGCCGGCCATCACTACCTACGAAATCTAGAAAACCGCTGGAGGGATTTCAAAAATTTTTTGTCAATGTATGTCAGAAATAGCAAATTTTCATATTTTTGGCTTAAAAAACCTTCATTTTAAGTGATTACGAGTAGGAACATTTAATTTGGAGAAATCTTGATGGTATGTGAGATCAAAAACTAGATTATTTCGTGATAAGTTTGTCAAAAAAGAAAAATTTTATTTATTTTTTTACCCAATTTTTTGGAAAAAAATAAAATTAATTATTTATATGACATGAAATATTATTATTACTATTATTGGCAATTATGGCATTATAATTTTATTAAAAAAATGTTGCCAAGTGTATAAAAAGAAAGATTTTTTTTTATTTTAATCCATTTTTTTGAAAAAAAAAAATAAAATTAATTATTTGTTTGAAATGAATTTTTATTATTATTATTGAGAATTATGGCCTTATAAGTTTGTCAAAAAAATGTTGTCGAGTGTGTCAAAAGAAAGATTTTTATTTACTTTTTTACTTCATTTTTTGGAAAGAAATAAAATTAATAATTTGTATGACATGAAATTTTATTATTATTAAAGAGAATTATGGCCTTATAAGTTTGTCAAAAAAATGTTGTCGAGTGTGTCAAAAGAAAGATTTTTATTTACTTTTTTACTTCATTTTTTGGAAAGAAATAAAATTAATAATTTGTATGACATGAAATTTTATTATTATTAAAGAGAATTATGGCATTGTAAGTTTGTCAAAAAAATAATGTCAAGGGTGTCAAAAAATGATTTCATTTATTTTTTTGGCCAATTTTTTGGAAAAATAATGTAGCTGTTTTTATGACGTAAATGTAATTGAAAATGAAATTGGACGTGGAAATTTTTGAATTTGTTATAGTTTTTGAAAAGGTTTTTGGAATTTTGAAAAAAGTTTGTATTTTTGATGTTGTAATAATTTTTGCAATATTTTTAGAATTTTGGAAAAAGTTTTAAATTTGATTTTGTAAGAACTTTTGGAATATTTTTAGAATTTTGAAAAATTTGAAATTTTTGATTTTATTATAATTTTTGGAATTTTGAAAAAAGTTTCAATTTTTGATTTTGTAATGTGATTTTTGCAATATTTTTAGAATTTTGGAAGAGTTTGAGTTTTTAATAATTTTTGGAATATTATTGGAATTTAGAAAAAGTTTAAATTTTTGATTTTATTCTAATTTTTGGAATATTTTTGGAATTTTGAAAGAAATATTTGTGATTTTGTGATTTTGTAATATTTTCTCGAAACGCTAAATGGAGAGGTTTTTGAGTAGTCTGCTGAGTGTATCAACTTTTCACTAGATTATGTTAATTTATGATCTGTTATAATTTTCCGGCATCGTATTGATGTTTCGTGTTAGTTTTGTAATAAACTTCTAAGCATAGATAAAAAAATTCGTGTAAGAAAAGAGTTATGTTTGATATGCATCGCTGCCCAAAACTAAAAATCATGTCCTCATAAAAGTTTTTTGCCGAAAACTACATCAAAATCCTTAACCCAGACCGAAGTCTTGATATCTCAAAGCTGTGAGATTTAAGCCCCTCCATATTTTTATCCTAATTTTTTGGAAAAACATAAAACTAATTATTTGTATGACATAAAATTTTATTATTATTATAGAGAATTATGGCATTTTAAGTTTGTCAAAAAAATAATGTCCAGTGTTTCAAAAAATAGTTTCATTTATTTTTTTAGCCAATTTTTTGGAAACAAAAAAATTTGCTGTTTTTATGACGTAAATGTAATTGAAAATGAAATTGGACGTGAAAAATTTTGAACTGTTATAATTTTTGAAATATTTTTGGAATTCTGAAAAAAGTTTGTGATTTTTGATTATGTAATAATTTTTGTAATATATTTAGAATTTTGGAAAAAGTTTGAATTTTTAAGAATTTGTGGAATATTATTAGAATTTAGAAAGTTTAAAAGATGGAAGGACTGAAAGCTCAAGCTCTGAGATATCAAGACTTCGGTCTGGGCTAAGGATTTTGATACAGTTTTCGGCAAAAAACTTTTAAGTTTTTTAAATATTTTTGAAATTTCGAAAAAAGTTTGTATGTTTGATTTTGTAATAATTTTTGCAATATTCTTAGAATTTTGGAAAAAGTTTTAATATTTGATGTTGTAATAATTTTTTGCCATATTTTTAGAATTTTGGAAAAAGTTTGAATTCTTAAGAATTTTTGGAATATTATTGGAATTTATAAAAAGTTTAAATATTTGATTTTATTCTAATCTTTGGAATATTTTCGGAATTTTGAAAGAAGTTTCAATTTTTGATTTTGTTATAGTTTTTGCAAAATTTTTAAAATTTTTGAAAGAAATTTTAATCTTTGATTTTGTAATAATTTTTGGAATATTTTTAGAATTTTGAAAAATGTTTGTTTTTATTTAATAATTACAATTTTTTTGGAATTTTGAAAGAAATATGAATTTGTGATTTTGTAATATTTTCTCGAAACGCTAAATGAAGTTTGAGTAGTTTTCAAATAGTTTGCTGAGTGTATCATCTTTTCACTAAATTATGTTAATTTATGATCTGTTATAATTTTTCGGCAACGTATTGATGTTTCGTGTTAGTTTTGCAATAAATTTCTAAACAGAGATGGAAAAATACCTGTACTTTAACAAAGAGTTATCTTTGATATACATCGCTGCCCAAAACTAAAATCCATGTCCAAAATCCTTAACCCAGACCGAAGTCTTGATATCTCAGAGCAACAAATTAACTTTGTTAAAGCAACAAATCGAATATATATAGTGAAAAATTGTAGAAAATCTCTGTCTTATGTGTAAACGATTTAATTATTCAACCGGGATCAAAATACTTGCCACCTAAACAGGAAACCGCTTTCATTGTTCCAGTAAACAAAAATGTTTCAACCACAGATCAATGTTAAGCTTTTGGAAAACAATGAAAAATTTTGGAGGCATAACATCAGCTTTGTTTGGGCATGTTCAAGCAAGTGTAGTGTATCATTTAGGATAACCATTCGTATGCGCTAACATACGTTTTTGAAATTGTTTTTTCATAAAATCATTTTTTCTTTGATTTCTTGCAATAACTATCGATAAATAACTGAAAATATCGGTGAAAATAAACAAAATTTACTAAATGCAAATAATACAAATATTGTTCTCAAATATCTTTAACCACAAATAAATTATTTTTGACTTACTTTCGCCATAATTAGTTACCGATGTAAAAATAACTCGTTTATTTAACCAGCTGAGACATAAACTTTTATAATTATATCTCCTTACAATTACAATATGTAGGTACTATATTTATTTTTAGTTGTCGACTGTCGTCCAAGTATAGTTTTTGTTTTGTTATTTCATTATATTTTTTTCTGTTTAATCTAAAGAAAAACATTAAACTGAAAAAATCGACACCAATATTTTCTTTTAAAGTAAACAAAAAAGTTTTCCTATATTTAAAGGGACTAGCAACTCCATGAAATGTAATTATAACAGAAACAAAATTAAACGAAAAATTTATATGAAAATCACGTATCGGATCGGATGTGTGTAGAGAGAATAACTTTGAGCTGAATCGATAAGTAACAATCTGCACGTGGATAGCAATAATTAAAAATAATTTCTTGATTCTATTAATATTTTTGGTTTTTATTTTGACGAATATATTGTTATAAATTTTTCTAAAAATATTTAAGTGGATACATGTTTTAATTTGCATGGTTTTAGAATAATACTAAGAGATGTGGGAAGAAATAATACATGTGTCTTATATCTAAAGTGCAGCTTTCAAAGTTGCATGAAATGTTATGTTTGTTTGTTAGGTTTGTTATGAAAACGAAAATTATATGTCCACGCCAGACTAACTGGGTAGCACTAACAGAAATTAGTTGATGTACTTTTAAAACTGTGGCTGGTGGTAGGAGAGGAGATCCAGAAAACATTGGCGTGATGATAGAAGCTGATTCCACCGACGGTAAAATTCCTCCATGGAATGTAAACGCTAAAGTAAGAGAGAAAAAGAGAGGGAAAGAAAGAGTTAGAAAGAGAAAGCGGAGAGTGTATAAAACTAACGGTTGGGTGGTTTAAATATTATAATTTAGTAATGTGTGAGAAAAATTGTTCAAGAACAATATTCTTCTTTGGACGACAGTACGACACAGCTTACTAGCTGGACCTGAAAATTCTGAACTACATCGTAAGAACCATGCCAGTTCCAAAATCTTATACGGTGGATGGTACAATACTTCTAATAGTATATTGTAGGCTTTTATATTAATTTTATTATAAATATATTGGGAATAGAGCCTATTTAAAAACAAATTAATTATTTTAAATTAAAATGTATATTTTACGTTTCGGCAAACATATAATATATAATTTTCGGCAAACATATTATATATGTTTTCAGCAAACATATTATATATAACTTTTTCTTCAACGAATGTTGTTGATGTTGTTTGTTAATTTTAAAAAATTTTGTAAAAATTTTTTTGAAAATGGCAAAGGATGTTTGCCGAAACGTAAAATATACATTTTGATTTAAAATAATTAATATGTTTTTAAATAGGCTCTATTCCCAATATATTTATAATAAAAACAATACTTCTAGTAAGATCTCTTACAAGAGCTAGAGCTTCTAACCCAAACGAGAAGGGAGGGAATGGACTGCTACCGATGTTCTGGTAGAATGAAATTCTTGGTAGCCTATACAAAAATACTATTAAAAAAATCTGTATTATAGTGAAGGCATGAGAAACCATCGGCGTATCGACGTCTTTGAATACATTTGTAAGTGAAATTAATTTTTTTTTATGTTTTTTACTGTATAGAAAACAAACTTCTTCAACAAGTTCTTTAACTTTCTTATACTTTTATTTAAAAATAATTTTACAAATTTGGTTTTCTCCAAATAATTTTTTTTTTCTTTACAAAAGGAAGCACTGAAAATCTATACAAGTCTATTTTTTATTCCAATGTATAAAATATTAAAAAAATAACTCAGTTCATCACCACAAAATTTACGCAATATCATCTTAACTAATAACATATAAAAATTAATAATAATAATAATAAAAAAAATATTCGTACATCTCCCATCCCTTATCTCACATAATTATATAGACATAAAAGATATTTGAGATAAATATTATAATGAGGGTTTTTCTATGAAACTTTTTAACCCTTTCAACTTTATACTGTCGGAAAATTTTATTTAATTTTCTCATTTTTTCAGATTTTTTTCTTCTCCGTTTTTATGATTATTATTAATTTTTTTCTTAGGGACGCGTCACGTCCCTTATTTTTCTCTATTAAAAAATAAATTTTTTACTATTTTAATATTTTAAGCTTGAAGGTATATTAAAATTTTATATATATGTATAATAATATAATAAAAAAGAAAAAAAAAAACATCAAAAATTATGATTTTTATAGTTAGTCCTATCTGTTTTGTGTGGAGGAGTTGGGAAAAGGGTTAATAAAACGAAAGTCTTCGGTGTTGAACTATGTGGAGAGATAAGCAATGAGATTGTAATGAAGGTAGGTTGACAAGAAAGTGGCCTAACAAATCATTGTATAAATAAAAAAGTGATGAAATGATGAAAACATACTATAATTCAATATCATTTAGTCTTGTTTGAGAAATAATTATTTGCTCTATTTATCCACCCTGGTATATCACAATGACGATGATTTTGTTGGTAATTTTTAAATTGTTGTGTATGTGATATCCTTTATGTCATGACAACGACCATTTTTTGCTTGAATATTGAAAATTAGTTGAGGTTTTCCATTACTTTAAAAACACAAAATTTCATTTCAAATATGGAGGGCACATTTTCATTGGATATATACATATGTACATATAGTTTCATATCAAAATAATTAATATGTTTATGAATTTATTATGTGGGAATTTATAATTCAAGTTTTAGGGATGATTGATGTTAATGAAGTTTTAAAGAAAAATTAAAGTAAGGATTATTTCATGTAATATCAATTTCATTGATTTTTTGAAAATTTTAGAATTAAAATTTGATGCAAATTTGTAAAATAACTGAAGTTGTGATTTAAATATTTATGATATTTATGTTTGTAAAATTTTCTAAAATATTAAATTTATGTTAAAGTTTTTAATATTTAAAAAGGAAAAAGTTGGTGATTATATTTAATGGCAATATATTTGTCCTGGATTGATAATTTAAGCAATTTTTTTGCTTAAACATTTTAGGAAAGCCTTAAAACATTAAAGAAACTTGATCTATATTTAGAAGAATTTAACATGAGAAAGCAAAGCACTATTACCTAACAGCGTCACCGCCGACTACACATCAAAATAGACTACATTAGACTGGTTACTCATTGAAATGGAACACTGTTGTGACCACCACCAGTCGTAATGCGTAATATAAAGTGTCGTTAATAAGAATTAAAATGTGTATTACAACAACACATAGATACCTTTAAAGACCTAGGTCCCACAACAACATGCGTTCTGAGGTGTTGATGAACGCTTTTTTAAATGTTTGTGGATTGCAGCCACTGGAGACTATTGCTGGGCAAAGCGTGGCAAAGCGTTCCGTTTGTACGATGTACGGATAAAGAAGGGCGTTTGCATTTTGCACTATGGCAGTGAGATGATCTCGACAGTTTGACTATTTCCACAAACCGATTGACGAGTAAAATGGTGAAAATAATATATTTGAGGCTTAATGGATTTGATGTGAAGATATTTATCGGTTTTGTTTATGGAATCAAAAATTGATGTTAAAATTCAAATACCAACAATTCGTGTAGCATGCATTTGAAGGAAGTATCCCAAGCAGTGTTGGCCGAGTTTTGAAATACGGCCAAGCACTGGAACATTAATGGTTTACAATACTTGGCTATTGTTATTAGACCAGTAACCTATGGTTAACAGAAAAGAGCCAGTATATAGTTATTTTTGAACGGCCAAGCGTTGGCACATGGAAGGTAAACAGTACTTACCCAATTGTAATTGGGCAATTACCAAAACCATAAATCGGCCGATCTATAGTTTATAGAAAATAGCCAGTACAGTTTACATTAAATGGCCAATAAATGGCCCGTTAATGTTTAACATTGCTTGGCTTTTATTATCGGGCCAGTACTGCAGCCATGAATTTGCCGATCTATGTCATTTTTTTAAAATTTCACTGGAGTATTATCCGTTTTAGAAATATATAGTTTGACAAATTTCACATATATAGTTTAGTTATCGCTTCTCGGCTTAAAGACTAATATTGAAGAGGTTGGTATAATATGTTTTAAATTTTTTTTCATTTCTATTTTATTTCAATTATTTTGTAAATAATTTTTTTAAATTTACATATGAAAATATTATTTTATATTTTTTTAATGGCCGTGTACTGGCAGTCATGGTTGCCAGTACTCGGCCATTGTTGCATTACTGGTCGCCAGTAATAGATCAGTGCTAAACCAGTTTTATGGAAAGTTTTGAATTTTTTCCGTCATATTCATATTTTTTTAAATTATTTTGTATTTAATTTATTTAAATTTACATATGATAATATTTTATATTTTTTTAATGGTCCTACAATACTGGTCATCATTTTTGGTCCGTTATTAGGCCAACTGTACAACCTTGTACGGGCCATTGCTGTTGTTTTTTCTCTGGCCCATGAATGGCAGCCATTTATTATCCGAAGTTATCATCCAGTAAAATTATGTTTATGGCCCAGTCGTGGTTGCCAGTACTCGCCCATTGCTGCATTACTGGTTGCCAGTAATGGACCATCACTGCACCAGTTGTACAACCTTGTATGGGATACAGGAACAAATATAGGACTTATAAATGTGGAGTAATAATTTACGTATAGTGAAATATTGTTTTACATCTATTGAGGAAGTCAAGTTTTTTTGACGCGCTCTTTGCCATCGCCCTTATATGATCGTTCCAGAGTAAGTCGTTGAAACTTGCGACGTTAAAAAACGATTTCTTTAACATTTATCTAATTGTTTGTCACACATACCATTCAATTGAACTATCGTCAGGGAACTCGGTCTTCTATCTGGAAACAATCAAGTTGTGTTTTGGTGCAATAAGAATTGACAACTTTTTTATAGGACTTCGATAGGACGAATGACTTGTGCAGGAAACTATCATCTGCAAAACTATTTATCAAATTTCTTTAGTGGTTTAGAACAGTTCGTAGATATAAATAGAAAATAGAGAGAGGATAAAACTGAGCCTAGGAGTACACCAGCATTAGTTAATTAAGATGTTGTAACGAAGTAGTCTGGTGATCAACGAAGCAGTTGTGTAATTCCCTGATTTAGAGGCGCACTACTTTCTCACACGCATCAAATTTGCATTGGCGGAGACTTTCATAATTATTTTCATCTTTTCTTTAACCATAGTTTCTTATACTCAAACCGTAATTGCCATCTACAATAGTTTCCTATTTTAATACCCGGTGGTTGCAAGAATACCTTGGTGGGTACAATAAATCGAAAACAAAACAAAATTTCCCTATGTTGAATTCGCTCTATTTCCCAAAAGATAAGAGGATTCAATCAATGGATTACGTCTCGTTCATCGTAGTGGATTACGTCTCAATGGATTACGTCTCGTTCATCATAAACTTTTTTTTGAGTTGCGTTTGCTTCATTTTATAACAATCGTTTCGTAATGGATGTTTCTGTTTATAATTCCCTTCCAATTTTAGTACAAGTTAATAGCGAAGACTCTTTTAGTGAGTACACATAATTTAACGAAATAGAATGTCCAATAAACAACTTATCGTGTTTATCGACGTGTTTAACTCTCTGTAGAGAGTCTCTGTAGACAGAAGGTTTCTGTAGATCCAACAGTTTCCGAGATTGAGCCTTTCAAAGTTTTTCATTTTTTTAACTTTGCAATATTTTGCAATATTTTAGACGTCACTTGAAAATTCATTCAGAACGACAGAATTGCAAAAAATTGCGAAGTTCGAAAAAAATAATACACTTTGAAAGGCTTAATCTCGGAAACTGTTGGATCTACAGAGACCTTCTGTCTACAGAGACTCTCTATAGAGAGTTCTAGTATCATATTGTAGCAAATTTAGTCTACTATAAAAACGTCCTAAGAAAGTATAAAGAAAAAACTAGTCCTTTAGGGTTATAATCGCCCAAAGTTGAAAAAATAACGATTTTTTGCGGTTTTTGACAGAGTTCGGCGTTCGGCGCTCGAGGTCACAAACTTGGATTATTCATTAGGCCAACATCATAAACAAGCCTGCAAAAAATCAGAACTACCGGATTTGACGCATACTGTGATGTATAAAGTTACCGGACTATAATATTTTAATAAAATAAATGACAATTATAAAAAAATAATCATAAAATCTAATTTTATAATTTATTACTTGTAACCTCTTTTTCCTCCCTAAGTGAATAAAGTATATTTGTGGGCCTCGTATTCGGGATCAGCGACTTCAAAAATTTCACGGTAACATGTTTTGATGCATTTCATAAAAAAATAGGTGAAAACCCAGAGAAGGTGCACGATATGGACATAGTGATGTCCGGGTGCATCCTAGCACCTTTTAAACGTCGTAGTCGTGATCAGCGACTTCAAAAACCCCCCGGAAACATTTTCTGATGCATTTAATAAAAAAATAAGTGAAAACCCAAAGAATGTGCACTATGTCCATCATAGTGATGTCCGGGTGCATCCTAGCACTTTTTAAACATCATATTCGTGTTCCGCGACCCCAAAAACATATAGAAACCAAGTTTGAGCCCAATTTCTTTTTTATTTGTTGAGTATTAACATTTTTTTATTTCGTTGCAAAAATGCACTATTTTTTATGCATTTTTTAGATGCACCGGTGCAACTAAACCCGTCAACAATTAAAAATTGACGGACATTTTTTTCAAATGACTTTCTGAATTGAATGCAAAAAACCGCATTACGATCCGTCTTCCTCCCGTTTTTTTCGAAGTTGTGTATGTCATTAGTTCTCCATATACGCGCCTATGACGGCGGTGATAATAGTTTTCTTTTAGATCTCTATCTTACCACAATGCCAGATATTACGAGTGTCGATGACGCCAAAGGTAGTATTGGAAATTCTGATCATTATTTAATCTCATCAGTTATCAAAACTGGTTTACTTAAACCTACAGCTCCCAAACCCCGTAAAATATTTCACTACTCAAAAATGGATAATAGTGGTCTTCAAAATTTTTTCCATGGTTTCCCTTTCGACCGTCATTGTTTTTACACTGACAATGTAAATGTTTCTGCTCAAAACCTTACAGAAACTATCCAATTTGCTATCAATAAATTTGTCCCTTTCTCCATAGTAAAACCCAAACAAAAATACTTGTATTCGAAAGCTGCCAAAACGGCACTTAGAAACAAACGTAGATCATTTAATATTTGGATTCATAACAAAACTCCCACTAGCCGATCCCAATATCTAAAGGCCAACAAAATATCTAACCAGATTATCTCAAACGAAAAGTCTGAAATTGACAGAGTGAAAGCCTCAAAACTTACGTCTATGTCTGTTTCTGACAAGAGTTTCTACAGTGCCATTAATTCTTTAAATTCTGGTACAAAATTTTCTATTCCCCCTATTATTGATGGTGATTTAATCGTCAATGAGCCCGCAAGAAAAGCTAACTTGTTCGCTGAACGCTTTGCTCTGAACTCCACTGTTTTGGAAACTCCTAAAGAAATACCCTAAATCCAGTCTTCAGGAGTTAATATGAATGAACTTCACTTCAAACCCAAAATAGACGCTAAACTTTTAAAGGGGTTAAACATCAACAAAGCCTCAGGAATGGACAATATTCCACTCATTATTTTAAAAACGTTTTCTTAAGAACTTGCACGAACTTTAACTAAAATATTCTACCAATCCTACAAATCTGGTATATTTCCCTCGTGCTGGAAGTTGGCAAATGTCCAGCCCGTCCCCAAAAAGGGACCAAAAGCCGATATCTCAAATTATAGGCCAATAGCTTTACTATCGGTCCCAACCAAAATCTACGAGCATTATATTAATACACATATTTCAAAATTTCTGGAAGAAAATCATTTAATATCCGACTGCCAATACGGTTTTCGAAACAAAAGATCAACTACCGATCTATTAAACTATGTAGCGCATTGTTGGAACAACATACTTGATAAAGGTGGTGAAACATACGTTATCGCTTTAGACATCTCCAAGGCATTCGATCGAGTCTGGCATGCCAACATAATCAACAAGCTCGTTGCGTACGGTTTTCATCTCAATGTTGTGAAGCTGATTCAAAATTTTCTATCCAACCGATACATTTCGGTAACCTTAGATGGATTTTCTTCTGAGTCTAAACTAATTAACGCTGGTGTACCCCAAGGCACAGTATTGTCCACAACCCGTTTTTTGATTTATATCAACGAATTATTGAAAATCATTAGCAACCCAATAAATAGTTTTGCAGATGATAGTACTCTGCACAAGTCGTTCGAGCCCCTTCCTTCAAAAGGTAAAATGCACGAACGAATTAATCCTGTCCGGAGAGACGCTGCCATAAAGGAGAACATAGACCTGAATAAAGTCGCCGACTGGGGTGAGCAAAACCTTGTCAATCTCAACTCTTCCAAAACACAGCTGTTGATTGTTTCCAGATCAAAGGCCGAGTTCCCCAAAGATATTTTATTCAGTATGTGTGATAAACCAATAGGTGAATGTAAAAACATTCGTTTATTGGGTGTCACAGTTTCAAATGACCTACTCTGGAACGATCATGTAATGGCGATGGCAAAAAGCGCGTCTAAAAAACTCGGCCTCCTAAATAGATGCAAAAAAATTTTCACTCCATTCCAATTGCTCCATGTTTATAAGTCCTATATTCGTCCCTGTATGGAGTACTGCTGTCAAGTTTGGGGTGCTGCCTCTGTTTCCATCTTGGCCCTCTTGGACTCTGTTCAAAAGCGAGCTATACGAATTGTGGGTGATCGAACTTTGACATCAAAACTGGATTCCCTACAACATCGTCGCACTGTTGCTGACCTCGTTGTTTTTTACAAATATTGTCATCAGCAGTGCTCAGATGAAATCAGCGGCATCATGCCTCAAACTTATTCTTACCCCCGTTTCACTCGGCAATCGGCTGACGCAACCGGTGAAACGGTAAAGATTCCGCGCTGTCATACTGGCAGATCGCAGAGAGGCTTCTTTGTCCGAACTGCGTACAAATGGAATAGTTTGCCGGAACACTTAGTCTCAGGTGGCTTCAACCCACAGATGTTTAAAAAAAGCGTTAATCTACACCTTAAAACGCCAGTTGTTGTGGGACTCAGGTCCAGACCTAGGTCTTAAAAGGTATTTATGTGTTGTTGTGACACATATTCTAAACCCTATTACACAACACATTTTATTAAAAAAAAAAAAAAATACTATACTAATAAACATTAAGAAATTGGCTATAAAAACCAACAGCCGAAAAGATTTTGTTTCGGAGTGATTTCTAGCACAACTCATGGACATACATACATACTGGACATACATACATACATACTGGTATTTATAATCTGTTAAATTATTCTTAATACAAAGTTAGTTAAAAATTCTTTATTTGGTAGAGTAATAGAATAATCGTTTAATAAAATAATTCAAAAGATACCAAAAGAAAACCAACCAGAACAAAAAGAAAACCTTTCCGTAGCATATTATGCAAGGTTATTAATTTCGAGGGTAGCTAAATTTTTTTTTACTTTGAGTGTCTCGAACATTAATGGATTAATCCAAAAATTAATTAATCGGGTTTTCTTTTTGGTTAGTTTTACAAATACGTAAACATTTAAGTGATAATTTTACTTGCTTTTGTTTGTGGCCAGCGTTAATAATAATTAAAAAAAAATAATAAAATATATGTTGTGTTTTTTTTTTAATTTAATTCATTTATTAGTCATACATATATACAGTTTTTTATTTTTGCAGGGATCAACGTGCTGAGATCAATTAGATAAAAATTTTACAACAGCTGATTTTATGAAAAAGAGAGGGCATTATCAAATTAGTAACAGTTTTTGTTTATAAAAATGCAATGTGACTACAACTTATTACTAGATTTTACCTATAACTACCCTATATACTAATTAAATTCTAACTTAAAACTACGGTAAACTTTAATTATGATATGGCAATTCATTGATTAATTCGTTTTCTATCGTATTTAATTTTCTTGTATAATTGATATATTGTTCATGTGCAGAGTCTTTAATTAATTTAATATTGGTGTGTTCATGCAGAATTGTTGTACTAAAGCGTTTTGGGACCTTCAATATTAGTTTTAAGAATTTGTTTTGTTGAATCTGAATTTTGTTTTTATGTGTTTTAGCAGATTGCCACCAAATAGGACACCACCCATACATAATCACGAATAAAATCATAGATTTATAAATTAAAAGCTTGTTTTGCATGTTTATTTTACTCTTCCTATTTAAAATAGGGTAGAATATAAAAAAGAGTTTTACAAATTTTTTGAGGATGTCTTGAATATGTGGTCGCAAGGTTAACTTAGGGTCCAATATTATTCCAAGATATTTGACTGTCTTTTCCCATACAATGGGTGTGTTATTTATTAATATTGGTGACTGTGGCAGTTTCCTTGCTGCTCTACATCGAGTAAAGTACAATGCTTGACATTTCGAAACGTTTATTCTTAGTCGCCATATACTGAAAAACTGTTGCAATACTACGAGATAATTGTGAAGTCTATAGATAATAGGAGCTGAAAGCTCATCGCTGGTATAAATTGCGGTATCATCAGCAAACAGTGCTATCTCACAGTTGAGAGCTTTTGGAATGTCATTGATATAAAGGATAAACAATATTGGTCCGAGGATGGATCCTTGTGGAACTCCTGCTGTTATATTAAAGTTGTTTGATTTTTCACGAAGGATTTGAACATAAAATAAGCGATCAGATAGATAGGCCTTTAATATTTTTAAAAGGTATATTGGAATACCGTAAGATTTGAGTTTATGCAAAAGACCTTCAATCCAAACAGTATCGAAGGCGTGTTCTAGATCAATAAAAACCACACCAGTTGATTTTAATACTGATCTGTTTGTTTTAATGTATTTAATTATTCTATGAATTTGGTGAATAGTGGAATGAGAACATCGAAAGCCAAATTGTTCATTTATCAGTAATTTTTGTGCATCTATAATATCCATTAGCCTATCCTTAATTGCACGTTCAAAAACTTTTCCCAAAGTACATAAAAGGCTAGGGCGATAGCTCTTATTACTAGTAGGATCTTTACCAGGTTTTAAGATAGGTGTAACTTTAGCTATTTTCCAGTTTTTTGGAAAATAACCTATCTTTATACAATCATTAAAGATATCAACAATATATGTAATAGCTGTTCTACAATTTGTTCTGTTTGATAATTCAAGATCACATCCGAATGTTTATGATTTTCATAAAAGCTCTGTGAAATTAATTTACATTTTTCTAAATTATCATACACAACAGTATTATCATGGTCGTTACTTCTTAGTGGAGGGATTGGTTTATATTTTTTTTTTAGGTTTGTGGCTACTTTCCAATATGGCTGTGTACCTTTTTCTAGGTTCTGAAGTTTGTTTTGCCACTTACAGTTTAGTAAATAATTTATTCGCTCCGCTATCGTTTTATTCAGTTCCTTTAAAATTTCTCTCAAGTATGGATATCTTAACCGTTGCCATTGCCTTCTTCTGGTATTTCTGATACTTATTATGAGTTTTGTTTCGTCATCAAGAATTAGTTTTTCATTATTAGTGGAGCCGGTTACTGGTGTGGAATGGTCTCTTGCCGAAATAATTTCATTTGTTATTAAATTTATTCGTTCATCAATTCCATTAATAGAATCAGAGTTGTTTACTATAGGAAATACAGCAATGTTATTAGTAATTTGATTTTTATAAGTGGTCCAGTTGGTTTTCTATAATTAAATTTTTTATAATTAAAATTATTAATCAATGTATCCAAGCTAATAACGGTGATAACTGGTAGATGATCCGAATTTAGTTCGTTCTTACATACAACACTTTCAATTGGAAATAAGTTATTTGTTAAAAATAAGTCGATCGTACTGGATCTACCAATGGGACTTAAATGTGTTGGAGAATTCGGTGCAGCTATTATACAATAATCTGAATTTTCGGCAATGTTTTGCAAAACTCGTCCGCCCTTGTTATTTCTGAAACAGTTCCATTTATTATGATGGCAATTAAAGTCGCCACCAGCAATGTAGGGTGTATTTCTATTTGTGATTTTAATAAGATCGTTTCTGAGATTATTATCGTTTGGGTTGGGACAATAGCAAACAAATACTTTTAAGTTCATCGCATTTGTTGTTTTTAATTCAATTCCAAGACATTCGACAGCTTTTAATCGAAGGTCTGGAATTAGAGCATGTGAAATCGACTTTTTTACTAGTATACCAACACCACCTTTCGAAAGAATTTCGCGGTCACGTCTATAAAAAGAATAATTTTGAATAAAAAATGGAATGTGAAATTTTAAATGTGTCTCTGTTAAAAGAATTATATCTATTTTGTACTTATCTAAAAACTCGATAAGTTCATATTTTTTTTCTTTAACACTACGGCAATTCCAAGTTGCAATAGTCAAATTATTATGGCTGACAGCCATATTTGAAGGCGAATTCTGCAATACAATTATTTTTTGTTCAAGTTTCGTTGAACAGCTTTTTAAACATGTAACAATTTCTTTGAAAATTTCAAAAAGCTCAGTAGTGGTAAACAATTCATCTTGTGTTTCTATTTGGTTTGGTTGACGAGACGGGAAACGAGTAGATTGGTTTGTGTTTTTAAGTATACCTGAGTAGGATTGTGATTGTGAATTAAATGAGTTTATTTGTGGTGAAACAAACTGAAAAGGTTGTGGTACTGTTTTAATGTGAGGAAAATGTTTATTAGCCATATTAAAATTATCATTACCTAATCTCTGTTGAGCAAAATTCCGTTGGTTAAGTTGTTGTTTCCGCTTGATATATTCCTCCCTTTTAGGACAGATTAATGAATTGGCTGCATGATTTCCGTCACAGTTGGCACATTTTAATTGAGCTGCTTCATTTTTGAATGGACAATCTGTTTCCATTTCGCCGTGATCCGCAGAACAATAGTTGCATTTTTGTTTCATGTGACAGTTATTTATGCCATGTCCAAACATTAGACATTTAAGGCATTGAGTCGGACCTTTAGGAGAGTTAATAACATTCTCCCAGTTACACACAGTGTGATATATATACCTTATTTCCTTTAGTTGGCTCAATGATACAGAATGCTTCTTAAACGTTACAAAATAAATAGCATCATCGTTATTACGAGATTTTTTTGGCGTCACTTTTGCAATGTTTAGTGGATTAAGACCAAAAGTTTTTAATTCATTTTCGATCACAGATGTTTCAATTGCCGGTAATCCAAATATTACGAATCTTACTGTTTTATTTTCATCTAGCGTATATGAAAAATATTCACTGTTACTCATTGTTTTTAATTCGTTGGTTATTGTGTGATAGTCGGACAGGTTATAACAAAGTATTTTTATACCAATTGATATGACTTTTAAGTTGTATTTCTGTATCTTCAATTTTTTCATAGTTTCATGAATGATGGCATATTTTAGCTTGGAAATAATTGGAGGAACTTTGCTTTTTCCAGTTTTGTTTTCAGCGTTATTTTTATTGCTTGTGGGTTGATTTTGGTTAAGCAGTGTGTTAAATCTATCACTAACTGGTATGTTGAACTTCATATACGAGCCATTTTTAACAAAATTATTTGAATTATCCATATCAGAGCTTAGCCTTTTTCTTTTATTTCGAAGAGAGTTTAAAGAATGACCACATGTCCCATTCTGAAACATGCGGCTCCGCAATTTAACTTACAATTCACCACACAAATTTATTAACAATTGCAATGGAAAATTTTCTTATATTTATATATTTTTTTTGTTTGACTTAACTGTTTCATAATATAAAAAATAAAAATATTAATTTGAGTAATTTAAACAACGATCCTAATCGTGCGACGATCAAAACGTTTCTCATATATGTTGTGTATGTCTCACAAAACTGTTAGTTCTCATAATGAATAATTGGAATAGTTAATCAGAAGATATGTGTAGTTCTTAGATTTTAAGAAATAATCTAAGAGATGTTTAATAAAATTATTGTTCGGATACTGAAAAGCAAAAATTACGCATCCTGTGTATTCCATTGGCCATAATTTGGGTATTACTATCTGGTAACACACTGCAGCGTATACTAAGGCTGGATTCACCAGCCCCTAATAAACTGCCACGTGTGCATGTCTGAATCCAGATGTCCTCAGTAAATGTAATTGAATAACCTGTGACGTGACCCGCATCAGGGGTAATTTCGTGGAAAATATAAACCAATAACTTGTGACGCTGGCATTATTGATTTCATCAACTACTATATTACAAAATCTGGCATCTGGCATATACATTTAGATTGAATTCATCGAGGGTGGTATGTTAACCACATGCAACACGTCACTGTTTCATTCCGCAGAATAGCAACCGTAAATATGGATCCGGTTGACCGTATGGGCTAGGCAGTCTACTTAAGGGATGACGGAGAAGGATCGACCACAAACCTCAGGTGATTCATGTTTTTTTTTAAATTTATTTTATTGTTTTTTTTGGGTGTAGATGATTATGGATAGGTATGTAGGTACATGAATGTGTGTGTATGGGGGTCCATATGAGTGGGTATATGTGTTGCATACACGTGTGATTCTTGAATTCCAATTGGAAACATATAACTCGTATTTTTGGCATGAATATTGTATAACAAAAATTTGTGGATAAATCACTGAAAATACTTAAAATTAAACATGGTTGGCGATAACAGTGGTTAAAAGAAGTCGACCGTGAACCGGTTAGTGTATTACCGTTCCTATTGCATCTTGTGTTTTGTATCTAAATAGAACATGAGTTAATAGTTTTTTTATTTCGTTATTGGATGAATAAACTATAAAAGGTAGTACTGCTGATTTCAATTGTGTACAGATCCTTTGTATTGAAATTAACATTGATGTTTGATTTGGGTGTAGCATAACCACAATTCAAAAGGTAATATTGGTTGATAACATGAATACCACTATGAATGATAATAGAAAAAGGTTGTCAATGTGATTGTTAATTTTGTTTAGGGAACAACTACACTGAAAGAAAAAAAATGTTAAAAGCTAAGTAAAAATAACATTTTCGAGTTATAATTTTCAGCCAACATTTAAAATATCATATCATGTTAATTTTCAATGTTAATTTTCATATTTTATTTCTTGATATTTTTGTAACGTAAAAATAACATTTTCCTTGCAATTTGATATTGAAAATTCAACATTTTAAAATGTTGAAATATGAATACAAAAATGATGAAGTGAAGTATAAAGAAAATTTTGAATCAACAATATATTACTGATAAAATTAAACACAAAAATATATTTAAAATATATTATTTTTATTAAATAATTCATTTATTAACAATTATTATAATTATAGAAATCCAAAAATATAAATGTATATTTAAATAATATATAAATAATAAAATAAATAATATGAATGTACATCTGCATAAAGGTACATCTGCACCGTAGTAGTATTCTGAAATGCAATTTAAAATACTTTTTTGTTGTGCCTCCAGTAATTGTTTATGTTGCTTATAATAATTGATTATGCCTTTTCCAGTGGCGGGGCTCTGCAATATATCACGTACACACTGAAAAATATATTAGTTTAAATTAATATAAAATAAAACGAACAAATTTCGGACGTACCTTGTATGGTAAATTGCTACCACTTCTTTTTAATGTATAAGCCGTCGATGTAGATTGCAGCCATTGAGACACTTTTGAGATGGATGGCATCGTTTGTGTTTCTTCCGGATACTATATTAATAATAAATCATTACGAAAACTGAAAAAATAGTGATACAATAACTAAATAGTGTAGCTATACCTTTTGGTTTTTCCATATGAAAAGTTTTTCGCGGAATTCTGCTCGTAAGCCAATATTTTTTATCATTTCTGCAATGTCGTCTTTTGATAAATATTTTAACCTGTTGAATGTTACACCTTTTTCTACAATTTTCCCAATCCCCATTCCAATAATAAACCATTCAACTCCTCATCTTGCTGTAACACCAAAAAAATTTTATTTGTTTCCAAATTTAATTCACTTTCACTATAATTAATATCCGAGAAAATTATCGGGTCATTAATATTAAAATTATTATTATTTTCTCATGTTTATTTTTAAAAATATTGAAATATTGAAAAATTTTTGAACAAAAATCACACCCACGCACTTCAAGAAATGAGATGAGACTATAAAATATTTACTGCAATTTTTCAGGACACAACACGTTTTATTTGATTCCCATTCAACATTTCATAATTTTTAAATCATCTTTTTTTTTTAACAATTTAACGTTAGGAGGTAATGATTTTACATGTTGAATTTTAAAACATTTCTTTTTTATATCAAAATAAGGTTTACGTTTATTACTACAAATTAACATTAATTTTTAACATTGAAACTTAACCAACGTTTTAATATTTTTATTGTTAAATCATTAAATTGTATGATGTAATGTCAATTTTTATAACGATTTGTTAATTTTTATGTTGATTTATAAGAAATAAGTTATGTTTTGTAATATTTTTCCAAATAACATTTTCAAAATGTTAAATTTACATGCCATATTTTTTTCAGTGTAAAGTCGTTGAAAACTTTGTCCGCGGTAACAACGATGCTATGGCAAGATCTCATTGGCTCATTGGATCTGCACTGGCTCAACCGTTAGTGGAAGCTGTACATGAAGTTACCATTATAAATTGTCTTCCTATATACATGCGCAATACAAAAAAAAAGGAATGGTCAATTTAATCCAGTTAATCTACCATCCGTAATAATGATCTGTGGATTGCGTTCACAGGATTTAGGTTTAAGTGGAATGGTATTAACACAGCTGAACGTCAACAAGCTGTTAAACGATACAAAATCAAAAATTGCACTTTAGTTGCAGTCGAACTGTGTACAATATCTTCATCATTAGGGTTTATAATATGGTATATTGGCTGTATCGCGTAGTGAGAATGCGTGTATGGGCAATGGATGGGTGTTTATGTGTGAGTATGCGTATATGCGTGTGTGCATGAGTGAGTGAGGGGTGTGAGAGCGTGTGAATGTGTAATTAACTGTGGAGTTGGACGTGGTGATTGCGGTTCTTTCCTTTATGGGGGTCGCCAGAGTCTGTTCAGTTCACTTGTTTTTTTTTCTTTACATCCGTTCTGATCTTATGTTACGCGTACTAAATCGATATTTGTGCTGGAGCAGCAGGATTTCTTTCTCGTCCCCACAGATTGCAGCTAGTCTGGGGCTATTAATACAACCTCGCTAGGTACGCGTCCTGCTATGCCACTTCGTTGTCATACAACGAAGCAGCGCTTCATTACAATGTAGAAGAAAATTCATCTATAGATACCGAAATGTTTCGGTTAATCAGAAAATTTTAAATCAACTTAACCTATGCGTGATGAAATTCGTACGAAACGAGCTTGTTGATCAAGGTGGCATGCCAGATTTGAGTTGTTTAACGTACGATTCATCACCTTTATTAAGTATGCTGTTCCAACCATGGGCTACATAGTTCAATAGATCGGTTATTGATATTTTGTTTCCGCAGCCGTATTTACTGTCAGATATAAAGTGGTTGTCTTCCAAAAATATTAATAAAGTACTATAAGATTAGATAGGACTAGAAGTCAAGTACGATAAGTTTAGATAGGACTAGAAGTAGGGCTATTGGTCTTTGATTTAAAATATCACAGTTCGTTTCTTTTTTGGGACAGGCTGAACATTGATCAACTTTAAGCACGAAGGAAAATACCAGATACATAGGATGTGTAAAAATGTAAAATAGAATTAACAAAAACAAAAAATTCAAGAAGTTGCATTTTGAGTTCTGACTCTCTTACAAATTTGGCGGCAAATTTGAACAATGGCACACATGTACAAATAAAACAGGTTCCACGATGTTCATGGGGTTTTTACTTATAGGTATGTTTTGTAAGATATCAAATTGGCAGTTATCGGAGGATTAAGAACCAAGGAAATCTGCAAAATGAATTTTTTTAAATAAACTTTCTTTATGTCTGTTGGTTGTTAAAAAAATATATCGGCGTTACGATTTTCGTTACGGATATGCGCAGTTAAAATTCTGCAGTTAAAATATGTTTTTCTTTAACAATTATATAAATATTGTTCAGCGGTTTATTTTAAAGTTCACTAATAAAATGACATTTATAGTTTTTAAAAATTAGTGTTAATAGTGTATGAATATAAAACAAAACGTATTT
>OY856187.1:219191355-219246982 GCA_963693315.1 Diogma glabrata | reverse complement strand
AAAATCCTTAAAATTAAATATCTCAAGAACAAAAATTAACGCCTCTGAGTTAATTTGATATATTTTAGAGTAAGGATAGAACTATTTTCAGAAAAAAAATTAATTAAATTCCAATTAATCTTCGACCCTAGCGCCATCTTTAAAAAAGTTTTTTTAATATTTTTATTTAAAAATTAATTACAAAAACAATTAATTAATTTTTTTTCAAAGGACTAACTAATCATCTATCAAAAAAAAAAGTTTGATGAAATTGGTATAGCCGTTCTTGAGCAATTTAATTTCAAAGTTACATCGGATTTGCAAAATTTTCATTTTTCATTCATGCTGGGGTGGCCCCTATGCTCAAACTATGCACATTAAAAAATTTCAAAATAAGTTGTTTTTTTATTTTGTCCATACTACTTATATGCCAAGTTCCAGGAAAATCAAAAATGGTCAAGTTCAAATTTCGACTTTTACACCTGCGAAGATCACGTTTTTCATCTATTGTAAGGGTACCATAGCTCTTGTGGTTCGGAAACCTTCAATAGGCTCTTTAAATGTCCTTCACCAAAAAATTGAGATTGACTAACAAAACAGAAAATTCTAAGAATAGTTTTTCATATACATAGTTTACGGTTCAGATAGAATTACATTTAAATATTTTATGCAATCAACACCACCTGTATAAGTTATAACCAGATTATTCAAATCAGTTGCGGTACCAAAAATCGCTCGGTACTTAATAATGTTGAGCATTTTATTTTTTGTTTTGATTAATTTTCACATTATAGCAAATAAGTTTATAAGAAGATTTATAATACTTTGTAATAGAAAAATAGTATATTTTCCTACAAGCGATGAAAACATTGTTTTTTTCGTGAGTTAATATTTGTTCACAAGACGCGCTAGCGTCGAGTGAGATAAGTTTACGAACGAAAAACGTTTTTATCTCGCGTAGGAAATGCAATTTTTTCTATGATAGTAATACATAATCGATATTTACTATATTATATTATCGATATTATATTATTTTATCGATATTTACTATATTATAGAAATCGACAACAAAACATTCAAAATTCATATTCTATTTTTTAATGGTTGCGTTGCTTAAAATACTTTTTAAAATTATAAGAAAAACCATAGCAACTACAATTTGTTATTCTTTTTACATTAGTGGAATAGACTTTTCATTTGTTATCATAGAAAAAAATTCAAACTAAACAACTTAGTAGTTTTATTTTTTGAAGTAAATATGTTCAAGTAAGTCAATTCGAGATAGTTGCTAAACTCCTATTAATAAATCGTACAGTATATTTTGTTTTCAGGACTATTATATGTACACAATAACAAACTGAGTCATTGAAGACGGGTATAAACATTTAAGACTTTGAAGTACCACGAACTCATTGTTGGAAAACGTATTTTTCAAATAATATAACAGTTAAATCAGGCATTCGTTTTTTCTTTCTTATATTTTTTTCGTTTATTTCTTAAATTTCAAAGAAATCCTTTCGTGGTATCATTTGAAGGTTTTCTTTTATTGGTGTTATTTATTCTAAACTAACTAAATTAAAAAATCGGAGAGTCATCATTCATTCTTAACTTTATATTTATGATGTTTATTTCGGAATTCAAACGAACAAAACAGTTGTTCCCATTGTTCTCAAAATCATAAGTAGTAACCATCTCTTACTAAGAGTCACAAAAATTAAAAATTTTTTATTTATCTAGAAACGTTTTTGTTTTTTATAGCGTCGACATATTAAAATTCCATAAAGTTTTTTGTTGCTGCTTGCATCTGTATTAAATTGCTCATATTAAATACCATAACCAATAACAAAGTGACACTAGATCCTACATAAAATCAATAAAATTCACCACACCCATGTCTGATAATTTTTCCTAAAATTTTCTTCTTTTCTTATCCTAAAGTCTACAAAGAAAGAATCGATTGTTAATTTTTCATTTGGATTTCGATTTTAGCTTCTGTTGAAATATCACTGATAAAACCAAACACAAAAATTTAATAAGTTACAGAACATCCAACATTTTTTTTTTAAACTTAAACGAACGAGAATCACTTATACACATAATACAATAAAATAACGAAAAAGAATTAAGAAATAGATAAAAAATAAAAATAAAAAATATTTATAAATTTTCTGGACAGTTTTTTTTAATCGGAAAATAACAAAATAAAACACATATAGAAGTGTAACAAACGAGAGCTTGATAGACAGAGCAAACACAAATACAAAAAAGTTTCACAAATTATATTAAAAATATACAAAAGAAAATACATAAGAAAAAGCACAAAAGTCGATTGACCGATTCAAAAGCATGCGCACTAGTCATCTAAAATTATCAGAAAAAAATGCTCATCGCTTGATTTAAACGATTTTCTTCTGTGGTGGTATATGGGGGTGGTGGTGGTTTATGCTTTTTCAATGGATTTTTTTAAAAATATTTTTAAGTAATATTATTTCCCAGAGAAACATATAATTTTGAAAAAAAATTGAATCTAAAAATGTTGTATTGTAAAATGTTTTAAGTAAAAAATGTGTCTAGTTTTATATTTGTCTTCTATAATCTATATGATCTGATGAGTGATGCAATTTGCGATTCAAATTGTATTAGTTAGATTTGGTCGCAAATCTGTACTAAGAACTTATAAAATAAAGAAAAGAAAAGGTTAAAATTTTAAACCCATGACGTGAAGGTAAAAATCACTTCTAAACGAAAATATTCATCTGCTGCTACAGAATATTGAATAAATTGCATTTTCTTGTGGTTTGATGCAACATAATTAGATGTAGTTATTTTTATGTTGGATAATATGGGTGATACGAGTAATTTTATTTTTATAATCAATAACCAACAATCAACTGGATCGTTGGCAAGCCAAAAATCGGTTAATTTAGCTTTGCTGTAAAAGGAAAAGTTATCACCAAAAAAGATGCATGTGATAACCGTTAAGAAGCTGATATACACTCCGAGTTTCTTTGGCTCAGGATTTCGTCACTTGGTGTTCTGATTGATTGATGGTGACTTCGTATTGTTATCCGAACACAGCAAATACCTATACTGTCTTCAATTCTTCTATTAACCATTTGGGGTAATGGTCAATTGCGGTATGGTAATACGTATAATCTTAACAAGCAAACTTTCAAAGGAACGTGTAAAAATGTATGGAACTCATTACCTTTCTAAACTGATAAACACTCCCGACTTCTAACTTTTCGATGAAATTCTGGTGGCATCTGATATTGAATTAGCTATTGAAATCTTTGTTTGTTGTTTGCACTGGTCATTTTCTTCAATAGCTACGACAGCCTAATAAAGGTTTTTTTTCCGCAAATCACACACATTTCTGGAAAATACATTTGCTTTGCTCTTATAATTATATTCGCGTATGATTGTACATTTGCCGCAGGTAAGATGAGCTTTGAAAGTTGACACCTGTTACAAATAATGTATGAACTAGAAATTTAATAAAGCTACGAATGGTAATTGAATGGTTTAGTGTGAATTTATAATTACGCCATAGGCAATAATTTCATTTGCTTTATCGACAAATTGCATCTCAAACGATGATCTATCAGAACATTTCAATTTCCCACAAAACATTCCAATAACCACTGATTTTTTTCGTTATCTTATTTTCAATTCCGCTGAGTTGTTCTGAGGTAAACAAATCGTTGTATATGTTGCGTTACTGTTAATTCTTTTATCTAATCAATAATCAAAATATCATAGATTAACGTACTAATTAAAAGCACAAAAGTTACATGAATATGTATTACCAAAATATGCAGAAAAGTCATATAAGAAAATAAGAAAAAAAAATTAATTATAAATAAAATAATTTTTCGTATTAAAATAATTTTCTTAATCATTGAATTTTGTGAATGAATTTTTTATGATATTTTGGAAACGCTATTTTTATAAACTGTTATAATTATATTATTTCTGGTTGCTATATTTGTTGCTACCGTTGTCATCGCCATTTTTTGATGTTTATTTTTTTATAACGCACTAGTGTAATAAATTATGCTACGGTATAACGTTTTTTTTCAAAATCAATACACATTAAGGCTTGAAACCACATACAACAGAAACAGAAACAGAATTCCATACAAATTTTACAGAAACCGAATTTTTATCTGTCAAATTTGTATGAAATTCGGTTTCTGTTTCTGTTGAATGTGAATGCCCGGCTTTACATAGTAATAAAATGTACAACATTGAAATCATCTTCTGAATCCGATCACTGATCAGTAAACAATAACACAAAGTTTTCCTTAACTTCCATAACTATTATACCTTCAATATGCCTTCACTGGCGTGAGAAGTTTCAATGATTGATTGTTGAAATTTCAGTTATCACTGAAAGAAAGAATTTTGGTTGATTTAAACATGTTGCATTGTTAATCGAGCATTAAGTGAAAATTGGGGAATTAAATACGTTTGTGATTGAATCAACCAACGCTCCATATATAAATTAACAATTTAACCGTTGTTGATATATTTTTTTATAAGTATCACAAACATATTCGATTTAACCATGTTTGTAGTTGAGTCAACTATGATTTCATTTTCGAGCAACAATGCCGTGTGGTTGATTTAATTTTGAATTGACTACAAACGTGGTAAATTAAAAATTAAACTAAAAATAGTGATATTGAATACGTTTGTGATAGAATCAAGCAATACTCCGTATTAAATCTATTGGTTTGGTACATCTTTGTTTTGTTTTTGCTGCTATCGATGTTTGTATGGGTTCGTTTTTTTCGTAAATATAATATTTGAAATTTTTTATATTAGAAGTATGTATTTCGCATCAAACCCGACAAACATTTTTATGCATGAAGATAGTATATTTAGTTCGTATATTTACGTTCTAAATAGGAAATGTATGAGTGTGATTTTGTTTGTAAAGGATGCGTCCATTTTTTCACCATTTTTTTAATGATACGATATAAAAGACCAAAATTCAGAAATCAAAAAATTTAAATATTTGAATTATGTATTTAAATTTTTAATCATTTAGTATATATAATGTTTTAAACAGTCGATTTTAATTTATTATTTTAGTGTATTTTGAAAAAAACTGTGATATAAATGTTAAATGTATAGTGAAATTTTTGAAAAAATTATTTATTTATTTGATTTTTTTGTGTGTTTTTACAACGTAAGTTCTGTTTTTGAATGTTTTTTAATTAGATTTTATTTTTTTTAATTTGTTTTGTTGCTAAGCCAATATATTTTAATTCATAAGCCATATATTTTAATTCATATTTTTATAATTTGTATTTTAGATTTGAATAACTTGATAATGCCGCTGTAGGCGAAATATTGTTTTGATAAAAAAGAAATTTAAAAATAAAAATAAAAATAATAACAATGAAAATTTAAAAAAATTTCTTTTAATCCATTTGGCTGAGAAAAAGGTGCAAGTAAAAAACAAATAAGCTCAACAATTCATAATTACCAGCCGACATAATAAGCCTTAAACATATTTGAATTATGTGTAGAAAATAATACTAATTTTCTATAATTTTCTCATTATTATGAAAAATTAAATTAAAATATCGATAAATCGACATGAAACAAGACAAATAAAAAATATTAAAAATATACAATAATTTTTTTATATCACTAAAATTAATTATGGAAAGAGCCTATTAATTTAACAATATTGTTGATATTATGTTCACAAAAAAGTTTCTTTTGCACATAATTTTATGTGCAGATAATATTAAAATTATTCAATTTTTAATAGAATGTAAATTATTTCCTAAAATGTTAAATAAAACCAGCCATGTTAGAATATATAAAAAACCTTTTATTTTTCTATTCTTTTGTTTATTATTATTATCATTAAACGACTTTTGTTTCTCCTAGTTTTTATTTTAACAAACACAATAATTCTCAAATAAAAACATGAACAAACAACTTAATTGAACGATGATTTGTGATTGTTTGAACACGAAATTGATCACGCCGTTGTTGATTTAAATAATGAAAATTGTTACGTTTTTTTAAATAAATTGACAATGCTACATTGGTTAAAATAACCACGTTGATATTAGACACAAAATCAAACAAGCTTTGTAGTTGATTCTACCAACGTTTTTTTTTCGGTGTATGTAGAGTCAAAAATAATACACAAAATATGTCTATTAAATAATATTATTAAAGATTTATTTAAATTAAACTGTTTATTATCAAAAATAAATTTTGTTTTATCTCCACTATTTGTTTGAAATTTGTTTGAAACTTACTTTTCACTTATTTTCCATTCTAAAAGAGTCGATCGCATTAAAAAATTCTTTTAGCCGGAGTATATTTATGATAAATAATTTTAATTTATTGTTGTGCAATTACGATGGCTTAAATTGTTTTAGTTTTGTTATAATGATTATTGACACTTGCTACAGCGAAAACATGAAGCCAAACACAATCATATTACTTCGGTCTGAAAGATCAAAGTATTACATTCTCGAGCCAAAACTGAAATTTACCCCCGCTTTTTGACATTTCTTGACGTTTTAGGACCTACTGATTCTAGAAAAGCAAAAAAATGTATGTCTGTCTGCAGACTATCCGGCTATTCGTCATTACCTACGAAATCTAGCAAACCGCTGAAGGGATTTCAAATATTTTTTTTCTAAAAACAGGTATACTCAATGGACAGTTCTGAAAGGACGATGTGATAACTATACAGGAAGTGTGTCAAAAAAATCCTCAAACAAGGAAATTTGCATATTTTTTCTAAAAAAACGTTCGTTTTAAGTATGAGTAGTAATAATGAATTTGGAGAAATCTGGTCGGCTCGGGACTAGTATGTGAGACCAAAAATTAGATTATTGTTCTAGGTTTATCAAAATAATGTTGTCAAGTATGTCAAAAAAATGATTTTAATGAATTTTTACCCAATTTTTGGGAAAAAAATAAGATTATTTATTTGTATGACATGAAATGTAATTGAACATGAAATTATTATTGTTGAGGATTATGGCATTCTAAGTTTGTCAAAAAATATGGTCAAGTGTGTCAAAAGAATTTTCATATTTCCATTTATTTTTTATCCAGTTTTTTGGAAAAGAATAAAATTATTTATTCGTATGACATGATATGAAATTGAACATGAAATTGGACATGGAAATTTTTGAATTTTTTGCAACATTTTTTAAAAAAGTTTCGTTTTTCGATTCTGTAAGAATTTTTGGAACATTTTTAGAATTTTGAAAAAGTTTAAATTTTTGTTTTTATTATAATTTTTAGAATATTTTTGGAATTTTGAATAAAGTTTGTATTTTTAATTTTGTTAAAATGTTTGCTATATTTTTAGAGGCTTGAAAAAAATAGAATTTTTGAGTTTGGGAATTTTGTATATAATTTTAGAATTTTGAAAAAATTTGCAATTTTTGATTTTGTAATAATTTTTGGAATATTTTTAGTATTTAGAAAAAGATTAAATTTTTGATTTTATTATAATCTTTGGAATTTTGAAAAAAGTTTCGATTTTCGATATTGTTATAATTTTTGCAATATTTTTAGAATTTTGGAAAAAGTTTGAATTTTTGAATTTGTGAATTTTTACAATAATATTGGAATTTTGAAAAAAGTTTCAATTTTTGATTTTGTAAGAATTTTTGGAATATTTTTTGAATTTAGAAAAAGTTTAAATTTTTGATTTTATTATAATTTTTTGAATTTTGAAAAAAGTTTCGGTTTTTGATATTGTAATAATTTTTGCAATTTTTTTAGAATGAAAAGAAAAAGTTTTAGAAAAAGTTTGAATTTTTGAATTTTATAAATTATTTTAGAAATTTTAAAAAAGGTTCAAGTTTTGATTTTATAAGAATTTTTGGTTATGTTAAGTTATGTTAAGTTATGTTAAGTTATGTTAAGTTATGTTAAGTTATGTTAAGTTATGTTAAGTTATGTTAAGTTATGTTAAGTAAGGTTAAGTTATGTTAAGTTATGTTAAGTAACGTTAAGTTATGTTAAGTTATGTAAAGTTATGCTAAGTTATGCTAAGTTAAGTTAAGTTAAGTTAAGTTATGTTAAGTTATGTGAAGTTATGTCAAGTTATGGTAAGCTATGTTAAGTTATGCAAAGTAATGTTAAGTTATTTAAAGCAAATGTTACGTTATGTTATGTTATGGTAAATTATGTTAAGTTAAGCAAAGTAATGTCAAGTTAAATAAAGTAAATTTTACGTTAAGTTATGTTAAGTAAGGTCATGCATGCTATGTTATGGTGCGCAAGCATGTTTCATTTTAGTTTTGCAATAGGTACATACACCAAAGTCTAACTCAACATTTTGTGTAAACATTTAAATAAATAAGTATTCATAATACATTTTATAAATAATATTGTATAAATATTCATTGTGTAGTATTAAAAATGAAAATCCCAAACCTAGAATACTGAACATCAAAAGAAATTTGAATAGCAAGTTTCTAGTGAATACCACCAAATAAGTTTGTCATAATGAATTACTGTAATTTGGAAGTAAATGGCAAACATTAAAATACATTTTAAATGGTCACAATATCCTAACCCGAGTAAATCGGGTGAACTGAATATTCTTAAACTCATTTTATTATGAACATAATTATGAATAATAAAGACAAATATAATTACTATAAACTTTGGACGAGTTTTAAAAATGAAATAGGATTAATACAATAAATCAACAAAAATTTATATCAAGTAATTACTTACTTGTTCATACAAATTATCCACTCATGATCCAACTCGTCTAAATATAATAATAATAAAAATTTATTTTCTTAATAAAAGTCGCTTTTAATATCAGCAGCATTTTATTATAGTGATCTTTTGTTTTTCTTATAATTATTCAAACCACATCATAAAATAGCGTAGAAAAAAAAATGATAATTAAACAAAATATTAAATAAAATTGGTGTTTTAGTTTTTGATCACGATGCAGGTCTTATTGCTTGTTTTCCTTTAATTTTTCTCTGTACAGTGGAAACAGTTTTTCATTTTTTTTGTTGGTTTTTTATAGTTTTTTTTTCGTTCTGTATTAGAACTAGAAAAAATATTCTAAAATAGAATTTATGTATTTTTTGTGGAATTTCTTTTGTTTGTTGTTAATATCGAAGAATTTGAATTGCAATTTTTCTTTTTATTTTGTTTGATTAATTTCCAAGAAAATTTCATTATGTTTAGCTTTACTTCCTTATTTTAAGTAGAACACTTTTAATTAGCTATAGAGGTGGAACGGTGGATTACTGTAGATAATGGGTTTAATTTATATAATGGTTTTGTGTAAAATGATTAATTTTTTTAAAATGTTAAGGAGTCTTATTAAACTGTGGTTGTTTAAACTTATGTGAACACTACATCGATATGTTTGTGGTTAATGATTTGTGTTCCTTAAACACTATATAGAGTGTAAGTAGTATGCAATCCAGATAAAGAAAATAAACTACCTTAAAAGTTCAAAAGACATGAGAAAAAAGACCTTCAAGGAGACGACTAAAAGCGTCACTATGAAGGAAGGCTGAATTTTGACCATACGCAATTGTTGTCAAACTACAGATTTTTATTTTTAACTTACTTCGAAATTTACTATAGCATAATGATAATAATAATAAACAAAAGAATGGAAGAATATAATTGTCTTTTATGTTCCCGAATCCTTTAACAGTAGGGTTATTTTTGTTTTTTTGGAAACATAATTGTGTGTGTTATTAGTATTAACAGAATAATATAAACAGCTGTTAGTTTTATGCTGTTGCGCAAATTAGCGAAACTCAAAAAACAATTTATTTGATTGTATTGAACACTGAAACAAATTAGTTTTGATTGTATTTTATGAATATTTTGATTGCATTTTATGAATATTTTGATTATATTTCATAACAAAATCAAAAAACAAAAAATTCGGCCTCACTTAAAATTACATGTATAAATAACTATAACTTCAAATTAATGCGCATGTTCCTCTCTCAAATAATGAAAAAAGCAAAAACTACCATGACTTCATTTGGATTAGTTTTCCAATATGAAAAACATTTGTTTCTTCTGTTATTTTTTTTTTTGGTTTCTAATTAGTGTTAAATTGGATGTCCTTATTGTAGATTATTTTATTTTCAAAATACTAAACAATCAACTTGGTATTAAGATTTATTTAATTGTTTGGAACTTAATGGTTAAAAAAAATAAATTAAATTTCATTATTTGTTCTTATATTCGTTTCATTTTTTATCAATTAATTTTAAAATAATTCAATTTAAATTAGTACATTATTTATTTCCGAATTATATATTATGCGTTACTCTGTCGGAAGGATAAAACGTTGTATTGGGTTCATGTTTAATCAATTTTATTCTCTCGCAAAATTGCAGTACTCGCTTCTGCTCACTCGCATTTTAAACTTTTTCTCGAAAAATAAAATATATCATTAAATACTTACATAAGAAAATACTATTTTTTTAGTGCAATGAAACAAAAAACAAAAAACAAACCGGCATTTTAAATATTTAATTTTAGTGATTTAAAAATTTGCTATATTTTTTTAATATTTTTTTGCCTTATTTCATAACGGTGTATACTGTTTACTTTTTTTTCATAATATTAAGACAATTATGGAATATTGTAATTTTTTCTATATATATATTAATTTCAAAATATTATCCCGACATCAAAATGTCAGTTATCATCGTCAGTGCCCGGCTTGAATCCTTTGGCAGACATGCTATCGATAACGCCGTCGAGGCGATGACAATTTCAAAGTTGAAACTTCTTCATCACTCATTTATTTTTACTTAAGTTGAATTTTTCCACTGTCATTAGACTCTATATTATGGAAATGTTTTTATTTATATGGGATTTTTTGCATTAAATTTCTAGAGAATATTTTGTGTGAATTCATAGATAGGCGAACATTTCTATTCTATAATTAACATCCTAAGTCACGATTGTATAGTCATTATTGATTGCTTCCAATCAATGGCTGACACTTGGTCAATTTGTAGTCCTATATGTATTAATAGTAGACTAAGGGAATTTTAATTTATTTGGCATTTTTGAGATCAATTTAACTCAAGTAAGTCAAAAAAAAAACCATATCATGTAAAAACATTTCCATAATATGGAGTCTAATGACAGTGGAAAAATTCAACTTAAGTAAAAATAAATAAGTAATGAAGAAGTTTCAACTTCGAAATGGTCATCGCCTCAACGGCGTTATCGATAGCGTTTCTGCCAAAGGATTCCAGCCGGGCACTGACGAGGAAAGTTCGAATTCATCCGAAATACGAATAATAAAAAGTGGAGTTTTTTCCTGAGAAACTTCAAACCATACCTTTGAATTGAAAAAATTCCAATTACTTCTTTACTTGCTTGAGTTTAATTGATCTCAAAAATCCCAAATAAATTAAAATTCCCTTAATGTAGTCTAATGTTAATACATATAGGACTTCAAATTAACCAGCCATTAATTTCACATTGATTGGAAACCATCAATAATGACTATACAATCATGACTTACGATGTTTATTAGAATAGAAATGTTCCCCATTCTATGAATTCACACAAAGTATTGTCTAGAAATTTAGTGCAAAAAATCCCATATAATTCAAAATTAGTTTTTGTGTATTGTGTTAAACCAACATTCTTAGAAGACATTCTAAAGAAAACTGAAGTCACTCCATCCAAAACAAACTAAATAATTTGTTTACACCAACCAAAAACTAACATTCAATGCACGAGCCAAAATGCAACTGCATGGGTCAGCATAAATTCTTTTGCACAAAATTACTTATTTCGTAATTTTTTTACTTTTAATTATTATTTAGTTTTCATAATTAAGCAAAAAAAAATTTAGTAAAAAAAATAGCACAAGTTGGCAAAAAGAGGAATAGTCAAAATGTTAGGGATTTTGGACTTTCTAGAAATACATGGGTTCTGATCTTGGAAATCTCTTATTTTACATAAATTTTATCACCTAAAACTATATCGCACAAAGGCAATTTAAGCAAAATTTAACTAACAAATTGAAATATTTTGTTACCATTACAGAAAAATCTAGAAGATTACGGTCAATTCCAGGAAAATCAAATCAACAAAATACTACAACAAATTAGTGATATGAATAGTGTTGTTGTTGTCTTTCGTAGAACTTGGGTCGACAATGAATAAAATTGAATAATTTTATGAATCAAATCAGCATAACGTAAATTAATCGAATATTCTACTATTTGCTCAAGGTTTCTAGAAAGTGACCTCGCATTGTCTAGAATTAAGCGGAGTAGTATATAAGCACTTGCCTGTTGTAAATTAATTCGTTTTATTTTAAACCTGCGATAGTAAAGTTAAAATTATAAAAGTGATTTTTAAATTAGTTTTTGTGAATAAAGTTTTAAAGTTTTATTCAGTACAAATATTTTGTGTATTATTTTGAACTTTGTGTTACTGGAAATTTCTACAAGAAACCGTTGGAATTTCTGAAGCTGTTGAAAAAATATTCTAGTTAAGAATATTGTTTACTGTATTGTTTTCCTGTTGTTGTGGAACAATTAAAGGGTTGAATACTTAATAAAACCGGGTGTGTTTGCTTACTAATCAGTGATCGAACTCCGAAAGAGATTGCGAATTACGTTTATCGAATTGAGAGTAAGGCTAATTCGAAGGAAGGTGGGAAAAACGTAACAATATTAGAAAAAACAAAATTATTTGCAATGTTTAGCATCTTCTATAATATTTCCATAACCATTCCACAGTATAATTCTTTCAGAGAAACAAATAAATCCATAATAATTTTAACTTCGCTCCAAAATAGCTCTCTTTGCCAAAACAAAAACCAAAATCAACAAAGAAACTGGCAAATGGGTCATAACTATCCATCAACATTTAAAATAAAATTAACAACAATATTGGCCACATTTTGAATTGTCTTTATTTCAACTATAACAAGTTATTTGTTATCACAATTATTATTTAGAAATATTTAATTATATTTTATCATGAAGTTATGTTTATATATTTTACTCTGAATATTTTTTAGTTGAAATCCATTACAAAACTCACTTTTACATTTGATAATCTCTTCGACCGAACAAAATGTATAGTCAAGTCAAGTATATACAGTAAGATTTTTCAGTTTTTGTCTCTTTTTCCATTATCCCTTTCATCGTACACAAATTATAAATTTCCACTTCCATAAATAATCTCACCGAACAACTTTTTTACAAACAAAAATGTACATCACTTATGTAGATTAAAAAAACACGTATTATTAATTAACATTGTGACGCATCAAAACAATTAACAGAGAAAAAAATTGTTGAAATATTATTGATACACATCAATGTTTTTATGTTTGTTTTATTTTAAAGGCCTGAATCGGAAATTAGCAGATTATTAGCGGATTTAATTAAATAGGAATAGTCTTATTTTTAGAGCAAACTCTAAATATTCGGTCATTACAAAAATGCAAGTGGTTCAGTGAGTAAGAAAAGAGAAAAGTTAGGAACGACACCTACATCGACACCCCATATTGTGAACAACTATTTCCGAGCTGGCTACAACCTTCAGCCGTCTCTCTGCATCAACATCACCCGATCTGCCGTTTGCATAAGCGCTGTGATGATCAAACACACTCGTCCGCCAATTTCCTAGATCTCGCGTCCAGCTTAAGGACTTCTAACAATAAAGGTCTTTAATCTCTCTAATATGTATCTATCCAAAATATGGAACCAGGTCATAGATAATGTGACGGTCTTGTAAGGTGTTTTTGAACGTTAAAATGACTAGGAGAATTCCAACTGAATAATCTGGATATAAGGAACGAAGAAATAAGGTAAGAATAAAACCTCGGGCTGTAATTTATTTTCGATTAAAAAGATTTGAACATAGAAATTCCCAGTTACAGAGAAAACGTGCGGAAATCATGATTGCACAACAAATTTCTCGAATTTCATTCAAAACATACCCCGTTGTATTCTGATACCAAACTCGAATTTACCTTCATTACTAAATTTCCATTCAAAACTTAAAAATTTAATTAAATTATTAAGGAAGTTACAGAAGAAAGAAAATATCGTAAGACAAGAAAACAGATGTTTTCAAGAAAAAGGAAAACAGAAAACTTTAATCCATAAAACAAACCAAGAACTTAAAAGAAAAACCAAACGAAAAATAATCAACATGTAAGAAACTTTTCTTAACGTTAACTGGAATATTTTTTTTTTGACATAAAAAAAAAAATTTTCTTTATTTTTTCTCGTTTCATCCGAAAACCGAACAGATATGATTTTGTTTTTTTTTTATTTTTCCAGGGATCGTGTTATGGTAGAGACAATAATTTTTATTTTATAAGAAATAAAATAAAAGAGAGGAGATATAGGTTGGTTGGGGTGGATGGTGGTGGTAGCTTTTATCATAACCTTTTTTTATCAATATCCAGGACAATAATTTCTTGTTATTGTTGGAAAGAAAAATAGTAAAAAGTTTAATAATTTAAGGGTTGGTTACAACCCTTTTATATATTATTAACGGATAAAACTTGATTTGACCAATGCGACAGTTTTTGTATCAAATTTTTTTGTTGAAAAAACAAAAATTTTCTTCTTTTGACTAATCTAATAATAATAATTTATTTTTTTTTATATTTTATGATTATAAAGTTTATTAAAAAAGGGTTGTTACCATAAAATAATACCGCCTTCTTTTTTTATATCTATACATACGTATAACTACAAATTATTTTGTGATTGTTGGTATCCTTTTATTGTTAAGTGTCGTTTTTTTACAATTCTTTATTTTTTTTATCTCAAACAAAAGAAAAATACTGTTTCATCCTGGAAAAAAACTCTCATTTCCTCTACAGAATTGACGTCACAATAAGCAATGGTAAAGTTGAATAAAAATGTTGTGAAAAATATAAAAAATTAGAATAAAATGTTGGATAAAGGATTAGATTATTCTTTAAAGCGATGTTGAAGATGGGTGGTGGTGATGAGTATTGATCGTTATGTATTTATTTATATATAATTAAGGGTTATCCTTTTATTATCAAAATTTATTTTATTTGAATTTATGGTCTTATATTTCCTTGAAGCAGATAAGGAAGCAAATAAAAAATTGAATAATGTAAGCAGGAAAACAGTACAGATCGACTTAGGACTAAAAATAACGGAGCTGTAAAAATTTATAAGACCATGGTGCTGAAAATTATATAACCATGGTCCTTTTATAAAACCATTCATGCCGAAATAAAAAAGATGATGTGTGCAGTTCGGACGTTATATGTAACGGCGATGAGCTTCCAAAACTTCATGTGGATTCCAGATCTCACCAATACCTGACCGAGTTGGAGAGAGAGCAACCAACAAAAACCGACGCTCAACGCCAACAAAGCAGAGTGAAGATCGTGAGAAAAGGAGGAAAATCTCCAGTGTACAATTGAGAGAACAAGAGAGCACAAAACCTAATCCAGAACCAATAGTGGTTGAAACTATAGGGCTTCGAGGAAAAGAGTGCAGAAAGAAAAAGTAACAAAACTCAAAAAAGGTGAAAGCGACGGCGGTTCTTCCTTTGAAGAACAAACACAACAACCAGCTTTAGATGCGGAGGAGAAGAATATGCGCATGCCAATAGAAAAATAGAAGGAGGCAAGTACGTTCAGACCCTGCTGATCAGAAAAGTGAAAGTACCATTTGCAGATTTACTTCGAAATGTAAAAATAGATCCGGCCAGAGATTTTAGTGAGAAGGGGTTACAAATACGGCAAATGGTGATCTAATTTTTGAACTACCATCCAAAGAAACCACATTCGACGATTTCTTAAAAGTGAGGACAACGGAATATTCGTGTTCTGCTGTTACGCACATCCTAGTGCATCGATGATGTAAGGAAAAGAAAGTCATTAATAATTAATGCATGGGCGTTGGAATGAAAAAGTCGTGAAACGAACACTAAAGCTACAATTTTGCTAGAAGCATTCGCATCCCTACTGGTATAGTACTAATGAAAACAGGAAAAACATCAACCATTCAATCTTAAACTTATGGGCGTCTGTGTAGTAAATGAAGGTGTGGCTTGGAGGGATTATAAGGGCTTAACGCACAGCAACCATCAAGCAATTGTATATGGACTAATAGTGGGGAACCCTCAGTGAGAACACAGTGAGTACCGCAAGAAGGCCATATTATGGAGATTTAAACTACACTAGATCATTAGATGACGTCACTTTTTACTTAATGATGAAGGATACCCACCTCAATAGAACAGAAGAAAAGAAAATGCTGCAATGGAGGTCCCTAGGAGGACTGGTAATAATTTTAGAAAGCCGGTTGGGGTTACCTAGTAAATAGTTGAGCTTTGAATGAAGCATTTTCACGCAAGTAGATTATATCAACGTGCTCGGAAATCTCGCGATTCTATACTACTCCAGCAGTACTGTAGTGCAAGATCAGTGTTTAAACAACCTAAAAAGCATAACAAACGACAGTGGCTACACAACCTGTGTGAATAAATTACAAGGCTGTAATGAGAAACCTCAAGCAAATAACGGTAATACTCCTACCTGTCTCACTATAGTGAAGATATAGTATAAGGAGTCTGTTTCCACAACAACCTGAAGAAGTGTTCCATTTTGAACATGCAACCGCAAAATAAGAGACTATTCTAACTTTTGAGGAGATTTTAAAAGCGTTTAGCAAGATTGCGAATAAGAAAGCACCTAGTCTGCACAATGTTTCAAATAAAGCTTTGTAACTAGCAGCCCAAGTAAAATCTGAGGCTTTTAAAGAAGTTCGCGAAGCATGTATTGCTGAAGCAGTTTTTCCGAACAGATGGAAGAAGCAAAAGTAAGTTCTAGCTCCAAAAAGAACAAAACCAGCTGAAGAACCATCATCCTACAGCCCATAGTAACACTGGATGTGAAAAACGCGCTTAGCTCACCCAGCTGGAAATGTACTATGCGCTTAGCTCACCCAGCTGGAAATGTACCAAATGAGGGTGCCACAATGCCTGTTGGAAATGGTATAGGGAGCTACTTTAACCGTAGAGTTTTGATGTAAAACGAGGGAACAAAATCGTATGCTGTAACTAGTGGGGTGCCTTAAGGTCCTGTATTCTCTGCCCGTTTCTGAAATGCTATGTTTGACGGTGTTCTGCGACTATCCGTGCTACAATTAGTTTAAACTGTAAGGTTTGCTGAAGATTTACCAGTGGTTATGGTCTCAAAGTACAGGGAAGGGATCAAGGAGATTTGCAACAGAACCGCATAAGGAATATGTTTTTAATAGTTATAATGCTGGGTGACAACTTTCAGAGCACATAACAGAAGTGGTTTTTATTAGTGGTAGAAAGTGTTTTAAACCGTTATTCAGTTTAACAAAAATAAATGTTGCGACGCTGATGCATAGGCTAACTTCATCACAGCTCTGGAAGCAAAATGTTCTGGATATATAGTGAACTAATATCCATAAGACACTTTAATTAATGGCTAACCAATGTTATAGATTTCACGAAGTTCTAACTATATAAATATTAAAGAAAGCTATAGTATCCCAATAAACATAAATTCTGTAGTACGAGAAAAAGCATAAATTTTTTTTTACCGGAAATGACAAACCAGAAGTTGGGATACAGAGCTGTTGTGAGCCGTACTAAATGCTTATGTACCAAGTTTTATTCCATTCGAATATTAGGTACAGGTGCTATTGAGCTTTCAAAAGCACAGGTGCTCGGGTGCTCGGAGACCCCTACTAATTTGTTCAATATCGCTAAAAAACTAATCAGCTCCTTGCCATACATATTTGCATCTTTTTCCAAAGTGTCATCAAAATTCATTTACGAACGAATGTTGCATGCTCCCAACAAACACTGAAAACATAGTGAAAAAACGGTGTACCCAACCTTTTACCCAATGTATCCCAAAATCTAAATAGGCAAAGTAAGGCATGCTTTGCACGAATATTGCCAAATTTTGCAGGCGGTGTCTTCCAAAATAAAAGATTGCTGCTAGCAAATGTGGTCACGTATACTCTGGTTTTATATGCAGCTCCAATTTAAGGAAATATATTGGAAAAGAAACCGTAGAGAAATAAAATTTCTACTGTACATAGCCTCAATGCCTTGCGATTGAATTGTGCCTTCCGTACCTACGCAAAAACTTAATTTTTCACAAAACAGCAATGCTGGTTTCTTGGCGATCAAATTTTTAAAATTTAAATATTAAGATGTATAACATTAATTTCTCTTTTACCTGTACAAATTTATCGATATATGGATTTTAGATATTGAGTTTTATACATAAAAATCAACGCAGTTGTTATGCTGTTTTGAAGAAATTCATCATCTCCATTCAAAATGTAATATCATTTTACAGCCACCATGAGAAAATGGAAAAAATAGCATCACTTTACTCCCGCTGTTAAATAATGTATAACATTTTACAGCTGTTTTTATTATACGTAAAAGAAGTAAGATTTAAACACTATTTCATTTTTGTTTTGTTTGTGGTAACTTCAAGACTATTAACCATAGTTAATCGAATGTAAACGACACTATATTACATGTTAGTTAATGTTTTTCATCAATTCCAATGCCTACTTTCAATAAAAACTTCTCAAGTTTAACTGAAAAATCAAAATAAGATGTAGGATTTTTATTTGATGGAGGTTTAATCGAACTACATAATTTTGGTGAAACTGCTTCAACTTGGATCAGTAATTTAGATATTTCTTTCTAATGATGATATATTGTACATTGTAAATCTATACGAATAAATAAATAAATAAATAATAAATACTGAAAAATCGACTATGAAAATGTTATCTTTTGGTTTCAAAGAAGGAAATGAGCATAAAAAAAAAAAAAAAAAAAAAAAAAAAAAAAAAAAAAAAAAAAAAATAAATATTTTCCTTTAAGAAAATTACAGCTTATTTCACACACAAGTACGTACGTTTTTACCAAGTTTCATAAAAAAAAATGTTTGCGGTAGATAAAAATAAAAAACGAAAAAACAGGTTTTCAGCGTTTTTCTCCATAATTTGAGGTTATGCTAAAAAATTATCGACACAAAAGTTTTAGATTTGCATTATCTACTACTTCTTTCAGATTAGTTTTTTTTGATAGGATACATATTACAGCCACAAATCGTATAAAACCAGCCTCAAACCCTCAAAACGTATATTTAGCTACCCCCACGCCCCTTCCGGAACGTTTACCGAGTTGAGTTGATTTTCCTTATAATTTACTTATAATTTATCCTAACTTTTCCGACCATCCAAATACTGCAAAGAATTTTTCATGAATTCGGGTATTTAATTTTGGTTTGGTCCTGTGTTATGTAGACTGGAGTATGATAATGTAGAGCGGTAAAGTTCCCGATTTATTCAATGTCTGTTTTCTCATAATTCACAATTTTGCTTACCATATACGTAGTTCATAATAGTTTCTCATCCATCCACGATCTATAGAAATATTTTTATAGAGTTTCCGTTACATAAATTTGTTCTTCGCATAAAACAATTAACAATAATATTTCCTTTACAATCCCCTATTATTGACTCACAATGCGTTTTCACCAGCATTACTTCACCATCCTACATAAATTTGAATTCTCCGGACACTAACCGTAATTGCCCTGAATGTTTTCAAACCTCAAACAGCTGTGCATATTTGTCCAATCGTCGCAATAGAAAAAATTATTATCCTACAATTAGTTAAGTATTCGATTTCTTATATGGATATTTTTTGTCAATTTATCTTTCCGTTATAGATCTACATTTTACTGTAATACTATAGTAAGCTATTATTTCATAACACATAAACATCATAAGATCGGTTAAACTTACGTTTAATTCATTTTAATATTTCTTACAAATGTGTTGGAAATAACTTATTTCGTTAAATTATCTTACAATTTTATGTATGACAAAATAACAAACAGTTTTGTTTTAACGGAAAAGGTCCTAACATTTATTAACATAACATAAATTAATATAAATTTCCTTTCAACAGAAACACTTTGTCGAGTTTTTCGATATTAAAAATCCTATAAAAGAGATGGATATATGATTTGTTGTTCTCTTAGTATATAATTCTTATTGGATTGTTTGTTGTGCTGTGAGTGCCGTGTTTAGTTGAAATTAAAAAAACATCAACCATTATCTCTTATGTCTTGTGTCAGATATTCATTCGTGAATATCAGAAGAGATGGATCATTTTTTTTGTTGATTCAAGCATTTTCTTTCATTAAAATATACGTAGTGAAATTTTTAATTAGTTTAAATTCAATTAAAATAGTTTCGTCTATACAATAAATTTGTTAAATTAAAACTATTATTAGTTGCATTTGTGGTTTTTCTTTTAAAACAAAAATCAAATCGTGTTATAATTAAAATATATTTCGAATAATAATCTGTTTGTAAGTACACACTTAAGATTAAAAAAATGTTAAATTAAAATAAAAAAACCAAATTTATAAACTATTTTGTGTTGTATGGAAAATAAAATTTATTCTATGTTTGTGATTTTGATCGCTACGTTGTGTGATTGCAATTAGAAATTGTCCATCAAAGTTGGATTTAGTACAAAATCAATTCAAAATTTTTATCAGTAATGGCCTGATTTATTTCAACGCAACATTTAAGTGAAATTTTTGTTGATACTATCGTATGGCAACCGTATTGCAACGCAACAGTTATATAAAATTTTTTTGCTATTTCTACTCATTTCAACGCAATATTGGTATCAAATTTTTACTATTACCACTTATTTCAACGCAACATTTGTGTCAAAGTTTTAGTATTACTACCGTATATTATTTCGACGCATCATTTGTATCAAAGTTTTACTATTAATACCGTATATTATATTATACATACTTCAACTCAACATTTATATCAAACTTTTGCTGTTGCCACCGGATATTTTACATATTTCAACTCAACATTTATATAAAATTTTTTGCTGTTACTACCGTATATTAAACCCATTTCAACGCATCATTTATGTCAAATTTTTGGCTATTACTACCGGATATTATACAGATTTCAACTCAACATTGATATCAAATTTTTGCTATTACCACTTATTTTCAACGTAACATTGATATCAAATTTTTGCTGTTACTACTGGATTTCAACCGTATCACAACGTAACATTTGTTTAAAATTATTGGTGCTATTGCTGCCGCATTCCGACCGTATTTCAACACACAGTATTATTTATACAATTTTATCCGTGATACTTTGCCTGTTGGATTGTTCGCTGCTGATGGAGGACTAAGACCTTAAGACGTTGAAGCCTGGAGGATTAAACATGGGGTGAGCGAACTTGATTTATTTTATTTACTTTTTTTACGTAGAAGTGTGAATGCGTGTGAAAGGGTGTATCAGTGATTGAATGGGGGCGTGCTTGTCGTTGCGTGTGTGTGTGAACTGGCGGTGCGTGTGGCGAGACACATTTATTCTAAATTGGAAATGTTTCTAATCAAAATATTTTTGCTCCGAGTTAATACTTAATATTCAAAATACCTTTTCTTTTATTATATTACCTAAATTTATGAATTTATATTTTTAAGTAAATCAAAAATCATTCTCAAATAACCGGTATTACAAAAATAAAAAGACCAATTCTTGTCATGTTTTAGGCTTATTAATTCTATAATACATTAACCAACTGTAAACTACAGGTATTGAAACAAACTGGTTTGGACATGTTTATTCAACTTACAAATCAAATGATTAATTTTTTTTTGCTGTAAATATTGTTTTTTGGGGAATTACGTATGGTTTTATAGATTTTTAAAAAAAATGATATTAATAAAGAAAAAGGGAAATAATTAATAAAGACTTTCAATAAAGCGTATGACGCTCTCCCGTGCTCGAAGAGTTGATTCTCAGTTTACCAGCAATGGCAGGGGGGTAGGGGAAAGTTGCCATATGCGTACTGGTCACCTAAATCGTATTAGTGCCATTATTCAATAATTATTACAGTTTTATGCAATCTGGTGGTAAACATATTAACTTTTATCTAAGCCGATAAAGTAGCAACAAAACAACAATCAGTATAAGTATTTTCTTGTGAATAACAGAAGTAAAAAACATTCAGGTAGGTTTGATATTAATTTTAAACGATTTCGTTCGACTGAATTGCATATAGCTGTACAGTTTCTGAGGTAGCGTTAAATACTTTTGAGAACTGATTAGGTTTTGTATTTATTTTATTGAATTTAAGAAACGCTGATTATAATATTGTAAGGTTTGGTTCAAATATTTGACGGGACGACTTATTCCTAAATCGTACCACACTGTAGTTTTCGAAATCGTACCGGTACGATTTAAGATACTGATGTCAATTTAGCCGCGTGAATAAACTGTTTGAATTTTTTGGCATGGAAAAGCGGAAATATTGTGAATGGACAGAAGAACAAATGGAATTAGCAGCTAATTTTAATTCCTCCAATCAGGTACGATATTGGAAACTGGCTGGTACCATTTAGGATACCGGTGTCCTTAATCGTACTTTTTGCATGGTCTGAAGAAAGTGGTCATATCACAATGATCTATCAATGAATAGTCAAAAAATTATGTTGAATTGCATCTTTGATAGTTAACAAATGGATGTAAATCATAATATTTGCTAAAATGCCTACTAAAGAATATTTAAACTGCCTTCAAAATTAAGTGGTACGCATATGGCAACTCTCCCCTACAAGCTGTATCAGATTGATCAGCTGGCAACAATACAACCTATGTTTGATTACTACCATCTGTGATACTTGCTGTGGGTCAAAGAGCTTAATTGTCTTGCTTCGCAGTCTGAGTGTGTGGGTGAATGTTAGCATGTATGAAGCGTGAGTGTGTGGGCGTATGGGAATGATTGTGTGGGTTGGACGCGCTGATCGTGGTTGTTTCGCAAAAGGGGTCGCCAGAGTCTCCTTTTTTACTTGTATTTTTTTCCATTTCTGTATCTTTTCGTAAATTGCGTACATTTCTGCATTTGTGTTGAAACAGCAGGTAAAAATCTATCAAATCCACGATGGCTGAGCATTAGTCGTTACGGCGTTAAATGTCTCTAGGTACGCATCCTGCTATGCCATTCTCATTGGTTCGCCAATGAGAAAGCTCTTCATTACACCTGGTCTACAAGACTACATCCCTTTATTCATGTCATAACATAATACCATTTGGTAATTTATAAACACTAATTGGCGACTCTGTTTACTTTCGTTAATATGTAAACAGTGTATATACTTAGTCCACTTAAAAAATTAAAAACCATGTCTCAATTTCATAATAAAAAGTGTTCATTGACTAACAAATTGTAGTGTCACTCATCAGCAAAAGTGTCACTTTCAGAACAATTGCTCTCACTTATCCAATTATTTAGATCACACAATTTATATACTGTACTTGTTGTTGATGTTTCCGACTCCACGTCGTTATTTTTTTGTATTTTCAGTTGGAATTCAAACTTCACTTTTGCTACAAAGTCTTTAGGGTTATAAAAAATATCATTGATGTGACGAGGCTGCAGCATCAAAAACGTGTTGTGATAGATTTCTACAATACGTTTTAAAATTGAATTAAAGTCTTAAACATAAATGGTCAAATGTTTATTAAATAGCGTGTGGAGATTATGTGACAAAAGTAACTCTTCTGATAGTGACGTCGCGAATTCTGATAAAATGATCGATTTCAGAAGTCAACACATGTCACATAACATTTTCTAAACACCTCAAATACTTAACTAGAAATCACATAAAGTAGAGCTTCAAATTCCATCGTTTTAATAAATTATATTTTGTTCTGCACTTAAAACTATTAGTACAGCTCATCATGACATTATTTAATATTTTTAGTAATATTGCAATCGTCAATATTTCATATGGGAGTTCTGAAAACTTTTAAATATATTAGTTGGGATATGTGAAAAATAGTCACTAAATTTGCTACTGTAATGAAGCACAGGAGTACTCTGTTGCGTTAAGACTTCGCAAAGTATTATCAACTATAGTCCCACCATTTATAGTTACCACTTATGAACCACTTTCTGTGTGGAGTCCTAATAACTTATACTAGAAATGCTTTTTACCGGATGCTCTGAGACATATGCGGTCATGAAGTATAGAAACAGGGCTAGCCAGAAATAATTTTTTTAAATAAAAAGTGTTGTGTTATGGGGTTTAGAATATGTGTCACAACAACACAGAAATACCTATTAAGACCTAGGTCCCACAACGACCTACGTTCTAAGGTGTTGATGAACGCTTTTTTTAAACCTCTGCGGATTGAAGTCATCTGAGACTATCCCGGCAAACTATTCCATTTGTATGCAGTTCGGACAAAAAAGTCTTTCTGCGATCTACCAGTATGACAGCATGGGATCTCGACCGTTTCACCGGTTGCGGCAGCCGATTGCCGAGTAAAACGGGGGTAAGAATAAGTTTGATGCATGATTCTGCTGATTTCATCTGAGCACTGTTGATGACGATATTTGTAAAAAACAACGAGGTCAGCAACAGTGCGACGATGTTGTAGGGAATCAAGTTTTGATGTCAAAGCTCGATCACTTACAATTTGTATAGCCCGCTTTTGAACACAGTCCAAAAGAGCCAAGATGGAAACAGAAGCAGCACCTCAAACTTGCCAACAGTACTCCACACAGGGACGAATATAGGACTTATAAACATGAAGCAATTGGTATGGAGTGAAAATTTTTTTGCATTTATTTAGGAGGCTCAGTTTTTTAGACGCGCTTTTTGCCTTCGCCATTACATGATCGTTCCAGAGTAGGTCATTTGAAACTGTGACACCCGATAAACGAATGTTTTCACATTCACCTATTGGTTCATCATACAAACTGAATAAAATATCTTTGGGGAACTCGGTCTTTGATCTGGAAACAATCAACAGCTGTGTTTTGGTAGAGTTGAAATTGACCAGGTTTTGGTCACCCCAATCGGTGACTTTTTTTAGGTCTTTATTCACGTTATGGCAGCGTTTCTCCGGGTGGGATTAATACTATATGCCTTGTACTATATGACATTCCTAGAAAATGGACTAGGGATCATGCAAAATCTATACCTAAGGCGGGTAAGCAATCTCATTGCAAAACTCAATTAGGACTACGTTAGTCCTGTGCCGATCACCGGCACGCTTGTGAATTTTGCAGTGGAGGAGTCATGGTCAGTAAAATTAATCTTTTTCTTAGGGGTAGGATTATCAGAGCCTGCCTTGGCGTGCACTTTTCTTGCAAGTTCGTAAGCACACTACCAGAGGTAGTATTGTCACTACTTCATTTGGATCTTCGTCAATTACGATATGTTGCTTAATATGGAAGTAATTAACTGCATGGTCACCGCTTATGTTACTAATGGCGTCTTCAGTAAATACCATGGTACTCTTAAGAATAAAATGCTCTTTGTAACCTTTTCCAAATTGAATGATAGCTGTATAATAAAAGTCAATTCACAAAATCCGAAATTGGTCCTCTTCTCTAGGAAGCGCAAACCACCTAAATTTGACCCAACTATCAACGGAGTCAAACAAACAAGGCTAATTTCTTAGGGTTCGTTCTGGGCAGCAAATTAAGCTTCAAAGCTAGCCCTACATTCTCAAAAGAGTAAGGAAAATTTTATCAATTGGGACCAGTGAGTAAAAATCTCTTTGTTAAAATTGTACTTCTAATTGTTTAAACGGATGAAATTTCTAAACTAAACTTAATTTACAAAGCAAAATTACTCTTGATATTCTATACTCCGACCCAATATAATATCCGTCTTTCACTACTATTCCAACAATCAATAAAACCTTTCCAAATTACTTGAAATCTTTTCACACACAAAACTCAAATCAATTATTTCCTAAAAACAAACTTAAAAAAGTTCAAACCGAAAAACAAAACAAAAATACAGAACTAACATTTCTAATTAGGTCACGTCCAATAATTATCGATTTAGCTTCTATTTTCTATATTAAACACGAAAAATCGAAATTCTATTTCTAAACACGGAAAATGATGTGTACACAAACAGAAAGTGTGAACTGAGTTTCAATTAACCGAACAATAATAAAAACAAAACGAAAAAAGAGGGAGCCACACGATTAATGTATCTTCACAACTTATTTTTTTCATTCTGAACGATAAAAAAACAGTTTGTGCTAATTTTTTATTTTCCACAACCCACTCACTCACAACTCCTTGAAAATATAGGATGTATAGAAGAGAAAAGCAAGAACGTAAAAAAAATCCGTCAACTGAAAAAAAAATATAATAAAATTATATTATAACAAAACAAAAATACTATGTCTCTAACAAAACGACCTCAAAAAAATTAAATTAAACTAAAAATGATGGGCGGAGAATTTATCATTATCCGCATTCCTCCCCCCACTTATTATATGCATATATACAAAAATATCACAGGAGGATGGACTATAAAATAATCATAAAAAAACTTGTATCCAAAAAAGGTTATAAAATCTGGACAACTTATTCTCCATCCAGATTATGGAGACAAACTAACACATTTTTATTTCTATGACAATTTTCAATTGGATTTTGAATACGAAAAACAGTGGGGATATTTTAATCCACAAAATACACATACCAACACCAACGTATCCAAAAAATCAAATGACATAATTATATATAAAAAAAAACTCATTATCTCTTCTTTCTCCAATTTTTGTCTCATTCAAAACTTTGTGATAAAAATAGATCCGCCTTGTTTTTGCTTTGGACTTGATTAAATTTAATACAATGACAATTTGTGCGCATTGGATTTGTCGTAAAATAAAAAATTATTTCTTCTATTCTCATTTTGGGTGACAAAATGTGACAAATCTTATGAAATCGAGATACCTGGTTGGTTCGCTTTTCGGACCAATCGGCGAACACTAATTTCAGAACAATATTATTTTCCTAAATTTATTTATTTAATTTTTCACATAATCACAATAACATTTTTTTAATGCAATTTACATTGAACACAATTTTATAAAAAAAATCAATAATTTTTTTATCATTATCGTTAGAGAATTTATGCACAGTAAAAATACAAATTCTCGTTACGGCGAATTGGGTATTTTTTAGGTTTTATTTTTCTAAAATAAGAAAATTTATTTATTTTTAATTTTTATTCTTGGATTTTTCTTGTTTCGTCTGAACATCTAAATCAAAATAAGAAAATTAAAATAAAATAAATAATTGAAAGAGAAGAGAATAAATTTTCTTATATGATTTGTTTCGTTATTATACGCACACATATAAATATTAAATTCGTTACAGTGAGGGGAATAATTGTGTTATTTTTTTTAGAACGATAACGGGAGAATAAAATTTCAGTTCTCCTTGAATTTTCGTTATTTCTCCTGAATATTTAGTTCATGTAGTAGTGTGAAGTTGAATGATAATTAAAATCTGTTTGGAGAAAATAAGTTAAGAGGAAAAGAGAATTAAATGAAAATGTGAATACATATGTACTTATAATTAAATTGAGTTATTTTTAGAGTTCATATTTCCAATTTTAGATGAGAAAATAATAATGTTTGTTTATTATCGCGTTATCAATACATATTGCTTGTTCTGTCAAATTGATATTGAAAGAGTATTGAACCGGTAAAAAGCATTATCAATAACTGTGGCAATCGAAAAACTATTTATATGGAATGTATAATTGTATAATAAGATTAATTAAAAACATTCTTTAAATGGTTTCAATAATGTGTACCTTTTACATGTACAGACTTTATTAATTATGTCAAAAATTGACGCCAGATATGAGTTAAATAGAAAAGACAAATATTTTTTTAAAATAGTATTTTTTATTGAATCTTAGAGCACATAGGATAGGTATTGTTATACCTGTCCTTTGTGTGTTGGCACAATACGCACCCTTTTGTCGAAACTTTTTATGAACTGCTTTCTTTAAATTTAGCTGAATTTCGTTGCAACGTTAAATGTCCGTCCATGCACGGGTGATTATGAGCCTGTTTGCGTATTCCTTTACCATGAACAATTTAACTGGTGTTATAAATCACATGATCTAGGGTTCAATTCTTATCACCGCAATAGAGAGTACACGACCAGAAAAGGTTTCTGGAATTAATTGAAATGTTTCATGAGTACATATTGGAAAAACGTTGAAAGAATTGTAATATTGGCATCAATTGGCAGCCATTAGGTAAAGGTGTCTTATAGATATATTACATATGAAATGTATGTTAACATTAAAACACATTAGTATATACGCACAAAAAGTTAACATATATCATTCATAAATATAGATGGCGGTTCGGATCGAAAAAGACTTAAATTTTATTTTAAAAATTTAATTTAAATAATGTATGTTTCGGGATATTTCGCTTAATTTGTGTCGCGAACAGTTAAACGTACACTGAAAGAAAAAATTCGGTTACTACAACCCCTTATGTGCCAACCGAATGTTTTCTGTCACAATAATCTCAAATTCGATTGTTGTTTTTTCAAATTTGGTTTTTGAAGAAAAGGCAAACAAATTGGAAGTTATTTTGACAAAAAACATTCGATTGGCAGTTGGCACAAAAGAGGTTGTAGTGACCGAATTTTCGTTTCTTGGACGTCACAATTGCCAATGACTTTTTTTGCAACCATCATCCTCGCCATATAGAAAATAATCACACTGGTTCATTGTTACTGACATGTGCTAAATTGATGCATGTGCTCTGTTAGTTTTTTAAAGAAATTGCAAGTATGATACAATTCAATGATTATCTGTCACAATTCAAACCGAATAGGATATAAAATGAAAGAAGGTGTACCGTGCTGAAGTTTGAGCTTAATCAAATAACCGGTCTTAGAATTCAACCATGATTAGTGGATATTTTCGTTTTGTATGGAAAATGTTGATTGTTAATTTTAGTGAGTGAGTTTTGTATTGCCAATTTTTTTAGTGGGTTAACCAATACTTTTGGAAATCCAAAAAAATAAGTGTTCACAAATCTTAACGATATAAAATGCAAGAAAAGATCAAAAGATACAACATGAATCTCATTCGTACTGTTTCTGTCGTTTAAAATTATTGAATTGAATTTAAGATTGTGTTCACTATTGTTGCTTGACGCTTGTAATGGTTCCTGCTTGTAAATCTTTTTTGTATCGTTTTAAAAACATTTGTACTACACACATACACACATCTGCTTTTGAGCTTTTTATGTTCATTGCAAAATCAAAATGTATTTCAAATTGTAAATGTCTCAATCTGTAATCCATATTATAGTGGCCATAGTTTGTATGCCTGAAGAAAGCAGATTTCAATCAAATCAATGCTAATATGGTTGCCAATAAACAGGAACTGAATCAAAAACTGGATGATGTAAATACAAATATGGCTGCTACCAAGGAAGAAATCAGCTGCAACATCAATCAACAGCTGGAAACAGTCAACAATAACATGGCTGTTAATAAAGAAGAGGTTACTGCAACACTTGCTGCAAATAAAGATGAGATGAACCAGCAAATAAATGAGTTGAAAATTGGAATACATCAACATTTGGATGAGAAACTTCTACAAATATCAACGGCATTCGATGGAAAAGTCGAGAAAATTCAAAGCGAAATCCAAGAATTAGAACAAAAAGTGCTTGACGAAAACAAAAAAGAACTTTCCAAAGTTGATGATTTCGAAAAACGGTTGCAGGATGTAGAAACGACTAGAGTTACTTCCCAGGTGGTACATCAAGTAGCAAATACAAAATTAAAACCACCATCATACGATGGAACAATATCGTTCGACATCTTCAAGTTCCAGTTTGAGACCGCAACAGATCAAAACGTTTGAAACGCCAAAAATCGTCTAGCTGCATTGATAGTTGCTCTTAAGGGGGAAGCAGCTGAAGCATTACAGGCGGTGCCGGAAAATGACCGCAAAAGTTATGCTGAAGTGATGAATGCATTGGAACGTAAATATGGCAGCGACGATAAAAAGGAATTATACAGAATTGAGTAAAAAGGTCGCTTGTAACGGAACGGAGAAAGCCTGCAGGACTATTCTTCGGCAGTGGAACGGCTTGGATATTTGCCTCACTCAAATACTCTACCGTATTTTATGGAGAAGATGAAGATAGAGGCGTTTACTGATGGTATTAGTGATCCAGAAACACGAAAAGCAGTAATGTTGTCGCCAAAAGCAACATTCGCAGAAACTATTGCTTATGCCTTAACAAATGGAACTGCACAAGCAATTATTAAACCATCAATTAAAATACGCCGGGTAGAGTTGGCTGATGAAAACAACTATAGGTCAAGACCACGAGAAAGTATACGAAGTGATAGATTTCGATGCTGGTTATGTGGCAAGTTGGGTCATATTTCGAGAGAATGCAGAGATATTAGAAGAAAACGAGCAAGATCAGCATCGCATATGCAGCGACGTCAAGTAGAAGAAGAACGGGTGCAAATTAGAGGGGACGATGGAGTAGCACCGCATCAGTTAAATTACAACGAGTCAGCCTAGAGGGGCGTAAGCTGATAACCATCATCCATGTTTCGAGATTAACAAGGGGAGGTGACAGCCTAACTGTTAGGGCTAATATTGATGAAAAAAGTGGTGTCATCACGTTGGATACGGGAGCAACAAATACGATTGTCCGCACAGATATTGTGAAAGGGAAACTAAAACCAGCAGGGAGATACCGAATGCAGACGGCTACGGGGGAAAGTGCATGTATTAAAGGCAAGAAAATGGTCAATTAGAAATCGGGAATACTCACTTTCAACATGAAGTGGTTGTAGCTGATATTGTGGATGAAGTCATCCTGGGAAAGACTTCAGGAGACCAAATGGATTCGTTATTGATGCTGGCAAAGGAGTACTCACGTACGGAAATGTTGAGTTGCCACTCCAATTTAATGGTGAAGATTCAAATTGTGTCCGTCGAATAATATTGGATCACAGAGAAAAGCTGCCATCCCAATCAGAAACAATCATTTGGGGAAGAGTGGAAGGTGGTTCTGGGTTACCCAGGTTGTGGAAGGCAACAAAGAAGTCCAAAATTCTAAAGAAGTCATAATAGGAAAAACCTTAGTTAGATCAAATGCTGACTACAAAATACCAGTTAGGGTTTTAAATCTGTCAGATACGCAGAAAACAATTAAGAAAGGATCAATCATAGGGCAATGTGAAGAGGTAGCTAATGTGAAGAGGTAGCTACCAATATTAAAATTCGAGCAGAAAAACATCAATAGCTCAACACAAAACAACAAGAGGCAGATATGGAACAACTTGTGCAAAAATGCACAGATGGGCTTTCAGAAGAGGAGAAGAGAGCAGTACGTCAATTGTTGAAGCGACACAAGTCTGTATTCTGCAGCTCACCTGAAGGAAATGGCAGAACAAAGATGCTAATACATCGTATTGACACCGGAGCAGAAAAGCCGATATTCCAGGCACCAAGACGATTACCATTGGCTAAAAGAGAGGAAGCAGATAAAATGGTGAGAGATATGAAAGAAGCTAGGGTTATTGAGCCTTCAGACAGTCCCTGGAGCTCACCTGTGATGTTAGTTGGCAATAAGATAGGAGTTTAAGATTTTGTGTTGACTACAGGAAACTAAACACAGTTACGAAGAAGGATAGCTACCCATTGCCAAAAATTGATGATATACTAGATACATTATCAGTATCAAGATTGTTTTCAACACTGGATCTGCAGAGTGGTTACTTACAAATGGAAGTTGCGGAGAAAGATCGGGAGAAAACAGCGTTCAGTGTAGGGAATGGACTATGACAATTTAATATCATGCCATTTGGGTTATGCAACGCGCCCGCAACTTTCGAGAGATTATTGGAACGTGTACTTTTATTTAGCGTATGGTTTTTATGACACATTAAAAAATAAAACTTAAAAAGGTAGATTTTTTTATAAAATCTACCTAAAAAAAAACATGAATACACATTAAATGAGCTTACAATCAATTATATTTAGTTAAAAAGTAAAAATATTTGAACATTGGGCAGTACATTTGAACATTAGATGTTTACATCGAGTGAGTCTATCCATGTTACTACATCGGGCGTTGCCAAATGGATGTCTGCGATGTTGCCATTGTATCGTCGAATTGGACACACAGTTGCAATGTGTTTTATGGTTTGTTGTGGAGCTCCACAGTCACATTGAGGGGACTCTAAAATGCCCCACTTGTAGAAAGAATCAGCACAACGTCCATGATTCGTTCTTATTCGGTTTAGTGTAGTCAGGGTATGACTTGGCAAATCGAAACCAGATTGGGTAGAAGTCGGATTAGTAATAGAAAGCCCAAGTGTATTGTACTGATGCTAGGAGGTGTCCCAGGCATCCAAGATATTAAAATTAGTTGCCAACAGGTTGCTGGCAGTTTTATGTGGAGGCTTTCTTTACTTCAATCGACAACGAGTATGGTCACCGTAATATTCGTGCAAGGGTAACGTGATGTTGTTGGTTACCTTTTTATGTTCACGCATAAGCGCATGTGAGCGTCTGAGTGCAGGTGGAGCGATATTGCTTAATACAGGGAGCCAAGGTAATGGAGTAGACCTGATAGTACCACTTATAGTTCGCATCGTGGCATGCAGCTGGCAGTCAACTTTTTCAGTATGTGTGCTATTCAGAAACGTGTACTAAACGTGTACTAAGAGGCTTGCACTCGAAACATGCCTTGTGTATTTGGATTACATCATCGTCATGAGCAAAGATTTTAATGACCACTTGAGGAACTTGGCGGAGGTACTGGAAAGGTTGCAAGCAGCTGGTTTAAAGTTAAGTCCTAGAAAGTGTTCACTTTTCAAGGAAGAAGTAAATATTTGGGACACAGGGTTGTGGCAAGGGGAATTCATACAGATTCTGACAAGATAGCAGCAGTTATGAACTGACCAAGACCAAAGAATCTACATGGACTACGAAGCTTCCTTGGATTGTGCACATATTACAGTTTTCTTTCCCATATAGTTCCGAACCTATTTAATAAAAAAACAGCAAAAGTCTTTGAAAATTTTGGAAAAACAGGTAACTTTTGAACGAAAAATATAGCGCAATGTAAAATACTCACAATCGTTTTTATTAAGGGGGTGGGAATGAGGAGGAGGAAAGCACTATCTTAAACCCAGTCACGTGCGATATCATATAAAATATTTAAGAAACATTGTATTTTTTTTTATTAATTTTGCGGTGCACAGTTTTTGGATTACTGTCAAAAAAGTGAAACTGAAAGTTGGTCCTCCCCTACGTTTTGACCTTGATTGACAAACAAATTTGAAAAAACAATCAGAGATAGGAAATTTGATAAACTCTGTACTAAAACTATAGGAACTCCACATAATTATTTTTCTGTATTTTGAGGGGGTGATATTGGGGCAGGGTGAAAAAAATCATTTTTGATCCTAACGAGTTGGGTCATATGAAAGAGCATTTAATTTATGAAACATTGTAAGTTTTTTTCGAATTTTGCGGTGCACAGATTTTGAATTATTGCCAATTATTATTGAATTGTTATTTGAATTACTAATGTATATTTTCCAATTTAAACTCTTTAAAGTTGGTGTAATTGAATCTCTCTTTAGTTACTCTAAACTGCTTTTGCCAATATTTAGCAAGATTTAACATTTTGTGTATAATTTGGATCAATATTCAATTGACATTACTATTGACATTTATACGAGGAAAATATCATTTTTATGCGCCTATGGTCTGGCAATATAAAAAGTGTAGAACACTACTTTATTTAAATTATTTCTATCAGTATGTTCTTCTACGTTCACAAAACCCTCGGCGATCGACTTTTATTCGCACTTAACCAACTTTTTTAATTTAACGCACAATTTTTTGGGATTTTTTTTTCGTGCAGGTTGATTGCAGTGGATAGTGCAATCTACCCTATGATCTACCCTATGACACATTTCAATTAAGATCGGTCATATTACAGAGGTGTAGAATAGATTGAACCATATGGAGTGCATAAGGTCATCTTTTTTTGTAGAGCTTTTTTACTTTAGTATATGTACTTCTGTTATTCGGTTACCAGCATTGGCCTAGTTACGCCCCAGAGGGCCCGGCCCCCCCTAGACGAATTTTGGCACCCCATAGAACACGAAGTTCATGAAGCATATAACAGTTAGGGAAAATGAAATTGTATTTCTTTACTAAGGAATTTGCTGTTCAAAATTATTTCAAAACGTTTGCATCAATATTTAATTAAATTATTTGTTTTTTATTTGTCATGGTCATCTCGATAGAAAAAATTAACTACCATTACAGTATTAGAAATAAACCAAATCGAACTTTTTATTGACAATTACGAAAAAAAAATTTACAGTTCATATCACTTATTTTCATTTCAATTTAATAAGGAAGTTTAATGAAGACTACCAATAAGGTTGCCACAAAAGTATCTACAAAATGGTCGTTTATCTTATTGGTTCACCATATTAGCGAAGTTTAAAAGAGAAAACATTTTCTTTCCAACATATGAAGTGTCAGATGTCAGAATGTCAAATAATTATATAATTTTCTTGTGTGAAATACTTGAAGTGATTGCAATAATACAGAGTAAAACAACGTCTTTTTTCACTTCAAAAACTTTTTATTGTAACACCAAATATTTTCTGTCTCTAAGAAGGTCTCTTCTAAACTGAGTTTAGAAAACAATTAACCCAAGAAGAAGGTCTCTTAGAGACAGAAAATATTTGGTGTTACAATAAAAAGTTTTTGAAGTGAAAAAAGATGTTGTTTTACTCTGTATTATATGTCAAATAAATTCACAATTTCTGGAAAACCACACCTTCCAATTTGTTCAGCGAAAAACATCGCATTAAATGGTACTGTAAACAATGAACTGTTATTTCTGGTCTATTTTTTATTTTTTCAATTGTTTTGACACAGGGTGTCTCGAAATATGTTAAGAAATTCAGAGACTAGAAATGTTGATTTTGTATAATTTTTGTTTGTTTGAAAGTGTAAGGATTTATAAAAATATCATACTGATATAACAATTTATAATTTTATATGATTTTTTTCAATTTTAATTTGTCAAACATGTCGATTTTAAAAAGAACATTTTACTTCGGTCTGAAAGACCTAAGTATTACATTCATGATCTCAAAGTGAAATTCTTACCCCCACTTTTTTTACATTTCTCGACGTTTTAGGACCTCCTGATTATAAAAAAAGCAAAAAAAAAATGTGTGTCTGTCTGTAGGCCGGCGTCATTACATACGCTTCAGGGAAAACCGCTGGAGGGATTTCAAACATTTTTTTTTCTAAAAATAGGTATACTCAAGAGACAGTTCCGAAAGGACGCTGTGTTCGATAACTGTACCGGAAGTGTGTCAAAAAAATCATTATGTGTGTCAAAAATAGCAAATTTTCATATTTTGGCTTAAAAACCTTCATTTTAAGTGATTACGAGTAGGAACATTAAATTTGGAGAAATCTTGATGGTAGGGATTGGTATGTGAGATCAAAAACTAGATTATTGCATTAAAAGTTTGTCAAAAAGATGTTGTCAAGTGTGTCAAAAGAAAGATTTTTATTTATTTTTTTACTGTATGTGTTATTATGGTTTTCCATATTATTCACTGTTTGTGTGCTTTTGTCACTTTTGAATTAAAATGCAATATTTAAAAATATACTTAAATATACTTTAAATATTGCATTTTATTTTTTTACCCAATTTTTTTTACCCAAAAAAATAAATTGTTTGTTTGAAATGAAATTACTTCGGTTTTATTATTATTGAGAATTATGGCATTATAAGTTTGTCAAAAAAATGTTGTCAAATGAGAGATTTTTATTTATTTTTTTACCCAATTTTTTTAAATGAAATTTTATTATTATTATTGAGAATTATGGCATTATAATTTTGTCAAAAAAATGTTGTCAAGTGTGTCAAAAAATGATTTCATTTATTTTTTAGCCAATTTTTGGAAAAAAATGTAGCTGTTTTTATGACGTAAATGTAATTGAAAATGAAATTGAACATGTGTTGAAATATAGTACCAACAACAATTACTTTGTTCATTGGGTAAACCCAGCTGTAAACAAGTTATAGCAAAAAAAAACTGTCAAAGAAATATTCTTTTTGTACACATGTGATTTACTTATGGAATAATAAAGATCACAAAAATATTATCCTTTTCTTTTATTCACAAATCCAATATTCAACAGGTTATGGGCCCAGCCCATAAAAGATAAGGGATGATAATAAAAGTGCGGTAAAGCATTAATTAATAAAAGTGCGGTAAGGCAAATATTAGTAAAAGTGCGGTAAAGCATAAATAAATAAAAGTGCGGTAAAGCATAAATAAATAAAATTGCGGTAAAGCATCGATTAGTGAAAGTGTGGTAAAAACATTTATTAAATAAAATGGAAGGTAAATTAGACCATGCAGTTTTATCTAATCAATCTAATTTAAAATTAGAGGGAAACTCAAATTTTACGTCATGGAAATTCCAAGTTAGAGTAATTTTAAAAGCTCTTGATATATTTGAAGTGGTAACTGGAAAGGAAACAAAACCAGCATCAGATGCTGCTAAATGGTTACAGAAAGACGCAAGAGCACAAAGCATTATAGTTACAAGACTATCAGATAAAGTAATGCTGCAGATAATAACTTGTGAGTCAGCCAAAGCAATTTGGGATAAGCTTCATACTATATATGAGCAATCGTCGGAAACATCACTGCATCTATTACAACAAAAGTTTTTCACCTTCCAATATAAGAATAATGACATAGCAACATTTATAGCACAAATTGAAGAAATAGTATGCCAAATTAAACAAATAGGCGGCGATGTTCCAGAAAAAATGGTGATGACGAAAATTCTAACCTCACTTCCGGAGAAATATAAATATTTTATATCAGCGTGGGATTCCGTTTCAAATGAAAAGCAAACAATGGCAGAAATGACTTCCAGGTTACTCATAGAAGAACAGCGGTCAATTAATACACAAGAAGCTACAGCTTTTAGATCAACAAAAAAGGCACATGGCAGAAAATGCTTTAGATGCGGCAACATTGGACACTTTAAAAGCGAATGTCAGGTAAAATTAAAAATACATAATAATAAGAAATTTTGTGATCATTGTAGGAAAGAAGGCCATTTAAAAAAAGATTGTTGGTTTCTCAAAGAGAAAGAAAAAAAAGAACAAAACGAAAATAAAAAATTAAGTAACGCGTTTTCGGTTTCAATCAAGTCATTTATATGTCAAAATTATGTAAACAATTGGGTTGTAGATAGTGGAGCAACCGATCATATGTGTAATGATATAAATATTTTTAATGATTATGAAGAAATGTGTCAACCGAAAAATGTTATAATTGGAGATGGAACAAATATACAAGCTGTTGGTACAGGCACAATAAAATTAGAAGCATTTAATGGAGAACAATGGATTGAGACATCCATTAATAATGTGTTGTATGTACCTAAGATAGCAGTAAATTTATTCTCTGTCGGTGCAGCTTTATCAAAAGGGTATACAGTTAACATGAACTACGAAAATTGTGATATTATGAAAGGGAATAAAATATGTGCTATTGGTAAAAGATGCGAAAAGATGTATGTTATGAGTTTTAGGTATATCAAAACTGAGACTTGTGCAAATGTTAGTCAACTCAATACAACACTAAGTGAATGGCATGCCAAAATGGTACATCAAAATAATAATCAGGTAATACATATATTAAATAGAAATGACATCAAATATAAAAACGATGAACAGGAAATGTGTGTTCATTGTATTAGTGGCAAGCAACATAGACTTGCGTATCCAGTGACTGGAACGAGAGCATCGAAGCCAGGGCAAATAATTCATATCGATCTAAATGGTCCAATGGAAACTACATCATTAGGGGGAGCAAAATATTTTTTAATTTTGAAAGACGATTTATCTAAATTTAGAACAGTGTATTTTTTAAAATATAAAGATGAAGCAAAAAACAAGATTTACGAATTCATTCAAAAACTAAAGGTCAGCCCGGGACATAAAATTGAATCAATTAGATCAGATAATGGAACTGAGATTATAAACAATGATATTAAAAAACTTTTCATAGAAAATGGAATACAACATCAAACTAGTGTAAGTTATTGTCCTCAGCAAAATGGATGCATAGAAAGGGAAATGAGAACCGTAGTTGAAGCAGCTAGAACAATTTTATTGGAAAATAATTTTGACAAAAATTTATGGGCTGAAGCGGTAAATACTGCTGTTTATGTGATAAACAGAACAGGTAGCAGTAGAGTGAAAAATAAAACTCCCTATGAGATTTGGTATGATACAGAGATGTTTGATGTCAATAAATTAAGAAAATTCGGCACTAAAGTTGGAGTACATGTTCCAGATCAATTAAGATTAAAATGGGATTCCAAATCAGAATTTGGAATGTTTGTAGGGTATGCAGAAAATTCGAAAGCATATAGAATATATATTCCAAATAGAAATGATGTCGTAATTAAAAGAGATGTAATATTTATTAACGAGTCGAAGAAAAATACATCAAGTAACGATTTACGAAATAACGAAATGTTACAAGAAAACGAAAATTTAATTGAAGTCGAAGAAATAGTATCTCCAAATGGTACAACAGAAACAGTCAATGAATCGGAATATGAAAATAATATAGACAGTGAAACAGAAAGGATTTGTAATTTAGAATCAAATGACAATGAAAATGAAATTTTAACTACAAACAAAAGATCAAGAAAACCACCAAGTTGGTTAAACAATTACGAAACAGTTTTTTTATGCGAATACGAAGAACCGTTGACATATGAACAGGCTACAGGCGGTGAAGAAACAGAAAATTGGTTAAAAGCAATGGAAACAGAAATTAATACACTTAAAGAAAACAACACTTGGAGTGAAGTTTCTGAATGTTCTGATGATTCAGAAGTTATATCAAGTAAATGGGTTTTTAAGATTAAAGAAGGTGCGAATGGTGAAAACAATATAAGGCGCGATTGGTAGCTCGTGGTTTTGAACAAAAAGAAGTTGATTCATTAAGTTATGCTCCAGTTGCAAGAATGACTACTTTTCGAATATTTATGGCTATAGCAAACAAAATGAATTTACCAGTTTATCAACTAGATGTTACAGGGGCATTTTTGTATGGAGAGATTAAAGAAAAGGTATTTATGAAATTACCGGATGGACAACTTTGCAAATTAAATAAATCAATATATGGTTTGAAAAAATCTCCAAAGTGTTGGAATGAAAAGTTCAACGATTTTATGTTAAATGAAGGTTTTGCTCGATCGAAAAATGATTTATGTTTGTATAGTAGAAAGCAAAATGGAAATTTATTATATTTACTAATTTATGTAGATGACTTATTAATTTTTGGTAATAATAGTGAAGATATAAATAGTTTTAAAATTTTATTGAGTAATAATTTTAAAACTAAAGATTTAGGTTTAGCAAGTAATTACTTGGGGATCAGCATAAAGCAAGATTTGAAAAATGGTATAACAATAATCAATCAAAAGAAATATTTAGAAAATGTTCTAGAAAAATATGGTATGTCAAACTGTAAGTTAGTTGATACACCTATTGATCAGAATTTTAAATTTGAGACATTAATTAGAGATAAATCGGAAAACATGTCCATTGAAACGAAATGTCGTCAATTAATAGGAAGCTTGCTCTATGTTGTTTCTGGAACACGTCCTGACTTATGTGTGTCAGTAATTTTTTTAAGTAGATATCAACATTGTGCTAGTATTGCATTATTCAAAGCTCTCAAAATAATTTTACGGTATATAAAAGGAACAATAAATATATCGATTGTGTATAAATGCGATCAAGAATCTAAATTGTCAGTTTATGTTGATGCTGACTGGGCTGGTGATGTCAGAGATCGAAAATCCACATCGGGTTTCATTTTAATTTTCTCTGGCTGTGTAATTTCGTGGTATTCGAGAAAACAACTTAATGTATCATTGTCTTCTACGGAAGCGGAATATGTAGCTTTGAGCTGTGCAATACCTGAAGCATGTTGGATAAAAAAATTATTATTAGATTTTGAATTAGATTACCAAGATTCTATTTTAATATTTGAAGACAATCAATCTGTAATTAAAATTGCTGAAAATAATGAAAACATAAAAAGATTGAAACATATTGATATTAAATATCATTATATAATGGAAAATATTAACTCTAATGTAATTGAATTAAAATATGTGAAAACTTCAGATAATATTGCTGATATTTTCACAAAACCATTAGGTAAACTAATGTTCAAAAATTTTAGAGATTTGATTTTAACAGATTTGGAAATTTAATATTATAAGTTAGTTAGTTGTAATAGTTTATATATATTTAAACAAAGTATTTGTTGAGGGGGTGTGTTGAAATATAGTACCAACAACAATTACTTTGTTCATTGGGTAAACCCAGCTGTAAACAAGTTATAGCAAAAAAAAACTGTCAAAGAAATATTCTTTTTGTACACATGTGATTTACTTATGGAATAATAAAGATCACAAAAATATTATCCTTTTCTTTTATTCACAAATCCAATATTCAACAACATGGAAATTTTTGAATTTGTTATAGTTTTTGAAATATTTTTGGAATTTTGAAAAAGTTTTTATTTCTGATTTTGTAATAATTTTTGCAATATTTTTAGAATTTTGGAAAAGTTTGTATTTTTAAGAATTTTTGGAATATTATCGGAATTTAGAAAAAGTTTAAATATTTGATTTCATTCTAATTTTTGGAATATTTTTGGAATTTTGAAAAAGTTTGATTTTATTTAATTCAACAATATTTTTGGAATTTTTATTATAACTTTCCGGCAACGTATTGATGTTTCGTGTTAGTTTTGTAATAAACTTTTAAACAGATATAAAAAATACTTGTACTTTAACAAAGAGTGACGTTTGATATAGATCGCTGCCCAAAACTAAAAACCATGACCTCGTGAAAGTTTTTTGCCGAAAACTATATCAAAAACCTTTACCCAGACCGAAGTCTTGATATCTCAGAGCTGTGAGATTTCAGCCCCTCCATACTTTTTCGTTTAGTTTTATAACTTAAAGATTTATTATTTACAAAAATATATATCTAAATATGTATAAACATAAATAACTGCAAACAACATAGCATAAATAACTGCATTAAAATCGGTAGATGTAGTAGCAACGACGTAAAAGGTGACACTAAGCTACCGTTAATTTCACCGTTCATATTATATGGATGCCAGGTCACCTATAAGGGCAACTATATAGCGAACGCACTTGCCAGGCAAGGGACTGAACTCGATCTTCTACGAGAAATGGAAGCTCTAGACGAGTCATTTGCCCCTTTCAAACAACTAACTTATATGACAGGAGTATATGCGTAACCTATAGGGCGGTGATCAAACATCATTAGCTGCAAGATAAGCAGGTAAATCTTTCAAAGACTAGACCTGCAGCGTTCCAAAACACTTATATCTTTGTATAGGTAGAATATTAGTTCATTGGTAAAGTCATCATTGATTACTGGATCCTTGGATAGCACCCCAGTCCTGATTGCAGGAGCTGTAAGGATGAGGATCAGGTGGAACCAGCGTTTCATCTACTTTGCACGTTTCCAGCATTCGCCCATTATACGGCAAACTCATTATGGAACGCACACATTTAAAACTCTCACCGACCTGGATAATTGTAAAATCAGGCAAATACTTAGCTTCATTAGAAACTCCAAATGGTTCGAGAAGGGTATCGAGATTCTTTGGTATCACAACCGATGTATTTTGGTCTTAGTATGTCGTCCTGATGTTGTGTTTAGGTGACAGTCACTGCAACCTAGCCTAACATAAATAACCTAGCAAAAAAATATAAATGACATTTAATTTGAAAATTAACCTCAAATTGACACACCCAGAAAGAAAGAAATAAAAACGGAAAATTTATAATTTATTTTATTCGGTAATATTATGGGGCCCGGCCCACCCTAGAATAATTTCCTAGTTACGCCAATGGTTACCAGTTGCGTTTCATGCAGTCAAATTCTGTAGCTGTGAAACGGTGAAGTGATAAGTTTTTCATCACTTCACCGCAAAAATATCTAAGTGAGTGAAGTTTTAAAACTATAAAGTTAACACTTAGTTTAAGTTCGCCAACAAATTGAAATCGTTTCTTTTGTTGTGATTGACATTATGTCAAAAAACACAATAACGACAATGTGATTTGATTTTTTAAAACTGCATATCTAAATTATTTATTTAATTTTAAATTTGAAAAAATTTATGTTTAAATTGTGTTAAACGTTAAAATAAATTAATTCAATGAATTATTTGTGATATAACATCACTCCGATGGAAGTTATCCCATCATGAATAATAAGACTGAATCTAACAATATATGGTGTGCAATTTATGAAATTTTTTCGCTATCCATACAATTGTTGATCGATCTAGTTTCGAACCCAATAAGAATACTTTTAATATTAAAAAGTTTATCCATTCTCATCAGGGCTAGCCGACTAGATAAACTACCAAAAAAAGTGAACGCTTATAAACCAAAATTGGTCTACTGTTCTAGAGAAGTATAAGAAAACAAAAAACTTTTATAAAGATATGTTTATTAGATTCAAGTTTAGTCAATTTCGAAACTAGATCGATCAACAATTGTATGGATAGCAAAAAAAGTTCATAATTTGCACACCATATATTGTTAGATTCAGTCGTATTATTCATGATGGGATAACTTCCATCGAAGTGATGTTATATCACAAATAATTCATTGAATTAATTGTAAATAATGTGTCGATAGACATAAGTGAAGACGGGTCATCTTCTTCTCGTCGATACAAGTTTGTTATTCAATTCTAACTTGGTTAGAGTAAAACAACAATAGTGATCAACTATTTAAATAAATTGACTAAACCTGAATCTAATAAATATATGTTTATGAAAGTTTTTTGTTTTCTTATACTTCGCTAGAACAGTAGACCAATTTTGGTTTATAAGCGTTCACTTTTTTGGTAGTTTATCTAGTCGACTAGCCTTGATGAGAATGAATAACCTTTTTAATATAAAAGTATTCTTATTAGGTTCGAAACTAGATCAATCAACAATTGTCTGGATAGCAAAATATTTCATAAATTGCACACCATATATTGTTAGATTCAGTCTTGTTATTTGTTAAAATAAACATTTAATTTTATGTATTTTTGACGTTTGACAGTGCGGCGTTTGATGTTAGATTTTTTATAGAATCGCAAATAGAATAGCATATAGAATCGCAAAAATGGTAAAATGATAAAAAATAATTAATAAAATCGAAATGAAGAAATTTTTAACACTTCACCGCTTTACAGTTACAGAATTTGGCTCCAGCACGGTACCTAGGTATTTTGCTTGTGCATACAATGTAGAAAAATGGACTTTTATACAAACATACGAAATGCTGACTTGGAAAATTCTTCTTCTTTAATTTTTTTACCAAAAAAGAACTCACTCAAAAATTGTATAAATAACTTAAAAAAAGCTTACATTAAGGTATTCTTCCTAAACCAGTCCTGGAAAACAAATGTTGATTGCAGCTGATACGAATTACAAAACGTTGTGTAGAAATTAATGCAATATAATACCATAATTGCTTCCAAGATATTCAATTTCACATACTCCTTAAAATCATCGCTTGTGCTCCAATACACAAAGCATATATGTTCTGTATTGAAATAAATCCACACACAAATATTGAAATAATTTAGATGAGCTGATTCACAATTTATGGTGCTCCATATATTATTTTATATATACAGGTTCCCCCTTCACAACTACATAGTACGCCAAACAACACACCATACTAAAAATAGCAAATTAAAACGCTGTTTATTATAAATCCAAAACGGTTGAAATTTTATTTGATTTTTCATGTTTGTTTTCTTTTTTTCTTTAAAATAAAATTATTTATACAAACCTGTGTTAACACACAGACCTTAATATCATACCACAATAACTTAACTAAATTCACAAACAAAAATATTTTCAAAAATTATTTTAAACAGTTATATACTATATTATATTAAAACACTTGTGGCACGGTCACTCTGATAACAATCTACCTTTCGATTATAATTTACATGATCTCCTCGATCAGACAAAATTAACGAGTATATATATGTAGTAAGATTCTCTATCTCTTGCTTCCTCTATTCTCATCTTTTTCATCGTACACAATTTAAAAATTTCCAATCCAAATTTCCATTTCTATGTATCATCTCAATAAAAATCTATTCAAATGAGAAAATATGACCCTCTAAATACAGACAATCATTCTTATTACTTACAAATGCACAACTGTATTCCGTCTACATATAGCATTAGGACTAAGCTTTCAAAACATAAATGTCTACGTAGACAAAAAACAAGTATTATTAATTGGTATTGAGTGACGCACCAAAGCAATTAACTAAAAAAATGTTAAAATATTACTGATTAACTTGTTGCACACATATCTGCTTTTATGTTTCTTTGAATTTAAAGGCTGGAATCGAAATAAATCAACATATAATAGCGGATTTATTTTTATGTGGAAGTTATTATTTTAGAGTAAAACTCGAAGTAGTCCGTCGTTACAGCAAGTACTAAAACACCCCGCTACAAGGTTATGGAACCAATACATCAGGGATCATGATCTGTTTTCTGGTGAAAAAAAAACAGTTTGCACTGAAAAAAATTATTTGGTATTTTCCACAAAATGAGTTCAACCAAATTAATTTTGTAGCATTAAAGAAAAGGGGGGGGGGGTCTCCCACCACTTATACCGATATCGTCCAAAAACTGTTTGTCATTCAAAGCTCTATCTTTTGTCAAAGTGTCATCAAAATTGATTAACGAAAAACAATTGCATTCTCGAACCCCCGTCACTATGGTTCACTAATTGCAACCTTTTTCATAAGTTTCATCATAATCACTTCATTATTGTAGGCTGCAATGTGTGTGGATAAGGACACTAAAAACTGTAAAACAATCAAAAATCACCCAAACCGCTAACGTTTCATGAAAATCGATTTGCATAGTAAGGATAAACACCTAGTTTTAGGTCAAAAAAACTTTTTAACAGTAAGTGACAAACCGGAAGCTGGTCTGCAGAAATATTGGAAACATTACTAAAGCTTAAGATTCAAATAAACAAGTGTTCGGGCGACCTTCCACCATTTTGTAAAATTTTAAAACGAATCTAGATCTTCTATTTTCAAGTGAACCCGGATAATATACTAAAGTTTTTTAAAGATCCCATGCGTTGTTGCACCCAACCAATTAACCACCCACCCATCCACAAACCTATACACTTTTTTCGGCTACTTAGATTCCGTAAGATTGGGGTAAGATTTTTTTTAAAAGATTGGATTGCTTCTCACAATTTTCAATTGTGGTGAAACAAAATTATCGCTATAGATTTTTTTTTATATTACGTATGTATACAATTTATGAATTGCTATTACTTGATTAGCATGTTTTTCTGTTTTTGTGCGATGAGCAGTCGCCCAGATCGTGTACGTAGTTATTACCCAGACCTAATATTTGAATGGTCCAGTCAAGACTCATGTTATTCACCCATGGCTGCAAGAAGGACTTCTTAAGTAATGGTCTATTGCAGGGCCGTTTGTATAACACCCTGCCCGGGTAAGAGGTTTCCCCACCTGAGATGTGAAAATTCCATTGGTCAATTAAGTAAGTATATGCAAAAAAATAAATTTCAGCCAATTCATAGTGAAAACTATTCTGTAATTCAATGGGTATCATGGTAACAGACTGGCTGACTGGCATGGTTTAAATAGTTTAATTTAATTTAATCTTTAACTCTGTCACTAAATCCTTCGGTCATTCACTTCGTGCATGTATAAATAATAGCCAACTTGTAGACCTATATTTTACATTATGTAAATTATGTAAATTATATTTAATGTCATGTCTATCGAAACCCACCAAATAATTTCTTGCCGTTCCCAAAATGAGACAACCATATCGTCGAGTAAAATTCCTTCTATTCAAAGGAGTACACCTCAAATGTCGATATTGCTGATAAATCAACAAAATCAACAAATCAACAAAAAGTTAATTATATTTGACAATTTTCTTTAAATTATTTGCTTGAATCGAGACTATATGAAAATAAAAGAAAACTTTATCATATCCGGTGTGCGTGATATACGTGACTTCCATTTCATTTCTATTTTTCTTTCTTTTTTGTAACAAAGAAATTAATCGTTTTGCAATACGAAAAACTTTCTTAACTTTTTTTTACAACAAAATGAAATTAAAACTCTAAATAGAAATAGTGTTTTATAGTTCGGAAAGTTTAATTAGTGTAATAAGGATATGTGTTTTGTTTATAGTCATATAACAATAAACACATTTCGAAATCTGATTAAAAGAAAACGTTTAAGGTGATTATGGACTTGAGTGTTGGTCATTAGAATGTGTGAGTTTAACTGAATACATATTATCTAAATGGTTTGAAGATAATCAATCCTTTACAGATATTAAACCTCAAACGATGGTATAGTAATTATGCTTTGATCAATTCAAATTAAAAAAAAATGTAATAAAATCAAAACTATAAATATCTGAATCTGTAAAGCCATTATCTTTGTCCATAAAAATTGTTTGTGTTTAAGAAATGACTGTATATCTAAGCTCATGTATGATCTAAATATTTGGTTCGTTAGTTACAAAGAACTACTTGATTACGTATATAACCATGTTTAGTACTCAGTGGTACCAAACTTTATATTTCTATTTACTTGGTTTAACTTTAAGTTAACAATTATTTCTCATACCAAATTATTTGCGTAAGCAAAGTTAAACTATTATACAATCAGTTTATATGATGTAACTGACGTTTATGATATATTAGGATAAGTTCCGGAAGGGAGGAAAGATGGTTAATCATCAAAGGTTTAAGCATAGTTTTCCTTTGCAGTTTTTTAAAAAAAATTTAATTAAAAAAGTAACAAGTATTTTGATTAACCGTTTCAAAGGTATGGGTATATTCAAAGCTAATTTTCTACAGTATAACAAAAATTTATTTATATCGATTAAATACTCCTGTTCATCTCTATTGACGCAGTAGAACATGTTCTCAGGTCCCACTCAAATGGAGATATATGGTAGGTTGGTCTATAGTTTTCAATTCTTGTCCAATTGATAATCAGTTTTTATAGAAACATAATTACGGATTAATTTTCAAAATTACTATTATGTGAGAGAGATTGATCCTACATCCTCTCTTTTTACCATTCTTTAAGTTCCGCGAATCTGTACTCAGATGAGGTGCATGTCTTTATTATATTTTTATATATTTTTTCTAGTTTAATTCATTACTTTGGAATCTCTCTCCTACATTAGCAATGATTGTGGAAAATCCAACCCTCTTGCTATGAGTAAAATGCCGGCAAAACTGGATCTAAAAGCACTTTAGCTTCAGATTTCCTCATCAGAGATTTGGTGGCCATAACAACTACCTTCAAACTTGAGATATAATGATGGCCTCAGCCTACTTCGCAAAAGCGATGTGATACAGATGCTGTCCGTAGAGGTACAAGAGATCCTTAAAGACAGCTTACAAGTTGTAACAGATAGGGATTGTAACGAACACAGTGGCTCAACAAATTAAAAATAGCTTTACTTGAATATTTCTTCCCTCAATTGAGCTACTTAACAATTTTGCCTGTTGGTAACTCATGTAACGACCGGCCTTATTTCAACTCATCCTCTATAATTAGATTCAAAATCAAACACAAAAATAACAAGTGCAACAAATTTATGAACATTTTCTCATACAGTATTTTAAACATTTTTTTGTGAGCTAATGCAATTGTATGCTTATGCAATTGCAAGTTGATTGATTCGTTGCGTCACACAAGTTTCAACACATGTTTTAAAGTCTGAAAACAACGAAAGAATTTCATTTTTTAAAATTTTGTTTTGGTTTGTATCAATAATAAAAACTTGGTCATTCAAGTACAACTAAAGAATGTATGAGCTTTTATCATAATGAATTACGATTGTTCAATATTTATTTTACTGATTTTCGTGTTATTGTTCTGTCTGTTTTTTTTATAGAATGATAGTGATAAAGGTATATATAAAAGAAACAAAAGATAAAAAATACTCGCTTTAAATTCGATCACATTGTGTAATCAAAGATTAAATTTTGGGACTTCAAGGTAGATATATATATTGGGATATCAAAGTAAATCAATATATGTTGGACACGGAGCTAAAGAGATTTGATTCTTAAAGAAAAAAAGAAAAAAATTAATTTATCCGAATTATTTTTAATATTGTGTAATTCTTATAAATAATTATAATATATTTTTGGGATATCAATTCATATGCTATTTTGTTTTTAAAAATATTATTTTGGGATATCGAACAATGAAATTTATGACATATGTACAACTTCATATCAAAGAGTTTTATGTTCCAGTGTGTGTGATATCCATATATAAAAAAATGTTTTATTGCAATTACTGGGATGTTGATCAAAAAATTATAAGTTTTAAATTTGGAATCTAGTACGCAACTATACTGGTACATTTAATATCTTTACTGGATGAACGTCGAAAAATTTTTGAACAAAAGGACTATTACGATTATACATTTACCAAACAAGAACGAATTGAAAAGAGTTCTTTGAAGATGTTTTTTTAATGGAATTGAAAATCGTTACCAACAAGGGGTTGGCATTGCGTTACTATAAATTTTTACTATACATAACATTGATAAATTTTCATTTCTTTTTATTATTTTTAAATTTATTCTTGATTTCATGATAATACTAAGTTGTATTTCGGACAAGAGGTTCCTACACTCAGATTCATCTTATACCAAACTGGTTTTCCTTTATTTTTACACTCAAGCCATTGGTTTTCTATGGCCATATCTCACTCTATGTATATAGACTCGATTATCTTTCATTTTCACATTCTTTCTAAACTTAGTCTCTGGATGGTCCCCATGGCTCTACTCTTTACCTGCCAATGGAAGAGAACCCATTCTAGATGCTTTATAATATGTAAGTGTCTAGACACAATCACAAACAGGAACACGGGTACTCGGAGGAACGGGTACACGGGTACAAGGATGGACCGGTACACGTTCCCTCGTGTACACTGATGCACGTGTTCACGGGTATACGGGTAAAGAGGTACACGAGTGCACGGGTACACGGGTGCGTGGGTGTACGTGTGTTTGGATACACGGGTGTTAGGGTACACGAGTGCACGGGTACACGGATACACTACCCGTGTAGTAATTTCCGTGTACCCGTGTTTGAAGTAGCTTTGGTATACTCGTATATGTAGCGATAATTTCCGTGTACCCGGATAGGTAATAGCTTCTGAAACGGTTGGACTTTTATAAAAAAATACTGAATCCTGCCTGGGGAATCTCTTATTTACACTCATCTTTCAACAAGAACAAAAAAAAATTATATAAAATAAATAAATTAAAATATATAAGCTCACATTAATTTAGCTGTCTTCTTCCAAAACCAGTCCTGTGGAACAAATGTTGATTGAAGGCTGTCACAAATTGCATTCCAAAAATCATTTATCAAAACAAATCTCGAGCGGCATCCATAGACGGTTTGTAGAATATAAAAACCGAAGTTCAGCGTAATTGCAGATTGGGATATCTCTAGGGCTCTCTTAAGGTCCTTAAAAATGTCAATTAGAATTAAAAATCAATTTGAATATTATCAATTCGTATATTGTCAATTTGATTGCTTGTAGATTATAATATTATCAGCTTCAGATATGGCTTTTTGAGTTGATAATATTACTTTCCTTCAAATAATATTTAGTTGTCAAATTATTCACGTTGGTGAAGTACGTGAATAATTTGACAACTAAATCTTATAAACTCAAAATCATCTGTTAAGGTGCAACGATACACTGATTTCATTATTATTCAACAATCATGTTCATATTCATATTCATTATTCATATTCAGTAATTGTTTGGACTATTGGTGCAACTTTTAATTATTGTTTCGTAGAATTATTTATATTCAACAATTGCTGGAACAATTCGCGCCACTTTTGATTATTGTATTATTATTTATATTCAAGAATCGCCGGGACCATTGGCGTAACTTTTGATTATTGTATTGGATTATTATTCATTTACAACAATCGCCGGGACCAATGGCGTAACGATTGGGTATTATAATATATTGATTTATAGTTCATTCATTATGATTAGCTAAATTACTAAGGCATGAAGAATCGGACCAACGACCAATATTGGGGTGAGTGAAACATTTTAATTTTTAGATATAGTAATCGTAGTTGAAGGGGTGTCTGTGGCGGTCTTGGTTCCACTGACTTTTTCGGTCGTCAGAGTTCCCATTTTTGTTCTTGTGAAGTTTTTGTGTTAAATTCAGCATTAGTACTGGCCTGAGGAAAGACATATTCGAATTTACAGACTGAAGTTAGTCAGCAAATAAAAAATCTCATGGCACGCAACTCCTCTGATGTTCCTGATAGTGATTCCACTATCGGAAATGCAAAGTGTTCATTACAGTATAGTCTAGTTTCTCGCTGTCGTTGTTTAAAATATGATGTCCACAAAAATTCGTTAAACTATATTTCACACATAAAATGGCTTTCAAAGTCTCAACACTTGATTGTAATTTTTCTGATGTTCACCCTTTATTTAACGTAGAACAAACACGTACAGTTGAAGTATTAGTGACTGGTAAGGACTGCCTTTACAGAGTTTTAGTGCATTATTGCATTATAAAATATTTATTGCCGTTCTCTCGCCCTTCTCCAACTTGTTATACCATTCTTTACAAGAACCAGGACTATTCAAAAACTAGGTGGGACGCTGGACACATTCTTAAAAATCAGGACTGTCTCCTGAAAGTGTGTTTCTAGAGGAATAGCGTCCTTTTGCCACTCTTCATCCATAACCTCTCGTCCGACCAGCAACGTCTTGATCTAAACGACCTCTTGTGCCGTTTTATTATAGCATCTGGTACTTGTGCTGCCCTTTCTGATTTTTTAACGTTCTAGTGTAGTCTTACCTTATACCGGATTGGTTGGTTTTCTCTTAAGTTTGACAAAAACATTCGCAACAAAAGCGTGTCAAACTATTCGCGGCCAAAGTAGAGAGAAGCAGCGGTGCATGTTTAATGGTGCATGTTTTACCGTTTAATCGTAGCTTGTTGTTCTTCTTGAAGATATATTTTAAGCTCAGTGTACATTGTTTTTAGATGTATATTTAATGTTTTTCTTATCATCCATCAAATATATATATATATATATATATATATATATATATATATATATATATATATATATATATATATATATATATATATATATATATATATATATATATATATATATATATATATATATATATATATATATATATATATATATATATATATATATATATATATATACATATATATAAATATATATATATATATATATATATATATATATATATATATATATATATATATATATATATATATATATATATATATATATATATATATATATATATATATATATATATTTATTGTAACGACTCTTCGTTGGTTCTTTTAGATTATTGAGCAAATACGACAGTAAAAAGACGGATCTTTGGTTAACAGAATCTCAAACTTTATTTGTCAACAAATTACAGCAGCTTCCGTTTTTCCTTACAATAAATTCCAGGGTCTCCAATTTATGTACAATAAACTTCACCGTTTTTCCACAATTTGAATCAATAATATTCGGAATCGTAAAATCTGTATTTACTATTCCACTAAGTTCAGATTCTTTCACTATTAGTACCCAGGCTCAAGTACCACCGATTATTCCTTAAACTTGCGAATATTTATAAACACTTTTAATTGCAAAAGTAAAACTGACTATCTGATATTCTGTCCGCTTATTTTATATTCAAAAACAAATAAGCAGAATATTCTGGTACTCACTGTAGTTGTTTCTAGAAAAAATAGGCCACTCCTCCTTTTAATTTCATTAATGTAAACAAATTTAATTTACATTAATTTATGCAACTTGTATTAGTTAAAGGGAGTTAACTTTTAATTTATCTTTGAATGTAGAAAACATTTAGGCGGAACGTATTGGTTTTTTATGATTAAATTAAATTAACCCATGCTGGACGAAGTTTATTACACTGCCCTCCATTTAGTTTTGTTCGTCCCGAACAATAGCAGATATCGCATTGGTGCTGTTACCTTGGTACGGTGCCAACCTTTGCAGATGTATCACTTTCATCTTGGTACGGGGTCCCTTTTGGATGCGGTAGATAACATCATTAATTCGTTTGATTATTTTATATGGACCTTCCCAATCTGGCTGCAGCTTGGGTGATCTTCCCTTAGTTCTCTTGGGGTTGTATAGCCATACCAATTCTCCTTCTTGAAAACCGCCACTATTTGCATTTATGTCGTACCTGGTTTTCATTTTGTCACTGGCATTCTTAATGTGGTCTCGAACCTGTTGATGGATTTTATTCATCTTCTCCCTTAGTTGTCCCACATAATCTGTTTTCGAAGATACCAGACCTCCAGGGATGCCGAACTCGGTGTCACTAGGAAGATGTAGTTCTCTCCCGAACATGATATTCGCTGGCGTTTCACATGTCGTATCGTGCACTGCGCTACGATAGTCCATCAAGAATAACGGAAGATCCTTATCAAAATTTCTTTGGTTGGCTTCCACTACCTTCGACAGATGTTCTTCCATGGTTCGGTTAAATCGTTCTACCATGCCATCCGATTGTGGATTCATAGGTGTAGTTCGTGTTTTTCTAATGCCGAGTGTTCTGCACAGCTCTTCCATCAGTTGAGATTCGAAATTCCTTCCCTGGTCGGTATGCAACTCGAGCGGTGTTCCATACCTGCAAACCTATTCATTGACTAATGTTTCAGCGACCGTAACTGCTTCCTGGTTCGGTATTGCATAAGCTTCTGGCCATTTTGTAAAGTAATCAATGACCACCATGATGTATTTGTTACCTTTTGTAGTTTCCGGAAATGGCCCCGCGATGTCTATAGCAATTCTCTCCATTGGGGCGCCCACATTGTACTGTTGCATCTCTCCTCGAGTTCTAGTCTTTGGTCCTTTGCTCGCCGCACAAGTATCACATCGCCGACACCATTGCTCTACGTCGGTTCGATACCTTACCCAATAAAACCTCTCCCTTACTTAAGCCAGGGTTTTATTGAGGTTTTATTGAGGTGTCCTCCAGAAATACTTCCATGCAGCTTTCCCAGTACCTCTTCCACTCGACTTGATGGCAACACCAGTTGCTCTAACACTTTCTTTCCATCAGCAGACTCCCATTTTCTTTTCAGTATCCCGTTGTCCATAATTAGTGAGTCCCATTGCGCCCAGTAGCATTTCACCTCCGTACTTAAAGGTGATACCTCTTTCCATTCTGGCCGCCTTCCCTCGGTTTTCCATTTCAATACTGGAGCCATAGCTGGATCTTCTAGCTGCTCTCTTTTAATTGCCTCGGTACACCAATCCTCAGGAGTTTGGAACTTGATTTGGCTGACTTTCATTTCCTCATTCCCCTCAGTTCTGCTACAGGACTTGCACTCCTCTATACAGGGTCTTCTAGACAAGGCATCGGCATTACCATGGATCCTTCCCTTGCGGTGTTCAACTTTGAAGTCATAGTTCTGCAGGATCTCTATCCATCTTGCTGCTTGTCCTTCAGGGAATTTGAATTGTAATAACCATTTTAGAGCGGCATTGTCCGTGCGAATCAGGAATGGTTGTCCACACAAATACTTGTGGAAATGTTTCACAGCCTTGATGATAGCTAGCAACTCCTTCCTCGTGACACAGTAATTCCGCTCCGGCTTTGACAGAACTTTACTGAAGTACGCCACCACTTTCTCATCGTCTCCAATTTTCTGTGACAAAACAGCTCCGGTTCCCACATTGCTTGCGTCTGTGTCCAGAATGAACATCTTTCCGGATTCTGGATAGGCTAGTATCGGGGTGTTACATAGTTTTTCTTTTAAACGGCAGAATGCCTCATTACATTCGGTTGTCCACAGAAACTTGGTATTTGCCTCTGTCAATTTATGTAGAGTCTTGGCGATATTCGCAAAATTCTCCACGAATCTATGATAATAGGTGCATAGGCCAAGAAAACTGCGTAGCTCATGAACATTCTTCGGTACTGGCCAATTTTTCACAGCATCAATCTTCTCGGGATCGGTTCTGACTCCATGTTCTGTAATGATGTGTCCAAGGTACTTCACTTCTTTGTGGAAGAGATTGCACTTTACCGGATTCAACTTCATGTTGGCATTACTTATTCTTCTGAGTACTTCTTCGAGGTTCATTAGATGCTCTTCGAAGTTGCGACCCATTATAATGATGTCATCAAGATAAACTAGGCAGGCTTTCCAGGTTAAGCCATGCAACACGCATTCCATTAGACGTTCAAATGTTGCTGGGGCATTGCATAAACCAAACGGCATCACATTGAACTCCCACAACCAATTGCCAGTAGAAAATGCTGTCTTTCGTCGATCTTCTGGATGTATTTAAACTTGCCAGTAGCCATTCTTCAGATCTAATGTGCTGTACCATTTGGCACCTGATAGTGTATCCAGTGTGTCATCAATTCGGGGCAGTGGATAGCTGTCCTTCATGGTTACCTCATTCAGCTTTCGATAGTCTACACAAAAACGAGCTGACCCATCTTTTTTTCTAACAAGCACCACTGGTGAGCTCCATGGACTCTTAGATGGCCTGATGACTCCATCACTTTTCATTTTGTCCAGCATTCCTTGCACTTCTTCGTGTTTAGCTAGTGGTAGTCTTTTAGGAGGCTGTCTGATAGGATGAGCGTTTCCAGTGTTGATCCTATGTCGCACGATGTTTGTTCTGCCAACATCTTCATCTCCAGTAGAAAAAACGTTGCTCATCTTCGTTAATACTCTCTTGATTTCTTTGAATTCGGCTGGATTCATTCTTTTACTAAGATCTTGAAGTATTGCTACTAATGCGGGATTGTTTCTCTGCATGAAGACCTTTTGCTCTTCTTCACAGCTGATTATCTCTTTTATGGTGCTGCATTTGGCGATTTCTTCTCCATGATTGATGACCACTCGTTTATTTGAGAAGTTAATCAGTTGCACTGGAACTACTCCCTCTTTTGCTGCAACTAGCGTTCGGCCAATCATAATGTTTCCCCCAAAGTCGTTGTTAGCTGGCTCAATCGTCACAGGTGAATTTTGGTCACTTTTATCTAGTAGCTTAGTCCATATGATCTTCTCAGCTTTTGCCGGGATCTCAGTTGGTCCGTCACTAATAACACGGACCTCAGCATTGTCGTTGGTGGCGTGTAGCACTATTTCTGTGTTTCCATATCTCAGTACGTGGCTTCCCAGATCTAATATAAAATTGTATTCTTTCATGAAGTCAAGCCCAGTTATGCACTCATCTTCTATATCTGCTACAATAAATCGGTGCCTAAATGAATTTCCTCCAAGGTGAACTTCTTGGTCGCTTTCTCCATGAACTAGAACTGTTTCACCCGTAGCTGTTTTTAGGGTGAATCGTCTTGCTGTATCGATCTGACTATCACAAACCACATCTAGGCGCACTATCGATCTTGAAGCA
>OY856187.1:219151793-219191155 GCA_963693315.1 Diogma glabrata | reverse complement strand
CCATAGCAGCCAAACCGCAAAAAATTAATACCAATAATCTAACAGAAAATTGTAGCCAATTAAATATTTAACAATTTTTTATGATATACTAACCACATCTGAACATTTCTTCATGCAGTTTTCGCCCTGCAAAAGTGAAAATTTATCGCGAAAATACTGAAAAATTACCATTTTTAGTTATTTATAATTTAAACTCATCAAAAACGTTCTATTTGTTATTTTACTTCGGTCTAAAAGACCTAAGTATTAGATTCATGAGCTAAAAGTGAAATTCTTACCCCCCACTTTTTTTGGCATTTCTCGACGTTGTAGGACCTATACTGATTCTAAAAAAGCAAATGTATGTCTGTCTGCCGGCCGGCCGTCACAACCTACGAAATCTAAACCGCTGGACAGATTTCAAAAAAATTTTTTTCTAAAAATAGGTTCACTCAATGTGAAGAGCCAAAAGAACGATGTGTTCGATAACTGTACCGTAAGTGAGTCAAAAAAATCGTCAAGTGTGTCAAAACAAGGAAATTTGCATATTTTGTTCGCTCATTTTAAGTGATTGGATTGGTATGTGAGACCAAAATTTAGATTATTGCATTATAAGTTTGTCAAAAGAATGTTGTCAAGTGTGTCAAAAGAAAGATTTTTATTTATTTTTTTACCCAATTTTTTGGAAAAAAATAAAATTAATTATTTGTTTGAAATGAAATTTTTTATTATTATTGAAAATATTGGCATTATGTCGAAAAAATGATGTCAAGTGTGTCAAAAGAAAGATTATTATTTATTTTTTTACCCAATTTTTTGGAAAAAAGTAAAATTAATTATTTGTTTGAAATGAAATTTTATTGAGAATTATGGCATTATAAATTTGTCAAAAAAATGTTGTCAAGTGTGTCAAAAGAAAGATTTTTATTTATTTTTTTACCCAATTTTTTGAAAAAAAAAATAAAATTAATTATTTGTTTGAAATGAAATTTTATTGAGAGTTATGGCATTATAAGTTTGTCAAAAAAATGTTGTCAAGTGTGTCAAAAGAAAGATTTTTATTTATTTTTTTACCCAATTTTTGGGAACATAATAAAATTAATAATTTGTATGACATGAAAATTTATTATTACTATAGAGAATTATAAAGAATTATAGAACATTATAAGTTTGTCAAAAAAATAATTTCAAGTGTGTCAAAAAATGAATTCATTTATTTTTTTAGCCAATTTTTTGGAAAAAAAATGTAGCTGTTTTAATGACGTAAATGTAATTGAAAATGAAATTGGACATGGAAATTTTTTAATTTGTTATAGTTTTTTAAAAATATTTTTGGAATTTTGAAAAAAGTTTGTATTTTTGATTTTGAAATAATTTTTGCAAAATTTTTTAGAATGTGGAAAAAGTTCTAATTTTTGATTTTGTTATAATTTTTGGAATATTTTTTGAATTTTGAAAAGAAATAGAATTTTTGAATTTGTGAATTTTATATATATATTTTTAGAGTTTTAAATTTTTGATCTCATTATAATTTTTGAAAAAAGTTACAATTTTTTTGATATTGTTTTAATTTTTGCAATATTTTTAGAGTTTTGGAAAAAGTTTGAATTCTTGAATTTGCAAGAAGATATTATTAGAATTTAAAAAAAGTTTAAATATTTGATTTTATTACAAATTTTTGAAATAATTTTGGGATTTTGAATAAAGTTTGTTTATTGATTTGGTTATAACTTTTGCAATATTTTTAGAATTTTTGAAAAAAGTTTTAATCTTTGATTTTGTAATAATTTTTGGAATATTTTTAAAAAAGTTTGATTTTATTTAATTTTTACAATATTTTTGGAATTTTGAAAATATGAATTTGTGATTTTGTAAAATTTTCTCGAAACACTAATTATTAAATTTATTATATTTATTATAAAATTTACAATATTTATTATAATTATAATTATAATTATGATAATTATAATTTATAATATTTATTATAAAAGTAAAAAAAGTGCAAAAACAATATATTTTAATCAAATTCTATTGAAGTTTACGGTTATGCAGTTGATGTTCGCTTCAGGGACTTTCATTGAAGTTGACGGTTATGATGTTCGCTTCAGGGACCCCTGATATGGGAGTCTGAAAACATAAAATCAAATACAGTTTTGACTCAGAAATGGTGTCAAAAAATTTAACAAATGTCTGTTTTAGGATTTATTCAGAATCTAGATTTTTTGGCATTTTCGAGCTTTTGGTCATGAAGATGTGATTTTTTTCGGTTTGTTGTTGCAGCAAATTTGTAGCTGAGGTTAAGAACTACAATTTAATAATTTTATTCATAGTGAAATTCCAAATGGTTTACGAGATATGAGCCTAAGAAAATTTGCAAGTTTTCACAAAATATAAATTGCGACAAAAAAACTTCAAACAAAAATTCGCAAGCTCGGTTTTCACCGTAGACATATGGTCTAGTGGATTTTTTTGCTCAGTACAACTCCAGGAATCAGAATCGCGAGGGGGCCCATGGAGATTTTTAAATCGCCCCACTCTAATATATATATATATATATATATATATATATATATATATATATATATATATATATATATATATATATATATATATATATATATATATATATATATATATATATAATATATATATATATATATATATATATATATATATATATATATATATATATATATATATATATATATATATATATATATATATATATATATAATAAATATATATATATACATAGGTGGCACGTTCTATAAAATAACTACTTTTGGTTGTCGTTGTTTTTATGCTACCTAGATAACTTATCAGTGGGTTATCTCGATATTGAAAAATAAGCCTTATTTACAGTGGCGTAGCTAGCATGGGTGGCACCCGGGGCGGATATTGTGGTGTCACCCCAAAAATAAAAACTGTCAATAATAATAAAAAGCCGATAAACGTAATTTATAATTTTTTTTAATTAATACAAATGAGCATTATTATTATAAGCCCGCAAGTAATTTTTAACTAATTTTAATTTGCTGAAACTCCTCTCACACGAAGCCACTAATACGCAAATAGTCATAAATAACTTTAGTGCGACCGTAAGATTCGGAAGAAATTCTAAAAAATCCCATTCTACGATGAATTTCAAAAAGTCTAGGTACACCCAGTTAGAAACTGTAACATTGGCCGCTTTTAAATGCCTCCTCACCCTTTGTATCTCTATGGGGAGTTCTGTTGCCAATACCGCATCATAAAAACCAGTAAATTTTGATACCGATAATTTTAACTCTTCACTGTTCGCCAAAAGCTAAGTGTTTGCCTGCACAACCTCGAACAATGAAGCTAAATCTTGAACTGACTTCAGTCTAGTTCGGAGTTCAACACAGAATCGGTCAAGACATTCCAACATGTCCTTTTTAAGTAGAGCTCTCAGTGTCAGTCCAACATCAGGTGCAAACTCACCACCCGTTCGTTTTTTGCGTTTTTATGACGAATTCGGCTTTCCATTGGAATGTCGTAGTCCTCCGATTTTTTCGCAGCAAGATCTATTGCCTCTTCTACAATGAGACTTCGTTATGAATTGACTCTATTTTTGTAGCTAATTGATCAATATTCAAGCCCGTGCTTTGCAATCCAATCTGAGCACAGATATTATTTCTCTTAGAATACCATTCCAAAACAAAAGATAGCAAAGAAACGAAAAATCACATGCTGCATTGATAAGGTTCTGTGCAGCGCTCTAGTGTCTACATTTTCTTGTTGATCACTTAACTTCTCAATTTCAGCCACAACCCCATCAAAGTTTTCGGCCAATACTTTTACTGCAGCATAATGAGCACTCCAATGCGCTGTTAAGAGTATTTTAACAGTTGCTTTGTTGTGTTTAGCAAGTACTTCCCAGCGGCTAGTCGAAGCAGAAAAACATGTAAAAATGGCTTCCACTGACGAGTGTTGGCCGTATAAATTAATCGAATGTTCTTTGCAGCCCACAAAAATTGCTTTTTTTATTTTTTGCTTTAATAATAGCTTGCACTTCTCTATGTATACTACTCATAACAGCTGCATTGTCATAACCTTTGGGAGCGACAATTCATAACATCTATACATCATTTTCAAGATTTTACACTGAAAAAAGCATGTCCTATTTCCAATCGAGATGCAGTTGTCTCAACCTCACCGTGCGGGCAGATATGGCGAATCGAAATACGAGATTGATTCAACAACCGTACAATGATAAGCCGATGCAGTTGAGACAATCACATGAAATATTTATGTGAAAATAAAATATAGTTCAATTAATCTCAAATACTTAAATTTAAAATGAAAAATTCATGATATAAGGCCAAAGAAATATGTTTTCATGGAAATAGTTATTAACTTTATTCAACTACTGTTATATTGGATAGCACTTTATAATTTTAATTACACCTCATTCTGTTATCAGGAAAATGTTACTGAGTAGTTGTCCCAATCACGGTGAAATTGTTTGTAAATATCTTTTCTTTGCATGAATAATAAACTGCCACTTCGAGATGAGGTTATCATTACTTAAATTTTTTTTTCAGTGTAAGAATTTCATCGCTTAAATCAGCGGCTTTTTTCCACGTAAAGGAAAAAATCCAAGGAATACTTCCTTGATTTCCACTTTACTACCATCAATTGTGGAGGTCCACACCAAAACGCTACATTTCCATTTTCTTAAAAAATAAATTGTGTACTTAGATCGGCTCCAATTTCTGAATTCGATCGAAAACTCAAAAATTTATCTATGCTTAAATTAAAACTGTTTTTCCCCTTTGTAGAATAGAGCTTGCTTTAGACATAATGTAATCAGTGTAATGACGTAATCAAATTTTCTTGAACTGCGTTGAAAATATGTAATAATGGAAATGTAGCGTTTTGGTGTGGACCTCCTCAATTTTCACATAACGAATCGCTTCTGACATTTGATCAATATGTGAAATGTCAGGTGTGCTATCAAACATAATTCCAAAATATTTAACCGATTTAATTTCGTTGACAAGCTTAAACTTTACGTGGATCGCTAAAACATTTATGAACTCATTTTGTATATCTGGTGACAAATATGATACTTTTGGTGATTTACCATTCTCCAAATTCAAAATGTGTTCTTTTAACACTACATCATACATTGACAATATTTTGGTTAGTTCTAAGAAATTGCCTTTATTTGAAGAACTTTGTCCTTCATCATGTCCATGAAATGCTGGGTTTTGTTTAGATAAAAACAAAGTTATATCCAATAATCCTGATAAAAAGATGTTTTTACTTCTGTTTTTTATTATATATTAATTGCAAGGCTGCGTCTCGTATCGTTTTATGAATTTTTAACCTCATTTCCAAAGTTTTCCACTTTTCAAAATTCTCCAGATGTTCATTTGAAGTTTCATGCTCGGCCACTTTGGGATTTAGTTTCCACCGCTTCTGATATCCAGTAGTAAATGTTGATTTGTATTATTATTATTGGTGACAGCAAATACACGACAACAGAAGCAATACAGGACGCAAGTTATTATTTACAGGATAATAAACAATCCATGGCCGTAGAATTTTTTTACCATTATTCATCATTTTATAAACCATTCTTTAGAAAGATGGCGAACATCACCTTTTAAATAAATAATTATTAAATTTGTTGATTTAATAAAAATGTTTTATTTTTCTAACAACTTTTATAAAATATAAAAATCAGACCGGTTTCAGATATATATATCTATCATCAGTGAAATTTTTTATATTTATGACAATATTATTTGAAAATTTGTTTGTTTCAAAAAATATGCATACTAAATTAAACATAAAAAGTTTTTTAAAAATAAAAATTGAAAAGATTAAAATTGTAAAATATGATAAGAACAAAAAATGAAGAAAAATATTAATTTATAATTAAATTGTACAAAATATTAGAACAAAATGATAGTTGTTCATTCAAAATTAAAAAAAGCTTTTAAAAGCTTTCAAAATATAAAATCTATTTTTGCTCAACATCTAGTCGATGAAAATCATTCATATACAAGTTTTGAAAATAATTTTGAAGTTTTACATTTTTGTAACAAAGGTCCTCTCATGGATTCAATGGAAGAGTTTGAATATATAAAGCTACTAAGAAGTCACCATTTTTAATTTTGAATGAACAACTATCATTTTGTTCTAATATTTTGTACAATTTAATTATAAATTAATATTTTTCTTCATTTTTTGTTCTTATCATATTTTACAATTTTAATCTTTTCAATTTTTATTTTTAAAAAACTTTTTATGTTTAATTTAGTATGCATATTTTTTGAAACAAACAAATTTTCAAATAATATTGTCATAAATATAAAAAATTTCACTGATGATAGATATATATATCTGAAACCGGTCTGATTTTATATTTTATAAAAGTTGTTAGAAAAATAAAACATTTTTATTAAATCAACAAATTTAATAATTATTTAATTAATAACCAACTTGGAGACCAATTCCATAATATATATTTTTTACATTTATGTAAATTATATATTTAGCCATGTCTATCACCTTTTATGTCTAACCCGTGTCTAGATACAGTAACAAACGACCCTTCTCTATTTTAAAATGTTCTTTTTTTATGATTTCAATGCGAACATTACCAAAGACGAGTATATTCCAATGTGATACATCTCTTAAGTCCTGAAGTGATTCACCCATGCAAATACTGTCTTCGATAGTAGAAGCATTAGCGGCATTATCACTGTCATTTTCATTATTCCTTTCTAATTCGTCATCATAGGTTATTATTATTAATTCTGTATTGTTGCTTTCCGAATATGAGCCAATATTCTCTGAAACATTCGTTGCATCAACGTGATAATCAGTTTCTTTTGATGAACCTTGGATATCATCGGGTTTTGTCACATATTTATAGATTTGGTCTTTCTCTGCTGGAACCAACTTTTTCTTTAAAAGTATGAACTCCTCGTGGCATATTTATTTTTTGGGATATTTGCTAAACGAAATCTAAAAAAATATTTTTAATTATATTATAGGTATCAGCAAAGCATTAATTCTAAATATATTTGTAGGATACATAATAGGTACATAGTTCATAATAAGTACACTGTGTTAACGACTAAATACACCGCCAAGAAAATTAATTTATTTAAATTTCCTTGTAACCACTTATATTAAATAATATTTGATAAATGGAATATACAAATCATAGCCTAATATTATAAGGAACTATTTAAAAAAATATAAGTATGAAATCCTAAAAGATATTTTATATAAAGAATTGAAACCAAAATTAAATATCCAATTAGAATCATGCTCAATAATTTACAAAATTAAATGTGATTTTTGTGAAAAATTTTATATCGGGAAAACCGGAAAATGTTTTAAAGACTGATTTAAGGAATACCTGCCTAAGAAGAAAAATAAACAAAATTTAAAGTTTATTTTTGCAAACCATTTACATAGTTAATAACAATAGCTACACCACTTTAAAAAAAATTTGAAGGCTTTACATTTATGTAGCCAAGGATCTTTAAAAGAATCACTTGATGAGTTGGAAATTTCCAAGGGATTTAAAACCCAACAAAATGTAATTTTAAATGATAAACTTTCATTTAATTCAAATATATAAATATATAAAACTGAAAACAAACAGTATGAGTATGTATATCAACCTACAAAAATTTGCAAAACTGCAGTAATTGCATAACTGCCATTTTATTCTACAGTAATTATTTTTGTGTCCATTGAAAAACGATCTATTTCAATTTATTCTTTGAGTTTCAAGATAAAGGAAAAAAAATTATTTTGAGATCATTTACAAACACGGAATTTGATTGTTTGTTAGTTTCCTTAGGTGTTGCAATTAATTTGTTTGAAATGTAAAACATATATTAGGTAGTAAGGTTAAGCGGATATTTTAGAAATAATTTTGGAATAGAGACATTATAACTCAAGGGTGCCACCCTATCGACAAAGGGTGCCATATTATCGACGTAAACCACTTTTCCTATACATTATTCAGCATATTTGTTTTCAGACCTGGTCATTAAACAATCATGCTTGCGCTTGCATACTAAATAATATATCGTAAAAAACGGTCAATATGGTATCTATAGGAATATTCAAAGCTATTGAGTAATTGTGGTGATGGGATTCAATGCTCAACATGTTGATTCGATTAATATTGTTAATATTTTATTTCACGTAATAACTCAAAAATTTTAAAAAGTAGAATAGATTCTTTTTGAACCAATAACACATTTATAGGACACATTTATAAGTTATCACAATTTATAAATTAAAATTATATGGATAGCCTGGTTAAAATAGTTTCTAAGTGATTTATCATTGAAAACATGTGATGGTTTGTTTAAGTTTTTTACGTTCGGGTGTCACCCCAAAACGGTTTCGAAGTGATTTATCGTTGAAAACATGTGATGGTTTGTTTAAGTTTTTTACGTTCGGGTGTCACCCCAAAACGGTTTCGAAGTGATTTATCATTGAAAACATTGTGATGGTTTGTTTAAGTTGTTTACGTTCGGGTGTCACCCCAAAACGGTTTCGAAGTGATTTATCGTTGAAAACATTGTGATGGTTTGTTTAAGTTTTTTACGTTCGGGTGTCACCCCAAAACGGTTTCGAAGTGATTTATCATTGAAAACATTGTGATGGTTTGTTTAAGTTGTTTACGTTCGGGTGTCACCCCAAAACGGTTTCGAAGTGATTTATCGTTGAAAACATTGTGATGGTTTGTTTAAGTTGTTTACGTTCGGGTGTCACCCCAAAACGGTTTCGAAGTGATTTATCGTTGAAAACATTGTGATGGTTTGTTTATGTATTTTACGTTCGGGTGTCACCCCAAAACGGTTTCGAAGTGATTTATCATTGAAAACATTGTGATGGTTTGTTTAAGTTGTTTACGTTCGGGTGTCACCCCAAAACGGTTTCGAAGTGATTTATCGTTGAAAACATTGTGATGGTTTGTTTAAGTTTTTTACGTTCGGGTGTCACCCCAAAACGGTTTCGAAGTGATTTATCATTGAAAACATTGTGATGGTTTGTTTAAGTTGTTTACGTTCGGGTGTCACCCCAAAACGGTTTCGAAGTGATTTATCGTTGAAAACATTGTGATGGTTTGTTTATGTTTTTTACGTTTGGGTGTCACCCCAAAACGGTTTCGAAGTGATTTATCATTGAAAACATTGTGATGGTTTGTTTAAGTTGTTTACGTTCGGGTGTCACCCCAAAACGGTTTCGAAGTGATTTATCGTTGAAAACATTGTGATGGTTTGTTTAAGTTGTTTACGTTCGGGTGTCACCCCAAAACGGGTGACACCCGGGGCGGACCGCCCCCCCCCCCGCCCCCCCCCCCCCTAGCTACGCCTCTGCTTATTTATTACTCTGGAAAATCCATATCTTCCGATATAATTGTGAAACGATGAAAACACACTACAAAACTTTTTATCCAATATTTCAATAGATTAAAAAATCATTTAAAATTCAATAACAATTTCCTTGGCTCTCTTGTGATTCTTTCATATTTAATGATTATATGAGTTCACGAAAATGTATTTGTGATTCGTCATGTCATCTCCATTAGAACTATCAACCACGTTCAAAAATTTCCAAATATCAAAACCACATATGACGAATAAAAATAAATCTTAAATTCCTTTTTCGTGTGTTGTGTTTTATAAAAAACATTCTAGACGGAAAAATTGATATTAAGGGAAAAAGGAAATAAAAAAGGATATTATGACAGTCGTTTGTTTTTACGAGTAATTTCACTTTAACTTCTACATGATTTTAAATAGCAAAAAAATTCACTTTAAAATGCCAAGAGAGGATTGTGAAATTGCTTTTTTTATTATTATGATTATTGTTGGTAATGTCAAAGCAATTGTCATATATTTGTGGATTGTATTGTTAGTTAGAGATATTGTTTTTGCAAATAAAAATAGTATATTTTCCTACAAGAGATGAAAATACTGTTTTTTTGTGAGCAAACATTTGTTCACGAGACGCGCTAACGTGATTGATGATTGATGAAGATGATGATTTTGCACTACAGTGGAATAAAAACCATCTTCACAGGTGTTTAAGCCTGCTTGCAAATAGACTTTTCATATGCTACCGTAGAAAAAAACAATTTTGTTTTTTTAATGTAACAAAGATGGAATGTAGACTACTGAACGACGTTGAAATAGCCTACATATAAAGATAAAATATCTTAAAAATTTATTTGGGTTGTGCCACAAAATTATATCTGTTAATTTATTTAAATATTAGTTTGTGTTTTTAACCCCCAATGATTGGAGAGGGTAATAATGATGAATCCAAATTTTGTGCAAGTATACAGATCAAAAGGATTAAATATTGAATATTAAGAAAAGTGACTCCCATTGTCTTTCTCAACGCCAATTGTTTTAACTTCATAGTGACAACTAAATCTGGTTGAAATACAGCTATGTAATATGTTTTAGTCTCGAGTGCAATTTTTATGCAAGTTGTTTTTCACGTAAAGGTAGCATCATCCTGCTAGGTATAAACGGAATCGACTCTGAAGGTCCAACAAAACAAGATGTTAATTTATCATTACATAAGCTCAACGGTACCTGTGCCACTGCCGCATACAGAGTTTTCTGCGCTCACTCAAAACTCTGCGATCGTAATACATGCTTCGTGTTCGATGTAAACTTTTTAAACACTTTACAAAGCATAAATTCAACCTATGGAAGGTAAATCTGGACACCAATACCAGAATTCTGTTAACATTCAAATCCACCTGGATTAGATGTTTTGGTTAGGACAAAGGCCCCCCATTATTCAGAATGATAACAAAAGTGTCCAACAATAACCAACTCGTGTTTGTGAGAAAGAAAGACCCATAACACGTTGGTTTGATGACACCACCCAACATATTTGTGATATAGGATGTCGCACATACAACAAAATTTATCTATGATATGTAAAAACCAGGTAAAGGGAGAGAGAGGTTTTGTGACAATATATGTAGAGATACCAATCAAACAAGATAGGTTTCTTCCATAAAAAATACATTATCTATCACTTTCCCTGGAAGAAACACATTTTATTTCATTGGCAAGGCGACTATACATTCATAGCATGGAGACTGCTAACTCCTTTATACCATCCTCATATTCAAAAACTGAAGAGCTTTTAGATCTTAACAATCCGCTTCGTAGTCCTGAGAGAGCTGAACATTCAAGACAAAAGGTTCAAAGCAAAAACAGCATGCAGAATCATTTCCTACCCCAAGCCATGTGTTTATTCACATGAAGATGACCAGTAAGTGGGCCTACCATTAGCTCATAATCTGAACGGGTCAAATTAACCAGGTGGTTTGTCGCCTCGCCTCTGGAGTGAAAATCCTGAAGACAGTGCAAACTTTTATGTCCCTCCATTGGAAGTTACTAGATAAAAGGAGAACCTGTTCGACTAGTGAACTAATCCTATCTTTTAACATACCAATTGGTATATTAAAGTTTAGGGTCTATGACAGGTTTCCCTGCGTCTAACCCATTTTGTTGTTTCGGTCACGATGCCCTGGTGTCCATACCAGTGATATACTGTTTTTGAGCCTAAGATGATTCAAGAACCTAAAGCATTGTTGAGGTTTTTCTGACTTAATTGTATAGTTTTCCAATGCTTTTTAGCCTACCTGACAGACATATTAAGTTCCATTGATCGCCTCGATGCTGCATTTATGGAAAATACTTTGGACTGAAGCCTCATTTCTGAAATAGACCAAAGCTCAGTCTTCATTCTTTTAAATTAATGCAGGAGAGAAATCGGTCGTTGCCCTGAAGTTTTTGATTGCATTCTCAACAAAAGTTCTCGAGAAGCATGCAAGGGATCCAAAGCTGACAGTGGGTATGACATCTAATTTATACCGGCTGTAGACTTTCTGATTCTGCAGGAATACTCTGCAACTATTTTAAAAAACCCTCATCATTGTCCACCACTAACTAGCTTTAATGCCCTCATCAGTGCAGCACACTCTATGGTGATCTCAATCGATCGACTCACAATACTTCTTTAAAGATCATTTTTTTTATTTAAGAATAAGCCTTTTGAACAGATTTCTTGCTTCATTGTATAAAACCCAATCTGCTTCATCACGAGTTTTCAAGACTCTGTTCAGAAGTTTCTTGGACTTTTGTCTTGGTTTGTCAAAGCTTATGTTCCACCAAACTACCTTGTATGCACCCAGTGGCGTAGCTATGGGGGGGCGAGGGGGGCGGTCCGCCCCGGGTGTCACCCGTTTTGGGGTGACACCCGACCGTAAAAAACATAAACAAACCATCACAATGTTTTCAACGATAAATCACTTACATAGAAACCATTTTAACCAGGTTATTCATATAATTTTTCATATAAATTGTGATAAATTATAAATGTGTCCTATAAATGTGTTATTGGCTCAAAAAGAATCTATTCTTCTTTTAATTTTTGAGTTATTACGTGAAATAAAATTTTAACAATATTAATCGAATCAACATGCTTAGCATTTAATACCATCACCACAACTACTCAATAGCTTTGAATATTCCTTAGATACCATATTGACTTTTTTTAATAAATAATATACCATTTAAGATGCAAGAATGATTCTTTAACGACCAGGTCTGAAAACACATATGCTGAATAATGTATAGGAAAAGTGGTTTACGTCGATAATGTGGCACCCTTTGTCGATCGGATGGCACCCTTGAGTTACAATGTCTTTATTCCAAAATGATTTCTAAAATATCAGCTTAACTTTACTACCTAATATATGTTTTACATTTCAAACAAATTAACTGCAAACACCTAAGGAAGCTAATAAACAATCAAATCACCGTGTTTGCAAATAATCTCAAATTAATTTTTTTTCCTTTATATTGAAACTCGTAAATTGGAATGGTTCGTTTTCTAATGGACACATAAATAATTACTGTGGAATAAAATGGCAGTTGTGCAATTACTGTAGTTTTGCAAATGTTTATAGGTAGATACATATACTCATACTGTTTGTTTTCAGTTTTATATATTTATATATTGGAATTAAATGAAAGTTTATCATTTAAAATTACATTTTGTTGGGTTTTAAATCCCTTGTAAATTTTAAACTCATCAAGTGATTCTTTTAGAGATCCTTGACATAAATGTAAAGTCTTCAAATTTTTTTTAAAAGTGGTGTAGCTATTTTTATTAACTATGTAAATGGTTTGCAAAAATAGACTTTAAATTTTGTTTATTTTTCTTCTTAGGAAGGTATTCCTTAAATCAGTCTTTAAAACATTTTCCGGTTTTCCCGATGTAAAATTTTTCACAGAAATCACATTTAATTTTGGTTTCAATTCATTATATAAAATATCTTTTAGGAATTTATACTTATATTTTTTTAAATAGTTCCTTATAATATTAGGTATATGATTTGTATATTCCAGTTTATCAAATATTATTTAATATAAGTTGTTACAAGGAAATTTAAATAAATTGATTTTCTTGGCGGTGTATTTAGTCGTTAACACAGTGTACCTATTTTGAACTAGACATATATGTATTCTACAAATATATTTAGAATAAATGCTTTGCTGATACCTACTATAATTAAAAAAAATTTTTTAGATTTCATTTAGCAAATATCCCAAAAAATAAATATGCCACGAGGAGTTCATACTTCTTAAAGAAAAAGCGGGTTCCAGCAGAGAAAAACCAAACAGGCTAAAATAGATGGAGTTCAGAGCATATCTGGATTCATCTATAAATATGTGACAAAACCAGATGACATCTAAGGTTCATCAAAATAAACTGATTCTCACGTTGATGAAACGAATGTTTCAGAGAATATTGGCTCATCTTCGGAAAGTAACAGCGACAATACAGAATAAATAATGATAACCTATGATGAAGACGAATTAAAAAGAAATACTGAAAATGACAGTGATAGTGCTTCTAATGCTTCTATTATCGAAGACAGTATATGCATGGGTGAATCACTTCAGGACTTAAGAGATGTATCACATTGGAATATTCTAGGTAGTCTCTGATAATGTTCGCATTGAAATCATAAAAAAAGGAAGTGAACATTTTCAAAATAGAGAAGGGTCGTTTGCTACTGTATCTAGACACGGGTTGGACATAAAAGGTGATGTTCGCCATCTTTCTAAAGAATGGTAGTATAAAGTGATACCGTATGGTAAAAAAATTCTGCGTTCATGGATGGTTTATTCTCCTTTAAATAATAACCTGTACTGCTTCTGCTGTAGTATATTAGCTGTCACCAATAGTAATAATACAAAATCTACGACTGGATTTCAGAAGTGGTGAAAACTAAATCCCAAAGTAACTGACCATGAAACTTCAAATGAACATCTGGAGAATTTAGAAAAGTGGAAAACTTTGGAAATGAGGTTAAAATTTCATAAAACGATAGGAGAGGCAGCTTTGCAATTACAGTAAAACTCGCTTATAACGTACTCCGTTTACAACGTACACTTGGCATTTTAAGTACGATTGTTGCGTCCCCAAGCCTAACCACACTTCTTTGTACGTATTTTTGATCGGATTTAACGTACCTCGTTTATACAGTTTTAAAGTACGTCGAACGAGTCCGTTGAAAATTTTTTCAATAGAAATAACATCGGATATAGCGTACGCTACTTTTTTTTATAAAGTTCTTCAAGTCAATTTAAGGATTGTGTTTTTAGTTGTATTTTTATCCTTCTTTTCTTAATTTCATCCGTTTTATTTTTGAAATATATATGTGTGGAAATACTAATGATATTTTAGCAGCAGTTGATAAAAACTTTGACACGTCCGCTGAAATTGGAGAGACATTTGGAATATGTAAAACTACAGTTTCATCAATTGTACAAAATCCAACGAAAATTAAACAGGCAATCTGTTCAAAACCGGAAAAAATTGTTCTTCAAAACGGGGAAAAAATTAAATCTAGAAAATTTTGAAAAAGTTGAAGAGGCAGTTTTAAAATGGCTAGAATTCATGAGATTAAAAAACATTTCCGTTAATAGTCCTCTACTATACAAAAAAAACTAAAGGAATTTTCGATTTCTCGTAAAATACTAGACTTCAATCCTTGTAGTGATTGGATGAACCGATTCAAAAATTGACACGAAATGTTATTCAAGAATTTCGTTGGAGAAATAGCGGATATCCGTGTTGAAATTTGCGAAGATTAGATTACAAATCAGTTACCAATTTATTACTCGGGACTAAGATACGAAAAATATTTTAATCTTGACGAAACGGGACTGTTTTACAACATGCTTTCGAATAAACGTTTGGCTTTTAAAAATGAACTATGGGCTAGTGGCAAATTGAGTAAATAACGGGGAACTAATTGTACTTGTTGGAGCAAACGCTGACGGATCCAAAAGATCGCCATTGGTTATGATTCGCAAGTTAAAATCACCAAGATTTTTTTAAAATATTACAATGCTGCCTTTTAAATACACGGCAAATTCTAAATCCTGGATGACCTGGATCAACTGATTAGGAAAACTATGCCTTAGAAATCGATAAAAAATTTTTAAATACGAAAAGTAATGACCCTTTGACCGTTGATAACTGTTCTTCATAATCAAATCTTGCTAATTAACCATCCATTAAATTAATTTTTATGTCACCCAATATAACCGCGATTTGAGAGCCAAAGGACCAAGAAGTGATAACAAATTTGAAAAACTCGTATAGAGGATTTTTACTTAAATAAATAATAAATGACTTGCAAAAACTGCCGGAATTAAGCAACAATGTTGCAGTAGATTTTTTCACTGCTGCTAAATTTATTTCTAGAGCGTGGAAAAAGGGTGACGGAAAAAAATAAATAACTGTAAAAAGGCTGGGATTAGTTTATCTATACTCACATTATCAGTAACTGAAACAGTTGATGATTCAATGACCAATGGTCATGAGCTTGTGGCGAATCATGGATTGAATCGAATCCTGCTATTTCATCTGCAAATGTATTACTTCAAGACTTCCTCAGCTTTGATGAGCAAATTGAATCGAATGCTGGATTAAGAGAAGTTTCCATGTTGTACTATTGTTACGAGTTGTAATTAATATCGAGGAAATGAACGCGAATGAGGATAGTCTTGAAATTGTAAAACAAATGCCTTCTAAAACAAAAGATTCCATGCGTTTATGTGTTTGGAAACGTTTCTAAGTTATTCTAAAGGATTTAAAAAATCGAGGATCAAAAGACGTAATCGAGGATGAATAAAAAAAACTACAACATTAATGTTGAAGTGGAAAAACTGTTGCAATCATCTCTTAGACGAAATGAAATTAGAGATTATTTAAATAATCGCTCAATTGAAGTCAAACTAGTTTATGATGAAACAATAATATCTACATGTAATTTTTTATGCTTAGTTTTTAATTATAAAATAACTTCTTTTGTTGGTAATACATATGTGAATGTACCTCCTACCAAATATATATGCCTTATTTTATTTAGTAAATTTATTTTACAGTAAAATTTATAGCATATTTAGTATTTACACATTTCAGCGTTCTTTTTAAAGTCACTATTGATTTAACGTACACCTCGTCTGAAGCGTACTCACAAGACGGTCCCTTGGCCGTACGTTATAAGCGAGTTTTACTGTAATATATAATGAAAAACAGAAGTGGAAACATCTTTTATCCAGATTATTGGATATAGCTTTGTTTGTATTTAAGCAAAACCTAGCATTTCGTTGACATGATGAAGGACAAAGTTCTTCAAATAAAGGCAAAATTTTTAGAACTAGTCAATCTATTGTCAAAGTATGATGTAGTGGTAAAAGAACACATTTTAAATTTGGAGCATAGTAAATCACCAAAAGTATCATATTTGTCACCAGATATACAAAATAAGTTCATAAATATTTTAGCGTTTAAGCTTGTCAACGAAATTAAATCGGTTAAATATTTTGGAATTATGTTTGATAGCACACCTGACATTTCACATATTGATCAAATGTCAGAAGTGATTCGTTATGTGAAAATTGATGGTAGAAAAGTGGAAATCAAGGAAGTATTCCTTGGATTTATCCTTTAGGAAAAAAGCCGCTGATTTAAGCGATGAAATTCTTACACTGAAAAAAAATTTGAAGTAATGACAACCTCAGCTCGAAGTTGGCAGTTTATTATTAATGCAAAGAAAAGATATTTACAAACAATTTCACCGTGATTGGGACAACTACTCAGTACTCAGTAACATTTTTCTTATAACAGAATGAGGTTTATTTAAAATATAAAGTGTTATATCCAATATAACAGTAGTTGAATAAAGTTACTAACTATTTCCATGAAAACATATTTCTTTGGCCTTATATCATGAATTTTTCATTTTAAAATTTAAGTATTTGAGATTAATTGAACTATATTTTATTTTCACATAAACATTTCATGTGATTGTCGGTTTATAATTGTACAGTTGTTGAATGAATCTCGTAGTTCGATTCGCCATATCTGCCCGCACCGTGAAGTTGAAACAACTGCAATTCGATTGGAAATAGGACGCGTTTTTATCAGTGTAAAAATCTTGAAAATGACGGTATAGATGTTATGAATTGTCGTTCCAAAGGTAATGCTAATGCAGCTGTTATGTAGTATACATGGAGGAGTGCAAGCGATTATTAAAGCAAAAACTAACAAAGCAATTTTTGTAGGCTGCAAAGATCATTCAATTAATTTATGTGGCAACACTCAGTTGCACAAAATGTAACCGCAACTGTTAAAAGACTCTTAACAACGCATTGGAGTGCTTATTATGCTGCAGTAAAAGTATTGGCCGAAAATTTTGATGGGATTGTGGCTGCAATTGAGAAGTTAAGTGATCAACAAGAAAATGTAGACACTAGAGGCGCTGCACAGAACCTTATCCATGCAGCATGCGATTTTACATTTCTTTGCTATCTTTTGTTTTGGAATGATATTCTAAGGGAAATAATATCTGTGCTCAGATTGGATTGCAAAGTAAGGGCTTGAATATTGATCAATTAATTACAAAAATAGAGTCAATTCGTAACGAAGTCACATTGTAGAAGAGGCAATATTTCTTGCTGCGAAAAAATCGGATGACTATGACATTCCAATGGAAAGCCGAATTCGTCGTAAAAACGCAAAAAACCAATGGCTGGTGAGTTTGCCCCTGATGTAGAACTGACACTGAGAGCTCAACTTAAAAAGGACATGTTGGAATGTCTTGATCAATTCAGTGCTGAACTCCGAACTAGACCTAAGTCAGTTCAAGATTTAGCTTCATTTCTCGAGGGTTGTGCAGACAACACTTAGCTTTTGGCGAACAGTGAGGAGTTGAAATTATCTGTATCAAAATTTGCTGGATTTTATGATGAGGTATCGGCAACAGAACTCCTCATAGAGATACCAAGGTTGAGGAGGCATTTAAAAGCGGCCAATGTTACAGTTTCTAACTGGGTGTACCTAGACTTTTTGAAATTCATAGTAGAATGAGATTTTTCAGAAATTCTTCCGAATCTTACGGTCGCACTAAAGTTATTTATGACTATTTGCGTATTAGTGGCTTCGTGAGAGAGGAGTTTCAGCAAATTAAAATGAATTAAAAATTACTTGCGGGCAACAATGACCCAATGTAGCTTATTAATAATAATGCTCATTTGTATTAACTAAAAAAAATTATAAATTACGTTTATCGGCTTTTTATTATTATTGACAGTTTTTATTTTTGGGGTGACACCACAATATCCGCCCCGGGTGCCACCAATGCTAGCTACGCCACTGTGTGCACCTGCCTGGTGTTGGTACACGAACTGTCAAAAGTCCGAATTAACAGATCGTTCAGTTGTAATGAACATTGATCCTGATAGTGCAATAACTATCAGAAACATTAGGGAAACTGCGTGCCTTGCGAGGCTTGATTCCGACTAGCTTTAATCTTGCGGATTAATTGACCCTGGTTCGTAAACTCAACTCATCGTATTATTAATTTCATATAGTCCAGTAACTTTGTCGCCTGAGAGTATGGGGTAGTATGCGTCAAATCCGGTAGTTCTGATTTTTTGCAGACTTGTTTATGATGTTGGCCTAATGAATAAACCAAGTTTGTGACCTCGAGCGCTGAACGCAACTTTGTCAAAAATCGAAAAAACCGCGAAAAAATAGTTATTTTTTCAAATTTTGGCGATTATAACCCTGAAGGACTAGTTACTTCACCACAATTTTAAATTGTGTGAAGTAGTGCAATCTATCGTGAAAAAAAAAATCTTACATACCCCAAATTTTATTTTTTCTTTTGTTTTGAACCATCCTCTAGCTAAATAGCCAAAAAGGTGGGTGGGTGAGTTTTCTGCATAGGATCTTGATGAAACTTTGGCAAATGATACAGGTTCACTTGAAAATGGAAGATCTGGATTCATTTCAAATTTGGACAAAATGGCGGGGGGTCTCCCGAACACCTCTAAGTTTAAATCTTGAATAACTACTGATCCCGAGCTATGATCTTATTGAAACTTAGTATATAAGGTTTTAGTACTGTTTCCAATATTTCTGCATACCAACTTCTCGTTTGTCTCTTCCGGTTAAAAAGTTTTTTTTTCAGGTGTTTATCCCTACTGTAGCCTACAATTACCGATCGATTTTCATGAAACGTTGCAAAAAACTTTTAAATAAAATGAGAAAGATTTTATCAGCTTTTGGAGCACATTGGATAAAGGGTTGGGGGGGTCCACCATACAACAGGTGGGTTTTTCCACAAAGTTTTTATGTTTGTTGGGAGCATAAAACATTCATTCGTTAAGTAATTTTGATTACACTTTGGAAAAAGATGCAAACATGTATGGCAAAGAACTGATTAGTTTTTGAGCGATAGTGAACAAAGTGGTGGGGGGTTCCTGGAGCACCTGTTTTTTGAAAGCTCTATAACATCTGTACCTGATAAGCGAATTGGATGAAACTTGGTACATGAGTATGTAGTACAGTTCACAACAGTTCTACATCCAAACTTCCGGTTTTTCACTTCCGGTAAATTTTTTTTTTATGTAAATTTTTGAAGTTTTTTCAGTGTCTTCATGCACAATACAGCCTACAATAATGAAGTGATTATGATGAAAGTTGTGGAAAAGGGTTCAATCAGTGTGAGAAGATAATTATCATCTTTTGGGACACATTGATCAAAGTGGCGGGGGGTCTACCATACAACTGCTGACTTTTCACACTTTGTTTTTAAAGTTTGTTGGGAGCATACACACTTCATTCATTAATCAATTCTAATCACACTTTAGACAAAGATGAAGATTTAAATGACAAGGAACTGATTAGTTTTTGGACAATATTGGGATAAGTGGTATGGGGTCTCCCGAACACCTGTTTAATGTGTCACACTTTTTTCAATGTTTGTTGGGAGCACAGAGCATTCGTTCGTGAACCAATTTTGATGACACTTTGGAAAAAAATGCAAACATGTATGGCAAAGAACTGATTAGTTTTTGAGCGATAGTGAACAAAGTGGTGGGGGGTGTCCCATACACCTGTTTTTTTTAAAGCTCTATAACATCTGTACCTGATAATCAAATTGGATGAAACTTTGTACATAAGCATTTAGTATGATTTACAAAAATTCTGCACCCAACTTTCGGTTTTTTACTTCCGGTAAAAAAAATTTTTTTTAATTGTTGGCAGTTTTTTCAGTATCTTTATGCACACTACAGCCTACAATAATGAAGTGATTATGATAAAACTTATGGAAAGGTTTCAATTAGTGTAAGAAGATAATTATCATCTTTTGGGACACATTGATCAAAGTGGCGGGGGGTCTACCATACAACTGCTGACTTTTCACACTTTGTTTTTAAAGTTTGTTGGGAGCATACAGATTTCATTCATTAATCAATTTTAATGGCACTTTGAAAAAAGATAAAGACTTTATTGACAAAGAATTGACTAGTTTTTGGACAATATTGGGATAAGTGGTGGGGTCCTCCCGAACACCTGTTTATTGTTTCAATGTTTGTTGGGAGCATACAACATTCGTTTGTTAAGTAATTTTGATTACACTTTGCAAAAAGATGCAAATATGTATGGCAAGGAACTGATTAGTTTTTTTAGTGATAGTGAACAAAGTGGTAGGGGGTCCTCCAAGCACCTGTTATTTTGGAAGCTCAATAACTTCTGTACCTGATAATCGAGTTGGATGAAATTTGGTACATACACATTTAGTACGGTTTACAACAGTTCTGCATCCTAACTTCCACTTTGTCACTTCCGATAAAATTTTTTTTACTTTTTCTCGTACAACAGAATTTATGTTTGTTGGGATACTACTGCCTGCTTTAATATTTTTATTATTAGAACTACGAAGTCCATAATATTGGTTAGCTTTTAATTAAAGTATTTTATGGATATTAGCTCATTATATATCCAGAACACTATGTTTCCAGAGCTGTGGTGAAGTCAGCCTATGCATCAGCGTCGCAATATTTTTTTTTCTTTATACTTTCTTCGGACGGTTTTAAAGCAGACTAAATTTGCTACAACATGATACTAGAACTGTCTCTGTAGACCCAATAGTTTCCGAGATTAAGTCTCAAAAACGAAAAAATCGTTATTTTTTCAAATTTTGGCGATTATGGCCCTAAAGGACTAGTTTTTGAAAAAAATTAGACTAAATTTGCTACAATATGATACTAGAATTGTCTCTGTAGACCCAATAGTTTCCGAGATTGAGCTTCTCAAAGTTTATCATTTTTTTAACTTCGCAATATTTCGCAATATTTTGCAATATCATAGACATTATTTTAGACACTCGAAAATTCATTCAGAACGACAGAATTGCAAAAAATTGCGAAGTTCGAAAAAAATGATAAACTTTGAACTGCTTAATCTCGGAAACTATTGGGTCTACCGAGATAGTTCAGTTATCATATTGTAGCAAATTTAGTCTACTTTAAAACCGTCCTAAGAAAGTATAAAGAAAAAACTAGTCCTTTGGGGTTATAATCGCCAAAATTTGAAAAAATAACTATTTTTTCGCGGTTTTTTCGATTTTTGACAAAGTTACATTTGGCGCTCGAGGTCACAAACTTGGATTATTCATTAGGGCAACATCATAAACAAGTCTGCAAAAAATCAGAACTACCGGATTTGACGCATACTGTGATGTATAAAGTTACTGGACTAATATCAATCAATGTAATTTTAGTTTTAATTTAAGTTATATTTTAAGTTTTAGTTTTCGATGCAAAATGAAAATGTTCTAAATAAATAAGTTCTATGAATGTCAATTATAAGCTCGATTGTGCTTAAGAAATGTTTATAAGTGAAATAAATAAATAAATAAAAAACAGAAAAATCCCAAGCTCATACTTAAGTGTAACGGAAACTATAAAAACCGTTAATCTTTTAGTGATCTCTTAAGTACTCATTGAAATCGCCCCATACAATGACACCCAGATGTTGATCTGATCACTGTCACATTTTTGTCAAACCTCTTCTCATCCGATAGACCATATATTTTAAAGAAGTCCTCATATTGATCCCTGAAAATACGTCTAAGTATTGTTCATATAGACTCTGGATCAAGTTTTTGCAGGTTTTAGAAGTTGAAATTATTTGTTAGTATATACACATAAATTGTGAATTTTCGGAATGAGCCAAAGGGCAGTCACATAGCTTTTGAACCAATTTTTAATCAAACATAACTTCTAAGCTAGAATTAAGGCCAGTTCTCCAGATTGTTAATGTTAGGGGGGCAAACATTTACTTGAAGTAATAATAAGAATTAAGAACACGATATGCTGGTCTCCCATGAAGGAACGCCCTTTTTCCTCATAGTCCTGGGTAGGCAAACAGTTTGGTTCTGAGTAAGCAAAACTTTTGCATTGTGTTTTATAAATTTTAAATAATAGCTAAGATATAGGGCTAACTCTTAAAACAAAGTATCAATAAAAGTTACAAGAAACCATTTATGGTGGCGAGAATTATTTTAAACAACCGATTTGGTAGGGCCATTGTGCATAGGCTACGACGACAAGCTGTATAGTGGTTACTACAACATAATTATGATTACTTTCCAATTTTAATTTATTACAATAGATGAATAGACAAGTTTGAAAATATTGGCCAAAGCATAGGAGTGGTATTACCGGAAGCAATTTTTTCGTCCGACGTTACTACAATAAATTTCTATCCATATATGGGCTATTATTTTGAAAACGTACATCGAAAAAAAAACAACTATTTTTTAAAAATCTGAAATTTTGATATTTTGTTGGTATTGACGAAAGGAAAAAAGTTATTTCTGCTTTTATTTTTTGTGTACTCTGAATCGGAGTTATGCGCGGTTGAATTTTGAGGCTTTTTCACGTAGTTTTTGGTAATGGTGGTAATGTTTTGTGGATAGGTGCCACAAATTTCATCCGACTTACGTATATTTTTGCAAGTAAAAAGAAAAATAATGGAATAATTGAAATAAGTAAGTTTAAAATTAATAACTTTTCTCTTTTCCGCTACGCGGCGCGTAAAACCTTGGTTTACTTCAAAGCTCATATCTCAAAAAGTAGGCTTTTTTTTTTTTGTTTTTCACAAATTTTAAAGTAAACATATGCAGCTATGAAATTGAGAAATAAAAAGTCAGCAATTCAATATGGATTTTTTCTTACGATTTTTTAAAGTTTGGTATATGAAAAATTCACATGTGTTTTTTTATTAAGTTAATAATCCTGTACTAAATGTGGATCTAATAAATTAAACATTTCATATTTTAACACCTGCAATAAATTTGAACCATTTTTTGTGTATTTCTGATTGAGAAACAGGTTTTTATTCAGAATAAGAATTGGAGATCCCAATGATCGAAGATTTTGTTATAATTTCAACATCACCAACACTAACATTAGAAAAAAACATTAAAAAAATATTTTTCCTATAAACATTATAATTTAATCAATATTATAAATAAATACATTAAAAAATTAATTTATATATTTTTTTTGCCTTTAAATTGAAATATTTATGATCATCAGAAAAAGAAAACATTTTGGCAATTATTTTATCGGGTGTAGTGTTATCAGGTAAAAAACAGTGGAATCCTTGAGTTCTTCGGTTTCTTCCAAGAACATTTCGTAGATGTCGGTTAGGGTCCATAACACCAACCGCTTTGATTTCTTAATTTTTGTCGATCCTTCTGTAATAGTAACAACATCTGTAAGGCCAGGCATTGTTCTACTAATTTCCTCTGATAAGAAGTATGTTTGAATTTGTTTTACTATATTTTGTGACAACTGTGCACTTGTTTGCTTTGAGGCCAACTGTAAGGACCTACTGTTTCCAACAGATCCATGGCGAATTCTACCAGTCGTCTTGATGCATTAAATTCATCCTGGATACGTTGATTTGACCAAAATTTACGTGGTAGAGTTGTCAACAAAAACACTTGTTTTGATTTACAGCTGGTATCTTTAAACTCTTTTTTAAGGTTCATAAGCCATGATGTATATTCACATTCCTCGTTTGGTGATAACACTTTAACTGAATCTACTTGAAATATTTTGTGACTTATTGCCGATGTGACACTTGCAATTTTTTTATAACTTCCTGTTGTAATATGATTTTGTTTGATAGGAGATTCGGCTAACCTTCCAAGAACATTGTTAATATCTTCTAAAATGTCATTAAGTAGTTCAGGAACTGGTGGAGATATAGTATCAACCGAAACTGGTGATGGATCTAAAGATGCTGGAGGTATTTGAATATTTTCGTTCGTTGGAACATTTTCAACATCCTGATTTATAGAAATAATTTCACTATCGATAGTTTCCGAACATGAAAGCTGCTGTATAGAAAATATTAGTTGCATATGAATTTTTATTCATTTTAATAAAATAATTAAATTTACCTTATTTTTATAGATATAAGTGCGACATGTTTCACATATAAACTGGTCATCACCAGTGTGACCAGTTTCACATTTTTTAAAGTCCGCTGATGATTTTTGAGACCGTACAAGTTATAGCACAATTTGAAAGGCATTTCTATTATTATCTTTTCTAAACGTTATGTCTTCTAAATATTTTGGAATATAATTGATTATAAGGCAATCCAATCAATATATATATACCCTTGAAATAGTTTTGACATAGGTAGAATCAGGTAAAATTAGGTAGGTACAATTTAATATATTTTGATTGGATGCAAGTATAATTTGTTCAAAAAACGTTTGTGGGCGTCATTAGAAATTTTAAATGTTAAAATAATGAGCCTCTAATGAGATTTTAATTAGTAAAAAGGGGCTGAATAGACATTTCTTAAAATGAATAAACATTTTACACACCCTTTTAATAATTTAAATTCCTTTATTTTACCACTTAACTTAAATTAATTTTTAATAAGTTTTTAACCATTTAACCGCACAGAAAATGGTTCAAATTTATTGCAGGTGTTAAAATATGAAATGTTTAATTTATTAGATCCACATTTAGTACAGGATTATTAACTTAATAAAAAAACACATGTGAATTTTTCATATAACAAACTTTAAAAAATCGTAAGAAAAAATCCATCTTGAATTGCTGACTTTTTATTTCTCAATTTCATAGCTGCATATGTTTACTTTAAAATTTGTGAAAAACAAAAAAAAAAGCCTACTTTTTGAGATATGAGCTTTGAAGTAAACCAAGGTTTTACGCGCCGCCTAGCGGAAAAGAGAAAAGTTATTAATTTTAAACTTACTTATTTCAATTATTCAATTATTTTCCTTTTTACTTGCAAAAATATACGTAAGTCGGATGAAATTTGTGGCACCTATTCACAAAACATTGCCACCATTACCAAAAACTACGTGAAAAAACCTCAAAATTCAACCGCGCATAACTCCGATTCAGAGTACTCAAAAACTAAAAGCAGATATAACTTTTTTCCTTTTGTCAATGCCAACAATATATCAAAATTTAAGATTTTTTAAAAATCAAAAATTTAAAAATCAACAAAAAAATGTACGTTTTCAAAATAATAGCCCATATAATAAATCAAAATATAAAATTTTAATTGTTTTAAATAAAAATATATATTATAAAATAAAAGTCATATTTTGAGTAGATAATCTAGAGATTTAGTGCCTGATCAAATGATAACGTATATATCTTGTGTCATATTCTTTTTATGCACGTTATGAAAATTATATACCTGAAAGTTTGAATCTGGTATTAAAATTAATATAAAAATTATTATGGAGTTCGATTATCCTAAGGAGCATAGGAACTAACGCTGTACGATATTGAAAACTTAATTGTTTAACTAAGATATTTATACTTAGATATTAGATATTTATGGATATGCAGTCCAACAATCAAAGAATTAAAAAAGATACAAAGACTAGCAGCTGTATCTCCGTCATGAAGACTATAGGAAAGCATTTCCTATCACATTATTCAGACCTACATGATATTACATCCGATGTATTAAATTTCTGCCGTGTGCCGTTGGGTAAAGTAAAGTGAGTGAGTTATGATTATTTTTGATTTCCACGACAATTTTTCTTCATTTTTAGCCCTTTTCTCTTTAATCAAAGTCTCAAAGAATTTTCGCATTGATCGTATATTTTCTTTAAAAAATTGTAAAATTAGCATTATTTTCCATTTCATTTCCTGTTCAATCATGCAAATAGGTTTTTATTTAAAATTTCTTTTAAGCTCATAATTTGTTTGATGTGATTCAAAAATATTCAAAATCATCTTTTTAACAAAAAATTTCATTATTTTTATTACGAACGTAGAGAAAAACGAAAATTTTCCTTTTTCTAAAGAGAAAAGAATATTCATGCTACTTTGATAATCTACCAACTAAAAACAGGTTGAAATGAATCAAAATAAAATGTTTATTTAATTAGCATTCCAATCATCTCCATACATCCCTACAATCGTTGTCCATATCATAAAAAAGTAACTTCACATAAAGCAAAAAAAAAATAATAAATATTTGATGCTTTCAATATAATTGCATATTTTCTATACCAGTAAATCTCTATCCATCCCCAAAATTTTTTTTTCATAAAAACAAAATATTATCATAAGATCACAAACGTTTTCGTAATAAATCTTATGGGTGTGTGTGAAACTATTTCTAGAAAAAAAATTTTGTTAACTGGAAAATTCAAGAAAAATGTATTCAAAGAATGTTAAAGAAAAATTTAAAAGATCAACAAATCGATTAGACTCTCTTTTTGTTTTTTCTATTTTAGGGGAATCTTTTTATTTATTTTTGTTGCTTTTTAATCGATGGGAAATTGGGTTGGAAATTTAATGTTATTTCATATGACGAAATTAAATTTTAATTTCTTGTGATATTTGTGATGGTATTTAATTATTCAGAAAAATGGGGTTATAATTACACTTTAATTTATTAGTGCTTTTGACGAACCTGCAGGGTTTAATCAGCATGTGGAGCTTAGCAGTTATGGTTTAACCAGCTGTTAGACTAGTCAACTTCTTCTCGTTGCTACAAGATTGTTTTTCAATACTAGCCAAAAAATAAATAAAAATTATAGGCACAGGCCTTTCCGCAGTCCTAAGCGGAGGATTCCTGGCCCTTTCACAGGCATCTAAAATTATAAAGCATCATCATATAACAAGCAACAAGAAACTGCACTTAAATCAAAATATACCAACAATTTCGTGATCGAATATTTCTACATCTATTTTCAAACCAGCCCCAAAGGCGGATTTTTGACCGATTTTACCTCGATTTCGCAACTTAGGCTAAAATTTTTTTGTGAAATTGCCCAAATTTCACTGGAAAACTTAAAACGAATTTTATTAGGACTCCCGAACGCCCCAAACGTTTCAAAATGCCCAAATGTCCCTCCAAAGAGTGAAAATAATTGGTATAAAAAGTAGAAAAAACGATATTCTAATTTTTTTTTGAAATATTTTAATGGGACATTTGGGCACTTTGAAACGTTTGGGGAATTCGGCAGTCCTAATGTAATTCGTTTTAAGTTTTCCAGTAAAATTTGGGCAATTTCACAAAAAAATTTTTAGCCTAAGTTGCGAAATCGAGGTAAAATCGGTCAAAAATCCGTTTTTGCGAGATATCTCGAAAACCCCAACGGCAACCTATTTCAAAAAAAGTTGAGTTTTGTTCTATTCGACCCAAAGAATACTGCTATGAAAAAATATTTTATGTTGGTTGACTTTTTATTTAAACTCATGGTAGGCGAACCGTGATATAATAGCAATCATTTCTCCAATGGTACTGGCAATTTTGCAATGGATTAGAAACGTTCTAAGACAAGACTTCAATAGAACAGAAACTTTTTGTATTTAACTCAGTTAATAATGTTGTTAATAAAAACATCTTTCTATCGGTAAAAATAATAACAGCACGGACAAACACAAACCATCTCGTTCAAACAAACCTCTTTAGTCGCATTTGGTTTTTCAGTGTAATATAACTTTCAGTGTAATAACAATTTAAGTTCCATCGTTAACTGTACTCACACAAAAAACCTCTTAGAATAATTTTCCGTTTAGTTTAAATTGTTGCAACGTGGTTAGCTCTAAAAAAATTGTTTTAGCGATATTATGTTGTCGATATAAACTGAGCCTGTTCGTTCTTTACTTCGGTTTGAAAGACCTAAGTATTACATTCATGAGTCAAAAGTGAAATGCTTACCCCCTCTTTTTTTGGCATTTCTCGACGTTTTACACTGAGAGAAATCGTATTCTAATAACAAGTAGAAGCTATTCTCCAATACAGAAACCTTTAGTTGATGAATATTCGAAACTCATATTCTAGATTATAGAATAACTGGTTGAACCTGAGAGAGGTTTCCTTAATTTTATCAATATTACCATTTTCTAAATTAAGATTAAATTATTCAATTTATCTCAATTATGAAATACTAAATTTAAATCATTTACATTTATTTTACGATTTTTTACGATCAATTTAATAACTATTCGCTTAAAAATAGAATTTCAATAAATCGATGATTTTGTGCAACATTTATTCTCATTTCTAGTAAAATATTTACAATCATTTGTAGAAAAATTATTTCTTGAAAAATTATTTCTAATATAGTTTTATTTTGAGAAAAACTACAATCAAGTTTTAACTAATTTTTGTGAGTTACATAAAATCTGACAATCTAGTTTTTCTTGTTTTATGTAAAGTATAATCAATAATAGCTTCTCATCAACAATTTATTAACATTTTCATTTCTTATACTCAAGTGAAGAATGAAGTGATCGAATTTAAACAATTTTGTTAAGCTGATTAAAGAAACATTTTCGTGAGGGGAGTTAAACGATAAAATGTAAATACACATTTTAATCGATCTTGTTCTGTTTTTACTAAACTATTCCATTGTCAGGTTCATTTCGTGTTGTCATTTTAAGAAGTAAAGTGTTCTATAATAGTAACTTGCAAAATAACCAAAATAGTATACAAAGTCTAATTGTGTGAATAATATTTATTGAAAATTGGATTTAAAGTGAATTCGTATTGTGAAAATTGTTTCAAATAGTTCAGTGCTTTAAAAAATTATTTATAGTGAGTATAGCAAAGTTATTCATTTTAAAAACTAATAAATTTAAGAAACGGATAACAAACTTTTTATCACAATCACATATATATACACAATCACATTTATTACAATCACAATAACATATATATAAACCAATCACATATATCAAATCACATATAGATATGTACCACAAATGGAAAATTCTAATTATGAAACTTCTGAATCAGATAACAATGTTCAAGTGTGTGAGTACCTTCAATTCTAGAATCCAATGAACACTGATCTCCATCTTCGTTTCTTCATTTGAATATATAGATAGGATATTGGTATTTAATTAAAACAAAATAAATGTTGAAATTTTTGTAAATATATTTTTTTACAGGTGTTTTATTAAAAGCCGCAAATTAGTATAGTAAATTTGGATTCATTTTCCACAAATGTAGCAATTGCTCAAGCCGATTGAGAATCAAAGCAATATTTTTGGCCGAAACGTCGATTTAGTTCTAATCTTCAGGTAAAAACTTTACACTATTTTTTTTTTTAAATTCAAATTACGTCAATTTTATTTTATTTTATACAGACGTTACGACCAGAGTACAAGGATGCAGCAGTGATTCGGAGTTGTTCATTCAAGATGACAGCTTAGCAGCCAACAAAACATGGTTAATATATATTCACGAACCATGCAAAACTTTAGAAATAAAGAACCATTCAACTTCAAAAAGAAGAGAAGTCAGTTCAACTGCATTAAATTTCTACACGAAAGAGCTTCGGCTTTTCCAAGCGATTAGACTATTTTTACTTGTGCGAGAGAATTTAAACTAGTAAGTTAAATAAATTTTCTGTAACTTTATTTTGGATTTAACTAGTATAATTTTTATTCAGGTTGAAATTTGCATCAAAATACGAGTATGCTCAGGATGAAGTAACCAAATTTTTGGAAATCATCAATCTAATTAAATTCTAAACATAAATTTTAGATTAAGATTAACAGCATTGCGGAAAACACAGCAGGGGAAATTGTAAACAAAATTTTCTTAACTAAAATAATAAAGAAAATAATAATCAATATATTAACACATTTTGTTCGGAATATTCGACAACAATACTAATGTTGCTTAAATGTTTTCTTAAAATAAAGTTTATTATATTTTTGAAATAAATTATTTAATATTATCTATATTAACTCAAATAAAAGTTAATCTGTAATTTAGAATTTATATTTTAAAATTATGAAAAGTATGAAAATTATTTTAATGAATGTTTTATTATTTTTAATTAATTAAGTTATTATTATTAAGTAATTATTATTAAGATTAATTAAGATTAATTTATTTATAAAAATGTGTGTAATTTAACAATAATTATAACATATATTGTATTTATATCATTAGTATCTTATTATTAAAAATAAATTATTAAAAAATTAAAACAAATGTCAATTTTATCTTATTTTGAGAAGAGTTGCTTATGAATTTTACATATTATTCTTAATTAAAGAACAATGGAAATATTTTTAACATGCATTGTTATTCTCAAACAGAGTTAAAATATGCTACAAAATGATAACTTTTATTCTCAAACGCAGAAATTACATCCAAAAGAATTGTAGTCTCAGATTATGAATATACTTAGCTCAACTTTATTTAAGAATGGTTTCGAGCATATATATCTTTAAACAACTCAAAGGTTAATCACTATTTTCTTAATCATATGCTCGGCTTTAGAAAAAGTTTATGTTTTGTTATAATGTATTCTTATATTAAGAATACTTTTGAATTCCATGTGCTTAAAAAGAGTATATATATATTCACAAATCTAATCTAAGTTTAAAAAAGGCGAACAATTTTATTAATGATAAATTCATACTATACTTAAAATGAGAAACTGTGTTTAATTAAATTATATTTTAAATGTATAATATTAGAATTTCAAAAATTAACAAATTATCGGCGCCTTATTCTTCAGATTAGAATAGGTTGAGAATAGTTATTCTTGGCGCACATTTAAGCAACTTTTATGCATGATTTCATACCTATATCGTATAAGTTGAGCAGAGTTTTTTTTCAGTGTAAGACCTACTGATTCTAAACAAGCAAAAAAAAATCTATGTTTGTCCGGCCGGCCGTCCGTCATTACCTACACTGCAGGGAAAACCGCTGGAGCGATTTCAAAAATATTTTTTCTTAAAACAGGTAAACAAGGGACAGGTCCAAAAGGACGTTGTGTTCGATAACTGTACCAGAAGTGAGTCAAAAAATCATTACGTGTGTCAAAAATAGCAAATTTTCATATTTTTGGCTTAAAACGTTCATTTTAAGTGATTACGAGTAGGAACATTGAATTTGGAGAAATCTTGATGGTCAGAATTGGTATGTGAGATCAAAATCTAGATTACTGCATTATAAGTTTGTCAAAAAAATGTTGTCAAGTATGTCAAAAGAAAGATTTTTATTTATTCTTTTACCCAAGTTTTTGGAAAAAAATTAAATTAAAATTTTGTTTGAAATGAAATCTTATTATTATTATTGAGAACTTTGGCATTATAAGTTTGTCAAAAAAATGTTGTCAAGTGTGTCAAAAGAAAGATTTCTATTTATTTTTTTACCCAATTTTTTGGAAAAAAATAAAATTAATAATTTGTATGACATGAAAATATATTATTATTATAGAGAATTATGGCATTATAAGTTTGTCAAAAACATAATGACAAGCAAAAACTGATTTCATTGATTTTTTTAGCCAATTTTTTGGGAAAAAAATGTAGCTATTTTTATGACGTAAATGTAATTGAAAATGAAATTGGACATGGAAATTTTTTAATTTGTTATAGTTTTTGAAATACTTTTGGAATTTTGAAAAGAGTTTGTATATTTGATTTTGTAATAATTTTTGCAATATTTTTAGAATTTTGGAAAAGGTTTTAATTTTTGATTTTGTAAGAATTTTTGGAATATTTTTAGAATGTTGAAAAAAAATTGATTTTATTATAATTTTTACAATATTTTTGGAATTTTGAAAGAAATATGAATTTGTGATTTTGTAATTCTCGAATCGCTAAATTTTTATTGTTCTCGAATCGCTAAATTAAAGGTTTTTGAATAGTTTGCTGAAAATGTAAATGAAAATGAAATTGGACATGGACATTTTTGAATTTGTTACAGTTTTTGAATATTTTTGGAATTTTGAAAAAGTTTCAATTTTTGATTTTGTAAGAGTTTTTGGAATACTTTTAGAATTTTAAGAAAATTTAACTTTTTGATTTTATTATAATTTTTATAATTTTGTAAAAAGTTTCAATTTTTGATGTTGTTATAATTTGTGTTGTGGAAAAAGTTTGAATTTTTGAATTTTTAAGAATTTTTGGATTTTGAATTTAAAAAAGTTAAAATATTTGATTTTATTCCAATTTGTGGAACATTTTTAGAATTTTGAAAAGAAACTTTTCTATAAAATTATATAAAATAAATTATAAAATTATAAATATTTTTAGAATTTTGGAAAAAGTTTCAATTTATGAATTTTTAAGAGGGGAATATTATTTTGGAATATTATTAGCATATAGAAAAAGTTTAAATATTTGATTTTATTCTAATTTTTGGAATATTTTTGGAATTTTGAAAAAAGTTTCAATTTTTGATTTTGTATAATTTTTGCAATATTTTCAGAATTTTTGAAAAAAGTTTAATCTCTGATTTTGTAAAAATTTTTGGAATATTTTTAGAATTTTGAAAAAAGTTTGATTTTATTTAATTTTTACAATATTTTTGGAATTTTGAAAGAAATATAAATTTGTGCTTTTGTAATATTTTCTCGAAACGTTAAATGGAGAGGTTTTTGAGTAGTTTGCTGAGTGTATAATCCTTTCACTAAATTATGTTAATTTATGATCTGTTCTAATTTTCCGGCATCGTATTGATGTTTCGTGTTAGTTTTGTAATAAATTTCTAAACAGATATTAAAAAAATACTTGTACTTTAACAAAGAGTTATGTTTGATATACATCGCTGCCCAAAACTAAAAACCAAGTCCTCAAAAAAGTGTTTTGCCGAAAACTATATCAAAATCCTTAACCCAGACCGAAGTCTTGATATCTCAGAGCTGTGAGATTTCGGCCCCTCCATATTTTTTGCTCTTTGTTTCAATAAATTTTACGAATAAAACCATATGTAAATGTTTAATTCGAGACAGTTAAGGATTAACAAACGCTTAAGACAAAATTTTATAATTAATTAATAGCGAATTTTTTTTATTAAAATTAAATTTTAAAAATAAAAATGCAGATCATTAAAGAAGTCAATAATTGAAAACCAAGAAAAAATTTAAGTTGTAATATGTGTTAAAGAAAAAAAAGTTATTATTAACAACAAACACGTTTAATTTTTTCTGTTTATTCGATTGTTGGTTCTTGTTTTTTATCTTCTAATCTGTTCTAATCAATTCCAATAAGCAATAATATCAAAAATTACCCGTTATTTTGGTGCAACAGTTTAAGTATGATATTATGCAACAATCAGGTATTTAATTTGGAACAACTATTAGTGCAACGATTTTTTGCTATTTCAAATTTCATCAATCATTAATTTATTTTGGTGCAAAATTTATTTATGATATTATTCAACGCCTATTACTTTATGCAACGATAATATTTTATGATATTGTTCAACAATCACCTATTTGTTTTGGAGCAACGATAATTTTGATATGGTATTATTCAACAATCGCCTATTTTGACGGAACGAGTTTTTGATGATATTCTTCTAGAATTGCCTATTTATTTCGAGTAACAATTTTTAAATATATATTAAATATATATGTCAATTAATATGTGTGGTTAAATCTATTAAGTATGGCATGTGTCATCAGGAAGACATCATGGGGTGAGTTAGTTTTCTTTTATTAGCATGTAATAGGTCATAGCTGATGTAGAGGTAGTGATGGCCTTTGAACTTAGATAAGCTTGGGTTTGTTATGCACCAACATGTAGCGTTTGAATGAACCTATAATCTTATACAAGAATGTTAGAATACTTATAAATTCTGGACAAACGTACGTAACCATTTGGGCCATTTTATTGAATTTTATGTATGACATTTTTTATCTACATATGTAAACCTTCGGGCGATTTTATATTTTATGTTACTTTTTTATATACAGTACAAGTTTAAATTTAATAGTTTCTCATCTGAAATGTTTCATTGTATTTCATTGTATTTCATTATAAAAATCCACAAATTGCTACATTTTCTTGACAACAACAAATGAAGATGATAATAAATCTTTCGCTCACAGGTGGTCTCCTATTTGTTTTAATTGTGTTTCTAATGCGTTGAGAGCCCATTGATCCATATAATAATATTGATTGTTTTAAGAGAATGAGAAACCAAAAAACAAATGCTTGTGTATTCTATTTCTCTCATTTAGTTTTAAATTAAAATATAAATACCGTCAATTTTTCATATATTTGTGGAATTGTGATTTGAATTTTCAATTAAATTAAATTGATTCTTGCGGAATCGTAGTTTTGTTTTAGTTTTTGAATCATAATTTGATTTTAAAAACTTAAATTACTAAATTTTTTTAATCGTATTTATAGTTATTATTGTTTTGAAAATTGAATTTTTTCTATATAACTATTGAAATCTAAGTATTTGAAACAAAAAAATTATTATCTGTGTGTTTTGTTAAATCTATCGATAAACAAAAAGAAATTACATGAAACTGTGTTATAGAATAAAAATCATTTTTTTAGCAATCAACTGTGAGATTAATATGTTCATGTTATAACAAAATTGTAAAACCAAAATAAAAATTATTGAAACAAAAAGAAATAAAATATTACCAAAATGTTAATAATATTATTATTGTTCAATGGTTGTTTAGTTTGTTGAAATTGGATCAAAAAAATAGTTGCAAGTAAAATCAAAATTAACATAAAATGAATATTAAATTTTTGCTATTCGGACGGTTTGAATGTTATTGGATTCCAAATAGATTGCTAAAAAGAAGCCTATCGGTATGGTTGTTTGTAAAAGGAAAACAATTAAAGATGGTGTAATCACGAAAAAGTTGGTAGTTCGCCTAAACTAGAAAATCAATAACTGACCTCTATCCTTTAGGTTGAATAATTTCTGCAACGGTGATCGTTGCCTGTAAAAAAGAATACAAAAAGGGAAATGCGCCAACTGGTGGATCAAAACAGCACTCAACAATAAGTTAAGTTTAATTTTATTTAAATTTTTTATCGTTGTATAAATGCAACAAATCTTTTTAGGGTTCCGTTTTTTATACGGAACACTATTGGTGAGAGTACAACGTGTTTTCCACATTATTTCAATTATCTCGTGAACCATTAATCCGATGAACTTAAAATTTAAGGTGCTTATAAAACTAAGCTATCCACGCGGGTTAAAAAATAAATAAAGTTGTGTTCGTTTGTTTTAAGGAGGTACGATGTAAAGCCTTTGAAAACATACAGTTTTTTATCGAGACGAATAGGGTATCATATGAAAGGGTTTTATTTCAGCACTATTTAAAAATGTATTTTGGGATTTTACACCTCACCATTTTTTGTATAATTTTGAAAAATGACGTTTTCTCGATGTTTTATTGCCCCGATTAACTCCGACCCTACTTCATCGAAAATCTTGAAATATATTTGGAATGATAGAAAAATGAGTAGGTTTTAATGGAAAATATGGAAAAGTGGCAGATACTCATAACTATATTTATTAAAGGGATGGGAATGTTAAGGGGTGAAAACATCATTTAAAACCAGGTCATGTGGGGTGTTATTTGAAAGAGCACTTGATTTTAGAAATATTGCCATTTTTTTTAGAATTTTGCAATGCATAGTTTTTGAATTATCATCAATAAAGTGACACAAAAAGTTGGTCCATCCCCTTGCATTTCGAGCCTAATTAACAGAAAAATTTGATAAAATTCACAGAGACAGGAAGTTTGATAAACTCTGAACGAAAAATATAGCGAACTCTCAAATAATTATATTTTTGTGTTTTTAAGGGATTGGGGTGGGGAAGGGTGAAAAAAAACTTTTTGACCCAAGCCAGTGGGAAGTCATTTGAAAGAGCACCAAATTTCAGAAGCTTTGCAATGTTTTTTAGAATTTTGCGGTACACAGTTTTTGAGTTATTCTAAAAAATGTGCAAATTCCAGACCGTTCCCTCCCCTACGTTGCGACACTGATTGACAGAAGAAATTGAAAAATTCATAGAGACAGGAAGTTTGCTATATTATGAACGAAAATTATAGCGAACTCTCAAATAATTATATTTCTGTGTGTATAGGGGATGGGTGTAAGGGGGGTAAAAAAAAACTTTTTTGACCCAAGCGAGTGGGGTATCATTTGAAAGAGCATTAAATTTCCAAAACATAGCAATTTTTTTAGAATTTTGCGGTTTACAGTTTTTGAGTTATTCTAAAACTGTGCAAATTCCAGACCGCCCCCCCCCCCCCTACGTTCCGACACTGATTGACAGAAAAAATTGAACAAATTCATAGAGACAGGAAGTTTGCTATATTTTGAACGAAAATTATAGCGAACTCTCAAATAATTATATTTCTGTGTGTTTAGGAGATGAGTGTAAGGAGGGTAAAAAAAAACTTTTTTGACCCAAGCGAGTAGGGTATCATTTGAAAGAGCACCTAATTTAAGAAATAAGGCATTTTTTAAAATTTCGCTGGTCACAGTTTTCAAGTTATTGTCAAAAAAGTAAAACTTTCAAACGTGGTCCCTTACGTTCCGACACTGATTGACAGAAAAGTTTGGAAAAAAGGATATAGACAGGAAGTTTGGTAAACTTTAAATGACATTTATAGCGAGGTCTCAAATAATAATATTTCTGTGTGTTTAGGGGATGGGTGTGGGGAGGGTAAAAAAAAACTTTTTTGGACCCAAACAAGTGGGGTGTCATTTAAAATAGCACTTAATTTAAGAAACATTGCAATATTTTTTAGAATTTTGCGATGCACAGTTTTTTAGTTATTGATAAAAAAGTGCTATTTTAAGTGTATGTATACCACCCTATATTTCGACGCTGATTTATTGAACAAATATTCCCAATTTAAACCATTAAAATACTGGTTAAATCTAGTTAGTTAACATAAACAGCTTTGGATAAGAGTTGGTTAGTTAACTTAAACAGCTTTGGATAAGATTTAACCTCAAGTAACATTTTTGATCAATGTAGATGTGATTGACATTTACTATTGACGTCTACGATTAAACATTTATTCTGTTATGCGTCCATAGTCTGGCGATATAAAGACTTTACAACATAACTTTATGTCATTTATTTTTGATACTATGTTCTTTTACATTCACGGAACCCTTAGCGAGCGAATTTTATTCGCACTTGTCCGACTTTTTTTCTTTTGCTAATTTCAATTTGTTTATACTAATATGACCATTAAATAGTCTGTATTAGATATGTGCCCTGGGGCATAGTCCAAATGCATTCCGTGGTATTCATGTATTCATTTTGTATCCCGCCCGGTATAGAACTATTGTAGCTTTATGTTAAACTATCATAGCTTTATTACAGATTGTTAGTGTCTACTTTACTTCTCACCTTTGTTTCCGTTCATTCAAAAACTTTCACGTGCATCCAGTATTTATATAGGGATAAGGAAGTAATTACTGAATCTACGTACTGAAGCAAGTCGCAATAAAATCAAGGTATGCATATCCTCAAGTTGTCATGACATGACATGGGTTGGGTTATTCAAGGTACGCATATCCTCAAGTTGTCATGACATGACATGGCATGGGTTATTACTCCAGCTACCCGCCTCATAACTGTTCTAGGTCGGGTGTACTCAGCGCAAGACTACGGAGTCACCAGTCTCGTTGAATAGAACTAATAAAAGTTGACTGACAGCTTCTAACTAACTATTTTAGATCTTAATTCTTTTCTTTCTAAAAGACCAAAGAAAAAAAAAACAAAAACGATCATTAGTTAGAAAACGTGTTTGTTGTATTAACTGAAATGTCTGTCAAATTCACAAAACATTTAGTTAAAAATTGTTACTATAATAAATTCAACTGACATCAGTTGAATTTATCATCAGTTTGTTGAATTCAACGAAAAATTCGTTCAATCAAAACTAACAGAAATGTATATGTATGTGTTGAATCTGTATATAGATATTTCTATTAATTGGAGTGTAGGTATATCATAAATAATTCTCTGAATACCACAGTTAATTGACATCCGACAAGACGTCCTGATGATGTCACATATAGGTAGATGATATAGAAAGTTCTAGTATTTTTTCGCATGCTATTTATGAAATTGTGCCTTGTTTTACAGTCATATAATGCAAAACCTTAACGCATGGTTTTCCTTTTTATCTTCTTATTATATACTTTTATCATTCTGAATTTAATTTTATTGGGTTTCTTTTGCTTCATGGGTGAGCTTCGACAGACTAGATACTCCATCGGATACTATTCATTTCCAGCGTTTGTATGAATACTCTCCAAGATCTCTTTTCTCTGAAGATAATACTATCCATCAACACTCCATGTTAGATAAATCCCACCCTAGATCGACCCAGTCTTAGTAGACAAACGGAGATCATTTTATCATTCTGGACGTCCAGATCATTCTTCTGGAACGTAAAACATGTTTGAATCAGTTTGAAAACTAAATTTCAAAATGATCAGCTTTCATTTGTCAGTTGTTTATCAGGTTTCAAGGGTCCACGTTCCACGGTCTTGAGGTTTTATATAACTTGAGATTGACACATACAGCTTTGTACCAGATGAACTAATAAACTTGTCTACAACAATGATACTTTAAAACATTGATACAATAAAAAACATATAAGCCAAAATAAATTTGAC
>OY856187.1:219030620-219151593 GCA_963693315.1 Diogma glabrata | reverse complement strand
ACCAGTTATGAACTTCATTTAAATCTCGTTGAAGTTTAAGACAATCTTGCACACTTTTAATTGATAGAAAGATTTTAAATCATCTGCATAGAAGAGATGAACACACTGAAGTATCTTCGATAAATCATCAATGAAAAGTAAGAATAGCAGGGGACCGAGAATGGAGCCCTGGGGTACCCCAGACGAGGGAATAAATCCTTTGATAAGTTTCCATTGAATTTGACATACTGCATGCGATTCGTTAGGTATGAAGCAAACCACTGAATAAGATTATAAGGTAAACCAAAAAAATCAAGTTTAGAAACCATGATTTCATGTTTAACTTTGTCAAAGGCCTTTGAAAAGTCTGTATGAATACAATCAACTTGAATATTCTTATCAATTGAGTTAAACGCATAGGTAGAAAATTCAAGAAGATTAGAAGTTTTGCAGATGATAGTACTCTGCGCAAGTCGTTCGAGCCCTTCCTTCAAAAGGTAAAATGAACGAACGAATTAATCCTGCCCGGAGAGACGCTGCCATAAACGTGAACAAAGACCTGACTAAAGTCGCCGACTGGGGTGACCAAAACCTTGTCAATTTCAACTCTACCAAAACACAGCTGTTGATTGTTTCCAGATTAAAGACCGAGTTCCCCAATGATATTTTATTTAGTATGTGTGATGAACCAATAGGTGAATGTAAAAACATTCGTTTATTGGGTGTCACAGTTTCAAATGACCTACTCTCGAACGATCATGTAATGGCGATGGCAAAAAGCGCGTCTAAAAAACTCGGCCTCCTAAATAGATGCAAAAAATTTTTCACTCCATACCAATTGCTCCATGTTATAAGTCCTATATTCGTCCCTGTATGGAGTACTGTTGTCAAGTTTGGGGTGCTGCCTCTGTTTCCATCTTGGCCCTCTTGGACTCTGTTCAAAAGCGAGCTATACGCATTGTAGGTGATCGAACTTTGACATCAAAACTTGCTTCCCTACAACATCGTCGCACTGTTGCTGACCTCGTTGTTTTTTACAAATATCGTCATCAGCAGTGCTCAGATGAAATCAGCGGCATCATGCCTCAAACTTATTCTTACCCCCGTTCCACTCGGCAATCGGCTGCCGCAACCAGTGAAACGGTAAAGATCCCGCGCTGTCATACTGGCAGATCGCAGAGAGACTTCTTTGTCCGAACTGCGTACAAATGGAATGGTTTGCCGGAACACTTAGTCTCAGGTGGCTTCAATCAACAGATGTTTAAAAAAAGCGTTAATCTTCACCTAGAACGCCAGTTGTTGTGGGACCCAGGTCTAGACCTAGGTCTTAAAAGGTATTTATGTGTTGTTGTGACATATTCTAAACCCTATTACACAACACATTTTATTAAAAAAAAAAAAATATATATATATATATATATATATATATATATATATATATATATATATATATATATATATTATATATATATATATATATATATATATATATATATATATATATATATATATATATATATATATATATATATATATATATATATATATATATTATATATATATATATATATATATATATATATATATATATATATATATATATATATATATATATATATTATATATATATATATATATATATATATATATATATATATATTAGGGTGTCCCAGAAAAATTAAAATTGTTTTTTTTTAACGCATACCCTTCAATTTTTTTTCTTTTATGTCAAAACAACTGTAAAAAAAATTTCATGCAATTTAAATAACAGTAACCCGTGCCGACTTGGACCTAAACATCTTAATACTTGATTGTGTACCTTAGCGCGCTTACCTGATTTGATGTGCTTATAATTTCTAAATGTCTTGTCGGTTATACGAATTTTCTTGAAAAATAAATATGTCCGTCGAACTAGGTAGTTCTAAACAAAAAATATACATAAAACGTAACCCAAAACTTCCTTCAAATGGACAAGCTCTCGTATAGTATTGTTTAATATAATACATTACATACGAAACAAAGAACAATTGTTGTGCCAAAACTGAATAATTCTATAGACACGTTTGGAATGTTATTTTAGATTGAAAACTCAAGACAAAGTGCAAATTCTCTGCTGTGATACTACAACTGCTTCGAAAACACATCGTATGTGTGCGCGTTGAAAAAAATCAATATAGAAAAACTTGTTTTCGCTTGCAACCATCACATGTACGAGCTGGTGTAAAAAATTCTTTTTGAAGTGAAAATAAAACAAGTGCCTTAAATAAGCCCGGACATTCCACTTTTTCAAAAAATTAGAGATCATTGGCAAAAAGTTGATCTCCATAAAATAGAATGCTATAGAGAAAAGGTAGAATGGTGCCTGTTTCCAAAATTGATAATTGAAAGTAGATTAAATAATAATAGAAATAATAATTAAAAAGGAGATATCAATGCTTAAAGCATTTCAGCTGTATCGTTCAGATACGGCTGAAAGAGCGGTCTAATTAATGCAGGACTTTCATTGTTTAATTACAATTGAGGCAATATTTGTTATGTTGCATACAAAAGCACAAGATGTTATATCCGGACTGTAAATAGCAAACATTGACAAGAAAATATACTTAGTAATAGTTGTTGTAATGAAAAATAATATTAAAATATGGAGGGACTGAAATCTCAAGCTCTGAGATATCAAGACTTCGGTCTGGATTAAGGATTTTGATATAGTTTTCGGCAAAAAACTTTTATGATGACATTGCTTTTAGTTTTGGGCAGCGATGTATATCAAACATAAAACTCTTTGTTAAAGTATAAATATTTTTTTATTTCTGTTTAGAAATTTATTACAAAACTAACACGAAATATTAATAAGTGCCGGAAAATTATAACAGATCATAAATTAATATAACTTAGTGAAAAGATGAAACACCGAGCAAACTACTCAAAAACCTCTCCATTTAGCGTTTCAAGAAAATATTACAAAACCAAATATTCATGGTTCTTTCAAAATTCAAAAAATATTGTAAAAATTAAAATAAATAAAAAATTTAAACTTTTTTTTAAAGTTCTAAAAACATTTCAAAAATTATTACAAAATCAAAAATTTAAACTTTTTTCATAAACTCAAAAATTTTTAAAATATTCCAAAAATTATAACAAAATCAAAAATTTCCATGTCCAATTTCATGTTCGATAACATTTCATGTCAAACAAATAATTAATTTCATATTGTTCCAAAAAATTAAGTAAAATGAAAATCATTCTTTTGACACACTTGACAACATTTTTTTGACAAACTTATAACGCAATAATCTAGATTTTGTTTCACATACCAATACCGACCATCAAAATTTCTCCAAATTCAATGTTCCTATTCGCAATCACTTAAAATGAACGTTTTTAAGCAAAAAATAGGCATATTTCCTTGTTTTGACATACTGACGATTTTTTTTGACACACTTCCCGTACAGTTATCGAACACATCGTCATTTTGGCTGTTACAATTGAGTAACCCTATTTTTAGAAACAAAAATTTTTGAGATCCCTTCCAGCGGTTTTCTTGATTTCGTCGGTTGTGACGGCAGACAGACATACAGTTTTTTTTAGAATCAGTAAGTCCTAAAACGTCGATAAATGGGGTAAGAATTTCATTTTTGGCTCGAGAATGTAATACTTAGACTTTCAGACCGAAGTAATATCTTTTTCTAATTCATTGGCGTTTTATTTAATGAGAGTAAAATAATTTCTCAAATAATTGCACAGTAATCGCAGTAAAAGCTCGTATGTTAAAGTTCAACTTCAAGTCGGCACGGGTTATCGTCATCCAATCGCAGTAAAACTTTTAATTTAAGTTTTTAAGGTTAATTGGAAAAAATTTAGGGGATATGCGTATAAAATTTGCAAAAAAATTTTTTTGCTCTATGTCTTGGGACACCCTAATATATATATATATATATATATATATATATATATATATATATATATATATATATATATATATATATATATATATATATATATATATATATATATATATATATATATATATATATATATATATATATATATATATATATATAATATATATATATATATATATATATATATATATATATATATTTATATATATATATATATATATATTATATATATATATATATATATATATATATATATATAATATATATATATACATATATATATATATATATATATATACTATATATATATATATATATATATATATATATATATATATATATATATACATATATATATATATATATATATATATATATATATATATATATATATATATATATATATATATACATAGGTGGCACGTTCTTTAAAATAACTACTTTTGGTAGTCGTTTTTTTATGCTACCTAGATAACTTATCAGTGGGTTATCTCGATATTGAAAAATAAGCCTTATTTATTACTCTGGAAAATCCATATCTTCCGATATAATTGTGACCGATGAAAACACACTACAAAACTTTTTCTCCAATATTTCAATAGATTAAAAAATCATTTAAAATTCAATAACAATTCCTTGGCTCTCTTGTGATTCTTTCATATTTAATGATTATATGAGTTCACGAAAATGTATTTGTGATTCGTCATGTCATCCATTAGAACTATCAACCACGTTCAAAAATTTCCAAATATCAAAACCACATATGACGAATAAAAATAAATCTTAATTCCTTTTTCGTGTGTTGTGTTTTATAAAAAAAATTCTAGACGGAAAAATTGATATTAAGGGAAAAAGGAAATAAAAAAGGATATTATGACAGTCGTTTGTTTTTACGAGTAATTTCACTTTAACTTCTACATGATTTTAAATAGCAAAAAAATTCACTTTAAAATGCCAAGAGAGGATTGTGAAATTGCTTTTTTTATTATTATGATTATTGTTGGTAATGTCAAAGCAATTGTCATATATTTGTGGATTGTATTGTTAGTTAGAGATATTGTTTTTGCAAATAAAAATAGTATATTTTCCTACAAGAGATGAAAATACTGTTTTTTCGTGAGCAAACATTTGTTCACGAGACGCGCTAGCGTGATTGATGAATGATGATGATGATGATTTTGCACTACAGTGGAATAAAAACCATTTTCACAGGTGTTTAAGCCTGCTTGCAAATAGACTTTTCATATTAGCATATTAGCCGTAGAAAAAAACAATTTTGTTTTTTTAATGTAACAAAGATGGAATGTAGACTACTGAACGACGTTTAAATAGCCTACATATAAAGATAAAATATCTTAAAAATTTATTTGGGTTGTGCCACAAAATTATATCTGTTAATTTATTTAAATATTAGTTTGTGTTTTTAACCCCCAATGATTGGAGAGGGTAATAATGATGAATCCAAATTTTGTACAAGTATTCAGATCAAAAGGATTAAATATTGAATATAAAGAAAAGTGACTCCCATTGTCTTTCTCAACGCCAATTGTTTTAACTTCATAGTGACAACCAAATCTGGTTGAAATACAGCAATGTAATATGTTTTTAGTCTCGAGTGCAATTTTTATGCAAGTTGTTTTTCACGTAAAGGTAGCATCATCCTGCTAGGTATAAACGGAATCGACTCTGAAGGTCCAACAAAACAAGATGTTAATTTATCATTACATAAGCTCAACGGTACCTGTGCCACTGCCGCATACAGACTTTTCTGCGCTCACTCAAAACTCTGCGATCGTAATACATGCTTCGTGTTCGATGTAAACTTTTTAAACACTTTACAAAGCATTAATTCAACCTATGCTAACCTATGGAAGGTAAATCTGGACACCAATACCAGAATTCTGTTAACATTCAAATCCACCTGGATTAGATGTTTTGGTTAGGACAAAGGCCCCCCATTATTCAGAATGATAACAAAAGTGTCCAACAATAACCAACTCGTGTTTGTGAGAAAGAAAGACCCATAACACGTTGGTTTGATGACACCACCCAACATCTTTGTGATATAGGATGTCGAACATACAACAAAATTTCTCTATGGTATGTAAAAACCAGGTAAAGGGAGAGAGAGGTTTTGTGACAATATATGTAGAGATACCAATCAAACAAGATAGGTTTCTTCCATAAAAAATACATTATCTATCACTTTCCCTGGAAGAAACACATTTTATTTCATTGGCAAGGCGACTATACATTCATAGCATGGAGACTGCTAACTCCTTTATACCATCCTCATATTCAAAAACTGAAGAGCTTTTAGATCTTAACAATACGCTTCGTAGTCCTGAGAGAGCTGAACATTCAAGACAAAAGGTTCAAAGCAAAAACAGCATGCAGAATCATTTCCTACCCCAAGCCATGTGTTTATTCACATGAAGATGACCAGTAAGTGGGCCTACCATTAGCTTATAATCTGAACGGGTCAAATTAACCAGGTGGTTTGTCGCCTCGCCTCTGGAGTGAAAATCCTGAAGACAGGGCAAACTTTTATGTCCCTCCATTGGAAGTTACTAGATAAAAGGAGAACCTGTTCGACTAGTGAACTAATCCTATCTTTTAACATACCAATTGGTATATTAAAGTTTAGGGTCTATGACAGGTTTCCCTGCGTCTAATCCATTTTGCTGTTTCGGTCACGATGCCCTGGTGTCCATACCAGTGATATACTGTTTTTGAGCCTAAGATGATTCAAGAACCTAAAGCATTGTTGAGGTTTTTCTGACTTAATTGTATAGTTTTCCAATGCTTTTTAGCCTACCTGACAGACATATTAAGTTCCATTGATCGCCTCGATGCTGCATTTATGGAAAATACTTTGGACTGATGCCTCATTTCTGAAATAGACCAAAGCTCAGCCTTCATTCTTTTAAATTAATGCAGGAGAGAAATCGGTCGTTGCCCTGAAGTTTTTGATTGCATTCTCAACAAAAGTTCTCGAGAACCATGCAAGGGATCCATAGCTGACAGTGGGAATGACATCTAATTTATACCGGCTGTAGACTTTCTGATTCTGCAGGAATACTCAATATTGTCTCCTTTCGAAAGAATACATTATCCATATATGTCATATGACCAGGATTGTGGTGTTGTCTTTCGTGTGAATTAACAAACATTGGTTTTCAAAAGCCCGTTGTATCCACGTTCCGTGTATTTTATTCACACTATACATTTCCAGGAGTGACTCAAAAGTAGCTTTGTTGCAAACTCTTTCTGTTTCAAGAAAGACGATAAGAGTGATTTCATTTTTAAAAATAGTCTCTTTAGTATCAGATATCAACTCTGAACGGATTGTGACTTTGCCGCTTGATAAGCGTGTAAGTTATGCATTAGAGGTAATTTCCAATGTGTCAGTCAATCAACCTCTGCAACGATATTAAAAAACCCTCATCATTGTCCACCACTAACTAGCTTTAATGCCCTCATCAGTGCAGCACACTCTATGGTGATCTCAATCGATCGACTCACAGTACTTCTTTAAAGATCATTTTTTTTATTTAAGAATAAGCCTTTTGAACAGATTTCTTGCTTCATTGTATAAAACCCAATCTGCTTCATCACGAGTTTTCAAGACTCTGTTCAGAAGTTTCTTGGACTTTTGTCTTGGTTTGTCAAAGCTTATGTTCCACCAAACTACCTTGTGTGCACCGACCTAGTGTTGGTACACGAACTGTCAAAAGTCCGAATTAACAGATCGTTCAGTTGTAATGAACACTGATCCTGATAGTGCAATAACTATCAGAAACATTATGGAAACTGCGTGCCTTGCGAGGCTTGATTCCGACTAGCTTTAATCTTGCGGATTAATTGACCCTGGTTCGTAAACTCAACTCATCGTATTATTAATTTCATATAGTCCAGTAACTTTGTCGCCTGAGAGTATGGGGTAGTATGCGTCAAATCCGGTAGTTCTGATTTTTTGCAGACTTGTTTATGATGTTGGCCTAATGAATAATCCAAGTTTGTGACCTCGAGCGCTGAACGCAACTTTGTCAAAAATCGAAAAAACCGCGAAAAAATAGTTCTTTTTTCAAATTTTGGCGATTATAACCCTGAAGGACTAGTTACTTCACCACAATTTTAAATTCTGTGAAGTAATGCAATCTATCGTGAAAAAAAAATCTTACATACCCCAAATTTTATTTTTTCTTTTGTTTTGAACCATCCTCTAGCTAAATAGCCCAAAAAAATTTGGGGTACGTCTGTGTGTGCGTGGGTGGGTGGGTGGGTGGGTGGATGAGTTTTCTGCATAGGATCTTGATGAAACTTTGGCAAATGATACAGGTTCACTTGAAAATGGAAGATCTGGATTCATTTCAAATTTGGACAAAATGGCGGGGGGGGTCTCCCGAACACCTCTAAGTTTAAATTTTGAATATCTTCTGATCCCGGGCTATGATCTTATTGAAACTTAGTATATAAGGTTTTAGTACTGTTTCCAATATTTCTGCATACCAACTTCTCGTTTGTCTCTTCCGGTTAAAAAGTTTTTTTTTCAGGTGTTTATCCCTACTGTAGCCTACAATTACCGATAGATTTTCATGAAACGTTGCGAAAAGCTTTTAAATAAAATGAGAAAGATTTTATCAGCTTTTGCAGCATATTGGATAAAGGGTTGGGGGGTCCACCATACAACAGGTGATTTTTTCCACAAAGTTTTTATGTTTGTTGGGAGCATAAAACATTCATTCGTGAATGAATTTTGATGACACTTTGGAAAAAGACGCAAACATGTATGGCAAGGAACTGATTAGTTTTTGAGCGATAATGAACAAAGTGGTGGGGGGTTCCTGGAGCACTCTGTTTTTTTGAAAGCTCTATAACATCTGTACCTGATAAGCGAATTGGATGAAACTTGGTACATGAGTATGTAGTACGGTTTACAATAGTTCTGCATCCCAACTTCCGGTTTTTTACTTCCGGTAAATAAAATTTTTTTGTACTTTTTTGAAGTTTTTTCAGTGTCTTTATGCACACTACAGCCTACAATAATGAAGTGATTATGATGAAACTTATGGAATAGGGTTCCACTTAGTGTGAAAAGATAATTATCATGTTTTGGGACACATTGATCAATGTGGCGGGGGGTCTACCATACAAATGCTGACTTTTCACAATTTGTTTTTTAAGTTTGTTGGGAGTATACAGGCTTCATTCATTAATTTATTTTAATGACACTTTGGAAAAAGATGGAGATTTAAGTAACAAAGAACTGATTAGTTTTTGGATAATATTGGAATAAGTGGTGGGGGTCCTCCCGAACACCGGTTTAATGTGGCACACTTTTTTCAATGTTTGTTGGGAGCACACAGCATTCGTCCGTGAACGAATTTTGATGACACTTTGGAAAAAGATGCAAACATGTATGGCAAAGAACTGATTAGTTTTTGAACGATAGTGAACAAAGTGGTGGGGGGTGTCCCATACACCTGTTTTTTTTAAAGCTCAATAACATCTGTACCTGATAATCAAATTGGATGAAACTTTGTACATAAGCATTTAGTATGATTTACAAAAATTCTGCACCCCAACTTTCGGTTTTTTACTTCCGGTAAAAAAAATTTTTTTTAATTGTTGGCAGTTTTTTCAGTATCTTTATGCACACTACAGCCTACAATAATGAAGTGATTATGATAAAACTTATGGAAAGGTTTCAATTAGTGTAAGAAGATAATTATCATCTTTTGGGACACATTGATCAAAGTGGCGGGGGGTCTACCATACAACTGCTGACTTTTCACACTTTGTTTTTAAAGTTTGTTGGGAGCATACAGATTTCATTCATTAATCAATTTTAATGGCACTTTGAAAAAAGATAAAGACTTTATTGACAAAGAATTGACTAGTTTTTGGACAATATTGGGATAAGTGGTGGGGTCCTCCCGAACACCTGTTTATTGTTTCAATGTTTGTTGGGAGCATACAACATTCGTTCGTTAAGTAATTTTGATTACACTTTGCAAAAAGATGCAAATATGTATGGCAAGGAACTGATTAGTTTTTTTAGTGATAGTGAACAAAGTGGTAGGGGGTCCTCCAAGCACCTGTTATTTTGGAAGCTCAATAACTTCTGTACCTGATAATCGAGTTGGATGAAATTTGGTACATACACATTTAGTACGGTTTACAACAGTTCTGCATCCTTACTTCCACTTTGTCACTTCCGATAAAATTTTTTTTACTTTTTCTCGTACAACAGAATTTATGTTTGTTGGGATACTACTGCCTGCTTTAATATTTTTATTATTAGAACTACGAAGTCCATAATATTGGTTAGCTTTTAATTAAAGTATTTTATGGATCCAGAACACTATGTTTCCAGAGCTGTGGTGAAGTCAGCCTATGCATCAGCGTCGCAACATTTTTTTTTCTTTATACTTTCTTCGGACGGTTTTAAAGCAGACTAAATTTGCTACAACATGATACTAGAACTGTCTCTGTAGACCCAATAGTTTCCGAGATTAAGTCTCAAAAATCGAAAAGATCGTTATTTTTTCAAATTTTGGCGATTATGGCCCTTAAGGACTAGTTTTTGAAAAAAATTAGACTAAATTTGCTACAATATGATACTAGAATTGTCTCTGTAGACCCAATAGTTTCCGAGATTGAGCTTCTCAAAGTTTATCATTTTTTTAACTTCGCAATATTTCGCAATATTTTGCAATATCATAGACATTATTTTAGTCACTCGAAAATTCATTCAGAACGACAGAATTGCAAAAAATTGCGAAGTTCGAAAAAAATGATAAACTTTGAACTGCTTAATCTCGGAAACTATTGGGTCTACCGAGATAGTTCAGTTATCATATTGTAGCAAATTTAGTCTACTTTAAAACCGTCTTAAGAAAGTATAAAGAAAAAACTAGTCCTTTAGGGTTATAATCGCCAAAATTTGAAAAAATAAAGATTTTTTCGCGATTTTTTCGATTTTTGCAAAGTTACATTTGGCGCTCGAGGTCACAAACTTGGATTATTCATTAGGCCAACATCATAAACAAGTCTGCAAAAAATCAGAACTACCGGATTTGACGCATACTGTGATGTATAAAGTTACTGGACTAATATCAATCAATGTAATTTTAGTTTTAATTTAAGTTATATTTTAAGTTTTAGTTTTCGATGCAAAATGAAAATGTTCTAAATAAATAAGTTCTATGAATGTCAATTATAAGCTCGATTGTGCTTAAGAAATGTTTATAAGTGAAATAAATAAATAAATAAAAAACAGAAAAATCCCAAGCTCATACTTAAGTGTAACGGAAACTATAAAAACCGTTAATCTTTTAGTGATCTCTTAAGTACTCATTGAAATCGCCCCATACAATGACACCCAGATGTTGATCTGATCACTGTCACATTTTTGTCAAACCTCTTCTCATCCGATAGACCATATATTTTAAAGAAGTCCTCATATTGATCCCTGAAAATATGTCTAAGTATTGTTCATATAGACTCTGGATCAAGTTTTTGCAGGTTTTAGAAGTTCAAATTATTTGTTAGTATATACACATAAATTGTGAATTTTCGGAATGAGCCATAGGGCAGTCACATGGCTTTTGAACCAATTTTTAATCAAACATAACTTCTAAGCTAGAATTAAGGCCAGTTCTCCAGATTGTTAATGTTAGGGGGGCAAACATTTACTTGAAGTAATAATAAGAATTAAGAACACATATGCTGGTCTCCCATGAAGGAACGCCCTTTTTCCTCATAGTCCTGGGTAGGCAAACAGTTTGGTTCTGAGTAAGCAAAACTTTTGCATTGTGTTTTATAAATTTTAAATAATAGCTAAGATATATGGCTAACTCTTAAAACAAAGTATCAATAAAAGTTACAAGAAACCATTTATGGTGGAAAGAATTATTTTAAACAACCGATTTGGTAGGGCCATTGTGCATAGGCTACGACGACAAGCTGTATAGTGGTTACTACAACATAATTATGATTACTTTCCAATTTTAATTTATTACAATAGATGAATAGACAAGTTTGAAAATATTGGCCAAAGCATAGGAGTGGTATTACCGGAAGCAATTTTTTCGTCCGACGTTACTACAATAAATTTCTATCCATATATGGGCTATTATTTTGAAAACGTACATCGAAAAAAAAACAACTGTTTTTTAAAAATCTGAAATTTTGATATTTTGTTGGTATTGACGAAAGGAAAAAAGTTATTTCTGCTTTTATTTTTTGTGTACTCTGAATCGGAGTTATGCGCGGTTGAATTTTGAGGCTTTTTCACGTAGTTTTGGGTAATGGTGGCAATGTTTTGTGAATAGGTGCCACAAATTTCATCCGACTTACGTATATTTTTGCAAGTAAAAAGAAAAATAATTAAATAATTGAAATAAGTAAGTTTAAAGTTAATAACTTTTCTCTTTTCCACTAGGCGGCGCGTAAAACCTTGGTTTACTTCAAAGCTCATATCTCAAAAAGTAGGCTTTTTTTTTGTTTTTCACAAATTTTAAAGTAAACATATGCAGCTATGAAATTGAGAAATAAAAAGTCAGCAATTCAATATGGATTTTTTCTTACGATTTTTTAAAGTTTGGTATATGAAAAATTCACATGTGTTTTTTTATTAAGTTAATAATCCTGTACTAAATGTGGATCTAATAAATTAAACATTTCATATTTTAACACCTGCAATAAATTTGAACCATTTTTTGTGTATTTCTGATTGAGAAACAGGTTTTTATTCAGAATAAGAATTGGAGATCCCAATGATCGAAGATTTTGTTATAATTTCAACATCACCAACACTAACATTAGAAAAAAACATTAAAAAAATATTTATAAGTTTTCCAGAATATAATGAGATGAGTAACATTAAATTCTTGTGATCTGTTTTTTAATTTCAGTTTATTTGATAAATTATTAAAATAATATTTATCCAATCAATAGATCATTATTTCAAATGAATATATTTTATTTTATTTGAATATTTCGACCCTTATTTGGGGTCCTCCTCAGCACTACAATAAAAACAATTAAAATTAAAATAAGCTAACAATAATAATTAAACAATTTACCACATCAACAACATATAACAAAGTAAAAGTACAACTAACAGAGGATGACAGGAAATTCTAATTAGAACAGAAAAAGTAAAATAGACTAAACTAAATTAAAAATTGTCCGGTCGGTAAAATAATTAAAATAAATACAATAAAAATTGACTTGGTTTGATTCTTGACTAAAACTATATTAATTAAAACGAAATGGTAATGTAAGTCGAAATGTAGATGTCCTATAGATCATCACATACACAATTTACCTGTGATGATCTATAGGACATCTACATTTCGACTTACATTTTAATAAAATAATTAAATTTACCTTATTTTTATAGATATAAGTGCGACATGTTTCACATATAAACTGGTCATCACCAGTGTGACCAGTTTCACATTTTTTAAAGTCCGCTGATGATTTTGAGACCGTACAAGTTGCAGCACAATTTGAAAGGCATTTCTATTATTATCTTTTCTAAACGTTATGTCTTCTAAATATTTTGGAATATAATTGATTATAAGGCAATCCAATCAATATATATATACCCTTGAAATAGTTTTGACATAGGTAGAATCAGGTAAAATTAGGTAGGTACAATTTAATATATTTTGATTGGATGCAAGTATAATTTGTTCAAAAACCGTTTGTGGGCGTCATTAGAAATTTTAAATGTTAAAATAATGAGCCTCTAATGAGATTTTAATTAGTAAAAAGGGGCTGAATAGACATTTCTTAAAATGAATAAACATTTTACACACCCTTTTAATAATTTAAATTCCTTTATTTTACCACTTAACTTAAATAAGTTTTTAACCATTTAACCGCACAGAAAATGGTTCAAATTTATTGCAGGTGTTAAAATATGAAATGTTTAATTTATTAGATCCACATTTAGTACAGGATTATTAACTTAATAAAAAAACACATGTGAATTTTTCATATAACAAACTTTAAAAAATCGTAAGAAAAAATCCATATTGAATTGCTGACTTTTTATTTCTCAATTTCATAGCTGCATATGTTTACTTTAAAATTTGTGAAAAACAAAAAAAAAAGCCTACTTTTTGAGATATGAGCTTTGAAGTAAACCAAGGTTTTACGCGCCGCCTAGCGGAAAAGAGAAAAGTTATTAATTTTAAACTTACTTATTTCAATTATTCAATTATTTTCCTTTTTACTTGCAAAAATATACGTAAGTCGGATGAAATTTGTGGCACCTATTCACAAAACATTGCCACCATTACCAAAAACTACTTGAAAAAGCCTCAAAATTCAACCGCGCATAACTCCGATTCAGAGTACTCAAAAAATAAAAGCAGAAATAGTTTTTTCCCTTTTGTCAATGCCAACAATATATCAAAATTTCAGATTTTTTAAAAATCAAAAATTTAAAAATCAACAAAAAAATGTACGTTTTCAAAATAATAGCCCATATAATAAATCAAAATATAAAATTTTAATTGTTTTAAATAAAAATATATATTATAAAATAAAAGTCATATTTTGAGTAGATAATCTAGAGATTTAGTGCCTGATCAAATGATAACGTATATATCTTGTGTCAAATTCTTTTTATGCACGTTATGAAAATTATATACCTGAAAGTTTGAATCTGGTATTAAAATTAATATAAAAATTATTATGGAGTTCGATTATCCTAAGGAGCAAAGGAACTAACGCTTTACGATATTGAAAACTTAATTGTTTAACTAAGATATTTATACTTAGATATTAGATATTTATGGAGATGCAGTCCAACAATCAAAGAATTAAAAAAGATACAAAGACTAGCAGCTGTATTTCCTTCATGAAGACTATAGGAAAGCATTTCCTATCACATTATTCAGACCTACATGATATTACATCCGATGTATTAAATTTCTGCCGTGTGCCGTTGGGTAAAGTAAAGTGAGTGAGTTATGATTATTTTTGATTTCCACGACAATTTTTCTTCATTTTTAGCCCTTTTCTCTTTAATCAAAGTTTCAAAGAATTTTCGCATTGATCGTATATTTTCTTTAAAAAATCGTAAAATTAGCATTATTTTCCATTTCATTTCCTGTTCAATCTTGCAAATAGGTTTTTATTTAAAATTTTTTTTAAGCTCATAATTTGTTTGATGTGATTCAAAAATATTCAAAATCATCTTTTTAACAAAAAATTTCATTACTTTTATTACGAACGTAGAGAAAAACGAAAATTTTCCTTTTTCTAAAGAGCAAAGAATATTCATGCTACTTTGATAATCTACCAACTAAAAACAGGTTGAAATGAATCAAATAAAATGTTTATTTAATTAGCATTCCAATCATCTCCATACATCCCTACAATCGTTGTCCATATCATAAAAAAGTAACTTCACATAAAGCAAAAAAAAAATAATAAATATTTGATGCTTTCAATATAATTGCATATTTTCTATACCAGTAAATCTCTATCCATCCCCAAAATTTTTTTTTCATAAAAACAAAATATTATCATAAGATCACAAACGTTTTCGTAATAAATCTTATGGGTGTGTGTGAAACTATTTCTAGAAAAAAAATTTTGTTAACTGGAAAATTCAAGAAAAATGTATTCAAAGAATGTTAAAGAAAAATTTAAAAGATCAACAAATCGATTAGACTCTCTTTTTGTTTTTTCTATTTTAGGGGAATCTTTTTATTTATTTTTGTTGCTTTTTAATCGATGGGAAATTGGGTTGGAAATTTAATGTTATTTCATATGACGAAATTAAATTTTAATTTCTTGTGATATTTGTGATGGTATTTAATTATTCAGAAAAATGGGGTTATAATTACACTTTAATTTATTAGTGCTTTTGACGAACCTGCAGGGTTTAATCAGCATGTGGAGCTTAGCAGTTATGGTTTAACCAGCTGTTAGACTAGTCAACTTCTTCTCGTTGCTACAAGATTGTTTTTCAATACTAGCCAAAAATTAAATAAAAATTATAGGCACAGGCCTTTCCGCAGTCCTAAGCTGAGGATTCCTGGCCCTTTCACAGGCATCTAAAATTATAAAGCATCATCATATAACAAGCAACAAGAAACTGCACTTAAATCAAAATATACCAACAATTTCGTGATCGAATATTTCTACATCTATTTTCAAACCAGCCCCAAAGGCGGATTTTTGACCGATTTTACCTCGATTTCGCAACTTAGGCTAAAATTTTTTTGTGAAATTGCCCAAATTTCACTGGAAAACTTAAAACGAATTTTATTAGGACTCCCGAACGCCCCAAACGTTTCAAAATGCCCAAATGTCCCTCCAAAGAGTGAAAATAATTGGTATAAAAAGTAGAAAAAACGATATTCTAATTTTTTTTTGAAATATTTTAATGGGACATTTGGGCACTTTGAAACGTTTGGGGAATTCGGCAGTCCTAATGTAATTCGTTTTAAGTTTTCCAGTAATATTTGCGCAATTTCACAAAAATAATTTTAGCCTAAGTTGCGATATCGAGGTAAAATCGGTCAAAAATCCGTTTTTGCGAGATATCTCGAAAACCCCAACGGCAACCTATTTCGAAACAGGTTGAGTTTTGTTCTATTCGACCCAAAGAAGACTGCTATGAAAAAATATTTCATGTTGGTTGACTTTTTATTTAAACTCATGGCAGGCGAACTGTGATATAATAGCCATCGTTTCTCCAATGGTACTGGCAATTTTGCAATGGATTAGAAACGTTCTAAGACAAGACTTCAATAGAACAGCAACTTTTTGTATTTAATTCAGTTAATAATGTTGTTAATAAAAACATCTTTCTATCGATAAAAATAATAACAGCACGGACAAACCCAAACCATCTCGTTCAAACAAACCTCTTTAGTCGCATTTGGTTTTTCAGTGTAATATAACTTTCAGTGTAATAACAATTTAAGTTCCATCGTTAACTGTACTCACACAAAAAACCTCTTAGAATAATTTTCCGTTTAGTTTAAATTGTTGCAACGTGGTTAGCTCTAAAAAAATTGTTTTACCGATATTATGTTGTCGATATAAACTGAGCCTGTTCGTTCTTTACTTCGGCTTGAAAGACCTAAGTATTACATTCATGAGTCAAAAGTGAAATGCTTACCCCCACTTTTTTTGGCATTTCTCGACGTTTTAAGACCTACTGATTCTAAACAAGCAAAAAAAAATCTATGTCTGTCCGGCCGGCCGTCCGTCATTACCTACACTGCAGGGAAAACCGCTGAAGCGATTTCAAAAATATTTTTTCTTAAAACAGGTAAACAAGGGACAGGTCCAAAAGGACGCTGTGTTCGATAACTGTACCAGAAGTGAGTAAAAAAATCATTACGTGTGTCAAAAATAGCAAATTTTCATATTTTTGGCTTAAAACGTTCATTTTAAGTGATTACGAGTAGGAACATTGAATTTGGAGAAATCTTGATGGTCAGAATTGGTATGTGAGATCATAATCTAGATTACTGCATTATAAGTTTGTCAAAAAAATGTTGTCAAGTATGTCAAAAGAAAGATTTTTATTTATTCTTTTACCCAAGTTTTTGGAAAAAAATTAAATTAAAATTTTGTTTGAAATGAAATCTTATTATTATTATTGAGAACTTTGGCATTATAAGTTTGTCAAAAAAATGTTGTCAAGTGTGTCAAAAGAAAGATTTCTATTTATTTTTTTACCCAATTTTTTGGAAAAAAATAAAATTAATAATTTGTATGACATGAAAATATATTATTGTTATAGAGAATTATGGCATTATAAGTTTGTCAAAAACATAATGACAAGCAAAAACTGATTTCATTGATTTTTTTAGCCAATTTTTTGGGAAAAAAATGTAGCTATTTTTATGACGTAAATGTAATTGAAAATGAAATTGGACATGGAAATTTTTTAATTTGTTATAGTTTTTGAAATACTTTTGGAATTTTGAAAAGAGTTTGTATATTTGATTTTGTAATAATTTTTGCAATATTTTTAGAATTTTGGAAAAAGTTTTAATTTTTGATTTTGTAAGAATTTTTGGAATATTTTTAGAATGTTGAAAAAAAATTGATTTTATTATAATTTTTACAATATTTTTGGAATTTTGAAAGAAATATGAATTTGTGATTTTGTAATTCTCGAATCGCTAAATTTTTATTGTTCTTGAATCGCTAAATTAAAGGTTTTTGAATAGTTTGCTGAAAATGTAAATGAAAATGAAATTGGACATGGACATTTTTGAATTTGTTACAGTTTTTGAATATTTTTGGAATTTTGAAAAAGTTTCAATTTTTGATTTTGTAAGAGTTTTTGGAATACTTTTAGAATTTTAAAAAAATTTAACTTTTTGATTTTATTATAATTTTTATAATTTTGTAAAAAGTTTCAATTTTTGATGTTGTTATAATTTGAGTTGTGGAAAAAGTTTGAATTTTTGATTTTTTAAGAATTTTTGGATTTTGAATTTAAAAAAAGTTAAAATATTTGATTTTATTCCAATTTTTGGAACATTTTTAGAATTTTGAAAAAAAACTTTTCTATAAAATTATATAAAATAAATTATAAAATTATATATATTTTTAGAATTTTGGAAAAAGTTTCAATTTTTGAATTTTTAAGAGGGGAATATTATTTTGAAATATTATTAGCATATAGAAAAAGTTTAAATATTTGATTTTATTCTAATTTTTGGAATATTTTTGGAATTTTGAAAAAAGTTTCAATTTTTGATTTTGTATAATTTTTGCAATATTTTCAGAATTTTTGAAAAAAGTTTAATCTTTGATTTTGTAAAAATTTTTGGAATATTTTTAGAATTTTGAAAAAAGTTTGGTTTTATTTAATTTTTACAATATCTTTGGAATTTTGAAAGAAATATAAATTTGTGATTTTGTAATATTTTCTCGAAACGCTAAATGGAGAGGTTTTTGAGTAGTTTGCTGAGTGTATAATCCTTTCACTAAATTATGTTAATTTATGATCTGTTCTAATTTTCCGGCATCGTATTGATGTTTCGTGTTAGTTTTGTAATAAATTTCTAAACAGATATTAAAAAAATACTTGTACTTTAACAAAGAGTTATGTTTGATATACATCGCTGCCCAAAACTAAAAACCAAGTCCTCAAAAAAGTGTTTTGCCGAAAACTATATTAAAATCCTTAACCCAGACCGAAGTCTTGATATCTCAGAGCTGTGAGATTTCAGCCCCTCCATATTTTTTGCTCTTTGTTTCAATAAATTTTACGAATAAAACCATATGTAAATGTTTAATTCGAGACAGTTCATAAGGATTCACAAACGCTTAAGACAAAATTTTATAATTAATTAATAGCAAATTTTTTTTATTAAAATTAAATTTTAAAAATAAAAATGCAGATCATTAAAGAAGTCAATAATTGAAAACCAAGAAAAAATTTAAGTTGTAATATGTGTTAAAGAAAAAAAAGTTATTATTAACAACAAACACGTTTAATTTTTTCTGTTTATTCGATTGTTGGTTCTCGTTTTTTATCTTCTAATCTGTTCTAATCAATTCCAATAAGCAATAATATCAAAAATTACCCGTTATTTTGGTGCAACAGTTTAAGTATGATATTATGCAACAATCAGGTATTTAATTTGGAACAACTATTAGTGCAACGATTTTTTGCTATTTCAAATTTCATCAATCATTAATTTATTTTGGTGCAAAATTTATTTATGATATTATTCAACGCCTATTACTTTATGCAACGATAATATTTTATGATATTGTTCAACAATCACTTATTTGTTTTGGAGCAACGATAATTTTGATATGGTATTATTCAACAATCGCCTATTTTGACGGAACGAGTTTTTGATGATATTCTTCTACAATTGCCTATTTATTTCGAGTAACAATTTTTAAATATATATTAAATATATATGTCAATTAATATAAGTGGTTAAATCTATTAGGTATGGCATGTGTCATCAGGAAGACATCATGGGGTGAGTTAGTTTTCTTTTATTAAGATGTGATAGGTCATAGCTGATGTAGAGGTAGTGATGGCCTTTGAACTTCAATAAACTTGGGTTTGTTATGCACCAGCATGTAGCGTTTGAATGAACCTATAATCTTATACAAGAATGTTAGAATACTTATAAATTCTGGACAATGTGTTTGGCAAAAGAAATTGATGTTTGGCAGTGATATCTGAAAGACAAGGATCAACCTCCAGCGCGAAGCATTTTTCATTGTATGTTAATTTACATATGAATTCGAGCACTGAACATAACGTACGTAACCATTTGGGCCATTTTATTGAATTTTATGTATGACATTTTTTATCTACGTATGTAAACATTCGGGCGATTTTATATTTTATGTTATTTTTTTTCTATACAGTACAAGTTTAAATTTAATAGTTTGTCTTCTGAAATGTTTCGTTGTATTTCATTATAAAAATCCACAAATTGCTACATTTTCTTGAAAACAAAAACAACAAATGAAGATGATAATAAATCTTTCGCTCACATGTGATCTCCTATTTGTTTTAATTGTGTTTCTAATGCGTTGAGAGCCCATTGATCGATATAATAATATTGATTGTTTTAAGAGAGTGAGAAACCAAAAAACAAATGCTTATGTATTCTATTTCTCTCATTTAGTTTTAAATTAAAATATAAATACCGTCCATTTTTCATATATTTGTGGCATTGTGATTTGAATTTTCAATTAAATTAAATTGATTCTTGCGGAATCGTAGTTTTGTTTTAGTTTTTGAATCATAATTTGATTTTAAAAACTTAAATTACTAAATTTTTTTAATCGTATTTATAGTTATTATTGTTTTGAAAATTGAAGTTTTTCTATATAACTATTGAAATCTAAGTATTTCCAACAAAAAAATTATTATCTGTGTGTTTTGTTAAATCTATCGATAAACATAAAGAAATTACATGAAACTGTGTTATAGAATAAAAATCATGTTTTTAGCAATCAACTGTAAGCTTAATATGTTCATGTTATAACAAAATTGTAAAACCAAAATAAAAATTATTGAAACAAAAAGAAATAAAATATTACCAAAATGTTAATAATATTATTATTGTTCAATGGTTGTTTAGTTTGTTGAAATTGGATCAAAAAAATAGTTGGAAGTAAAATCAAAATTAACATAAAACGAATATTAAATTTTTGCTATTCGGACGGTTTGAATGTTATGCCAAATAGATCGCTAAAAAGAAGCCTATCGGTATGGTTGTTTGTAAAAGGAAAACAATTAAAGATGATGTAATCACGAAAAAGTTGGTAGTTCGCCTGAACTAGAAAATCAATATCTGACCTCTATCCTTTAGGTTGAATAATTTCTGCAACGGTGATCGTTGCCTGTAAAAAAGAATACAAAAAGGGAGCTACGCCAACTGTTGGATCAAAACAGCACTCAACAATAAGGTAAGTTTAATTTTATTTATATTTTTTATCGTTGTATAAATGCAACAAATCTTTTTAGAGTGCCGTTTTTTATACGGAACACTATTGGTGAGAGTACAACGTGTTTTTCACATTATTTCGATTATCTCGTGAACCATTAATCTGATGAACTTAAAATTTGAGGTGCTTATAAAACTAACCTATCCACACAAGATGGCGGGTTAAAAAATAAATAAAGTTGTGTTCGTTTCTTTTAAGGAGGTACGATGAAAAGCCTTTGAAAACATACATTTTTTTATCGAGACGAGTAGGGTATCATATGAAAGGGTTTTATTTCAGCATTATTTAAAAATGTATTTTGGAATTTGACACCTCGCCATTTTTTGTATAATTTTGAAAAATGTCGTTTTCTCGATGTTTTATTACCCCGATGTACTCCAATCCTACTTCAGACCCAAGCGAGTAGGGTGTCATTTGAAAGAACACCAAGTTTCAGAAACATTGCAATTTTTTTTAGAATTTTGCGGTACACAGCTTTTGAGTTATTCTGAAAAATGTGCAAATTCCAGACCGTTCCCTCCTCCTACGTTTCGACACTGATTGACAGAAAAAATTGAAAAAATTCATGGAGACAGAAAGTTTGCTATATTTTGAACGAAAATTATAGCGAACTCTCAAATAATTATATTTCTGTGTGTTTAAGGGATGGGTGTAAGGAGGGTAAAAAAAAACTTTTTTGACCCAAGCGAGTAGGGTATCATTTAAAAGAGCACCTAATTTAAGAAATAACGCACTTTTTTTAGAATTTCGCTGGTCACAGTTTTCGAGTTATTGTCAAAAAAGTAAAACTTTCAAACCGTGCTCCCCTACGTTCCGACACTGATTGACAGAAAAGTTTGGAAAAATGCATATAGACAGGAAGTTTAGTAAACTTTAAATGACATTTATAGCGAGGTCTCAAATAATTATATTTCTGTGTGTTTAGGCGATGGGTGTGGGGAGGGTAAAAAAAAACTTTTTTGGACCCAAACAAGTGGGGTGTCATTTGAAAGAGCACTTAATTTAAGAAACATTGCAATATTTTTTAGAATTTTGCGATGTACAGTTTTTTTAGTTATGATAAAAAAAGTGCTATTTTAAGTGTATGTATACCACCCTATATTTCGACGCTGATTTATAGAACAAATATTCCCAATTTCGCAGAGAGACTTCTTTGTCCGAACTGCGTACAAATGGAATAGTTTGCCGGAACACTTAGTCTCAGGTGACTTCAACCCGCAGATGTTTAAAAAAAGCGTTAATCTACACCTTAGAACGCCAGTTGTTGTGGGGCCCAGGTCTAGACCTAGGTCTTAAAAGGTATTTATTTGTTGTTGTGACACATATTCTAAACCCTATTACACAACACATTTTATTAAAAAAAAAAAAAAAAAATACTGGTTAATTCTAGTTAGTTATAACATAAACAGCTTTGGATAAGAGTTGGTTAGTTAACATAAACAGCTTTGGATAAGATTTAACCTCAAGTAACATTTTTGATCAATGTAGATATGATTGACATTTACTATTGACGTCTACGATTAAACATTTATTCTGTTATGCGTCCATAGTCTGGCGATATAAAGACTTTACAACATAACTTTATGTCATTTATTTTTGATACTATGTTTTTTTACATTCACGGAACCCTTAGCGAGCGAATTTTATTCGCACTTGTCCGACTTTTTTTCTTTTGCTAATTTCAATTTGTTTATACTAATATGACCATTAAATAGTCTGTATTAGATATGTGCCCTGGGGCATAGTCCAAATGCATTCTGTGGTATTCATGTATTCATTTTGTATCCCGCCCGGTATAGAACTATTGTAGCTTTATGTTAAACTATCATAGCTTTATTACAGATTGTTAGTGTCTACTTTACTTCTCACCTTTGTTTCCGTTCATTCAAAAACTTTCACGTGCATCCAGTATTTATATAGGGATAAGGAAGTAATTACTGAATCTACGTACTGAAGCAAGTCGCCATAAAATCAAGGTATGCATATCCTCAAGTTGTCATGACATGACATGGGTTGGGTTATTCAAGGTACGCATATCCTCAAGTTGTCATGACATGACATGGCATGGGTTATTACTCCAGCTACCCGCCTCATAACTATTCTAGGTCGGGTGTACTCAGCGCAAGACTACGGAGTCACCAGTCTCGTTGAATAGAACTAATAAAAGTTGACTGACAGCTTCTAACTAACTATTTTAGATCTTAATTCTTTTGTTTCTAAGAGACCAAAAAAAAAAACAAAAACGATCATTAGTTAGAAAACGTGTTTGTTGTATTAACTAAAATGTCTGTCAAATTCACAAAACATTTAGTTAAAAATTGTTACTATAATAAATTCAACTGACATCAGTTTGTTGAATTCAACCAAAAATTCGTTCAATCAAAACTAACAGAAATGTATATGTATGTGTTGAATCTGTATATAGATATTTCTATTAATTGGAGTGTAGGTATATCATAAATAATTCTCTGAATACCACAGTTAATTGACATCTCGACAAGACGTCCTGATGATGTCACATATAGGTAGATGATATAGAAAGTTCTAGTATTTTTTCGCATGCTATTTATGAAATTGTGCCTTGTTTTACAGTCATATAATGCAAAACCTTAACGCATGGTTTTCCATTTTATCTTCTTATTATATACTTTTATCATTCTGAATTTAATTTTATTGGGTTTCTTTTGCTTCATGGGTGAGCTTCGACAGACTAGATACTCCATCGGATACTATTCATTTCCAGCGTTTGTATGAATACTCTCCAAGATCTCTTTTCTCTGAAGATAATCCATCCATCAACACTCCATGTTAGATAAATCCCACCCCTAGATCGACCCAGTCTTAGTAGACAAACGGAGATCATTTTATCATTCTGGACGTCCAGATCATTCTTCTGGAACGTAAAACATGTTTGACTCAGTTTGAAAACTAAATTTCAAAATGATCAGTTTTCATTTGTCAGTTGTTTATCAGGTTTCAAGGGTCCACGTTCCACGGTCTTGAGGTTTTATATAACTTGAGAATTGAGATTGACACATACAGCTTTGTACCAGATGAACTAATAAACTTATCTACAACAATGATACTTTAAAACATTGATACAATAAAAAATATATAAGCCAAAATAAATTTGACAAACTACAATGTAGTAACTCAAAACATTTTAATTAAAATTATAAAACAAGCAAAACTATATCAATTCAACTATACGGAAAACATCAAAAACAAAACCGCCTGAAATAAAATCTTAATAATAAGTTTAACAAAAAAACTAACTTTAAGAAAGGATAACCTAAATCCTTTTAAACGCCATAAAAACATAAAATCTTAAACTTTAAGTTCACACAACAGTGTCAGAATTTCAGTATTTTTTCGTCACAAACAGTACAAAAACAAAAAAATATAAACTTAAATGCATAATTTTGTTTCATCTTAGATAAAATTTCAAGAAAAAAAATTCAAAATGTCATAAAAATTGATTGTCGCAATTAAATGACGGACAGAGAGTCCAATAATATAAAAATAAAATATATATATTTCTTATGACAGGCAAATGTTGTTGATCTCGTATATATATGAAAGCAATATAATTATATTTTTTTTTTCATTTTTATAAAATTATATATCGACCGTTCGACACTTCCTTTTTTTATCTTTTGATTTCAAAAGGAAAATTTTTGTTTGTGTTGTTGGACTTAAAAAAAAATTAGAAACTAAGAAATTTCTGGACAATGCATGGATTTTATTGCATTTAAATGAATTTAAATTTTGTTGTAATTTTTATGGTTTACATTTGATCTTTTATTTGTAAGGCCACTCATTAAAAACAAAGTAGTTAAAAGGTTTTAAATTGGTACATTTTGTATTCAAATAGTATTATTTCCAAACAAGTTCAACTGCATACAAAGCTGCGCAGGGATGCTTTATATAGCTTGCATGTTATTTTACGATTGCCATTTATGTCAAATAACTAAATTTTGGAATCAAAGAAAAAGTTGAAGCATTGAATTCCTTAGACAAAACGTATCCTAAGTTTAGGTCCACTGTTCTGCTATAAAAAAAATGTCGGCCACAAATGTCACATTAAAAGATACTTCATGCATCATTGCTCTTCGAACTGTTATACAGTTGGGTTCGCAATGGTGTTGGGCATGTTAGCATCTTGGTTGGTTGATATGCTTTTTCCACATTATAGAAGGAAAATCGAATCAAATCATTAGTATGAACCCGAACATTACTTCGGTCTGAAAGACCTAAGTATTACATTCATGAGCTCAAAGTGAAATTCTTACCCCCACTTTTTTTGGCATTTTTCGACGTTTTAGGACCTACTGATTCTAAAAAAGCAAAAAAAAAATGTATGTCTGTCTGCCGGCCGGCCGGCCGTCATTACCTACGCTGCAGGGAAAACCACTGGAGGGATTTCAAATTTTTTTTTCTAAAAATAGGTAGACTCAAAAGACAGATCCGAAAGGACGCTGTGTTTGATAACTGTACCGGAAGTGTGTCAAAAAAATCGTCAAGTGTGTCAAAACAAGGAAATTTGCATATTTTTTGCTTAAAAAACGTTCATTTTAAGTGATTACGAGTAGGAACATTGAACTTCGAGAAATCTTGTTGGTCGGGATATGTGAGATCAAAATCTAGATTTTTGCATTATAAGTCAAAAAAATGTTGTCAAGTGTGTCAAAAGAAAGATTTTTATTTATTATTTTACCCAATTTTTCGGAAAAAAAAATTAAATTAAAATTTTGTTTGAAATGAATTTTATTATTATTATTGACAACTATTATAAGTTTGTCAAAAAAATGTTGTCAACTGTGTCAAAAGAAAGATTTTTATTTATTTTTTTACCCAATTTTTTGGAAAAATATAAAATAAATAATTTGTATGACATGAAAATATATTATTATTATAGAGAATTATGGCATTATAAGTTTGTCAAAGAAATAATGTCAAGCGTGTCAAAAAACGATTTCATTGATTTTTACAGCCAGTTTTTTGGGAAAAAAATGTAGCTGTTTTTATGACGTAAATGTAATTGAAAATGAAATTGAGCATGGAAATTTTTGAATTTGTTATAGTTTTTGAAATATTTTTGGAATTTTGAAAAAAGTATGTATTTTTGATTTTGTAATAATTTTTGCAATATTTTTAGAATTTCGGCAAAAGTTTTAATTTTTGATTTTGTAAGAATTTTTGGAATATTTTTGGAATTTTGAAAAATTTTAAATTTTTGATTTTTTATAATTTTTGGAATTTTGAAAAAAGTTTCAATTTTTGATTTTGTAAAATTTTTGGAATATTTTTAGAATGTTGAAAAAAGTTTGATTTTATTATAATTTTTACAATATTTTTGGAATTTTGAAAGAAATATGAATTTGTGGTTTTGTAATATTATCTCGAATCGCTAAATTGAAGGTTTTTGAATAGTTTGCTGAAAATGAAAATGAAATTGGACATGGACATCTTTGAATTTGTTATAGTTTTTGAATATTTTTGGGATTTTGAAAAAGTTTCAATTTTTGATTTTGTAAGAATTTTTGGAATATTTTTAGAATTTTAAAAAAATTTTGAATTTTTGATTTTATTATAATTTTTGTAATTTTGGAAAAAGTTTCAATTTTTGATACTGTTATAATTTTTGCAATATTTTTAGTTTTGGAAAAAGTTTGAATTTTTGAATTTTTAAGAAATTTTGGAATATTATTAGAATTTAGAAAAAGTTTAAATATTTGATTTTATTCCAATTTTTGGAATGTTTTCAGAATTTAAAAAAAAATTTTCTAATTTTATATATATTTTTAGAATTTTGAAAAAAGTTTCAATTTTTGATTTTTAAGAATTTTTGGAATATTATTAGAATTTAGAAAAAGTTTAAATATTTGATTTTATTCTAATTTTTGGAATATTTGGAATTTTGAAAATAGTTTCAATTTTTGATTTTGTATAATTTTTGCAATATTAATAGAATTTTTGAAAAAAGTTTCAATTTTTGATTTTGTAATAATTTTTGGAATATTTTTACGATTTTGGAAAAAGTTGGATTTTATTTATTTTTTACAGTATTTTTAGAATTTTGAAAGAAATATGAAGTTGTGATTTTGTAATATTTTCTCGAAACACTAAATGGAGAGGTATTTGAGTAGTTTGATGAGTGTAACTAAAAACCATGTCCGCATAAAAGTTTTTTGCCGAAAACTATATCAAAATTCTTAACCCAGACCGAAGTCTTGATATCTCAGAGCTGTGAGATTTCAGCCCCTCCATATTTTTTCCGATTCAAATGGGAGTTTTAATTTTTTATTTTGAGAAAATGAAAGTTTAAAATTAAACTCTGCTCGAATGGATTAACTAATTTTTTCTATGATAGCATATGAAAAGAATATTTTCATCACGCTTAATGCCCTGTTAAAATGGGTTCGTTTTTCACTGTGAAAAAAGAATAACAAATTTTAGTTGCTATAGTTTTTCATATAATTTTACAAAGGTTTAAACAACCATGAAAAAATAGAATATGAATTTTTAATGTTATGTTGTCGATTTCTAATTTTATAATTTATAGTAAACATCGATTAAATTTATACTATCATAGAAAGAATTGCATTCCGTACGCGAGATAAAAACGTTTTTCGTTTGTAAACATGTCTCACTCGACGCTAGCGCGTCTTGTAAACAAATGTTTACTCACGAAAAAAACAATGTTTTCATCTCTTGTAGGAAAATATACTATTTATTAACATACATATGTTTGGACAATTTTCTAATTTGAAAATAGGCATAAAGTATATATTGTTCGTTTGAGTTCGTTTGATGTTGTCAAAAATATATACGCTTTAGGGCGTAAAATAGTAATTTTAGACATTGTTATTTCTATTTTGGGCATTGTTATTTCAATATGAAAAAAATATTTGCTTTAAGCACAATTTTTGAATCGTAAAAGTGCATTTTACGGTTAACTCATACAAAAAATAAATATAAATATCAGTAAACTGCTCTGAAACAAGCCAAACCAAAAATCTTTTAAAAAATCATGTTTTTCAAATCACTAAAATTAATTATTCAAAGTGTCCGTTAGTTTTTTGTGTTTGTTTTCATTATCTTTAGTTAACAATTTCTACAAAACTGTTATTTCATAAAAAGTTAAATGAAACCATTGTATAAAATATAAAATAACTTTTTCAATTTTTTCATTCTCTCGTTCTATATTATTATTATTATCATTAAATAAATTAAGTTTCGTTTCGTTTTTTATTATTCGTGAAACATGCTAATTTATGTATGCATATATGCTGCTTAGGAGTAAGGCATTTTACCACATATGCATGGTGTCTGATCTGCATGACATGTGTTATGCGCAGTTTGGGGAACGGGGTTTTTCAAAATGGTTTTACGAACTGCTACAGTAGATTTTCTATCTAAAATAAAAGTTTATATTTGTTAGTAGTATGGTGCATATAAATAATAACTTTAAGATGCAATTTAAGAAAATAAAAATTACCTTCCATGATTTTCACAATCGTATTATCTGCGCCGCTGTCTGCTAGAAGTAAGGTAACACATGTGTCGAAACGTATAATACTAGTTTACAAAGAAATCTTGCTAAATAAACCCCTTTTCTTATGGTTTTTGACCTGCTGGAGCACGAATATTCTTTTTTTTAGGTTAGTTTTTGTTTTTGTTAAAAACCAATGTGAAAAAAAATGTTGTTCCGGTTTTTATCTCATATTTTACCAAACGAACAAATTTAATATATTAATGAAACCAGTATAAATATGTTAACAAACATTTTGAGCTATTCTTTGTAAAAATTCATCAACGATTATCAAGGAAGTTACACTCGAGAAAAATTAAAAAAAACGAAGAACTCACGTGTTTTTAATTTTTAGATATTCAATTCCTTAAATTTTGAACGAACAATGATTGTAGTTTTTAAGTTCTTTGAGCCTACGGCAAATTCAATTTCTTTTCCTTTAATTTAAAAAACCAGAATGTTGGTGCAGTTTGCACCAAAGTTATTCATGTTTTCTCAAAAAAAGTAAAAATTCAAAGTTTCAAAAAAATGCGTCCTTGCTATTGAAATATGAGTTAACGTTAGATATCACATATCACTGACAATATAACTGTGAGATATCACTTGTCAAAGTAACATGGGGTGCTGACAAATGAACTGTATGCAGTCAACGGTAGCACCCTCAATCTTAGTTATGGAACATTCCTTGATAAGGGCACACTTTAAACATCGAGGCAATCTTTAAGTATCAAAGAAATTTTTGACAATCCAATTTTTATTTGATTCCAGCAAATTTTATAAACAAAAGTGCTTCTTAGTTTTTATTTTATTTTGAGTTCCTGCACCCTATCATAAAATAATTGGCCTATGTCATATTTTGTTTTGTGATTTATGGTTGAGTAATTAATTCTTAAAAAAAAAAAAAGTTGCATCCATCAACACTTTAGGACTCATGTCGACAATCATGAATTTTTATTTTTCTATAATCTTTATATTATATATAAATATTGAACTATCCTTGATTTGAAAATGTGTGCGTCGTTGTAATCTATGATTTGTGTTGTGTTACTTCGGTCTGAAAGACCTAAGTATTACATTCATGAGCTCAAAGTGAAATTCTTACCCCCACTTTTTTGACATTTCTTGACGTTTTAGGACCTACTGGTTATAAAAAAGCAAAAAAAAATGTATGTCTGTCGGTAGGCCGACCGGCCGTCATTACCTACGCTGCAGGGGAAACCGTTGGAGGGATTTCAAAATTTTTTTTTTCTAAAAATAGGTATACTCAAGGGACAGTTCCAAAAGGACGCTGTGTTCGATAACTGTACCGGAAGTGTGTCAAAAAAACCATTATGTGTGTCAAAAATAGCAAATTTTCATATTTTTGGCTTAAAAACGTTCATTTTTTTTAAGTGATTACGAGTAGAAACATTAAATTTGGAAATCTTGATGGTAGGGATTGGTATGTGAGATCAAAAACTAGATTATTGCATTATAAGTTTGTCAAAAAAATGTTGTCAACTGTGTCAAGAGAGAGATTTTTATTTATTTTTTACCCAATTTTTTGGAAAAAATAAAATTGTTGGTTTGAAATGAAATTTTATTATTATTATTGAGAATTATGGCATTATAAGTTTGTCAAAAAAAATGTTGTAATTGAAAATGCAATCGGACATGGAAATTTTTGAATTTGTTATATTTTTTGAAATATTTTTGGAATGTTGAAAAAGTTTGTATTTTTGATTTTGTAATAATTTTTGCAATATTTTTAGAATTTCGGAAAAAATTTTAATTTTTGATTTTGAAAGAATTTTTAGAATATTTTTGGAATTTTGAAAAATTTTAAATTTTGATTTTATTATAATTTTCGGAATTTTGAAAAAAGTTTCAATTTTTGATTTTGTAATAATTTTTGCAATATTTTTAGAATTTTGGAAAAAGTTTGGATTGATAAGAATTTTTGGAATATTATCGGAATTTAGAAAAAGTTTAAATATTTGATTTCATTCTAATTTTTGGAATATTTTTGGAATTTTGAAAAAAGTTTGATTTTATTTAATTTAACAATAGTTTTGAAATTTTGATTATAATTTTCCGGCTACGTATTGATGTTTCGTGTTAGTTTTGTAATAAATTTTTAAACAGATATAAAAAATACTTGTACTTTAACAAAGAGTTATGTTTGATATACATCGCGGCCCAAAACTAAAAACCATGTCCTCGTGAAAGTTTTTTGCCGAAAACTATATCAAAATCCTTTACCCAGACCGAAGTCTTGATATCTTAGAGCTGTGAGATTTCAGCCCCTCCATATTTTATGGTTGCTTTAAGTTCTTTTTGAATTGATTGTGCCATGAAAAGCCATTAAAAAATGAAAAATTTTTAGTGCTAGAAAAATATGATAAATGCAATACAAATTGATTGCTTAAAAATTGAACATTACTTCTATAACAAAAGCAATTGTAGTTGATATTTGTGGATAATTGATTTGGGTTCATATGAGTAACATCCAGGCCTGGAGTAAACAGACTGCCGAGTTTTTTCTCGAGCATAACATGAAATTTGTACACAAGCAGCCTTTAATGAGTTCCAAAAGTTTTACTTTTTACTTTGCTGTGTTCCAAGATTCCTGCCTTTTCAACATCCTATTTTATATTAATGCACTAACATAATAAATATTCGTTTAACAACATTGTTGAAGTTTATTTCTTTTGACTAACTGACTGATTGGTGGTTTAATTGAAAACTGGTTCGCTAATTATTATTTTATTGTTACATGTTTTTGCTCCATTTTTCATCAACACATTTTTTCGAAGATCGTACAATAATATCAATGTAAAACTTATTTCACAAATCAATTTAATATATTCTGATTTCGTTTGTCTTAGGGGCTTATGATTTTACAGTAATTATTTGATAGAAAAAGTTTAATTTTATTGATTGCAAAGAAATGATATTTTTATTGTTTTTATGTTTATCGTCATGAAATTGATTACAATTTATAATAATAACTGTGAAAACAGAAGTTTTTCTCTTTACAATCAATCGTAGTATAGAAAATGTTATTATGTATTATAGCAATAGCTTATTTATATTAACGTTTCCACTTAAAGATATAAAATTTCATCTTATTGGTCGTAAATTTTATTCATGAATTTTACAATTAGAGTCAATAGATAAACGTAACTTTGTCTTTCGTATATTTTCAGTTTCAGCAAGAAATTTGTTTCAAATTATTTTTCGCACGCAAACTCATTTAATTTATATGAGGAATAGCAATAGATTTTAAGAGAAGTGATTTTTATGACGCTGGTTTGAATGATCAAATTAAATCGATAGTTGTGTTAATATGTTTTCAAGAATTAGAAAATGGCTACTGCATACTTTCCTAATATTTTCTTAGTAAAACGCCAACGATTTGTTAAAAATAAAAGGTTTGCCGTAACGGCTTGTTAACAAAAAAAATGAAAAGTAGTTGGGATCAATTGGATTTGCATTCCTGATTCGACTTCTGGTTGAATCCAACTAGTTTAAGTGATATTATATAACAACCCAGAACATCCTAATTTTCCGTTAAACCTAAAGTCAGCCAATACGTCCGATAAATTGGTAATGCATTCTGTTGACTTTTAAAATTTTATAATTGATAGAATCGTAAGAATTTAATCATTTGAGGGACACTATGTTCACAGCCATAATGTTTTCATTATAGAATATCAACATAATTAAAATAACTAAGAATGCGGTTGAAGCGAAATATCTAACGTAAAGCCGACCATTGTATCAAGCATGGTTTGAATTCATATATGACCATTGACCAGTCGTATTGCCTGGTACTGTAATAGTAACTTTTCATTTCTAAGTTCTAAATAAACACAAATTGACATTAAAGCTTGGCTTAAGTAATGCTTTAGATATCAGTTATTTTAAATTAAAGTTCTATGTATAAGAACAAAATAGGGTTGTTTTAATTTTATCGGTTGTTTCTAAAATTTTTGAGAAATATTTTAATTTTAATATAATGAGTTTCTTAGAGTCTTCCAAACTACTTAATGAAAGACAATACGGGTTTCGAAAGGGAAGAGCGACGGGAGATTTACTTTCCTTTGTCACGACGGGAGATTTACTTTCCTTCGTCATGTGTGGAACAAATCGCATGAAAATCATGGTGAGACTTTCAGTATTGCTCTTGATATATCCAAAGCATTTGATAAAGTTTGGCATAACAATCTTATTTGCAAATTAAGATGTAATGGTTTGGATGAGCAACTTATATCTTGGAAACAAAGTTTTAATCCCGAGCGGAAATCTTGGGTCAAGGTTGATGGTATTTCATCGGATGTCTTTTCAACTAATGCAGGAGCTCCTCAGGGTTCTGCTTTGTCACCAACTCTCTTTCTTATTTATATTAATGATTTGTTGGATCAACAATTAGTCCTATCCATAGTTTTGCTGATAAAAGCACTCTTCATGCATCTCATGAGAACCCTAAATTATATTCACAGTTAGCGCTTAACAACTGTAGATAAAATTTAACTGATTCTTTAAACTATGACCTTAAATCTATTTTGGATTAAGGGGTCGCTAATAGTGTTGAATTCAATACAAGCAAAACACAGGCTTGTTATATTTTTCTAGATTATCCACACCTAATCCGTTTCCATTAAAGTTCGACTCTAAAGATCTTGTAGAGAAAGGATCTGTTAGGCTTCTAGGAGTAGAAGTAAAAAATAATTTTAAATGGAATTCTCATATTTTTTACCTAGCTAAGAACGGAAAATTGGTCAAAATGATCTAACAACTAGGTACCTAACGGTTCTAAGTAGCTATGATAAAAAACTCAGATAATCTTATTGAAGCAACTGTAATGATCTCTGAAAATAAAATAGATAGTGGTGCAAACGAAACGGTACGTTTAAATCGAATTTCATTCTAACCACAGGTACACCACACAAACCCCCATACAGGGCTCAACAGAGTGCGGACGGTAGATATTGGCAACGATAGCTTATGTCCGTCAGAACTTGTAGTCGGGTAAAGCAAACAAAGCTTTCACCTTTATTAATTTGCTTCAAAAAACTTGTGGTCTTAGTGCAAAACTTTTGGTTGGAGTTATGCATTATAAAACCTATTTTAACATCTGCAACCATAGTTTTGTGGTCTAACCCACTTTTCATATTTGCTTGAAATATGTTTAGAAAAATATTGAAGCTTGTGTGTCGAAGTGCCAGAGGTATATTGAAAAGCACATTAAATACAACATTGTAGATTTTACTACAGGTTTCTCCATAGCATTTACATCCTCTATGTAAGATATGGAGCAACAAGTGCCAACAGGCTACAGCTTATAAATATAACCTTAACATTTTTCACTGGTTGCAGGTCAAAAATAATTAGACTAGGGCCAAACCGTTTTGAAATTAAAAATTCTTAGCAGTATTTGGATGGTCAGAAAGCTTAGGGAAAATTATAAGTAAATAAAAAAAAATCAACTCAACTCGGTAAAAGTTCCGGAAAGGGGGTGGGGGTAGCTAAATATACGTTTTGAGAGTTTTTGTAGCTCTTTTACGATTTTTGACTGAAATATGCATCCTATTGAAAAAAAACTAAACCGAAAGTTGTAGTCTTGTAGATAAATAAAAAATCTAAAACTTTTATATCGATCATGGTCAACATAACCTCAAGTTCTCGAGAAGTACACTAAAGCTTATTCTCCATCAGTTTTTTTTTCTCGTCTTTTTTATTTTGTGAAATAGAAGATATGAAAATCATATAAGTGCAAAAGGAAAAAAGATGAAGACTTTTTACACACTTTTATTTAACTTGACTTTTGACAGCTGTGCTGGGTGGAATTTTGTGATCCATTTTTCCCAGTAACTTCCCATTATGTGATTGATCCCAAATTTAAATGACAAGTTTGTTGAAGCAGTCAGTACGTATTTCTAAAAGTTTTAAAGTACGTATTTTTAAAGTTTTAAATTCAAATTTTTCTTCACTCTAAAAGACCTTAAACAATTGCACTGAAATCTAGGTAATCTGGTTGAGAGCGTAGGAATTTCGGTAATACTGTGTATATCATCATAATCAAAGACATCATACATGTTTGTGTCATTTTTATATGGATAAAAGGCTTTAATTATAAATAATGAATATAAAAAAAATTGAAGTATGACATTTCGTTTTAATTTCAAAGCTTATAGACTGATTACATACAGTGTATATGACAGATTACATACAGTGATAATTAGAAATCATGTATGAAATTTTATTGCAAAAATGATAATAGCTATAAAGTTACTATAATTATAGTGAACTATAGTGAAAACAACACAAAACAATCTTGCTTTGAAAGAAATAACAATTATTTGAAGTTTTTCGTTACGCAAATCAGCTGATCACACCTGTCATATTTTTTTGGAGAAAAAAAGTCTCTCATTCACGATTCGTTTGAGTAATAATCGTTATTTATATCTTTCTTTATATCAATTAATAGAATGCGATGTAGCAAGTTAAAAGAAAACTTGTATATGTCAAAACTCTCCTAATGCTAAGCCTGATTGTTTTTTAATCAAAAATAGATTTTGTGGCAGAAAAAAAATCATTTGTGCGGGCTTATTTTGACGCGTGTTATGTTAAAAAATAAAAAAAAAATTTAAAAAAACACACTTTTATTGAAAACGAACTAAAAAATAAATTTTGCATTGACAGAACACGATGTTCCAAAGAAACAAAAGTTATGTTCTAACGTTAAATCTTTTATTAATAACTATGTTTGCTTTCAAACTGTGGGCGGCAGCGTAGTGAATATAGAAAGGCAATAAATATGTAGAAAATGTGCTAGTTTTATATCTTAATTATGTAATAAGTATAAATACTAAAACTTAATTCAACTATTTTAAAGTATTAAAATTACTTATAATACAAAATGTGATGTAATACATTCAATACGCTGACTGCGCCACCCACTTTTATTTTTTGTAAAAAACTGTAACGGAAAATTATTTATCTAACAAAACTTCTAGTTAAATAGTATTCTGTGCATCTAATTTTGCCATCTGTGTTAAATTGTTTAAAAAGATATTTAAATATTTCTTTCCGTATTAAAGTTTGCAAGCAAACATAGTTATTAATAAAAGATTTAACGTTTGAACATAACTTTTGTTTCTTTGGAACATCGTGTTGTTTCAATGCAAAATTTATTTTTTAGTTTTTAGTTCGTTTTCAATAAGAGTGTGTTTAAAAAATTTTTTTTTTTATTATTTTTTATTTATTCCATGTCTTTTTTTTACTTTCCATGAATTTTTTTAAAAAATAAAGTGTTCTACTATAAAAAAAGTCTATAGAGAAAGACTTTTTTTATGGAAAAAGACGACTTTTACACTGAAAAAATATATTTAAAATTATTATGCAGTCTATGTTGGATACGACATTGTTAAAAATATATAATAAAATTAGATGTTTATTAAAAATAATGGGGATACAGTGGCGGATTATGCCTTTAAGGGGCCTGAGGCGAAACAAAATTTTGGGGCCTAAGATTTTACCAAAAATTTGGCAAATGAGTTTGATTAAGACTATTTCTTAAATAATTTTTTATCCGCTTCAGAACGGAGAAAGATCGTTCCCCACTTGCGTTGCATATCGGCAATGTAAGAAATATTTTTAAAATAGTTTCCACATTGGGAAATGAAGATTGCAGGCCATCAATGTTTACCTTGTACATCTTAAATGGACATTGGACAAGTGATATTCTCTTCTTTTATATATTTTAAAAAATGATGTCCTTCGTCTTTAAAATATTGTACTTCTATATCCCTCGTATATGTATTTGACAATTCTAAAATACACTTGTCAACTTCATCACTGGATATATTTTGATCAAAAAATAATTTAAAATTATTTAAAACAGTTTCATATATGGACGTTCTGGTAGACATTTCAGTGGCAAGTCTATCACAGATCATATTGTGAGATATGAGACACAGATCATATAATAAACAATTCTCGTCCTACTAACTGTGTATCATTTGCAGATGATTCATCATTCATAATTTTGCGTTTTCTTTTTCGTCCTTCTTTGTAGCTAATATTGTCTGTTAATAAGTTTGCTTGCTTTTCTATGCTCTCAAAATCATTCCGAACATCCCTTATAAATTGTGACAAAGAATTAAACAGTTTTACTCCTTGTAATAAGTTCGTTTGAATATTTTGAAATGATTTTCTAGTACTATTGATTCTTTGCAATAATATTTCCCATAGAACGGTTAATAAGGCAATTCATATCCATCGAAAGAGCTAGCTAATTCTTTAACCTCAACTTTAGTAATCGGTTTTTCGTCTTCATTTTCGCTAATTTGGATAAGAACGCTTTTAATATTTTTGTAATTAAACCGCAAGGCGGATACTGCATCAGCTCTTGCAGACCATCTTGTCACTTGTGTCACTTAATTTTTTAATATGTTTGGAATTAGGATCGGAAAAATTATCAATAATCAACTTCCATCTGTGAGTAGATGAAGAAAAGAATACATATATATTTTGGATAAAGTTAAAATAATACACCGCAGTAGAATAGGCATCTGCAGCATAATTTCCAATTAAATTAAGCGTATGACTTGTACAAGGAATAAAAATGGCGGTCTCACTTAGAGTTTTAATTCTGGCTTGTAAACCATTATATTTTCCGGCCATATATGTTTGACCGCGACAATTTTTAATATCCAAAGACAAATTGTTTAAAGTTTTCAAAATAAGTTGTGCTAGATATTCTGAATTGTGATTTTCAATTTGTAAAAATCCAAAAATCGTTCTCTCGCATCGCCCACTTTATCAATGTATCTTAATATAAAACTTAGTTGGTCAGTGTGGTTCACGTCTGGCGTAGAATCAACAATAATTGAATAATATAAGGAGTCCTGAATTTTTTGAATTAGGTGTTCTTTTACTTCAGTTCCCATTAAATTTATAAATTCATCGCATGTGGTATGTGATAAATAACTTACATTACCTTTTCCTGGATGGCTGTACCTCTCCAAATGATTTTTAGGAAAATCATCAAATTGGGATAGGTACTAAATGCATATCATAAAATTTCCTTTTCTGTTCGAATCAATATCTTCTCGATGACCACGAAATGCTAAACCCAAAGTAGCTAATAGCTTTACTGTAGCTGCAACTCTTTTTAAAACTTCCCGGCAGCATTTTTGTTGTACTTCAATTTCACGAGCTATTTGAGTATCAATACGTCCAGTTACAAACAATCTTTTTTCAAATTTTTCAAACAAACTTTTTAGACAATCTTTTTTCCAATCAACGTTGATAAAATGAAATATACAACTAAAGCTAAAACACCTATACTATATCAATCATATCATATGGAAACCCTTTTCAAACGTTAATCCAAATGATGAATTTAGCATGTATTGTATAAAAAATACATGGATTTTAAGCTTACAATAAAAGATTTCAATTCTACACGTTAAAAAGTTTTCATTTATTTAGTTATACATATATGAAATTAATCTAAAATATGTACAATTATATGCTTAAAATTGAGGTTTTCAGTTTAATGCTTTCAATAAATTGTAGGTTTTAAACGAAATCCAAAATCATTGATGAAAACATAAAACTCAAATATACTTCAAATATCCAAAAAATACTTATCTGGATTTTGTTTTTATCAATAATTTTGCGATTGATATAATAACAGCCCATGGCAAATAAAGTTTTAGTATTAATATTCATTCGTAACAGTGGAACTTTTCAAAACAAAATGTATTTTTACTATACAAATTGGAAAACGAATTTGTACATTAAAAAATTATAAAACTATCAAATTAGAATTATTAAAATAAATACATACATGAAAAAAAGTAATACAAATTGACAACCTAACACTTTTACATGTGGGATAATATTAAAAAAATCTTTAGGTTTAAAAACTTTGGTTGAATGAACGCAGTCATCTGATATTTGAATACCTATAAAATATCAATACTATTTGTAGCGAGGGGGCCCCTGTGCATGTGGGGCCCGAGGCGGCCGCCTCTTCCGCCTCTATGGTAATCCGCCACTGTGGGGATATGTTACAATTCCAATCCTATAAAAAAATTTTTCCATGAATAATTGTGATATTTGTCTTACTCTCTATTTAGAAAATTAATTATGGTTTCTCGTTCTATTTTGGCTAGAAAAAAAGATGAAAAAGACTAATGGATAGTCAGCTTAAAAAGCGTTTTTTTTCGTTTTTTATTTTTATCTACCGCAAAAATTAACTTTTATGAAACTTGGTACAAACGTTTTCTCTTGAGTTTTGTAATTTTGTAATATCTTGTAATTTTTTGAAAGAAAAATATTTAGTTTTTGATTTTATGCGAATTTAAATAAAAGAAAGCGTAATTTTCAATCGAAAAAGTTGGTTATGAAATTTTCGAATTTTTAACTTTTTCACGGCTTTCAATTTTCTTCGTTGAAACCTCGACTTTAAAATGGTATAAAAAATAGTACATTACGATGCAAGGACGTACATAAAGCTAAGGTTTCTGGACGTATGTGGAGTAAAGATGGCAATAATTCTACCTTTTTATTTTCCGGTCATCGAATAGTATTTTTCAAAATAACCGGCTAACCGACAGGAAAAAAGTTAAAAGAAAAATTTGCTTCTAATTCACAAATAATTTTTTAAAATAAGTGTTATGGTAACACTTCATTTAAAACATAACAGAACAAATAGAAAATAAGAAAAATAAATATCAGTATTTGGCAGCTAAAATCTTTATTTATTTAAATTTGTGGCAACAATGATCCAACCCGATCATATACGATTTGGTACACATAGTCCTATAAATATATATCAAACTGTACTGTTTTATACTCAAATTTGATGGATTTTACTGTTGGTACTTGATAAAACATGATAAATAATTGTTAATAAAATTCCTTGTTAAAGTTTTTGGCAATTGAGTTTGTCGCAATAAATTAACTATTTAATTTATATGCTCGATCCGATTTCGATTGTGACCAGGAATTGCAATCACAAGATCTTGAGTCTCGACGTTTTTTTATGATCCCAAAATCTTGGGCTTAATGAAAAAAATCCCGCTATTATGGGATCATCATATTTATACCAGGATTAATCAATAAAAACACGAAACCAGCTGTTAAAAAATCAGTAATATTAAATTCGCATGGAAGGATCAGATTTTGTTGATTTGTAATGTTTTTGGTTTACGGGCATGACAAACCCGCGTACTCCAGATGCAGGCTCTATGAATACGTCACTTTAGCACTATGATTATTACTTTCATTTTAGTTTTTATCAATAGGATGCATATTTCATCCAAAAATGGGAAAAAACAACAAAAAAACATCAAAAAGTAGTTTTAGTACCCTTCTTTCGGAAGCGGACTTTTAACGTGTTGATTTTCCTTAATTTACTTATAATTTTCCCCAAATTTTCGAAACATCCAAATACTGCTAAGAATTTTTCATGAATTCCGGTATTTAATATCGGTTTGGCCCTGCAAGCTTTGATGTCAAGTTAGTTTGCCATAAGCCATATTGAAAACTACATATTTTCAGTATCACAAAAAGTCAATATCTGGCGCACAGGTAGGTACAAAACAACGTATGTACATACAGGAACGTTAAATTAACAAAAAGTTGCCTGCTAATAGTATTACAAGTAGGTGGACAACTCGACTACACAGGAAACAAAAAAAGCTATGGCTGACGTTTTAACAAAACAAGGCGTCAGCAAAAGTCCTTTGGAAGGTAACCATGCCTTGCAATGGTCAAAATGTCGCTTAAGGCACAGTCCAAAAATGAAAATTCAAGGGATGGCCAACCGGTTTTCGATTAATCAGTTAACCTGGTAATTCTGGCAGAATAACCAGTTAATCAACTCTAATAGGACTATTATTAAATATCATTATGTTATATAGTTGAATATAATAAAATATAAATACATAATAAAATTTAAAAAAGAAATTATTTTTTTATCAGCTCATCTCTATATGAAATATAATTTGGTAGCAAATCTGATAATCACGTCTATAAATGTATGTTATTCTATTACACATTGGAGTTGCTCCTAATCCCATTGTCCCATATTTACTTGCAAAATGAATATACCTAAAACAAATCAGATATTTGTCTCTGTTCTAGTTCAGTTGTCCCGAGTTCGAATCCCGACAGAGGGCACTTTTCCTATACATTATTCAGAACATGTGTTTCAGATCTAGTCGTTAATAAATAATTCTTAATGTTTAGTAGACTAAAACGGTCAACACGGTATCTCTAGATATTCAAAGCTTATTGAGTCAAAGTGGTTGGGATTCAATTTTTTTCGAACAAAATCGCAACAATTGAATTTGCTAATGATTTAATTGAAAAAATGGTCTCTTTTACAATAGAACCCTCACATATGAATGTTTCAAGAGGGGCTGAAGATTTGAAGTGCGGCGAGGAACGAATTGAGGGAGTTGATACCTTTAAATATTTGGGACCAATGATTGCTCAAACAACAGCATACTTAGAGATATTAAAGCTTAAATTGCTGCAGGTAATTGAGCTTCTACTCAATTAAATCTATCCTTGGGTCACCGTATGTATCAACTAACACCAAGCTCAAGTTATACAAGACTTTGATTAGGCCGTTTGTGGTGTATGGGTCACAAACGTGGACTCTTACACAAAAAGACAAATCGCATTTATCTATATGTGAGCGTAAGATCCTACGCTACATTTTTGGTCCACTTAAGAAAAACAATCGAGACAACCAACATTTTCTCTTTAACATAAACTACGAAAAAAGTCAAATCTCAACCAACCTCCAACCCAATGAACCTTTTTTGTCTTATTCTGAAACAATCTTTTAATTTTAGAAATAATTCAACCAAAAATCGTTTCCTACATCCTATTTTTATTGTTTTGTATTTCCTTCTTATATTTCCTGTAATTTTATTTTATTTGTATCCTTAAATTATTTTTTTTTATATCTGTGACAAAATTGTTGTTAAATAGTTTTTCAGTCTGTTTGTTTTTTTATTGAAGATTTAAGGGGATGAAAACTGATGTAATACAAGAATAAGGGTTGTTTGAGCTTCTGTTAACCATTTCAACCATGATGTCATTTTCAATTTTCAATTTTCTTTTTTATGTTTAAATTCACATCAAATGTTTAAGTTTTCCTTGAGGGGAATTTTTTGTTTATTTTTTAAGCAAATTATTTTGTTTTTGTTATACTATTTTATCAAGGGTTGTGCTAAATCAAATACGATATTTTACTAATTTTTCAACAACAATATACCTGTTGTGTAAGTTTCACATACCCATTGAATTAATCCAAATCAAAATACTTAAGTTTTAATATGGAAAGTGATTTATAAATAGTTTTTTTCTCGACCTCAAATCAAATCTTTAACATCTTAAAAGTAATTAAATTTATATAAGACAAACAAGATCCAATCTTTTTTCATATAAAATTCCAAATCAATCATCATAAAAACATTTAATATTATACCAATTTTATTGTCACAATCACATTTGTATTTCCATTCCAAAGATATCAATCAAAAACCCGTAATCCAATAAAACAAAACAAAAAAATTGGAACGAAACCGTAAGAGAATTGTCACTCAAGGTAATAAAATGACAATATTTTCAAAGAACTCGATAATATAAAAAATAAAAATAAATTAATATTATATTTAACCTGTAACATTTGATTATTTAATAATAAAACAAAATTCGATTAACTACCTATATCGTGGATATACGTATATATAGAAAGACAAATTAAAAGATCAAATAACTTTGTTGTTGTTGTTGTCGTCGATTTTTCGGTATTAAAATTCCTGATCTCCATTCAATCTATTTTGATCAAAATTCAAATGTACATATTGGATTAATCAACAGAAGCTATAACAATTTTTGTTTGAGACACAACAAATTTTGTTTTTGAATTTAAGTGGAAGCTCTGGATATGTCAATTTATTTTTTCTTTTTGTAATGCGCCGAATATTGTTTAAGATATTAATTGATTTTGTCATTTTATTTCAGTCAAATTGATGAAAGGAATAAAATGAAGTGACAAACGTGAATTTGCAATAGGGTGTAGCAAATATAAATGATTTTGCAAAATTTATTGTAAATACCAAAGGGTAGTTTTCGGTTAAATTGAAACTCTCAAATGTTAAAACAGCTAGACTGGATAAAATAGAGTACAGTTAAGGAGTGACAAAAAATTCTGGGAGTATCTGTTGTTTAAATAACATGTGTTGTGTTGTATAGTAATTACAAATGTGTCACAACAGCACCTTTAAACCCTTTAGAACAAAGGGTATAACAAAATTCGTTTTAAGGTGTTGATTTACCCAAATTATATGTTTTATATTATTTTTAAGAAGAAATAACTAAATAATGAATTCTATCTATTCTATCTATTCTTTCTATTCTAAGTTTTAACATGACATAGGATGAAAGGCCAATATTTCATGATAAAATATAGAAAATAAAATGATAAAATAAATTTTTCAAGAAAATATGCAATTACAAAACTAAAATTGCGTTACCAATGATCCAGTTAGCTACATACTTCTTTATCATGTAACATGCCGTAGTGTGTGAAATCTCGTTTTTTTGAGCCAACAATAGTGTACCACCATCAAAGAATATTTAATACTTAGATTGGAGGTCATCCGTTCATTATTGACTATAGTGATATTGTATTGCTATTGAAAATGGTGTAAAACATCTTACGTTAACTTACAGGTCAAAAGCAGGTGCTAGAGTACGCTTGGTTGTCACACCAGAGCCCAGATTTATCCAGAGTCCGATAACCATGACCCAATTCTTTAAGGATGGATTGAGACAGGATAAAATCTGCAGAAAACACATTCGATGTAGGTCACTCTGTTTCTATTCGCACTTCATTTATCAAAGAAAAATTTTGCAATCAAAAATAACGGGCAGAAACTTTTGCTGAAATTACTTAAAAAACATGAAACTATAATTTTTAAGATCAAGTCACCCTATTTATTTGTATGTAACCATTTCCATTGAAACCGAAAAATATATGTGACACATTGACAAGAAATTAACTAATCCTACAAAACTGGTGTATAGTTTTCATAAAAAAGCATAATAAAAAAATTTGTCTCTACAAAAAAACAAAAAACATTTAAAAAGAAACCTAAAATTTTTAATGTCAAAAAATATAAGGTTTTGTTTTATGTTGACATATGAAAAAAATATCGATGGTGGAAAACATCGCAACGTAAAATAGTAGAGGTAGATGAAAAATACATTATCTTGTGGGTATTGTAGGAACTGTACTGAAAATAGAAAAACTTGAATTTACCTCCGATTTATTTCAATAATTTCAAATAATCTGTTAAATAAAATTTCAACACCATTGGAAATTGTTTTGAAAATTGTTAGCGATTGTTTGTCAAAAACACGTCTTGCGGGTGCTTGTTAATCGCAGTCAACTGTACCTAAACCTGGTCTTAAATTAATTTTTAATTAAATCCATACAATTAAAACAAAAGCAAAATACAAAAAATTTAATTACAAAAAAATTAATTAAATTCAACATAAAATTAACTGAAGACTATTTAATGCATTAGTATTATTTTAGATTATAAAATTTATCAAATAACTTTCATTGTTCTATATTAGCAGAAGATGCGTCCTATACAAACTTAAATATGGCTCCGATGGCTGCATGTTATTGAATGTATGTAAAATGTCAGTAATTACATCCAAATCAGTGATGAAAGAAAGCTCCAACAATAATGACAACGGCAACCAGAAACTCAAATGCAAATTACCAAACTAATTTATTGATGACGTTCTTGAATCTTGATTAAAAGCCCAGATGTAACCCATATAAATTTAGGCTAGATTGCCGAAATTTAATTGTTAGTTTTGGATTAGTTTTAAGTTTAAGTTATAATCACAGTTTTCCTTGAACTATTTATTCTTTTCTTTGAACATTTTTCACTACATCAAAATTACAATCGAACTTATTTCCCCTCAATTCTATTTCTCAAAATTAATTTTTTTTGTAAATGTTTTGTTAATCAGACTTGATTTACACAATCCAAAACTAAATATGTTTTCTCTTCAAAGGTGAAAACAATTAGGTATCCGGAATAATTAAAGAACAAAAATGTTTTCCATATGATAAAAAAATCCTTATAATTCCAATATTTTTTGTTAAATAAATTATTTTATTTAATTGTAATTGTTTTTGTTTCAGATCTTCCATAAAATTTATTTATAAGAAAAGAATATCAGGTTTGTTGCAATGGAGTATATATATTTTGAAGAAGCGAACGAAGGTTATTTAAAAATATAGTTGAAAGGATGTTACAAATCGTGGTATTGCCCTTCGACCCATGAGAAGTCTCAAGCCGGGTAAAGGAAATAAAATAATGGATTAGAAGGAAAACAAAACATGTTCGCGTACGAATTTTGTATATCCTTAAACGTAATATAAGCCTAAGCTGCTACCTTTTTCGCACAACGATATGCATACATTTCCGACCCTCTCCTTAATTACTGCTTTAATGAACTTGGGTGCAAGTTTTACCAAGCATGATTTTGTGGCATCAATTAAGGTAAAGTTTTGAACATAAACTGAATGTCCAACAGGAAACAATCTTTGTCAACTCTACAGTTTCTCGGAACGTTGTTGTGACGATTATTGTAACCTTTCCATTATGTTATTTCTCATCCACTTAGAAGCGTTGAAGGATCCAATGTTTCGACGTCTGTTTCTTCTTAACATTGAAGTTCACGTTAAATCTATTACAAGTAACAATGGCTTATCATAAAACGCTGGAACCATGAAACGCTGTACGCAGTGCACTCCCAATATAATCCAAATTGACATCCCATTCACGATGATCTGTTTTTAAATATAAGCGTATTGCTGATAATAAGATTCGATTTATTCGTTCCGAAGAATTCGATTGGAGGCTGTATTTTGAAGTTAGAAAAAATACAATTTTTTATTTCAAAAGAAAAGACCTAAAATTTTAAGAAATAAACTGTTTTCCGTTATCAGAAACAATAGATTCGGTGCAAAATATGTATATAACTTTTTGTGTTGTAGCTGATCTTAAAGGCTCATAGATGACAAATTCGCTTAAATGATCAAAAACAACCAGAACATAACTAAAACCCAATCGAATATGGTCCAAGAAAGTCAATAAATATTCGATGGTAAGGACAAACCCACTATTTGTAAAAGCTCCTCGTGGGAGATCGTGAAGAATAATTTAGAGCTTTGAACTTTTTACAATTATGACACTTATTTACCTATTCTTTGACATCTCCATTCATATTGGGTCAGTAATATAAACGACGTAAACGTTCAAACGTCCTTTCAATTCCAGCGTGACTAGCTGAAAGAGAATCGTGATGTGATTTTAAAAGTTCAGTTTTAAGGACTTCATTAATATACAAACGATACAGAGGATCAGCCAAATTATCACTATTATTTGTCTTGTTGAAACCCTTCCATCTTGTACTACCAGATTACATTTTTGTGGTAAGTTACTAACCTCATAGTCCCCATTGTGTAGCTGAGACAAAACAGCTAATATTAAAACCTTGCTTGCATCCAAAGTAATATATAACAACTTCGGTATAATCTGAGTATTGCATTACGGGACGACTAACTAATGCAACCATTAATTTCTGAAAGTGTCCTCGTAAGCGGCACTCCTATATAAGTTTAGCGTTTCTCTTTAATAAATCTGACAAAGGTTGGACTAATTTAGAAAAACTTTCGATAAAACGTCGATAATAGCCCACGAACCCAAGGAATATATTTTATTTGCTAGGGTGTTTTAGGAACAGTAAAATTCTCAAGGCACCTGAGTTTTTCAGGATTAGGTTTCATTCTCTTATCAGCAACCAAGTGTCGTAACTCGTAGGAACAATATTTTCGTTCTCAAAAATCTGCTATTATTAGGATTTAATTTTAGATTATCTCGGAAACGTGATAAAAATTTTTCCAGCTTATCATTACTACTCCAGTTACTATGACGTCGTCTAAATAAACAAGTGATTTCAAACTATTCAGACCAGATAAAGCAGTATTCATCAACCTTTGAAATCTTGACGTTGCGTTCTTAAGACTAAACGGCATTCATAGAAACTCGAAATGGCATAGAGAAGTCTTAAGTGTAGTTTTACCCCGATCGTCTTCACATAAAGGAACTTGATAATACCTTTCACCATATGTCTAATTTACTAAAAAACGTCGATTTTCCTAACTGTTTAAAAACTTCTGTAATATTGGATAAGGGAAAGACCTCATCAACAGTCATCTCATATGACTTACAAAATCAGTAACCAATCTCCTTTTCCCTTTATTAACAGACTTCTTTGGAACGACAAGCAAAGGAGAGTTCTAACAACTTTTGTATGGTTGGACAACGCCATCATTTAACAGCTCAGAAGCTCGTTTATCTGCTTCTTGCCTAAGGATTCTAGTTTGCGAAATAACTTTGCGAACTAAACCGTAATAGGCTGAGAAACTAGCAGAAAAATTATTTTGCGAGTTGTAGCAGATGCAACAGAAAATTTATCTAAAGGCAAATGATAAACATCGTTAATATTTCGACAAAAGCTCAACAATGTTTTCACTCTCTTTAAGATTTAAATAAAAGGTATCTATTTTTTATTCCAAATACTTTAACTTTTATTTACAGGGTTGTTCCCTTAAAAACTGTTAATCATAAAAGTTCGACAATCGACGGTTTTGTAATTTATTCCCATCAATTACATGACAATTAAGGTCTACAAGATTGTCATTGATAATAAGACTGAATCTATCAAAATATTGTGTGCCATTTATGAAATTTTTTTGCTATCCATAATTGTCGATCCATCTAGTTTCGAACCGATAAGAAGTTTTTATTAAACTTAAAAAAGTATATCATTCTCATCAGGGCTAGTCGACTAGATATACTACCAAAAAAAGATAACGCTTATAAACCAAAAATTGGTCTACTGTTCTAGCGTAGTACAAGAAAACAAAAAACTTTCATTAACATATATTTATTAGATTCAGGTTTATTCAATTTGTTTCTCTAGTCTAGTTGATCAATATTGTTGTTATACTCTAACCAGGCTAGAATCTAATAACAAACTTGTATCGGCGAGAAGAAGATGACCCATCTTCACTTGTGTCTATCAACATCGCTCCGCTGGAAGTTATCCTATCATGAATAATAAGACTGATCTAACAAAATATGGTGCACAATTTATGAAATTTTTTTGCTATCCATACAATTGTTGATCGATCTTGTTTCGAACCAATAAGAACCGAAAGATATACTTTTTTAAGTTTAATCAAAAGTTCCTATTGGTTCGAAACTAGATTGATCGACAAATGTATGGATAGCAAAAAAATTTCATAAATGGCACACCATATTTTGATAGATTTAGTTTTATTATTTATTATGGGATAACTTCCATCGGAGTGATGTTATATCACAAATAATTCATAGAATCAATTGTCAATGATATTGAGAATAATAAAATTGGCAAAGCTTCAAAGTTGGCAAATCACCTTTTACTTCTAAATCTTTATTTGAACGTAGTGGTATATCTGTGAATCAGAAACAGTAGTAGTTAATTTAAGAATAGCAGTGCTATTTAAAGAACATGAACTCAGTGTTGGAATAAGACTTTCTTTGAAAAATATATCTTGCATGATTATTGAATTCAAAAGTTTTTTCCATTTAATTAGAAATTCTATGCCATCGCAGGTTATGGTAAAATCATCGCTCACAACATAAAGGGGATTCATTAACACTATATGAATCGTCAGTAGGGAAGTTAAGTTAAGTTTATTTATTGTTAATAATTTTTTTTTTTAAATAGAAATTACATACATAGAAAGGGCCCTACAGTTGTTTGTAATTTTTGAGAGGAGTACCCTACTTGTAATTTATTAAATATAATTAAATAAATAAATATATAAATAAATAAATAAGATTTAGAATAATTTATTTTAAATAAATTTAATATTTCCCAAAAACAACTTAATTTATAATATATGTTACGCGTTTTGAACATAAATATTCATTCTCAAACGTTTCAAAATATTATAAAATCAAAATAAAACATTTTTCATTCAACAAATTTTTTGTTTGATAAAAAGCATACTATAGAAAATTTTTTATCCACGACTACTAAAGAATATATGCTTTCCATGCATATGGCTTCCATTGTAATTGTATTCATTCCACAACTAGTGAATTTGATTAAAATTCTTTAACAGCTCTATAGTTTATTAAATATTCCCCTAACAAATTAAACAACAAACTTGTTTTGTTTTTCGCTATCTTTGATGTATTTATTTCAATATGGCGATACAAATTTTTGCATGAAAACTGGAAATTAAACGAAATATTTTATAGTCGTGGATAAAATAGCATCTTGTATTCGCTTAGGATGATGGCAATTCTTCACTCGGATGATTCCCTCTACTCGCTACTCTCGTTTCGGGAAACTTCATCCTCGTGAAGAATTCCTTCATTCTAAGCTCATGCAAGAATCTACTATTAATTGTAATAACTTGAACAGAATTTCGTTTTATAAACAAATTTTAGAAGCTTACTAAATTTTATGAATGAAATATGTTTTTTACAGAAATTTTAAATGATTTGTTCTATAACAGAATTGTATAAAACATTTGAACTAAAAGAAAGTTTGACATTCAAAATTAAATTTGGTTGTGTTTTGAATCCTTTGTTAATTTTAAATTCTTCTAGAGAATCCATTAGAAAACCTTGATTACATAAATGTAAAGCCTTCAGATTTTGTTCAAAATTGTATAATTATGATTGTTATCGACTAAATGGTTTGCAAAAATAGATTTTAAGTTTTGTTTGTTTTTCTTCATTGGAATATGTTCTTTGAATCTTTTTTTAAAGCATCTTCCGATTTTCCCGATATAAAATTTTTCACAAGAATCACATTTTATTTTATAAATTTCCGAACAAGATTCTAATTTAACATTTAATTTTGGTTTTAAAAATTTATATAAATTATTGTTTGTGCGAAAGGATATTTTATATTTATATTTTTTAAAATGGTTCCGTAAAATATTAGGTAAGATATTTGTGTATTTCATTGATATATATTTTATTTTATTTTCATTATTAATATTATGATTGTTTAATTTGTTTAATTTCTGTGGGAGTAACTTATCAATAAATTTAGAATCATATCCATTATCTGAAGCAATAAATTTTATAGTGTTTAATTCATCTTGGAAATTTTGAACATTCATTGGAATACTTATCAGGCGATGAATAAGTGAGTTAAATGCTGCTGCTTTTGATGTGATGTGATGTATTATTTATAGTAAGACTAGAAGTGGTAGGTTTTCGGTAAATTTCATATTCGAATTTATTATTGTTTTTCGAAATTGTTAAATCCAAAAAATTTATTTTATTATTATCTTCAATTTCTAGAGTGAATTTTATATTTGGATGAACATTATTCAAATAATTTTTTAAAATTTCGACTTGTCTAATGGTACTATTAAATAAAATGAAGGTGTCATCAACATACCTTGAGTATGAAATTATTAAATTTTGTTGTTTATTTAAATTTGAGTAGTTTATTTATTTTCAAAATAATTTAAAAAAATATTAGCGAGTAATCCGCTTAATGGAGATCCCATTGCAAGCCCTTTTTCTTGAATAAAAAATTTATTATCAAAAGTAAAATAATTTTGTTGTAAAATGATTCGAATTAGATTAATCAATTCATTAATTTTGACTATATCTAAAGTACCAGTATTTTTTAAATTTTCTTCTAATATGTTAATAGTTTCAGTAATTGGAATATTTGTATACATATTGGTTATATCTAAAGATATCATTTTATACTGAGATAATAAATTAATATTATTTAGTAATATAGTAATAAGTAATAATAATGAGATAATTTAGTAATATAGTAATAATAATGAGGTAATAATGAGATAATAAATTTATATTATTATTTTTTCTATTAAATGTAGATTGTTTTTAATGGATTGGTTATTGATAAATGTAATATAATCATTACTAACTAATAAATATGTATTAGTTCTGCTGAAATGCCTGTTGTAAGTTCAAACTTGAAATCGGAATAGCATAAAGTAAAACTTCAGCAGCAATACAACCTTTTTTACTAGACTAGCGTCTGAAATTGTCTTTATTTTGTACATCAAGCTTAAAGACGACGCTATATTCAAATGTTTTTCTTACTCCTTGAAACTTTTTTATTGAATTATTTTTTTTATATAGTTAAAGATCTTTGGAATTGTTCTTTACCCAAAATATTTATTGAAAAAATATTGTTAATTGCTATTGACAACATTTACGGGACTTGAGGACTCGAACACTTGAAGAATAAGCAAGCCTCATAAATTGAATAGGACGACCTTACTAAATAGTTCGAAAAAGACTACAACACGCAGGCTAAGATAGCCTATTGACAAAAAATCTATTTGGCATATAATTTCCACTGTAACGATTAAATCAAGCTAGTGTGACATGATCTGGAACCTGGATTACAAATCTGATATCGCACAACATTTATACTAGAATTAGTTTTTGGATTGTCGTGGATTGTCGTTTACTAATTAGGATTTCTTCTTCGTCAGCTTTTGACGTGGCCCCTTCCTACGTCTTAACAATTATTCTACTCGGCTCGCGTAAACCTTCCTGTATCCAAGCAATCAGAACTTGAGATTGGTAAGTTCGTAATAGAAGTATCGTTGAGCTCCGCCAATACTTTTTGACTTGGCTGACAAAAGCTTCGACCTCTTCCTTCTACCCTTGTCTTACGTTAACCAGCTCCACTTGGAAATAGTCACTAGATATTGTATCCGCAAAACAAGATCTCAACTCATCTTTTAAACGGCCCAACTATCATATGTATTTAGTTTCAGATGTATGTAGTTTCAGATCGTTTGATTTTCCTTTCCGACACATTCATAATATTTAAAAATTTAGACATGGTACTCACCTTCAAAGATTTCACTATTTCACACCATGCAATAAATTTTTCAAAACTAGTGCTACTACTACTTTTACCGTCGTACTCCGGTGTGAGTTTTAGAGCTAACTCTTTATTTAACACATCAACTATCTAATTTATGCTTAGTTCTAAAAAAAAATTCGTTTTTTATTTATTATTTTTATGTTCACGTAAAAGTGAAACGTCTTACTATCACTATAACAATATATTTTATTTTACTTCATATATACTATTATATAGTATATATGAAGTTATAAGGTTATTATACTTCATATATGCTAGCTAGATCATGTTAGAACATACTCTTTGCTAATTAACAAAAATACTTTTTTAGAAGAATATACCTTTTGAAGATTTTTGGTCCTATCGATAATTAATTCATACCACCGCTGTCACTAAAATGTTGTAGTTATCTCTTAGGCCTTCAAACTTTGATCCAAAATAGAATAAAGGTATACAATAATACAACTTACTTAATACTTTTATTTGATATTTAATGTATTAATAATATTTAATTTAATGTATTTAATTATTTAATAATATTTCATTTTTCTGATTTTTACTCTGTTTCGCTCCTCGTAAAAACTAATTATTTCTTTTTCTTTATTTCATAATCACAATTTGTAGTAGGTTTTTCATATTTAAATTGATACATCAAAGTTATGGTAATAAACTTTTCTAGATAAAAGTAATAGGTAAAACCGTAGTAGGTTGACTGTTTTATTTTTACTATACATTCAGCATAAAAACATACATTCTGATCAGAGAATTATTTAGGAAAAGCTGCCTCCCCATTCCCCTCCCCCGTTGGGATACAAACCCGGTACCATTGAGTTATAAGGCTAATGCTCTAACAACTGAGCTAGAACGGCAACTTTCGTATGCAATAAGATCCATTATGCCCACCATCCTTTTCCTATTTTTACTTGTCCATTGGCTTGTGCAAACAGCAAAAATGTCCGTGCTTTCTATTATATACCGTATATAAGTGGATGACACTAATAAAAGTGAAAGTGATAACGTGATTATAAAATTATTCTTGCTATTAACTGTGACTAAAACAAAGAAAAGTTCGTATGCCAAAATTATTGAAACACAGCTTCGACCCGTTTCCTAAACCGAAAACTTAAAACATATAACAACCCACCCTCGTTGTTTTGAACGAAAACACACTGATGCATAAACCAAACAATTATTTAAAATTTGACAAATTGAAAGATGAAAAAAAATTGTTTGGAGAACTCGGTTGGATATTTGTTTGACATTTTTCAAATTTCTAAGAAGTTTTAAATATTCCTCTTGTAGAAAGGGTTAAACATTTTGGAATTTTATGTTTCAAAATATTTTTCATATAATAGATAATATTTTGCTAATACGTTGGAATTTAAAAACGTTTTTTTTTAAATTATTAAATCAAATTTCTTACCGAATTTTCAATTTTTTTAATCGAAACATAACAATCAATAATTTATTTGTGTCATATTTCTTCAAAAGACTTATGAGAATCAAAAAATTGTATCTCAAACACTTATTCGTTTTAGATTACACAAAAAAATTGTTCAAATAAGAAACGAAACAATAAAAATTGACAGGTCGTGAAGTAACGCCCCGCGGAGTTTTCATAATATATAAAAACAAAAAAAAATGTATATTAAATTAAGTTTGTCCAAAGTGCATGAACTATATTATAAGAAATATAGAGAAAAACTTCTACGAGAAATTGTAAGATAAATAAAAAATATAAACGTTTATAGGTTTTTTTTTGTATGGCAATTCAATCGTGTCTCAAATAATTGCCTTTATGTCCACGACTCGTTTGATATGATTACTTTTTTTCTTATGGTATTTCATGTTGTTTGACAAAAACAGGTTTAAATGGCAAGATTGAATGTACAAAATTTAAGTGATGGGAGGTGAAGCTCTCGAGGGAATATCGTTACAGATATCGTATAATAAAAAATGAATTATAGACAAACATTTCGTAAGACGTTTTGTAATTAGTTGAAGTTTTTCTATTATTATTTATTCTTTCTTAAATTAAAAACAAAATAGTCAAAAAATTTGCCTTGCTCAGCTTTCTACTTTGTTTGTGTATGCATAACTGTGGTGTTGCTAAATAACTAGCTCTCTCTACAGAGCCACGGATCTGAAAAGGTATGAATTAGGCTGCCCGAAAACAAATCATTCAATATAGATTCTTAACAATGAAACTTAATAAAAATAGTTGAGTTAAAATAAAAGAATAATCTCTACAGGCTAAGCCTATCTATATTGCAAATAAGTAAAAAAACATATAGTAACTCAGTCTAAAAAACATTTGCTTCAATGACTATGTTTTCGTTTTTTTTCAACTCTGACACATAATAATAAATTATCAGTTGTAATATCCTAAGGGCGGCAATAATTCGAAATAATTTTTGCCAAAAATTTCAAAAGCAAGTATATTGTTAAAAGCATGAGGCCGTGGGCCGAGGGCTATTATCAATACCACTTGCTTGAGGAATTTTCCAAAAAATTATGAGCATGGAGGGATCGATTTTGATCGATTATGATCAATGTTGATCTACGGGTCTGACTACCCTGCGTACTCCAGTCCCTGCCATTGACATATGAGTTAGCGTGAGATATCACATACCACTGGCAATGGCAGGAGATGTCATTAGCCAAGATGATATCTTAGGGTGCTGGCGGACGAACTTTAATTAGTCAACGGCAGCACTTCCAGTCTTAGCTGGGCAGCGTTCCGTAGCGGTACCGCTCATTAGCTCTTCCGAGGAATCGAACCAACACGTAGTTATGTATGGGCTTTGTGCCTCGATTGAGGTGGTGGGCGGTGCGTCTGGGGTGCGCTGCATCAGCTGGATTATTGGCATTTAGTTTTGTTTTGTTTTCTGCAAATTTCTCACAATTTGTTTTTCACTTATTATTTTGTTATTATTTCTTCATCTTATCATGAAATATTGGCATATGTCATATTTTGTAGTATGATAGGATTTTTTACTTAGTTATGCATTTTAAAATAAAACACAAAAAAATAAAATAAACATTTTGATATATATATGGCAGTACAACCGAAAAAAAATAAGTCTGCAAGTGGTAAAGCAAATTTGCGCAATCCACCCGCCCATAAAGCGGCATGTCCACGGAATTTGCAGGGACAAAACATATATGAATCAATAAAAAATTTTAAAATACATGTTCAAAACATCTGCGGATTGAACGCTAACCATGACCACGTGCAACATCATCTTGAGCACGACAAACCGAACATTCTATTCCTTACAGAAACACAAGTTTCTGAAAATTTTCTCTTTATAGAATCGCTTAATTCCAAATATAGGCTCAAATCAGCTTTCAAACTCCATCAGGGCGTATGCGCATTCATTCATGAGAGTGTTGCGTACACGCGCTTTCCAAATTTTGAACTACACGGTGACGGCTTCAATACAATGGTTGTAAAGATTTGTCTTCCAGAAATGACTTTTTTTACAATAGCTTTATACCGGTCCCCCAACAAACGTAACCCAAATTTTTTTAATATACTGACAAAAATTATGGACGAGATTAGAGCAAAGTCCCCTAATTGTGAAGTTATCGTTACCGGTGACTTCAACGTCCACAACAAATCATGGTTGGAATTCTCCAAATCGACCGACGATGTTGACAATAGTGGAAAACTGGCAGAAATTTTTGCCGCGTCTCAGGGCCTATTCCAAATTGTTAAAAGCCCGACTTTCACTCCCCGTAATGGCGGTGATAATAGTTTTCTACTAGATCTCTATCTTACCACAATGCCAGATATTACGAGTGTCGATGTTGCGAAAGGTAGTATTGGAAATTCTGATCATTATTTAATCTCATCAGTTATCAAAACTGATTTACTTAAAACTACAGCTCCCAAACCCCGTAAAATATTTCACTACTCAAAAATGGATAAGAGTGGTCTTCAAAATTTTTTCCATGGTTTCCCTTTCGACCGTCATTGTTTTTACACTGACAATGTAAATGTTTCTGCTCAAAACTTTACAGAAATCATCCAATTTGCTATCAATAAATTTGTCCCTTTCTCCATAGTAAAACCCAAACAAAAATACTTGTATTCGAAAGCTGCCAAAACGGCACTTAGAAACAAACGTAGATCATTTAATATTTGGATTCATAACAAAACTCCCACTAATCGATCCCAATATCTAAAGGCCAACAAAATATCTAATCAGATTATCTCAAACGAAAAGTCCGAAATTGACAAAGCGAAAGCCTCAAAACTTACGTCTATGTCTGTTTCTGACAAGAGTTTCTACAGTGCCATTAATTCTTTAAATTCTGGTACAAAATTTTCTATTCCCCCTATTATTGATGGTGATTTAATCGTCAATGATCCCGCAAGAAAAGCTAACTTGTTCGCTGAACGCTTTGCTCTGAACTCCACTGTTTTGGAAACTCCTAAAGAAATACCCCAAATCCAGTCTTCAGGAGTTAATATGAATGAACTTCACTTCAAACCCAAAATAGTCGCTAAACTTTTAAAGGGGTTAAACATCAACAAAGCATCAGGAATGGACAATATTCCACCCATTATTTTAAAAACCTTTTCCAAAGAACTTGCACCAACTTTAACTAAAATATTTTACCAATCCTACAAATCTGGTATATTTCCCTCGTGCTGGAAGTTGGCAAATGTCCAGCCCGCCCACAAAAAGGGACTGAAATCCGATATCTCAAATTATAGGCCAATAGCTTTACTATCGGTCCTATCCAAAGTCTATGAGCATTATATTAATACACATATTTCAAAATTTCTGGAAGAAAATCATTTAATATCCGACAGCCAATACGGCTTTCGAAACAAAAGATCAACTACCGATCTATTAAACTATGTAGCGCATTGTTGGAACAGCATACTTGATAAAGGTGGTGAAACATACGTTATCGCTTTAGACATCTCCAAGGCATTCGATCGAGTCTGGCATGCCAACTTAATCAACAAGCTCGTTGCGTACGGTTTTCATCCCAATGTTGTGAAGCTGATTCAAAATTTTCTATCCGACCGATACATTTCGGTAACCTTAGACGGATATTCTTCTGAGTCTAAACTAATTAACGCTGGTGTACCTCAAGGCTCAGTATTGTCCCCAACCCTATTTTTAATTTATATCAACGAATTGTTGAAAATCACCAGCAGCCCAATAAATAGTTTTGCAGATGATAGTACTCTGCACAAGTCGTTCGAGCCCCTTCCTTCAAAAGGTAAAATGCACGAACGAATTATTCCTGCCCGGAGAGACGCTGCCATAAACGTGAACAAAGACCTGAATAAAGTCGCCGACTGGGGTGACCAAAACCTTGTCAATTTCAACTCCACCAAAACACAGCTGTTGATTGTTTCCAGATTAAAGACCGAGTTCCCCAAAGATATTTTATTTAGTATGTGTGATGAACCAATAGGTGAATGTAAAAACATTCGTTTATTGGGTGTCACAGTTTCAAATGACCTACTCTGGAACGATCATGTAATGGCGATGGCAAAAAGCGCGTCTAAAAAACTCGGCCTCCTAAATAGATGCAAAAAATTTTTCACTCCATACCAATTGCTCCATGTATATAAGTCCTATATTCGTCCCTGTATGGAGTACTGCTGTCAAGTTTGGGGTGCTGCCTCTGTTTCCATCTTGGCCCTCTTGGACTCTGTTCAAAAGCGAGCTATACGAATTGTAGGTGATCGAACTTTGACATCAAAACTTGATTCCCTACAACATCGTCGCACTGTTGCTGACTTAGTTGTTTTTTACAAATATCGTCATCAGCAGTGCTCAGATGAAATCAGCGGCATCATGCCTCAAAGTTATTCTTACCCCCGTTCCACTCGGCAATCGGCTGCCGCAACCAGTGAAACGGTAAAGATCCCGCGCTGTCATACTGGCAGATCGCAGAGAGACTTCTTTGTCCGAACTGCGTACAAATGGAATAGTTTGCCGGAATACTTAGTCTCAGGTGGCTTCAAGCCACAGATGTTTAAAAAAAGCGTTAATCTACACCTCAGAACGCCAGTTGTTGTGGGACCCAGGTCTAGACCTAGGTCTTAAAAGGTATTTATGTGTTATTGTGACACATATTCTAAACCCTATTACACAACACATTTTATTAAAAAAAAAAAAAAATTTATCAACGAACGAGGGGAATTCGTTTAGAAAATTGTTTGCCATTTTTTTCATTTCTTTATTTATTTTTTATGAATTTTACGTTGGCCTACTGTGATATCAGTTAATTATTTCAAAATAAGACTAATAATTTTTAATATCTCAGTAGGCCAGACGTATAAATATTTGTTATTAGTATAATTCAAATGTTATTGGTGAAATTGAATGATGTCATTACATTTTAGAGGTTTTCATTGGTTTAAATTAAAATAAAACTAAGCCAAAAACTTTTCAGTAGTAATGTCCCAAGGGCGGTAATAATTCGAAATAATTTGCCAAAAATTTCGAAAGCAAGTAACGGCCTACGGCCTCGTGCTATTATCAATATTCAATACCACTTGCTTGAGGAATTATCCAAAAAATTATGATAATTTATCAACGATCGAGGGGAATTTGTTTAGAAAATTTTTTGCCATTTTTCATTTCTTTATATATTTTTTATGAATTATACGTTGGCCTACTGCGATATCATTGAATTATTTCCAAAATTATTTGATAGTTTTTAATATATCGCAGTAGGTTAGACGTATAACTATTTGTTATTAGTATAATTGAAATGTTACTGGTGAAATTGAATGATGTCATTACATTTTAGATAATTTCATTGGGGTAAATTAAAATAAAACTAAGACAAAAAATATTTATGCATAATTGACCTCATGGAGGGATCAGTTTTTCTTAATTTTTAAATAGTTTTTAATTTTTGATCTAGGCCTGTGACAACCTGACGTACTCCAGTTTCTGCTATTCACATATAAGCTCAAAGATATGACTGACCAAGAATCACTGACGAGCCTGCATATAACTTTATATCTGGAGTTTAATCATTGCGAAAGAGAGTGCGTAACTACTTGAATTATTGGCCACCCAATTTCACTTTTGTGTAAGACCTATGAGTTTAGGGTTTGTATGAGTGTTGGGACACATTTGGAAATTCCTACTACTCAGAATATTTTATTTAAAAAAAAAACAGAGTATAAACAAAAGGTGATTATTTGACTAATGAGTTCGTATATGACGTCACAATCTTAGGGAGAGAGGCGGTCACAATTTTATGACAAAATGTGAGGAGAGGGTTGTAATGAACACTGTACATTCCTGATAGTAGAATTACTGACATGAATATTAGAGGAACTGTGTGTCTTGAAATTATTCCAACTACCTTCAGTCTGTAAATTCGAGAACGTCTTTCCTCAGCCCTATACAAATGACGAATTGCACGCAAAATTTTCACAAGAGAACGAGCTCAAATGAGTAAATTAAGGAACAGGGACTCTGACGACACCAAAGTTTCGGAGGAAGCAAGACCGAAAAAGTCAAGTCAAGTTTCATAGTCCAGTATTTGAAAACTAATCAGAACGATGCACAACACCAATCTCTCATCCACCATTTTTTATATTCACCGAATTTATAAAATTATCCCCGTACGATCGAAATTCATACAACAAATTACTCTTGACCAATGAATTTGGAATTTCGCGACCAATTTTTCTAATTTATTTTCATTTTCTTTAACATCAAAATGCAAATAATTCACGTGTTGGAGATCATTTACTAACTGTCATCCAATATCGGTTCAAGTATATAATAATCAAAATTTTATTTTTGTTATTTTATTTTAATCAAGTATATAAAACCAAATACACATGAGAATAAATGAGATAATAAGAAAACCATTGAAATGATTGTTCAACATGGAGAGGCAAAACGATAAAATATTATTATATCGACAGTATTGAATCGCTACACTGAAAAAAATTAAAGTAATGACAACCTCATCTCGAAGTTGGCAGTTTATCATTCAAACAAAGAAAAAATATTTGCAAACAATTTCACCGTGATTGGGACAATGTTAGGGTCCGTTATTTTAGTTTTTCCCGGGAATTACGAAATTTGAAAAAAAACTTTACTTGGTTGAATGATAGATAACTTCTAAATAATCCTTCATATGATATCTGAGAATTTCCAAATTTGTGGAAAAATGTTGCGAGATGATTTGCTCATCCAAACTTGTCCCACGTCAAGGATTCAATTCTTTTTCGGTGACTTTATCAATACAGTGTGGTAACTTCTTTAGCCGTTTCACTATTTGTTATTCACCACATCCATCACATCAACTATCTTCATACCATCAATTATTTCACTTGATGAACGCAGGCAGTTATAACTTTTACACTGAAAGAAAAAAATCGGTCACTACAAGCTCTTTTGTGCCAACCGAATGTTTTCTGTCACAATAACCTAAAATGGTTGTCGGGTTGTGGGGTTGTCTTTTCTTCAAAAACCAAATTTGAAGGAACTACAAAAAAATTTGAGGTTATTGTGACAGGAAACATTCGGTTGACACACAAGAGGTTGTAATGACCGAATTTTTTCTTTCAGTGTATTATCGATACGATTTTCAATAAGTTAAGTTATCAATTTTACGGAAACCAAACCCAATTTTTCAGTTCCACAATAAAAATGAATAAAATAACAAGTCTTATTATCACCTTCAAATAACTATATATAAAAACTTTATTATTTTTATGAATAACTAAGTTGTTTTTAATCAAAAACATTATCTATATTTTATAAATATCAGCAAAATATATTTCATATATTTATATTTGGACTCAAATCCAAAATGCAAAAATCTGCTCGAGAGCCAAAAACTAACTCAATCTGACTAAAAAAATGTGACTTTGCACCAGCTCTCTGATCTTGAAGACAATTTCTATCCATCCCAGTCGTTTGTTGGTTTTCTCATTTCAATCGAAAAAAATCATCCAACACAAGAAACTTTGCCATGTACAAACAAAAACAACGGGAAAGACAGAGAAAAATTATTAAAAAAGAAATTCCTCATACTATCAAGTCAAAAAAAAGGATCATCCAAAATTTTCAAAATCAATAATATCGAGAAAGTATTTCATTTAAATTATCACAAAACAATCCACCCTACAATCGAATACTAGCACACCTATGACAGTTTTAATTTTTATTTCTGTTTTGAAGTTGAAACATATGTCTAGATTTAAGATCAATTTTTTTTAAAGTTGAACACTTTGTATTCGATTTCCCTAAAATTTTCAGGATATATTATAGTAGTACTGTGATAAGGAAAAGTGCAGTTTACAATCTCTTAAATATGGTGCGTTTGACCTTGAATAGACGTCAAAGTCTAAGATCATGGGTAAATTGTACAAGAGCCACGAGTCACCGATGACATTTTTTTTAATATGAATTCTACTTGATACTGGTAGATGTGCTTTGAAGGCCAAGGTTATTCGAAAATGATGTTTTCGTTACTTTTTAGCCGTTTTATCGGACTAAATACCTACTAAACCCATGAGTGACTCACAGCAAAAACTATTGGTTTAATTACACAATATATGAAAGTACTTAGAAAAATTTAAAACAGCTTGGGCCACTCTTGGCTTTAGGAGATAAACAGTTTTAATGTTGATAATTTTTCAAAAAAGGTCAATAATTCCGGTCATGTTCAAGGTCAATAACTCTAGAAACCGTCCGTCAAAAAGTTTGAGACAAAGCTGTAATTATACATCATACTGTGTAGTTTCGGGTCCACATGAATTCGGTGTGGGCCCAGGGACTATTGTAAATGTTAATTTTTATTTCTATAAAATATGCTTGGTATACAAATAAAATAAATAGTGGTACCTTTAAATAATTCATCAATTTAGTGTTTATTAAATACTAATTTAAATAAAATATTGGTGCATAAAATTAAAGAAAGTCGAAACTTTGAAGCCGTAAGGATTTGATTGATCAAAGTATATCAACCTACAAACTTTATATTTCATATTTATTATTCATATCATCATATTTATTCATATTTTTTTTACTTATCTTTTCTAGGATTAAGTTCCTGAGGAAAACTTATTAAGAAATTTATAAACAGTGAAATTGTTTAACCATTCTAAAGTGTTATAATCAACTACCAAATTTCTCTAATGTCTATTAAATTAATCATAACATAATCATAAAAACATATATTTTAGAGTCAGTATGAAAAAACAGTCTTAAATTTTAAAATACTCAATGATGGGGCTTACGCCTGGTGCAACAGCCTCCATCAAATTACTCAAACATTCCTTTGCTGCTAACTTTTGCTTACGAGTAAGAAAAGCTGATGGAGAAGGTTCATAAGGTGCATTTGTATCATTTGATTCATCTGATGTAAATTCGGTCCGTTTTGCGGTTAACTTCTTTTCTGAAATTTGTTTTGCAATCAGTTGTCTGTCGGTTGGACAAAGTACACCACCTTTGGGAAAATTTAACCCAGATTTATTAATTTCTTTGTAAATTTCCCAGGAAACAGGTCTTACAGCTATCGGTTTTATTGTTCTATGAAATTTTTTAGTTTGTGTTCAGGGTGTTGGCATTGTTTCAGTGGGTGCGAACTCATATGTATAGCGGTGAAATGCACATTCCTGATCAAATTCTTGTAATGTTCGACCAGACCATACCTACTTACCTACTCGCAAATAAATTAAACTTTTCTTCATTGTCTGTCCAATAATAAATGTGTTCCTTTTTTCACTAATAAAAAAAAATCCAGGTATCTTAAGGGAGAGTATTACGGTTTTGTAATTATTTACTCAATCGATTATGGTCCATATATAAAATCTATTTATAATCAAAATAAAATCAAAAAATAGCCTAAAAAATATGTAAAATATGCATAATGATACATTTTGTAGAACGCATAATGGACGTTTAAAAAAAAACATGCATGCATTAAAAAAACAAACTCTATCCACGTGGTTTAAACACCTTATACTACACAGTATGGAGTATAACTATAGCTATGTCTAATTCTTTTTGACTGACAGCTTCTAAAGTTATTGACCTTGACTTTTTTTGAAAAATTATCAACTTTAAGACCGTTTAGCTCTTAAAGCCAAGAGTGGCTGTTATAAAATTTTTTTATAAAATATAAGCTGTTATAAAATTTTCTAAGTACTTTCATATGTTGTGTAATAAATCCAATAGTGTTTGCTGTGAGTCACTCAAAGGCTTAGTAGATATTTTGTCCGATAAAAAGGCATAAAAGCAACGAAAACATCATTTTCAAATGATCTTGGCCCTCAAAGCCATGTGTGAGCCACCAAATTATTTATGCTTACATGTACCTAGTATCAAGTAAAATCCATATTAAAAAAAATATCATCGGTGACCCATGGTTTTATGAAGCAAAATGATCATATAATTTATACGATTTACCGGTGATCTTAAACTTTGACGTATATTCAAGGTAAAACGCGCCACATTTAAGAGGCAATAAACTGCACTTTCTCTTATCAAAGTACTACAATATATCCTGAAAATTTGAGTAAAATCGAAGACATATAAAAAGTGTCCAACTTTAAAAAAAATTACTCTTAATGTTTTGAAGAGAGAAAAAAACGATGACGCAAGATATTAAACTAGAAATTCATACAGTGGAACGCCATATACAGACAGATATTATTTGTGAAATGAATCTTGAATTGTTTGATAATAAGAAGTGAAGGTATGGTATGGTTATTGTGAGCACTGCCTATTTTAGGTTTAAAAAAAATGTCTTCAGATACAATTAATGAATAGATTTTTGTCGTTACAACAACTACACGATAAAATTTTCTTGACAACAGAATGAGGTTTATTTGAAATATAAAGTGTTATATAAAATATAACAGTAGTTGAATAAAGTTAATAACTATTTTCATGAAGAAAATATTCTTTGGCCTTTTATCATGAATTTTTCATTTTAAAATTGAAGTATTTGATATTAATTGAACTATATTTTATTTCCATATAAATATTACGTGTGATTGTCTCGCCAAATTTTCATACTGTGACCCAGATTCCATTTTCTCTTAAAAAATTATTTCCCATCACATGGTTTCAAAATATCCAAACAAGTTTTCACATTAAAACAAAAATGTTCATACCTTTATTGTTTTGGTTTTTAAATCAGAGACCAGGTGGTCGTCTCATAAGAAAGATGTTACCAGATCGGCAATTCGCGGGTCAAAATTTGTGTTCCAAAATGTGTGGGACCGTTAAAATACTACACAAATCGCCAATGAGCAAAAATAAATTAAAGATTTTAATTTCATTGCTAGACATTTCGTCTTATGTAAATATGTTTAATTTGATTTCACAGTTGGTTATACCCAGAAGGGCATCATAAGCTCTCCAACCTAGTGCTTAGATAGTATATAATTGCATCCATTGATGGTATAATTCCATCGTGTATCGCTTAATAATTATAGCAGTTATTTTGTATAATACATTTATATAAAAGCGATAGCTCCACCACCTATGGCATGAAATAATATATAAAATACTATGTAGAGTCTTTTGATTAAACTTACTTAATTCATTATTTTTTGGCGGTAGCAAAATTTAAAAACTATTATTAAAGAATACAAGGTAGTAAAAGTTAAAAATTATTGTTAAAGTATCTTCTTATATATTAATACGCTAAAAAAAAACTTTGTACAGCCTAAGGCTTTTATATTCGAATTTTGATTCATTTGAAATTTTCACTGCTAACTGATATTAGTGTAACTTAGATTTTAAAGATTTTTAGGATTTTTCGGATCATAAATAAAAAAGTTATTATATACGAAAAACTTTTTATATACATATGCATTATAAGTTTACATACAAGTAAAAAAAACACGAAGCAAATGAAATTTAAAACTTAAAACTTTATTTTCTTTTTTTATTTATTTTCTCTCAGTTAGTTTATACATTTCCAGTTTCCTTTGTAGTTTAGAGAGAGAATTTAGTTTATGAATTGATGTAGGGATGGATAGACGTAATATTTTTTTTTGTTTTTTTATTATAGGAGGGCTATTATTTTGAAAACGTACATTTTTTTGTTGATTTTTAAATTTTTGATTTTTAAAAAATCTGAAATTTTGATATTTTGTTGGTATTGACGAAAGGAAAAAAACAATTTCTGCTTTTATTTTTTGTGTACTCTGAATCGAAGTTATGCGCGGTTGAATTTTTGAGGCTTTTTCACGTAGTTTTGGTAATGGTGTCAATGTTTTGTGAATAGGTGCCACAAGTTTCATCAGACTTAAGTATATTTTTGCAAGTAAAAAGAAAAATAATTGAATAATTGAAATAAGTAAGTTTAAAATTAATAACTTTTCTCTTTTCCGCTAGGCGGCGCGTAAAACCTTGGTTTACTTCAAAGCTCATATTTTAAAAAACCCCCTTTTTTTTGTTTTGTTTTTCACAAATTTTAAAGTAAACATATGCAGCTATGAAATTAAGAAATAAAAAGAGCCATTCAATATGGATTTTTTCTTACGATTTTTTAAAGTTTGGTATATGAAAAATTCACATGTGTTTTTTTATTAAGTTAATAATCCTGTACCAAATGGGGATCTAATAAATCAAACATTTCATATTTTAACACCTGCAATAAATTTGAACCATTTTCTGTGTATTTCTGATTGAGGAACAGGTTTTTTTCAGAATAAGAATTGGAGATCCCAATGATCGAAGATTTTGTTATAATTTCAACATCACCAACACTAACATTAGAAAAAAAAGATTAAAAAAATATTTTTTCTATAAACATTATAATTTAATCAATACTTACTACTCAAGTAAGCTTATTTGATCTCTAACTTATTTGATCGCTAATTTTTCATATATCCGAACTGATCAGCTAGAGTTCTGATTATTTTTCATTCATATATTTAAAAAGAAAAATTAAAAATTATATGCTAGCATTTCTCATTACCACTTTTTGAAATCATTGCTTCTACGTCAACAAAATGTCTACGCAAAAAATTTATTTATAAGCGTATCGAAGCACGCCGGGCCCTCCTAGTTTTGATAATTAGGCTCGAAGACGGTTTAAACAGCGTATTCGAACCTATTTATCAAAATACTTTAATAATAATTTTCAACTTTTACTACTTTGCAAGGTTGCCAACTATGGTGTTTTCACCCCGAGTTTCAGGTTTTTTATGCTGTTCTCCAGTTACCGGGCTTTGGCATAAAAATCTCCGGTTTTTTTCAAAATATTTCAAATTTGCATCGTAAACGCATTGAAATTTTTTTGTTCTGTTTTAAGAACAAATGAACGCACCCCATAAATTGTGACTTATGCTTTATGCAAAACCCCCCTGTTATAATAGTAATTATATTTAAAAGTTATTTGTAGTACAAAACTGTTGGAAATCGGTACCAAGCCTGAGATATATTAGTCGGTTTTTCGTCAATGTGGCACCGACTTCGAACAGTTTTGTACTACCAATAACTTTTAAAATATAATTACTATTATAATAACTATAATAATTATAATAAAAAGTAACGATTTTAATATAGTACTGTTGTTTAACAGCGTAATTTTATTGTCTATAGCAAGGCATAATTAAATTATTCAAAATGTAACGTATTTTTGTCTCTAAAAGCCAAAATTGAATTATTTTTCACTTTTTTGTGCCTCTTTTGTTTTTTCTGAAGTCAGTTCTATTTTTTTTTTAAATTTTTTTTTATTTTTAGTGTAGTCATAAAGCAAATGTCGGCTAGAAAGTGTTTTTAAAAGTAACAACTTCAAAGACCGGAAAAACTTTCATCAGTGACAATCTATTAATTATGGTTTTGCGATTTTTTGCACAAACGGTATACATATTTCCCATGATAGAAAGGCAATATAATACTGCCCAAAACATGCAAACAGATTAATATGTTTTGACGAAATCAGCGAAAATGCATTAAAAATATGTTTTTTTCTAATTTTCTGAATAACAGTATTTTTCACATCATAGAAAAAATTATGGGACCCTCTCAGAATGAACTCAAATAGAATACAATTTAAATCATCCAAATCACACTAGCCGTTTTTGAGAAATCGGCGAGCATACATAAAAAAAACCTACAGTGAACCACAGAACCTCCTTCTTTTTGAAGTCGGTTAAAAAGAAATGAAAACATAAGAAGCAAAGAATATTTTACATCATTCCAGTCCAGTTGGTTGATAAACGAAAACTATAGGAAAGGATACTATGTTTTAATTATTATGTTTATTTGTTTTATTAAAATAAAATAAGGAACTGAGTTTAATAAAAAAAATTTTTTTTTATTAAATATATTTTTTTTAAAACTTCAAAATAAAGGTGACCTTTTCCGGTGAGTTTTTAAAATATATGGGGGTATAGTCTCTATTATGTTTTTTCTTCGGTTGAAGTAAGTTGAAGAGTTGGCATCCCTGCTACTTTGTATATCATACAATTCCAATACTTCTGAATAATTTTTCTAAATCAAAATTTAATTAACAAAATTCTTTCTTTAAAAAACTTAAAACATTATTTTTCGATCTCCCTCACCCAGTTTTCTTGTTTAAAAATAAAACCAAAGAAGAAATTTATCAAAAGAAAATGTCACAAACGTGAGTCGATTAGAAAACGACCACTTAGCGGTTTAAATTATTAGGGTTGATACAGTAAAGTAGTTCCTTTACATTTTGCACAGAAAAAAAATACAAACAGAAAACGATATATATTTTATTTGTCTATCATGCTCCTTCGGGACTCGTAGATTTGTTGAAAATAAAAAAGGTCACATTCATGAGACATAAACATTGGTTTGAGTGTTTCAATATATATCTCATATCCTCAGTTAAAAAATATTTAAGGTAACAAAAAGAATTCTAAGAAAAAGAGGAAAATAGCTCTCCATCGTTACAACATTACACCACTACCATCACCATGATCTCAACCATGACATATCACATAAAAATTATTACTTTTATTGGTATAATTCTTTTTTACTGTCGGAATATTTCTGTGGTTGGAATGGTTTTCTTTTTTTGTCTTGTGTTGGGAAATTTGTAGTCCCATTGAGAGTGATCTTGGATGTTTCGTGTAGAAAAATTTTCATTTTTTTTATTGTATTTGTTCGAAAATGTAACCAATTCGTTTTAATGTTTTATTATAAAATATGACATTTCCGGTGGAAATTGATTTGATGGTCACAAGAGACTATTATTTTTTTATAGGATTTTAGGTTTGTACGTTCAATTCAATTAAGGAAATATCATGAAAGGAAGATGGAAATCGAAAAAATTTTGTAAATTATTAATTAAAAATATAAGCATAACATACCTTTATATCCAAGAAATCCGTTCACCCTTCCTTAATAAATTTTCTAATCTTTTTCTACTTATCCATTACCAGATGTTATTTTATGATCTTAAATCGGTCGTAAAAAATCATTTCACTTTTCGTTTTTTTTTTCTGAATAAATTTCCCTTATGCTATAAAAAAAAATATAAATTGCATCATCATCAACATATGAAAATTTACCTTTAAATGGGAAGAATTTGTTAAACTTTTCCCTAACAAATATAAGATTATATAATTTTTTATTGTATTTGTGGCAATAGAAAAGTAATAATATGTTTTTCAGGTACTATGTGGTTTGATTATGTGTTTATAGAAGCTATTATAGATTTGTGGGAGGATTGTGGTTTTTAAATAGAAAAATGTTTGCATAAAAGGATAAGATTTAACGTTATTCGTCTTTGATATGACAAATCAAAAATTAAATCATTAAAAATTACACAATTTCATAAATCAAGTTGTCAAAAGAGAAAAACTAATGATCATATTTGAAACACGTGTGATATTTAGTTTTTCACACTTGTCAAAATGACGAATACAACGCGAGGGTGTAGTTATAAAAAGAAAATCGCAGAACTACCTCAACTAAATATGATAGATTGACGAAAGAATATAGTGTAAATCAAGAGGGTTTTTATATAAATCTATCATCTAAGTTTTGTTAAAAATAATATGCTGCAGGGGTTCATATCAACTTAGGTAAATAAGTTTCTTATGAGATAAAAGAACATGACAAACAACTGAAAATAAGACTGAAAATAAAATGCAACAATTTGGTTTTTGGTTTTGTTGTAATATTTAAATTCATGAGAATAGCATTACCGAAGAAACTGGTTGTTTGCAGTTGCCGCTAGTTACCTGCTCTTGCAAGTCAGAGAGCCTGTACCAAAACTGTATTATAATATAAATTAGATAACTCCGCCTAAATGTTCCAAAGTTGCTTAATAATATAATTAAAATAACTCAATTTTTATGTTAAGAAAAAAAAATTATAATATGAGAGATCATAATTTCAAATTTTGTAAAATATTTCCTTTTTTAAATTAGCCTTCGAGCTGAACAGTTCAAATTAATTGCATTTAATTAAATTTAATACAATTAAAAATATAGTTTACACTTTTTGCCGTAGGCCTTGGCGTAATTCGTTGAAAAACATATTTGTTCCTCACTTTTTTTATACGCACGTTAATATAAATTTTAAAAAATAAAAGATTTAATGTGATCATAATAGTACATTATGATGCTAGGACGTAAAGCTAAAGATTTTGGACGGATGTGGAGTTTGCAAATCGAGGCGCTAGCCGAGATTTGCACCCACATTAAGTCCAAAATAGCTTACGTCCGTGCATTATATACTATTTTTTATTCGCCGCAAGCAAAATATTTTAAGAAAAGTTGTTTATTCTAAATTAAAATTATAAATTTTCATAAATTTTAAAATAAAAATATGTGGAACAAGTAACCTTTGAAAAAATATTTATTATTTTTTCCAAATTCTATGACAACAAATGATAACAACTATTTTAATTGGATAATGAAATTTTGAATTTGCGGGTTGCTTTGATAAAAAAATTTATTTTTCATAGAATTTAACCAAATACAAATGCTTTTTACTTTTTTGGACGTAGCTATGACGACAAAATAAATAGTTGAAAAGTGATACTTTAAAGCCGCAAATCACAGTAATAAAGTAACACTTTAATATATAGGCGAGTAAAAAAATATGTGTAATAAAATAATGATCATAAAAATAAAATTAAATCTTTTATTTTTTAAAATTTATATTAACGTGCGTCTAAAACAAGTTCTAAACATATATGTTATACGCATGAAAATATTGAAGTTTTTTTTGTTTTGTTTTAAAACAATCTTCAAAAATTCCAATCGGCATACATCCGCGCAAACATTGGTCCTTCGAGCCGGATATAGCAGCCTATACTTATATATTGAAATTTGCAGAAAATTGATTTAAATAAAGGAAAAAGTGACGCCAAACCATGTCACATGTTCAATAAGTATCAATATTCTTCCTATATCTTGTATTGGATTGTACACATACTCTAATACTAACTACTAATACTAATACTTTAATAAAAACATTTTCATATAATAATGTGATACTAATAAAATATATAATACTGGAAATTTGTTGACTTTATTTAAGTTTTCTTTAAAACCTGTTTCTGTTTATTATTAATCCAGTTAAATAATAATTATAGGGAAAATTTGTGAGTTAATAATTAAAACGGTGATATAGATTAAATCAATTCTATCGTTTGTTAAAAAAACGGGTGTCATTGAAAGGTTCAATGACAAAGCTTGTGAATTTTGTTCAAATGTTGGCTCATACAAATCCATATATATACAGACGATTTAAAAACGCGATTAGTGAGAGTGGATAAGCTACTAAGTGATTTCATAGAAACCGAAGATAAAATTAGTGATGTTGCGTATATTACACCTAGCGAATTAGATGAATACGAAAAAACTACTATCTTGTATCTTCTCAGCTAAATCCAGCTGTTCAACAGTGAAATTTAGCTCTTTCTAATCAGAGTATTTCTGTGAATGAATGGAATGAATGCTGATGTCTGAACGGTGCATGCGATCCCACCCAAGTAGGTTTTGCCAGACATTGACATACGGCCAAGCACTGGTCCATTAATGGTTAACAGTACTTGGCTATTGTTACTGGGCCAATACTAGAACCAATCATCGACCAATCTATGGTTTACAGAAAATAGCCAGTATATTGTTACCTTTGAATGGCCAAGCACTGGCCCATGAATGGTAAATATTACTTGGCTATTGTTATTGGGCCAGTACTGTAGCCATGAATTTGCCGATCTATGTCATTTTTTTAAATTTCACTAGCGTATTATCCCTTTTAGAAATACATAGTTTGAAAAATTTCACATATAGTTAGTTATCACCTTGTCGGTTGAAAGGCTATGGTAATAAAGAAAAGGTTGGTAAATGTTTTAATTTATTTTCATTTCTATGGAAATAAATTAAAATATAATATAATATAATATAATATAAATATAATATAAAATAAAATATAAATAAATTGAAATAAATTAAAATGGAAATGAAAATAAATTAAAACATATACCAACCTTTTCTATATTACCATAGTCTTTCAACCGACAAGGCGATAACTAAACTATATGTGAAAATTTTCAAACTATGTATTTCTAAAAGGGATAATACTCTAGTGAAATATAAAAAAATGACAGATCGGCAAATTCATGGCTACAGTACTGGCCCAATAACAATAGCCAAGTAATATTTACCATTCATGGGCCAGTGCTTGGCCAATCAAAGGTAACAATATACTGGCTATTTTCTGTAAACCATAGATCGGCCGATGATTGGTTCCAGTATTGGCCCAGTAACAATAGCCAAGTTCTGTTAACCATTAATGGACCAGTGCTTGGCCGTATGTCAATGTCTGGCAAAACCTGCTTGGGTTAGGGCACGTTTAAGCGTCAATAGCTCAGGAATCACCCCAACCAACTGTTACATCAAACTATTGGAACTGATCAATTTTTTAAAGTTTTACTTTCGATGTGATTAGTAACAGAATCAAAGAGCTCCATAGCCCAAAATACCTTGTTTGGTTCAGTTATTGCTGGTGAACTGAATGGTGGATCAGATATACCTATGATAATTATTCTACATGCTTAGGTGAACATTTTTATCTTCCTCATCATGAAGTTATAAAAAAATCCAGCACAATGACCAAATTGAGAGTTGTCTGTGATGGCTCAGTCAAATCGGGTTCAAACAGTTCATTAAGTGATGATGAAAATAGAACAACAATCGCACGAAGCTTTACAACATTGTATTTCAATACAACAAACTTTAAAAATTTGCTCAATAAATATTGAAGAAATATCAAAACCTAAATCAGAATATCTAAGTCGATTGGCAATAGAAAAAGAAATAGATGTAATAAATATTCAAGAGCATCATTGTAAAGATGAATCGGATTTAGAAAAAAGAGGCCATATTTTTGGATACTTTTTGGTTGCTGGTGTGTATGACAAAAGATTTGGTATAGCTACGTACGTAAGAGATGAAATAAACGATTGTCGAGTAGTATTGATTAAAAATGCCAATAACATTGCTGAAATTTGTATTTAAATCAATGGCATGAAAATGGTCAATTTTTACAAACCACCAAATGTTGATTGGTCAGATTTACCGATGTCGTTGCAATCTCATCCAGTTGTTTATATGGGTGATGCTAATAGTCACCATCAAACTTGGGGATATGATCGAAAGGATAAAAATGAAAATTTGTTGTTCGATTGGATAAGCATGAACCAACTTAATGTTTTCTATGACCCCAAACAAAGAGGTTCATTTCATTCAGGTCGTCATAATCATGATTATAATCCAGATATATGTATACCATTTACGTGTGATGACGACCAAAGGAAATGTACGAAGGAAATTCTAGGAGGATTCCCTCATAGTCAACATCGTCCAATAATTGTTATTTTCGGTTTAACAATTCCATATGTTTGCTCATTAAAGAAACATCGTTGGAACTTTGAAAAGGCTAATTGAACATTATTTGCTAAACTATTGGATGATAAAATAGGAAAAATCTCACCATTACCTAATGAATACGACAATTTTACAAATCTATATATAAATACGCAAGCATAATTTTTGCGGTACAATTTTAAAATATTTGCTCCATCAAAAGTGTGGCAATATGTATATTGTAGGAAAGGTCTTAAGTAGTAGATGTGTCGAAAAATACTTTTTTTTTGAATTCTGACGATTTTTGCAGAAAAAATGGCCAAAATGTGAAAATTGTGTTTTTTGAGTTTTTTGTTCGGTTATTTTGTTTTTTTTCAAGGTATTTGTTTCACAATTCAAAATCAATCTATATTAATTAATTAAACTCTGAAATAATGTGTTGTAGCTATTTGGATAGGAGGTCTATTTACAGTTTCTATTTACAATGGCCGAATTTCGGCCACTGGGCGATTCCTAGTGTTGTTAAATATGCTGCAAAGAAATCAATTCCAAGAGGTCATCGTCCAAAATATTTATTTATTTATTTATTTATGTATTTTTATTTAAATGTAATCTACAGGATTCTCTTCTCCCTAATGATTACCAAAAAGAACAACAATTCATTCACAACATGAAAAAAAAAAAAAAATAATAAACAAAACAAAAATAAGCTGTAGTCTAAAAATTGTAAAATTGTCCATTGACAAATAAATTAATATAAAAGAATTTTCATTGCTATACATTTTCTTATATAATTAACTAGAGTCAATAAGAAAAAAAAAACAACAAATATTAAATTAAACTAACATTAAAAAATATAATATGTATATAAAAAAAAAAAGGAAAAATATGAATACAAGTAAAATTTTTAAATAAAATAACTTATGCTATTGCAAATCTACTAAAAAGTTATTAGTCAAAAAAATTTTCAATTTAAGCTTCAGAGAGTCTCTGCTTATATTGTAATCGAAAACCTCATAAAATTTGTTAAAACATCTGGAGATAAAATTTATGGGTTCGTTAGCAGCATAGCTACTTCCATGAAAATCTACATATAAGAATTTACTGTGACGGACTTGTTTGAAGAGTACACAAATATTTAAACACTCTAAAAGATATGGACAGTCAGTACGCGCACATAAAATATCCGCAGCCAAAACAAACCCAGTGATTAGCCTTCGATTTTGCAACGATTGAAGTCCCAAAGCTACAGACCGCAACTCATAGGAAGGGAGTAATTTTAAATTTTCCCAATATCTAAGATTGCAATCATAACGAATGAATCCAAAATTCATGAATACAGTTCTCGTAAATCTCCTTTGTATTTTTTCTATTCTTTGAATATGGTTCTTGTTAATCGGATTCCAAATAACTGATGCATATTCAAGATGAGGTCGTACCAATGAGACATATAACTTTACTAAAGTAGATGGATTTGTAAAATCCCTACCAATCCTAGATATAAATCCCATGAGAGAACCGGACTTGGCGGCCATTGCGTCAATGTGAATATTGAAATTCAATTCCTCATCAAATACAACACCTAAATCCTTAAAAAAACTTACTCGCTTCAGTAAACTGTTATCAACATAATAATTAGAATGAGTTGGATTTCTTTTTCTGCTTAACGACATAACACAACACTTACTTAAATTAAGCTAAAGACAGTTTTTGGAACACCAGTGTGAAATAGCCGCTATATCAGTTTGTAAATTTTGAGCATCATCTATATTGCACACAGGCAAGAGTAATTTGATATCATCAGCATACATTATAGCCGAAGCATGTTTTAAAACCAAAGGCAAGTCGTTTATGAACATTATAAATAATATAGGTCCCAAGTGTGATCCTTGGGGAACCCCAGAAAATACATATAAGTAATTAGATTTGACACCATTAATATCCACATACTGCGTTCTACCTTTTAAGTAAGACGACATCCATTTGATAAAATTATCACTTAAACCAAAGAACTGCAACTTGTCTAGAATTATGTTATGTAGTACAAAATCGAAAGCTTTCGATAAATCTGTATACACCACATCGACTTGACCCTTATCACGGAGTCCATCAATTGTTTTTCTTTTAAACTCCACTAGATTAGTCGTTGTTGACCGACCTGAAAAAAACCCGTGTTGGCATGGTGATATTTTAGATTTTATTTTATTAAAAAGATATTTTGAAACAATGGATTCAAAAAGCTTGGGAATAGCGGATAATATTGATATTCCTCTATAATTTTGAATATCGTTTCTACTACCACCCTTATGAATTGGAATAATTTTAGACATTTTCCATTTTACGGGAAAGTAACCGAGTTGTAAAGATTTATTGAACAAAATAGAAATCGGTGTAGCTAGCTCCTGTCTAAAACATTTTAAGATATAAGCAGGTACTTTATCTGGACTATTACCCTCCTTAAAATTAGACAAACTTAATTAAACCATATCATAAGTCGAATTCGATATATTATTGATTGGTGGAATTGTAACCGGTACTGTTTGATATAGACTCTGAAAATATTTCCCAAATAGTTTGGCCTTACTCTCGTCTGTATATGCCTCCTCCATGTCGAGCATCATCATACTTGGAAGACCAACAGTCTTACGGCGAGAGTTTATGTATGTCCAGAAATAGTTAGAATCTTGTGCAATATTAGCTTCAACGTCTTGAATATATTTTTTGTATGCCGTTTTATGGAGGTTTGAAAACAACTTTTGATATTCAATTTTTTTAATTCGAAACTCTTCTAAACCAAATTTAAGATATTTACAACGGTATTTATTTTTAAAATTTCTCAGTCTCCTCAGTTCTGAATTAAACCAGGGAGGGTAATTAGTTAAAAAGTTTACACTTTTCTTTGGGATAAACAAATTAAAACCAGTAAATAAGACATTATAAAACTTGTCAACATTTTCATCTAAGTCCGAACTATTTAGCAATACAGACCAATCACACGTCATCAGAAACTCACTGAAGCCTTCATTGTTAACTTTACTAAAATTATAACCTACAATACTTTTATCCTTAGACTCATTTAGACACATATTGAAACATGAAATTACTACCGGTTTATGATTAATATCATTTAATTTATAGGGAGAAGAGCAATTATTTAATTTAATACTATTATAACAATTTGTTAAAACTAAATCTAGAAAACGTCCTCTGTAATTACAAACATTATTTATTTGGTACAGGCCGAGCCTCAAGAGACTATCTACAAACTCCTGTTCACTGTTGTTTGACATGATTCTAGGCACCAAATAAGCATCTTCCGATTCCTGCGTCCATATAATCTTAGGCAAATTAAAGTCACCCAACACCAGAAATGTAGTATCAGGAGATCGCTCGTTGACAAACATCATTTGTTGGATATGCTGTTGGTATCTAGAGTAGGTTGTTGTCGGTGATTTCGGAGGTATATAAACCACGCTTAATACGAGGTTTATATTATGCAGTGATATTCTCACAGAAATACACTCCAAAGTAGATGGTGATTCAATTAATTTACTATTAATATTAGTTTTTAATCCAACTAAAACACCTCCTCCAAAAAGTTTAGAGCTGCTTTCAGATGAACGATCACATCGATAAACAATATAATTAGATGGAAAAAGTTCAGCACTGCTAATATCACTCCGAAGATTAGTTTCAACAAGGACATAAATATCATAATCAGACTCACATATAAATTTGTAGAACTCCACTGACTTCGAGGAAATACCACGAACATTTTGAAAATAAATATTAACATTGAAATTACTATTATGTATGACGTTGACGTTTGACGTTTCCAAAAGTTGAAAAATGCAAATTAAATACTGTTTTTTTTTCAAGAATAAAATAAAATAAAATTTATTGTTTTGTCGAAAGACTTTTGTTCAGAACTTTATATAATGTTTTTGAATGTAACCAGTTTATTGTTTATTCTTACTGCAATATATTTAAACCGTTTTCAAGAAAACATAACAACAATAATCACATCAAACTATTACAAATATTACACAATATAATCAATAATCACTTCAAACTATTAAAAATATTACACACTATTTCTTTGGTATTTTTTGTATTAAATTTCTAGATATTACGATGTGTGAATTCATAGGATGAGAGAATATTTCGTTAACATCTAAGTCAACATTCTAATCAACATCCTAAGTCACGAGTGTAAAGTCATTATTGATTGTTGCCAATCAATGCGAAACTTAATATCTGACGTAAAGTCAATATGTTGTTATATTTTTGGTTAGGAAATATAGACAACATTAGGGGAATTTAATTTCAGATTGGTTTTTGAGAACAATTAAGCTTAAGTACATATTGGAAATCACTTGAATTTTGCAATTCGAAATAACTTTTCATTTTCTCTAAAATTCCTTTAGAAAAAATTTTGTTGTGTTTCGTGTCAGAATTTGAACTACATTCATCAGAGACACATTGTTCAAATTCCGTGTGTCTTACACAACTTAGCAATATGTAATCATAGATGAAAAATTGAAGTTTCAATTTAGAAATTATCTGAACATCAAAATTAAAATATGTTTCGTCATCGCCGCTTTGGCTAAGTTGTGTAAGACACACGGAATTTGAACAATGTGTCTCTGATGAATGTAGTTCAAATTCTGACACGAAACACAACAAAATTTTTTCTAAAGGAATTTTAGAGAAAATGAAAAGTTATTTCGAATTGCAAAATTCAAGTGATTTCCAATATGTACTTAAGCTTAATTGTTCTCAAAAACCAATCTGAAATTAAATTCCCCTAATGTTGTCTATATTTCCTAACCAAAAATATAACAACATATTGACTTTACGTCAGATATTAAGTTTCGCATTGATTGGCAACAATCAATAATGACTTTACACTCGTGACTTAGGATGTTGATTAGAATGTTGACTTAGATGTTAACGAAATATTCTCTCATCCTATGAATTCACACATCGTAATATCTAGAAATTTAATACAAAAAATACCAAAGAAATACAATTTTCAATATGTAATCATAGATGAAAAATTCAACTTAAGTAAATATGAAAAATGATGAAGTTTCAATTTAGAAATTATCTGAACATCAAAATTAAAATATGTTTCGTCATCGCCGCTTTGGCTAAGTTGTGTAAGACACACGGAATTTGAACAATGTGTCTCTGATGAATGTAGTTCAAATTCTGACACGAAACACAACAAAATTTTTTCTAAAGGAATTTTAGAGAAAATGAAAAGTTATTTCGAATTGCAAAATTCAAGTGATTTCCAATATGTACTTAAGCTTAATTGTTCTCAAAAACCAATCTGAAATTACACACTATTATTAAAATGAACAATTATTATTTCAATCTATTTAAGACAGTTAATTAAAAAGCAATAAAAAAGAAATTACAACAAAACCAACAAACAACTTCTTCGTTTGAAAATTGAATTGAATATGAATGAATAATCAGGCTGGACCAATGAATGTAACGAATTGTACGCTGAATATCAAAGTACTCCCTCTGTTGGTGTTGAAAATCGCCTAATGGATCTCCTAAACGAAAATAGAAAGAAAAAGTCGCGACGTAAAACAGAAGCCATCGACTTTAAAGTAGAAAAGCTTGGAATTTATTGCATAAATTAGGCACGAATTCATCAGAAAATGTGTGCACAAGTTCAACTATAACTCCTAAGTCCTAATGATGAAAAAAACATTATCTCTTAATCCAGTCTTTTGTAGTAACTTCAAAAATGGAAGAAATTATAATTGCATTGAAACAAATTAAAACTGGTAAAGCAGCTGGTTTTAATGGAATATTCCCGGAAATGCTCAAAAATTGTGGTCCTTTGACGAAGATTTGGTTACTAAATTTTTATTCAAACATATTGAACAGTGGTAGTGGTATCTTACCAAAAATATTTATTAAAATATTTATCAAAAGTAATAGCGATTTGTAAACCTGGTCGTAATGTAAATGATGCTTCCCATTATAGGCCGATTTCTCTGTTGTGTGTTCCTTACAAACTACTTGAAAGATTAATTCTTAATAGAATATATCCTGTAATAAATGAAATTGTACCAAATTAACAGGCAGGTTTTCGTGAAAATAGAGGTTGCATGGAACAAGTATTAGCTTTAACTACATTTATTGAAAAAGGATTTCAAGAATTAAAGAAGATTTTTTTTTACCTTTGTTGATTTAACTGCAATACAGTGTGGAGAGAAGGTCTATTATTGAAGTTAATTATGGTTGTTCCTTGCAGTAAAATTTTGAATTTAGTCAACAACATGCTATCTAATCGTTACTTAAAGTGTGAAGAATTTTTAACAAGTGATCTGAACGTAACTTTTGATTATTTTAAAAAATGGTGACTCTGGCCCTAATCCATTAAAAACTGAGGTTTCTGCATTTCACTTCAATAACAGTGAGGCCAAACGTAAGCAGAATATTAGTATTGATGGAGCATTTTTGAATCACAATCATTATCCTAAATATTTAGGAGTCAAGTTGGATAGGTCATTAGCATACAAACAACATTTGGAAGAGAAAGCAATGAAAGTTCGGTCAAGAAATAATTTGATACAAAATTTAGCAGAAACTTCATGGGGTGCAAATGCAAATTGTTTAAGACAATCAGCCCTTTCTATAGTGTATCCTGCAGCAAAATATTGCTCGCCATCTTGGCTTGGGAGCTCACATTGTAATAAAATTGATGTCCAGCTCAATAACACTCTTTGCATTATAAGTGGAGCTCTCAAGTCGTCTTTTCTGCAATGATTAAATGTGCTTTGCAATATTTCTCCATCAAATTTACGAAGAAATAAGTCCTTTTTCACTACAATTGAAAAATGTAAATTTAATCAAAATTCCCTTTTATATGATGAAATACAAGTTTTACCTCATAAAAGACTATTATCGCGAAAACCATCTTGGCTCTTACTTGAAAAGGAAGTTATCATTATATTGAAATATAGAGTGGCAAAATCTATGGAACTATGCTAAGGATCACAACTATAAACTAGTAAAGGATGTAACTGTTAAATGTTCTGGCTTCGACTTTAAAAGAAAAGATTGGTTACGTTTAAACCGCTTTCGTTGTAGTTTCGGAAGATGTAAATATTTATTGCATAAATGGAATATATCAGAGGATTCATTTTGTGAATGTGGAGAAATCCAAACCATGAATCATTTAGTTAATGATTGTAGCATTCATAAATTCAAAAGAGGTTTAACTGGCTTACATGAAATTAAAAGAGGTGCTTTACAACGGATTCAAAACTTAAATGTTGAAGTTTATTTTATATTGTTGTTAAATTTTGTTCAAATTCATACGATAATAATATTTAAATGATAACCTAATGATGGGTTCTACAAAACAATCGAGTCTTCTTTAAATTCTTCAAAGATTTCAAATGCATCGAATAATCATGTCTGCAGATGTCGAAAAAATGTATCGATAGGTTCTAATTGATAGACGGGATGTAGACTACCAGCGTATTGTATGTCGTAAAGATCCATTAATGCCACTAAAACGTTGTCGTCTTTTTACTTTCACGAATGTAACGACAAGTGCTCTATTTTTGGCTGCAAGAGTTTTGCATCAAATGGCCAAAAACAAACTGATTCACAAACCCCTTAAATTATTGGTGACGATTTTTAAGTGGATGATTTGATGACTGTAGCAGATAGTGAGGAAGATGCTTTAAGCATCCAAAAACAAATTCAAACTGCTCTCATGAATAGTAATGAGCTTCTCCAGAGTATACCGAAAGAACATTGTGATTCAAGAAACGTCGGTTTTTCTTCCAGAGGCTTTACAATTAAGCTACAGTTCTAGGTGTTGAATGGCATGCCATAGTTTGATCATTTAAGTTTTCGCATTAGGTTATATGCTGAACCTTTTAACACAAAGAAAAAGATTCTGTCGGAAACTACATTGATCTTTGACCCTTTAGGGTGGATTTCACCCACAGTAGTACTTATTAAAATATTGTTTCACCAACTTTGGCTTGTTTAACTGGGCTGGGATGATATACTACCATATGCCACAGAAGAAAAATGATTAGAACTAAGGAAACAGTTTCCTATTCCTACTGGAAATAATTCACATTCCAAGTTATAGGTGTAACATTGAAGATGGAAATTCATGGGTTTGCAGATGCCTCGGAGCTTGCATGTGCTACCATGGTATATTCAAGGATAGTTGAAGAAGATAATTTAATGTCTATAAAAATAATTGCAGCGAAAACCAAAGTTTCACCGATCAATCAAGTTTCAATTCCACGATTGACACTTTGTGCAATTTCGCGGTTGACACTCTTATCTGAAGTATTACACACAACAATTCATCTCAACAATTGTAAGATGTATGTATGGACGGACTAAATAATAGCTCTACATTGGCTGTCAACACTCGTCGCTTGTCGTGGAGATCAATGGAAAACTCTCAAGGCAAATCGAGTTGCTGAAATTCACAATCTTACCTCAACATATCAACAGCTTCACGTACGTTCAAAAGTCAACCGATCAGTTTGTGCATCCCGAGGAATAAGTTCGCAGATTTAATTCAATCTTCCTTGGGTCTTCCTTCGATTTAGCAAAATCCCAGGTGTAGGGATTTTGCTAAATCGAAACCAAAATTGTTTTTTGGTTGTTATAATTTCAAATGTTCATTGGAGGGGGTAGAGAAAGAGGGAAGTAGAAATTTTGAAAAAAAATTATTGTTGATCATGACATGTGGGGTGTCATATGAAAGGTGATTTTTTTGTAGTACACTCAGAGAATTTTGTTAGTAAATTTAATAACCGCCCGTTTTAAAAATGTGTAATAAGTTATTTTATCAATTTAATAACGATTTTTATTAAAGTAATTGCCACATTCGTTCGATTAATACTTTTTGTTATTATTTTCATAAAAATGTTTATTAAAATAAAAATACGGTCAATATTATTAAAAAAATCACAACGGTTGATTAAACTAATAACCAATTCTTATTAAAATAATGAATTCAGGCAATCAAATAAAAAATCATGTGATTAACGTAAAGCTATTAAAATAAAAAAATAAATTATTATTTTTGTAGTTAATTTTAATAACCATTTTATTAGATTAATCATCGACGTTTTTACTTTAAAAACGTAGGTTATTAGATTAATAATAGTATACATTAATCTAATCTAACCATAGGTTATATTTTTAAAAACGATTAAAAAAATCTTTGTAAGAATCACAGTTTATATCCAGACGCTGAATAAACAACAACTTTAAAAAATATTTAAAAGTTTCGTGAAAAGCTAGAAGTGTTTTTAAGAAAATTGAAAAATTGAAATTCTTTTATTTAAAATTTAATGATTTAAAACAAAAACAAATAGTTGGCAAGTAAACGAATTCATGGTATGTGAAACTTTGTAAATTTTTGTACTGTCTATGCCGTGTTAAAAAAAATTGGTTTTTCAGTTCCTGAAGCAGATTCATCAGAACATGTAGAAATTTTGTTCGATGAACAGAGTAGTTGGGCTGAAATTGAGTCTGCATGGGACAGGACTAAACAACTGAGACTCTGGGACATTTCAAAATTAAAATCAACTTCGGAAATTTTCAAAATTAAAATCAACTACGGAAATTTTAACCTAATGGAAGCAATTTAAATTACCGCTTGGTTATAAACTGGTAATTAATAATTCAATATTATTATATTTCAATAAAATTTTAATTATATTAATATTCCTTTTAAAATTTTCAGATAGACATTAATTTTAAAGCATTGTTAACGAAAACCACCGATTTTGGTTGTAAAGTACCAACATTCATTCAGAAAACTCAGCCCATTTTTGAAGAACAAATTAAAGATGAAAAGTTAAGAGAGATTGTTGAAAAGCTTCGCAATACAGAAAGTAAGTTTTTTAAATTTGTTTTTTTTTACTCCAAAAACTTGAAAATCACATACAACAGAAACAGAATTCCATTCAAATTTTACAGCAACAGAATTTTTTGCTGACAAATTTGTATGAAATTCTGTTTCTGTTTCTGATGTATTTGAATACCCACCCGGCTGTAAGTTAAAAAGTTGTTTTGGACATGTCATTTGTAATTTTTTTGAGTGAAAACAATTAAACCTATTCAATTTTTGATTCTGTAATAATATAATATTTTTCTGTTTTATATTATTTAGATGGTATTCAACTATTAACTATGTCCAACTATGTCCAATCAACAAAACTTTGGAGCATAAAATTTATAAGAAATAAACTGTTCGAGATTCTCAAAACAGTTTTGCCATTATAGGTGAAACTGTTCAAAATGTTGAAGAGACGTTACAAAAGTATTTGGATCAAAAATTACCAATTCAGCCACTTTTGTTAATTACTGGATCTATAACAAAGCCAATACTAGTATGTTTTGATAGTGTACGGTATGAAGTTTATACAACATGAAAAGCAATTGATGTGTGCTTCAATAGTACATTATGATGCTAGGACGTAAATCTAAAGATTTTGGACGAATGTGGAGTTTGCAAATCGAGGCGCTAGCCGAGATTTGCACCCACATTAAGTCCAAAATAGCTTACGTCCGTGCATCATATACTATTTTTTATTCGCCGCAAGCAAATCATTTAAAAAAAATTTGTTTATTCTAATTTAAAATTTTAAATTTGCATAAATCTTAAAATAAAAATATGTGGAACAAGTAACCTTTGACTAAATATTTGTTATTTTTTCTAAATTATTGTATAACCATGACAACAAATGATAACAACTATTTTAATTGGATAATGAAATTTTGAATTTAAGGGTTGCTTTGATAAAAAATTCTATTTTTCATAGAATTTAAACAAATACAAATGTTTTTACTTTTTTGGACGTAACAATGACAACAAATAAATAGTTAAAAAGTGACACTTTAAGGCCGCAAATCACAGTAATAAAGTAACACTTTAATGTGTAGGCGAATAAAAAATATTTTATTTATTCAACTTAAAAAATCCGCAATCAGCAACCAATTTTGGAATTTTATCCAAAAGTATTTTATACATTGAAAGGCGAAAAAGAAATATATAAATACATATATTATTGATTTGCTAAATTCAAATCAATAATATATATTATTAGTTTAACTATGTAAATTTATTTTTTAATTATTAAATAATATAGTAAAATATAATATATTTTACTATATTTTGTATTTTATATACGAACTCCTTTTGTTCTTTTAATTTTTGTCACATGTAAATTCAAAAATACTTTAAAACAAAATCATGTATTATTTTAAAATTAAAACTGTGAAAATACTTTATAATTAAATGAAAATAATTGAAATAAATAAAATTGTAAATAAAAAATTTATATTCTTTTTTATTTAAAAAGTGTAAAATATAAGTTCCATTATTAATTTAATAAGTTCCATTATTAATTTAATAACATCTTATTATTAATTTAATAAGTTCTATTATTAATTTAATAACATCTTATTATTAATTTGATAAGAACCTATTATTAATCTAATTAGATTGTATTATTAATCTGATAACATAATATTATTTTAAAAACAACTTTATTATGCTAATAATATATGTCATTTATCCAATGGATACCTAATATGAATCTAATTCATTGTGTTATTAATTCAATAAAAATTTTTATAAATATAAAGCTATCGTTTTTAGATTTAAAATTTGAATTTTTTTTGTTAGTAAATATTACGAACAAATAATTTTAGTTTAATAATGCCTGTTATTACGAAATTTGTGAAAATAATCACAAGTTGTGATTAGCTGTATAATAATCACCAAATTATTAATCTAATGGCTATTTTGATAGTTTTTAACAACAGAATTCTCTGAGTGTACAAAACAGTTTTTTTTGTAATTTTTAAAAGAACAGTTTTCAACTTATTTTAAAAGATGTAAAATTTTTTCTGAAAAAACCACCCGATGTATAGTGGGCCCCCAACCCTTTGTCCAATGTATACCCAAAAAGCTAACGAAATCTTTCTCAAATTGATTGAAACCTTTAAACAACGTTTCATAAAAATCGTCTTGAAACTGTAGACTACATTTGGAATTAACACTTAAAAAAACTGTTTAGCCGGAAGTTAAAACCCGGAACTTGGTGCGTAGAAATATTGGAAGGAGTACTAAAACCTTATATACCAAGTCTCAATAAGATTGAAAGCCAGGATTAGAAGTTACTGAAGATTCAAACTTTCAGGTGCTGGGGAGACCCTCCGCCATTTTGTCCAATTTTGAAATGAATCAGATCTTTTATTTTCGATTTAACCTGGATCATATACCAAAGTTTCATTAAGATCCTATGCTTTTTTGTCAAGCATCTACCTACCCACCAACCCACAGCTATACACTTTCTTTTGTGCTAGTTATACAATGGATGGTCCAAAACAAGAGATAAAATTAAACTTGGGGTATGTAAGATGATTTTTCCGATAACAAAATCTACAAAATTGAAAACTGTGGTAAAGTAAAATATGTTGACAGTGGTGACAAAATAGAATAACAATAATAAACAAGTTTCAGCCATTGATTGAAAACAATCAATAATAGCTATACACACGTGACTTATCATGATGAATACGTAAAAGAATTATTCCCATTCTATGACACCAGCTGCCGTTTAGATGAATCAACATTTCCATAAAATTGATGTCTAATGACAGTAGAGAAATTCCACTTATTGCTTTTTTATGGGGGGGTCTCGAAGCTCAACTAATACGATAGCTAGTTCAAGCAACACTGCGACTTAAAGATCTATTGTTCTTTACCCTGATGTTGTTACACTGCAGATGCCGTCGATATCACTGTATGAATGTACAATGTGGTCGAGTCCGAGTCTCTTAATATAGTTAATTAGCTTTATTGGACTAATGTTTTGTGTAAGAGGAAGGCTAGTCTCCCTTGACCGAGCTTAATGTATCTGCGCCATGAAAGTTCAGAGTATAGTTGCAGATAATGTGTTCCATGATTTCCGCCTCCGAGCTGCAGAATCTGCATCAGTTGGAGGCAGCATGGCCTAATTTGTTAAGTTAGTGATTTATCGGAACTTGTCCTGTCACGCTAAGATCTTCACAGCCTCTTTCTCAAGATCGATTATTTTAAGAGAGGAAACGGGGAAATCTTTTGGATAGCGAACTCTATGTCAGTTCAAAGTACGGCTCTGGACCAATGAATTTTGTAGTGGCACCCTTTTAGCAAGTTTGCTTCCACGTTGCCGTATACTTTTGTGTGACCAGGTAGCCACACACGTGTGACACGGTTAGTTGCTGCCATATTTTTGTAGATTTTGGTATAGTATTCCCATACCAGCTTTGAATTGAAGTGCCTCAAATTCAGAGTTAATATCGTAGCCTGACTGTCAGAAGTAATAGATATATCTGTGTTACTGTATTTCCTTTCACTACACAGCATTGCATAGTAGTTGATAGCGAAGATTTTTACTTGAAATCCTGTTGCAGAGATACCTAGTGCTAACGCCCGTTAGCTTTGATATCAAACGCCCAACCAATAGTACCTTCGTTGGTTTGGGGACTATCCCTATAACAGATGCTGGCATCGATTGGTAGTACTTATAAGTAGATCTCGATGTAAGCAGCCCTTCTCTGTCTTATATTCCGACAATAAACCATTCATTGATTGGTATACAATCCGAAATGTGTTAGTTCCGAGAGGATCATTAGATCACCTGTAAGGCTACCAGGCTTGACAGTTACGACAAGCTGCAGTCTGTGAGTACTAGATGCTGCTGCAGATCTGATGTATATAGGTGAAATGGAGGAAGTAGGAGAAGTACATCTGTTGCATTGCAAATGTTGGTGTGGTTCTAAAAGAACCTGTGGTACAGAGTCACACAAGCCCCTGTATTTTCATATGCACTGTTTTAGAAGATATTTGGTTTATTTTAAAATGTATGTAAATAACTTACGTGTTGAGTGGCCCAATGGTTAAAAAGCTTTGCTTGAACTCGGAGGACTTGAAGGAGAGGCTCAAACCCCATCTTTAGGTCCAATCGTTTTTAAGCAAACAATTAACAACCATTAACACACCAATTTACCAGTTATGGGATGATTGATGTGTTGACCAATTTGTGTTGACAAATCGATTAATTTATGTTTCAAGTGAAATTCAACCAGAAAATGATATGAATTGTTAAAATTAATAAAGGTTGAGGCACACTTGTTGACAGTCTAAGTTCCTATATAGAAGATGAACGGTATATAAATAAATAACTGATGATAAAGATACTATATACTTTGAAATAATCAGCCTCGGTGGCGTAACTATCATGCTTCCCATTACGGAACCAAATCATGATATTATTGAGGAACCTTCGAATCTTTGTCTGAAAAATGAAAAACAGAAGTTTAGATTTTACCTGAGAAAATCCTAATATACCTTCGAAATTAAAAAAAAATTAATTATTTGCATAGTTTATTTGAATTAAGTTTTTTTTTAATAAAATGTGTTGTGTATTAGGAATTACGATATGTTTCACAACAACACATAAATTCCTTTTTAGACCAAGGTCCCACAACAACATGCGTTCTAAGATTTTGATGAACGCTAATTCTTTTTTGTTTTTTATATTATATTTTTTATAGAAAAAATAACTAAACAATAAATCCTATCACATATATAATATGACATTTTACATTGGCCTGCAATGTTTCATGATAGGATAAAAAAAATAAAAATAAAATAAAAGTTGCTCATAAAAATCCCTAAGCGGTACACTTTCTTTATTTAGTAAAATTTCTTCGTCAAATGTTCAACTGTTTCAGCGTCCTCATTGTATTTCCTATCGCTAGAGTTAAATGCAGTCGTTAATTATGTATAATTTTAAAATACACTACTCTATTCTTTGGTTTTTGAATGTTTGGGTCTGGAAAGTTTTTCTCAGCACATATGTACAATGAATAAATAAATCGTTAAATATGCTCATACAGATAATTAAATAATATTATATTTCTTAATAGATGGTTAATAAAACACCGGTAAATAAAACACCAGGGCAGTACAGTATGTGAGCAAACGCTCACTACGAAGCTTTTTAATTCTTCACAAATACTCATAATCTTGGTTTTGGAATTGTAAAAATAGTTACGTCAATTATAATTAATCATTAAATTTTAAACAAATCAGAAGCTGTAAAGTAAGCAAAGGTGATCCTACTTTTGTAGATCTGTGCATACAATTAATTTTATGCACAATTAAGGATAACTGTATTAACATATGAAAAGTAAGAATATGTTCACCAGATCTAAATGTGCTGATGATCTTCTGGCTATAATCTTTAATTTCCCTATTTTATGCTTCGAAAAGATTTCCCGATTTTCTATTTTCACCAACCCATATTTAAAGCTTATTAATCTTGATGATACCCTAGTAATTTAACACCACTATCCAATAGCATCTAACACAAAATTTCTAAGTTTACAGTTCCTATTTCACAAACACATTACAATTATATAAATGTGCTTTAATTCTTCATCAATTAAGTTCTAAATTGAAAATATAAAATAGCAATAACAAAGCAATTAAATGTTTTTCATTCAGTTATCACGACTAAAACAACAACACGAAAAAGCTACCCTTTCAATCTATTACCTATATAACTACAATTAACAAACTCTAGAATATATCACAAACAATTTATTTCTGACAAAATTAAATGACACCAAATGAATCTTCCCTTGTCAAAATAAATTCATTTTCTACTCGAAACAATTTTTCTAAAGATTTTTCTTCATTTTCAATTAGAAAGACACAAACAGAAAAAAAATGAAAATAAAAATAAAGCGAAAAACAACAACAAATTCGAGGTTATATATGACAGATAGAATTGAATTTTTATGTAGTTTGTGAAAGGGTTAAATTTCAGGAAAGTGAGATAAGCATTAATTTCAAGGCATTTGTTTTATTTTTTCAATCAATGTGAAATAATTTTTTCAATACTTACCAGAAAAAATTTGGGTCAGTTGTTACTTGGGCAGAAGAACATTTTCTTGAAATGATCCCATTATCATTATATAAAACTTTTAAGCTTATATTGATTTATTTGAATGTTCAAAGCAATTTTCCATTCTCATTTTAAAATCACTTAACATTTTATTCAAAAAAAAAATGGTTATGGTAAACCTTTAAATAAAAACTTTCATTAACTTCTTCGTCTGATCTTTCAAACAATTTAATTTCAAAGATCTAAGATAAAGTTTTGTTTTGTTCTTATTTTCTTAAATTAAAATAATCAAAACCGAAAATCGTAAAAAAACACAACAATTTTTTTTTAATTTTGTTATTTTGTAATTTTTAAATTAAAATCTAATTCATTGAACAAATACAATGTCCTAACCAGCAGATAAAATAATTTCCCTATTCTCTTCCTGATTTATTTTTTTGTTGAATGAACGAACGTTGCTCATTCCCGTTCCAAATTTTCAAAGAATCCGTTTGAACTTTTTTTTCCTAATGTTGTTCTTTTTCGTAGCAGTAAGTTTCTTAATTATTTTTTATCATGTTCTTTTTATTTGGAGAATTAATTTCTGTTTTTCTGCTAGTCAAAACAGTTTTTCTTCTTTTACAGTCAAATATGATGGAATGTTTATTTACAAAATTTAAATGAATAAATAAAATACAAATTCTTGGAGTCGCAAGAAAAATGTTTTTGTTGTCAAAAGTTGTCACAACAAAAGATATAAATTACAAAAAATCTATTTGACCGAATTTTTTTTGTTATCAAAACATGTAAAACAGTATTGAAAGTAATATTTTTGTTCGAGCAGTGCGGTGCACGTTGAATAAAAAAGGGTTGTATTCACCCCAATATGTTTTCACCGTATCTATTCAGATACATATATAAATAGAGTTTGTGTTCCGGGATTTCCCGGTCGGGAATCTAATCCCGATTTCCTGGATTTTTATTAATTTTCCGGGATTTCCCGTATAGTTTAATTATTATTTTATATTATATTTAAACTAGTTTTTAGTCGAGACAATGTGATAAAAAATCATGAATTTTCTGTCAGTTGCGTGCGTAGTATTAAACGAGCTCATTTATCATAACAAAATGTTTTGAATTTAGGTGTTAATAAAAATATTTTACTGTTTTTGTTTACACTTTTTGTTTTGTTAAAGTAAAGCTTTTTAATAACTATTCTGAATAAATTTGGTTTTGTGATTTTCGGGATAAATTTATTTTTTGTGATAAAGATAATTGAAATAAAAGTGACCTATAAAGGTTGGCGTACACTGAGAAAAAAAATGTTGGAAAAACATTCATAATTATGTTAAATCAACAACGTTTAGCTATAAAACGGGGCCAAAGGCGTTTTTTGTAAATTTAACATTGACTAATGTTACATATTAAAATTTACAATGTTATCTTTAGAAATAACTAATCTCTTTTCAATTCAAGTTTAAAAATAGTAAATTTCTACAAATATTAATTAAAGTAAAAAATGCTAAATTAACTCTGATCGAAGTTGATTTAAAATTGAACAATTTTGGTTTTTAATAAAGTTCAAGTCGATTTAATAGGTTAACATGTAAAAATGACATTTACGGAATGTTCGACTAAACCGAAAATTTGTTAATTTTTACAATGGTTTATTGTTAATATAACATTGTTTATATTTGAACCAACATTGATCCAATTTGATTTGAAAATGAGTTTCATAAATGCATTGTTAAAACGTTTTGGGCAAATGTAAATTCAACAGTTTGGGAGGTAAAGTTATAACGCAAATTTTAATATTGCGCAATGTTAAAACACCATGTAAATTTATGAATTAAATAAAAAATAATAATGCTTTTTATAATAGAGTAGTTTATTTCGTTTTACTCTTTATTTCTTCAATTACAATATACAATACAAATCAAAGGATAAACTTAAAACTAATTAATTATATTTATTTCTAAAATAAGTTTTTCCGTTATTTATTTGGTAAAGATGTATTAAAAAAATTATAGCAAAGTGTCATACCTCTACTTCTTTTTCTTCAGGGAAAAAATCTATTATTTGCTTAACAATGGTTTGAAAATCTGAAGGAGTTAAAGCAATTTTTTTTAAATTTACTTAATCAATGATTATTTTTATTATTTCCTCTCTATGAATCGCTTCTAAATGTGATTTGGCATTATAATATTGCACAATGTTAGGTCCTTGTTTACTGCAATTATTAAAGATTTAATATCCTATTTAAAACGTTTGTGTTAAAAATATGGTATGTTAGCTTAATTGTATTACTAATACCTTTAAATGAAAATAACTTTTCCTGCCAATAGAGGGTTCGGATAACACCGAAGATTTTGTATTTAAAACACTTTGTTTTGGCGTGTCTAACCAAGCCACATTTGAATCATTTGATAGGGTTTCGTCATCAATTTTATACTGAAAAATAATTGTAAAAATAAAAATAAACGAAACATTTTGTTAAAGAACTTATATTAACTTACTTCAGTTTTACGCCAGATGAAGAGTTTTTCTCTAAACTCAGTTCTCAATCCCAAATTAGGGATTGCCGCAGCGATTTCTTCTTTCGATAAAAATTGCAAACACCGAAACGTGATATTATTAACTAAAAAATAATGTATGAAGAAATCATTTTAATATAATATAACTAAAAAGAACGCCTTTAATTAGCTATTCTATTATATACAAACGCACATTTTAGCTGCTCTAAAAGATTTTCTAAATCAAACACGCGTAACAATGATTTGAGTTTGATCAAATTCTCGTCTTCTGATGGTAACGTACAAACTAATGGTTGATTCACGGATAAACTTCTGTTTTCGTCTAAAACGACTTCGTTAGCTTCATCACTGTTAGCAATTAATTGAATAACCTGACCATTTTCACTTAAAAAGTAATTATTTTGAAACGTCTCCATCATATTTAATATACGACCACTTTCTTCAACTTAGAATCGAAAATTAAAATTGTAGCAATATATGAAAAAATGAGTTACAAAATTATAACGGGAAATTCAACAACGACAATGTTTATTTTACAGTGTTACTTTCGTTGTGCCTTTAATTTGACATTTATCATCGTTAAATCTTAGAAGCCAATGTAAAATTGATAGTGCAGAATTGTTTATCAAAATGTAAGAGATATAATATCTACATTTATGTAGTAAAGCTGTTGATCTGTTCTGCTCATTTTTTATTTAACTGTCCTACAATGTTAATTTAACTTTAGTTAGTGTTAAAAAATAACATTGATCTTCTCAGTTTTCTTAACGTTAGTAAAACTGTAACAGTATAACAATTCAATGTTAAATCAAAATTAAATTTAACTAGAAAAATGTTAATGTAACATTGCAATATGTTATAATTTACGTAGTCTATATTAATTTTTTTCTGTATAAAAAGAACGTTATACTATTAATAGACAATGTTAAATTTAACATGGTTTTTACAAATTTTTAGTATTTAAAATCGACCAACATTAACTTATAAAATATTATTGTCAAAATTACAGTTAAGATTTAAAATTTGTTAATTCAACGTTGATCATTTTAACTCAACTTTGAATTGTATTGAAATACGATTAATAATTGGGAGTGTTAAATCAACATAGCACCTGTTAAAATATACAATGTGACTTTTCTCTCAGTGTATAATCTATTATTTTTTTCAATCTGGTTTGACGTAATTCGTAAAATATCGCGACATTTTTGATCATATTGCAAGACTGGACACTACCATTATTTTGTTTTTAACAATGAAAGAAGATTATAACAATGAAAGAATTTCATAATAAATCGGGTAATAAAAGCTTTCTATCTTTGCTTAATTCTTAAGTCCAAACAATTAATAATTCGGATGTATTGAATAAGTAAAATATATATATAATATAAACATGCATAAAAAAAATCGTTTAAGTAACTTAAAATTTAATATCGATGCATCAAGTAGAATAATATCGTTGATAAAAGTCGATATTTTTACAAAAACCATATAAAGATATATTGAGATGTCGATATATTTTTTGTATTCTTATTTCAAAGTACATTTTATTTTTACAAAATAGAAATCTCTTGACGAAATCCTTGCGAGATTAGCATCAGCAGAAAACCGAATTTCAAACAATTTCATCAAGAATTGAAATTATAGTTTACGAGTTTCCGATAGACAGCCATAAAAGGGAAAATCGCGCAATTTTAATTCACAAGATCGCAAAATTTTAATTTAAATTAACAATAATGATTTTCAGATTTTGTTAAAAGCATACACTTATTTATTATTAAAAAAATCCTAAATAAGTCATATAAGTTGTAAAAACCTGGACTTTACAATTTAAATAATAGATGCTTAGGCATCTATCTATCCAAGGTCTTTTTTTTTAAACATTCTAAAAATAATACATGAATAAGCGGACTAAACCATGCGCGGACTCCACCGTGGAAAAATCTCTAATACACAAAACTCTTATAAGACCATTTTGGTCATAATATAATCAATAAAATAAACAGATTCAATGAATTAGTTAAAAATAGAAAAATTAAATCTAACCTTAAGTAATTGATGACTTCAAAGTTGCATTTTTATGTTTCCCAAAATTGTCTATATAATTGAATTCGTCCAAAATTGGTTTTAATCAGTTTCCTCGTTATATTCAACTTTTCCATTGATGGTCCTGAACAAATACATCACCAATGAACTATAGCGTACAATGTGCTATGCATGCATATCCCATTGCATGTTCAAAAATTCTTCCAGCTGTTTTTATGAGTCCAAATGAAAGGTTAGAGCGTTTTTTATAAACATTGATTAACTTCCACTTCTTGCACTAGAACACATTTTTTTTTATTACAGAAAAACTCTTAATTTCAAACAGTTAATTTTGCTAATTACGATTTAATTATTAATTTCTGTAATTGTTTGTAATAAATTAAACACAAGTTTAAATTTTCCCGTAATTTGTAATGTGTAATTTTCTTCTTGTCAAGAACACAGAAATGAAAAAAAACTTTAAATTATTTAACAAAATTTTATTTGCAAACAGATTCTGTTTAATACTGTTATTGTTATTCTTGTAAATATGACTTTAAACTTATGATTTAAAAATCATAATCGAATTTATTACTGATTTAATTTTAAATTTTTCGTCTTGAAAATCATAAACGAACTTATTAATTTGATTTTAATTATAAAACCATATAGACCAGGGTAGAAGCCTTTAAAAATAATAAAAAGTAAAAAAAAATAATAGTAGGATGAAACCCATTAGAAAAGGAGGAGAATATTATAAAAAATGAAAGGAAAAATAATTTACGGGCGATCTGAGGTCGGGAAGGGGAAGGGGTGAGTTTTTAAGGGTAAAAAACGGTTTATCTCGATTTCCGGCAAAACTAAAAGTCGTATGGAAAAAAGTTACTTAGCAAAGTTGTAGGTAATAAAAAGATCTAAAACTTTTGTATCGACACTTTTTTCACATAACCTCAAAATTTATGTGAAAAATTCAAAAAACCAAGTTTTTGGTTTTTTATTTTTATCTTTTACAAAAAAATTTTTTTTTTCACGAAATTTGGTGAAAACTTACCTTTTTATGTCCCAAATACGCTGTAATTTATTTGATTTGAAATTTTTATTTGGTCACCTTATTTTGAATTAATATCGAAAAAGCACCCTAATTTTCAATCGAAAATTCACCCGTCAAAATATCAGCTTTTTTCAAAAAATTGGTATGTTTTCTGTTCGTTGAAATCTCTACTTTCCGATGGTGAAAAAAAAAATATATTACTACAGTAAATCTTCTCAGAAAATGCAAAAAATGAATTGAATTTTCGATTCAAAAAAGCATAGTTTTTGGTTTTTCATTTTTATCTTTTACAAAACAATTTTTTTTTTTCACAAAATTTGGTGAAAACTTACCTTTTTATGTCCCAAATACGCTGTAATTTATTTGATTTGAAATATTTATTTTTTCACCTTATTTTGAATTAATATCGAAAAAGCACCCTAATTTTCAATCGAAAATTCAATTCATTTTTTGCATTTTCTGAGAAGATTTACTATAGTAATATATTTTTTTTTTTCACCATCGGAAAGTAGAGATTTCAACGAACAGAAAGCATACCAACTTTTTGAAAAAAAGCTGATATTTTGACGGGTGAATTTTCGATTGAAAATTAGGGTGCTTTTTCGATATTAATTCAAAATAAGGTGACCAAATAAAAATTTCAAATCAAATAAATTACAGCGTATTTGGGACATAAAAAGGTAAGTTTTCACCAAATTTTGTGAAAAAAAAAAATTGTTTTGTAAAAGATAAAAATGAAAAACCAAAAACTATGCTTTTTTGAATCGAAAATTCAATTCATTTTTTGCATTTTCTGAGAAGATTTACTGTAGTAATATATTTTTTTTTTCACCATCGGAAAGTAGAGATTTCAACGAACAGAAAACATACCAATTTTTTGAAAAAAGCTGATATTTTGACGGGTGAATTTTCGATTGAAAATTAGGGTGCTTTTTCGATATTAATTCAAAATAAGGTGACCAAATAAAAATTTCAAATCAAATAAATTACAGCGTATTTGGGACATAAAAAGGTAAGTTTTCACCAAATTTCGTGAAAAAAAAATTTTTTTGTAAAAGATAAAAATAAAAAACCAAAAACTTGGTTTTTTGAATTTTCACAGGTTATGTGAAAAAAGTGTCGATACAAAAGTTTTAGATCTTTTTATTACCTACAACTTTGCTATGTAACTTTTTTCCATAGGACTTTTAGTTTTGCCGGAAATCGATATAAACCGTTTTTTACCCTTAAAAACTCACCCCTTCCCCTTCCCGACCTCAGATCGCCCGTAAATTATTTTTCCTTTCATTTTTATAATATTCTCCTCCTTTTCTAATGGGTTTCATCCTACTATTATTTTTTTTGTTTTCAAAAATTATCGACCCTGGTCTAATACTGATTTGCGATTTTAAAAATCGTAATCGAACTAAAATGTTGATTATTAAACACCAAAGCCGTGTTCGATTTGACTGAAACAACTGAAGCAACTGAAAAATTAAATGCAATTGTTGTTGTTTTTTCAGTTGTTTCAGTCAAATCGAACGCACCTCAACTGACCACAAGTGATGAAAAATGTTTTGTTTAAATAATCTAAACGAATGGGAGTGAAGGAGATGACCATTCAAAAAAGTTTGTATACTTCTTTCTGTTGTTTTAGTTTCCCGAACAAAGGAATTTAAAATAAAAGGAATTTTAAAATATAAAAAAAGAAAGAAGGATCGACAACATATAATCCGTGTTTGTTTTGTTTTCAGTTAGCAAAGTTATGACAAGAAAATGAAATAACAATATCTTTAGCATTCTAATTTCTAAATGAAAAAGATGACAACAACTTCAAACATGAGATTGTATCAGACAGGATCAACAAAAATAAAAAAAATGCATTTACAACTACATGAGTTTTACATTTTGTTTGATTAAAACAAAGTAGAAGAATGTTTACGAATTTAAGCAATGTTAATTGTTGACAATATTGGGTTAACAGGTTATGAAAAATATCGCAGCAAATGGAACGCAGGCTCAAGAGTGCAAGAAAACCAATATTTATAAATAAGTATATTATTCGTTTTATCGAAATTCGAAATCACTATCACTGTACATTTTACCCTTAAAAGTAGATATTTCGTGTAAACTGTGTTAGGCTTGACAAACTTAAGTTCTGTATAGGTGAGTTGACGGGAAAATAGTTCTTTGTAGCTAAAAACTAGCAGAAAAGACTAATTTCCTAATCAACCTACACTTTTCCATTTTTCAATTACGATACGACTTTATTGCGTCGTTTCATTACACTTGTATTATTTACCAATATTGGTAAATAATACAAGTGTAATGAAACGACGCAATGAAGTCGTATCGTAATTGAAAAATGGAAAAGTGTAGGTTGATTAGGAAATTAGTCTTTACTGCTAGTTTTTAGCTACAAAGAAATATTTTCCCGTCAACTCACCTATACAGAACTTAAGTTTGTTCTGGAGTTGATTGTAGGTTTTCTTATAAATGCCACCTGTTAAATATCACGTTATTTGGCGGGCATAACATAACTACGCCAGATTATATTATGTTGTGGTCGAGATGGTGGAGTGGAGTTAGAACATAATCAAAATTTTCAATTGTAGAAAACTCAGTAATGTTTATACTTTATTTTCATTCTAATATAACGTTTATTTAATGCAACATTTAACGTTAATTTGATTACAACGGCTATCTTTAACTTTATTATAACTATTAACTTTAATTTTACTAAAACGACTAACTTTAATTTTATTATAACGACTTTTTGTAGCACCAGTCTTTAATTTTAATTTATAATCACAACTTTTTTTAGTTAACTACGACTCTTAAAGTTATAAAATACAACTCAACTAGTCTATGTATATGTTCGACTCCTATTTAACAGAACTTAGCTCTTTAATTAAACGAAGTACTCAACTCTTTAATTAAACGAACTGCTTTCAACAATTTATTTAACCGACTCTGCTATTGAATTGGATTTTTCATATTTATATATTAATAGAAATCTAAAACATAAAATCCCTCCATATTTTCTCCAAATCTCAAGCTCTGAGATATCAAGACTTCGGTCTGGGCTAAGGATTTTGATATAGTTTTCGGCAGAAAACTTTTATGTGGACATTGTTTTTAGTTTGGTCAGCGTTTCGAGGAGAAAATATTACAAAATCACAAATGCATATTTTTTTCAAAATTCCAAAAATATTGTAAAATTAAATAAAATCAAAAATTTAAACTTTTTCCAAAATTCTAAAAGTATTCCAAAAATTATAACAATATCAAAAATTGAAACTTTTTTCAAAATTCCAAAAATTATAGTAAAACCAAAAGTTTTAAATTTTTCAAAATTCTAAAAATTTTAAAAAATTCTTACAAAATTAAAACTTTTTCCAAAATTCTAAAAATGTATACATAGATAAAAAATTCAAAAATTCTATTTTTTTCTAAAATTCCAAAAATATTGCAAAACTTATAACAAAATCAAATATTAAATTTTTTTCCAAAATTCTAAAAATTTTGCAAAAATTATTACAAAATCAATAATACAAACTTTTTTCAAAATTTAAAAAATATTTCAAAAACTATAACAAATTCAAAAATTTTCATGTTCAATTACATTTACGCAATGTTCCAAAAATTAGAATAAAATCAAATATTTAAACTTTTTGTAAATTCTAATAATATTCCAAAAGTTCTTGAAATTCATAAATTCAAGCTTTTTCCAAAATTCTAAAAATATTGCAAAAACTGTAACAAAAAAAAAATTAAAAGTTTTTCCAAAAATCTAAAAATATTGCAAAAATTATTACAAAATCAAAAATACAAACTTTTATTCAAAATTCCAAAAATAATTCAAAAACTATAACAAATTCAAAAATTTTCTATGTCCAATTTCTTTTCAATTACATTTACGTCATAAAAACAGCAAACATTTTTTTTTCCAAAAAATCAGCTAAAAATTAACATTATTTTTTTGACAAACTTATAATGCCATATACTCTATAATAATAATAAAATTTCATGTCAAAATTTTAATTTTATTTTTTTTGAAATTATTAATTTTATTTTTTTCCAAAAAATTGGGTAAAAAAGTAAATAAAAATCTTTCTTTTGACACACTTGACAACACATTTTTGACAAAATTATAATGCCATAATTTTCAATAATTTTATTTGTATGACATTACAAAAATTGGCTAAAAAAATAAATGAAATCATTTTTTGACACACTTGACATTATTTTTTTGACAAACTTATAATTCCATAATTCTCTATATCTATGATAATAATAAAATTTCATGTCATACAAATTATTAATTTTATTTTGTTCCAAAAAATTGGGTAAAAAAATAAATAAAAATCTTTCTTTTGACACACTTGACAACATTTTTTTGACAAACTTATAATGCAATAATCTAGTTTTTGATCTCCCATACCAATCCCGACCATCCATATTTCTCCATATTCTTTGTTCTACTCGTAATCACTTAAAATGAACGTTTTTAAGCAAAAAAATATGCATATTTCCTTGTTTTGACACACTTGACGATTATTTGACACACTTTCGGGATAGCTATCGAATATATCGTCCTTTCGGCTCTTACCATTGAGTGTACCTATTTCTAGAATTCAAAATTTTTCAAATCCCTTCAGCCGTTTTCTAGATTTCGTCGGATGTGACGGCCGGACGGACAGCCGGCAGACAGACATAAATATTTTTTTTGCTTTTTTAGAATCAGTAGCTCCTAAAACGTCGAGAAATGCCAAAAAGTGGGGGTAAGAATTTCACTTTTAGCTCATGAACGTAATGTTCAGACCGAAGTAACATAATTGTCATTATCAATTTATCGAATCCAGGCCAATTATTTGAATACAGAACACAATAAGTTTCTTTTTAGCTATGTAACCCAGTTAAATAATTGTGACAATTTCATTTACTGGATTTTCCAATATTTGAAATTAAACTGAAATTCTGCTCATTTTCGTGATTTTAACTTTAATTTTAACTTTGGTTCTGATAAATTGGTACCTAACTCCTCTATAGGAACGCCACATTCAAAACGCCCGAAAAGAAACGTGATATTACTATCACGTGCTCAATTTTATTTCAAGTGTTTCCATTCGGTGAGACCCAAGTCTGCTTATGAATCGATCAATGCGGAAAACAACTGCTGGCAATTCTCAAATTATTTGATAATGCAAACTTAATCAATCTCTTCCCATTATCATTCGAATTCAAATCCAGATTGTTGGGGCCCACTACTTTTCCATAAGAGATATCTATTCCAACCTGTACATTAAAGTCACCAAGAACAACACCGAAGGCGCGTGTTGTTTTTTTCATAACCTTTGCCATTGCTATCTAGAAGGTATCCTTCTCGTCGACGGTCTTAGCTTCAGTGAGTGCATGCACTGCAATAAGAAAAATATTGTTGTAGGTACAGCATACACGTAGGTAGCAGGTACTCTCATTGAATGGGATGAATTTCCTCACGGCTTCTTGTATGCCTGCACAGACAAGAAAACCCGGTCCAAATTCTTTTTGAGAAGAATGACCACTACAGTATAGAAGGTGACTATAAATATATCTGTTTTTTCCGATTATCGACTGTCTAATTTCCTACAGAGCAATGATATTATTCTATACCTCTCACTTCTCAGTTTCTGTTTCTAGACTCATAAGAGCATCAGAAGCGCCCAGACTGCACACATTCCACGTTCCGATTTGGTAGTCAGGTCTTTTTTCACATCCAAATAAACTTCTGTTTTTTTGTCCGAGTCTGGTTTTCTCTTTTTGATTTCTTAATTTAACAAAGTTAGTTTTTCCAGGGTTAGGGTGTTAACCTCAGTCCCGACCCAACCCCTCCGTTTTGATGTTAAGATTATCAGAAGAAGCTTTACACGTTTATATAGCGAGTCACTTGATCCAAGTGTAGTTTTTACTCTACCTGACTCCGATACTCCAACCTAATTCTGTCTTCATCGCCTACGTAGCACCGAGTGGACGTTGAATTTCGGATTTCGCAAGCTTATTTCGTATATGAGGTTTGGTAATAAATGGAATAAAAAATGGTAAACGCTCCGGTTTTTCTAACATATAATTTTCTTAATAAACAATTTATGGATAAATAAATTGCTCGACGAGTACTCGCCATTGCGCATTCCTCGATACTTGAGCTTTTCAAAAATCAAAGTAAATTTAACACCCTAGGATAAATCGTTGATCGTGTCTCTTTTATAAATATTTCGATGTGAAACATTTAGTTTTTCGATTGTAACGAATATTTTCGCATGCGAAAACTGCTATTTCGAAGAAAAAAAAACAGTTTTTAGGTTGACACAAAATTGAATATTTTTTGTGCATTTGTTATAAAAACTTTATTTATAGGAGTAGCAACTCGTAACCCCAGGACATGACGGTTTGTAATAAAAATTGTAAAAAATGGAGTTGTATTTAAGATCAAACCAATTAGCTATGTGTATATTTATTTATGTATTATCTAATATTCCTTACGATTTGTATTCCCTAGGTACATCATTTTCAACACTGTTGGTTATAATTTGTAAAGATATAACATGTTATAAAGTTTTGGGTTATACTAAATAAATCGCTCCTGTACAAACAGATCTTTAATAACAGACGAAACATTGAAAATATCTGTAAATACAAGATAATCAATGGACATAGGACTTACATCAATTCATTTTCCTTCACATTTTTAATCAAAAAAAACAATCATCAATAACTCTTTAATCTGGAAAAAAAGTGACAAAATAAAAATTAAATCTCAAAATGAAAAGTAATCAATCAAATTGTCATGACCAACCAGCATTACACGTTTCTTTTAATTTCTTTTTTTTGTTCCTTCGATCATCAGCTTGATTTTTTTTTCTTGTAAGAATGGACACAAAAATATGAGATGAATCAAAAAAAAAATAAATAAAATTCCAATTTGAAACAATCAAAATCACATCGCTGAACACGTCGTTTATATATGAACTTCAGAGATAGATTTTCGTATATAATACGCAAGAAAGGGATTTATATGTAATCTTGAGATAATATATATAATTTTTATTTTATTTTCTTGTTATTTAGTTTTGATGTGAATTATCTTCTGGAAAAGTTAGTTTGAACAGTAAATAAAAATAATTTCGAAAATGTAAGTTATTTTCTGGAATTTCTTACAATTGGGTGGATTTCTGATTCTTAATTGAAAGAAGGGCAATATTGAAGAATTAAGTCGAAAAAAGACTTGAAAATTGTCCTTTTTTCTTTTATTAGATTTTAATTGTTTGTGTTGTACTTCTGTTAGTTTGGTGATAGAACGTGACATGTGTATTTAATTTTAGTTTGATTTTGATAAAAAAAAACTTCAAGTTGATTGATATTAGATTATGGGATATCTTAGATTATTTTTGGTTCTTTGTAGTTTTATTTCAATGTTTCGTTTTTTCATACTAAATTGAATTGATAAAAGAGTAAAATAATGCAACTAAATGGTAGATGGTCATATTGCAATAGGGGTAAAAAACTATGACTTACACTCGGAGATATTTTCAATCCAATTTTTAAAATGAATTGAGTCTTGAGGAGTATTTGATAAGGATTGAAATGGAGTGCTTGCAATTTATTTAGGAATCCGAGTTTTATAAACGGGTTTTATCGTTCCAGAGTAAAACAATAAATAAATAAATTCTTTCAAATTCGTTTGTTTGCCACCCATAATAATTGAAAGATCGTGGGAGAATTCAGTCTTAGATATGAAAACAATCAACAGCTGTGTTATGGTGTAGTTAAAATTAACCGAATTTCGGTTATCCCCCTTGGTGATAATGTATGGATCCTCTATTTCATTTTAACAGTGTCTTATCAGGCGAGATTTATTCATCCTGGAATCGTACCTGCAGAAGATAGGAAACTAATGACTTGTGAAGTGCCCTATTATTTTGAAAACTATTTCTTGCATACTATGGTAACAACAACAAAATAATAACAACAACCTTAATTTATTAAGACTAAAATAAGCCATCTATCCACCTGCACGATTGGATATGCCATGTTTATATGCCAATTTGAACCAAATGATTTTGAGATGTCTATTGCGAAAAATCATATTTTGGGAGTAAAGTTATAACACAATCTTTAAAGAAGATACGTACAGGCTTGGATTGTTTGAAATATATGAATTTTCATTAAACCATAAAAGCGATAGTAAAAATATTGTTGCTGACAAAATATATAACGACTGACTATTTAGAATATTTCTCTAAAAGTAAGAAAATTCATATATAAAGAAATTCTCTAATAATTTGGCAATTTATTTCAACTCCGGCCTATTAAAATGAAACAAATCAATAATGTTTTAACATTTTTTTTAGTGGTGATTTTTTTAAATTTTGTTTGCAGAAAAGTTGTTTGAACAGATGATAGATGAAGGGAGAAATTATTAATTTATTTACGACAAAAGGAAAAGAAACAAAAAAAGTCAGACAAGTGCGAATAAGTCGCTCGCCTAGGGTTTCGTAAATGTAAAAGAACACAATATAGCAAAAATAATTGACACAAAGTTGTGTTGTAAAGTCTTTATATTGACGCCATAGACGCATAACAAAATAAATGTTTAATCGTAAATGTCAATAATAAATTACAATCACATATGCATTGATCAAAAATGACACAAAAAATGTTACTTCAGTTTATATCTTATCCATAACTGTTTATGGTAACTTGTAAATTGTTTAAATTTGAATATTTTCGATCAATTAAAGTCAAAATTTAGGGGGGTGGAGGGGCTACATACTAAAACCATTGTTTTTACAATAACACAAAAAAGTGCATTGCAAAATTCTAAAAAAAATTGTAATGTTTCTAAAATTAGGTGATCTTTCATATGACACCCTATTTATTTGGGTCAAAAATTGATTTTTACCCTCCTCACACCCATCCCCTAAACTCGCAAAAATGTAGTTATTTGAGATTTCGCTATGATTTTCATTCAAAATTTTCCAAACTTCCTGTCTCTGTGAATGTTTTCAAGGTTTTCTGTCAATCAGCGCCGAAACGTAGGAGAGGGGGAGGGGCGGTCTGAAAAATGCTCTTTCAAATGGCACGCCACTTGACCATGTTATAAATTCTGTTTTTACCCCTTCTCATTTCTACCCCCTTAATAAATATAATTATAAGTATGTATGTAAATACATTTGAAGATTTTTGATAAGTTAGGTTCGGAGCTAATCGAGGTAAGAAAACATGAAGAAAACGTCATTATTCAAAATTAGACAAAAAATGGTGAGGTGTAAATTCCAAAATAAATTTTTAAGGAATACTGAAATAAAGCCCTTTCATATGATACCCTACTTGAATCTATAAGAATGTATTTTTTCAACGGTCTCACATCGTACCCCTCCCTGTAAACCAATCGAAAACCACTTTAGCTATATTTGTATAAGTCATATTATATGGACAGGTTATGAGATAATCGATATAATGTGAAAAACTCGTTTTACTCTCACCAATAGAGTTCGTTTTAAAAAACGGAACGCTAAAAAATGAAAAATCTTAGGGCTGATTGTATGAACAAGGATGGATAGAAAAAAAGCCGAGGATAAAATCTCCATCCGACGATTCTTTTTTTCGTCGATTGTATGATCACTGGTAGATTAAATTTTGTTTTTGTTTTTATTGCAGTTTATAGCATTTTTTTTATAAGTGGCAATACTTTTTCTTTTACTTTTCTATTAAATAAATTTAATTATAAATTAAAAAACATTATTTCAAAATTGAAATTGAATATATTAAAATTATATTGAAAATATTATTCATTTTACTATTAATTTATATCAAAAAACAAATTTTGAAACGCAGAAATTTAAATTAAAAATAACCACAAATTCAAAACAAAACTTTTCTGCTATGCGCATGTCAAGAAAAAAGTTTTATGCTTTGTTTTATAGAAGAAAAATAGAAGATAGATCGAAGGATAGATCAACAATCCTCGGATAGATTTATTAATCTATCCTGATTCATACAATACAAACGACGATTAATCCGAGGATTTATCTTCTATCCGGATTCATACAATCGGCCCTTAGTGTATATTCTCGATCATTTTGTAAATTTGAATCAAATAAAGTAGTGTTATTGTGGCACAAATGTATACACAATGGATATTTTTTAACGAAATTGTTCATATTAAAATTGTTAAAATAATTTATTTTTAAAATTGGTGTTTTTATTCTAACAGTAACAAGATAAATAAAGAAATTAAGTAGAGTTGAGGAGGAAAGAAGGAAAGAGTTTTGCTTAAGTAGTTATAGCGAATAAGAAAAAGTTTAAAGATGTTGTTTAGAAAACGATACCATTTGGTGGAGAAAAAATTATGGGTCTTACGAATTGGAGATCTGAAAATAAAAAGAAACGAACAATTATGGAGTTATGGTAACACGAGTGGAGATATAGGTCTGACAGAGCTGAGTTGCCTGAGAACAATATTTGTGGAGATGTGTACCATGAGTTAAAAGGTGCGTTTAAAAATAGCAGAAGCAGAAAATTAATCGTCGCTGATGCTGAATTTCTGACAGAACAAAGTTGACTGAGACAATACTATAGCATCTAACAAGCATGAATGTTAGTTTATTTTTCGAAAAGAAGCTGTTAAAAGCAAAAGGAAAAAGCAGAAATTTAGCTGAAGCAAAGGAGTGCATATGGTAACACAAGTATGGTAAAGTCTGACAGTACAAAGTTGACTGAGACCAATATTTACCTTGGAGCCGTGTACCATGGAAAAAGATCGCTTTGAGAAGAAATATCTGATTAACGACGAAATTTCGTTTTAAATATCCATAAGAACCATACCTGTTCGTCAACAGACAAATGGTTAACGTCAGAAGATGTTCATGTTGTAAAAACATATGGGTAACGTTGAGGATATTCCTTTAAGATAAGATATATAGAGGTTCTGCTTAATAAGATGAAATCTGATTTTTATATCCATAAGGACCATACCTGTTTAGTCAACAGATAGATGGTTAACGTTAGAAGATGTTCATGTTATGGTAACATATGGGTAACGTTAGGGATAGTGAAAAATCAGAAAATTCGAAAAAAATTTGTTTCACCCCAAGAGCTAAGGAGAGTGGAGTGAGTCTTATGAAGGAAGAAGGTAATTAATTCGACCCATCAGTAACGGAAATTGAAGTGGGTCTTACGAAGGAAGGAGATCTTAAGCTTCGGCCCATGATATCGATTACTAGACAAAAAGAAATTTTAAAAAATTGATCGCACTAGCAGGATTTCAGTGATTGAAAGCTGAAAAAGAGAATTTGGAGAAAAAAGAAGAATGCGTCGCTAGGAGGAAACAAGATTATGGCTAAACAGCAGAAATGACTAGCAGAAAGAATATGTGATCACCGATCACTACGGGAAGAGCGTTCCGTCGCTGTTAAAAAAAATTATAATAAAATAAAATTTTTAAAAACAAAATAAAGCAAGCACTACTTTAAATTAAGAAAGAGAAAAAAAATTAATTAAATTATAAATTTAATACTTCTTTAAGTTGACTCCATTGGAAGGTTTGTTCCTAGTCGGGGTTACCAGTTTTAGATGATACTGCGTTGAGTGGAGGTAGATTTTAATATAGAGATTGGCTGCTAGTGGCATTGAATTCTCCAGGAGATGAATATGATGATCGAGATGTTGTTGGAGATGTTGTATCCAATATAATGAGTTACTTAATGTGTTGATTAAGCTGAATCTTCAGTTATTTTTTAACAATTCTACTGTACACGCAAAGTAAACACAAAAGGCAGCAGATAAATGTTGTTGTATCAACCATATGATGGATAAAATTTATTTCCTAACTTCTTCAGGTACAATAGCTTCCACATTCACTAATGGTCTTGAACCATTATTAAGTAGCACGAATATAAATTAGATTCCCTCAATGCACAATAAAATTTCAGAGTTTAATTGTATTTATACGAAATAGCTTATACAAGTAACATGAAATTTGTCTTATTGTATTTATCAAATCGATAGCAAAACGAATTACATTTTTAATTTAGCACGAAAACTAAGAACTTAAAACTATTTGGAAAAAACAAAATCCGAACAATAATAATATATTTTTGTTTTTTTAATAAATGTTAACGAAATCATCGCCTGCTAAACTTTAAATTTTTTTGAGAAATGATTTTAATTTTAATGTTCGCCACATATCTAAGGAATTTGTAGCCTTACAAAATGCAACAGTTAACCCTTTTAATGATATCACAGTATTTTATTGGGGCATCAAGTGATGATTTAGAAGAGCTGGTGCTAATAAATGATTTAATTACAAATGATTCTTATATTTATGATTGTCATGCTGATTCATCTTTTGATTGTGTTCATCTTTGGTATTATTAACATATTGCATTACATTCTACAAAGCGTCTATTGATGACGCTTCAGCTTTTTAGATAAATGCTTTTGGAAATGCAATTTGTAAAAGCTTACAATCAACATTTGTTCCACAGGACTGGTTTTGGAAGAAGACAACTAATTAATGTAAGCCTTTTGATTTCATTTATATAATTTTTGTGTTTTTGTTTTATTAAATTATTTAGTTTTTGTTGTATTTAGTATTTAATTTATTCCTGATATGAATACTCTGTGATAAAATTAGATCTTCTTCAAGCATTCTTGTGTATAGTTTAAATTTATTTGAAGTTTAAAAGCATTCAAGGGCTAACGTCATACTTACTTGTTTTATTTCAACTTTTTCTAAATAATGTAAACATGTGTACGAAATGTGCATAGAACACGTTTCGTTCATGATACAAAAACATTTGATCTATGTCTCTTATGACTAAGATCTTCTAATACGTTATGAATCTTTCCTGGACAAATATTTTTGATTTTGTCTTCTTGTCGTGTATGAGTATAGAATTGTAGAATGCCGATCCCTCAATGCGACACATAATATTTTTCCAAAAATCATATAAAAGACATAAAGGAAGTAAATAGAGTTATAACTACCATGCGCACTCATATTTATACACACACATATTCGTAAACATTCTTACGCGTAACCTATTGTTATTACTTATTATCAAAATAGGAAATTATCAAACAAATACAAAGAATCCTTTTAGTCATTGATTTAAAATTCTCTTTAAAAGAAGATAATATCAAATTATATTTTTATCTCCAAATCTCAAATCATCTGTTTTTGCTTTGTTTAAAATTATTTTTCCAAAATCCCTCTTTTAAACATTTTCGTTTACTGCAAGAAAATGATATTCATTGATCCTTAATTTTAATGTTAATCTTTATATTTCAAATCATTTTAAACATAATTTTACTATTGGATTGTTTTGCGACAAATTTAATAGACATTTTACACATACAATTATTATTATATTTTACTTTATTTTAATTAAATAAAACTAAACAAAAATTTTAAAAAACACACTTTTATTGAAAACGAACTAAAAACTAAAAAATAAATTTAAAAGTTTTGTTAGATAAATAATTTTCCGTTACAGTTTTTAACAAAAAATAAAAGGGGGTGGCGCAGTCAGTGTATTGAACGTATTACATCACATTTTGTTTATAATGCTTTAAAATACTTGAATTAAGTCTTAGTATTTATACTTATTACTTAATTTAGATTTAGAATTAGCACATTTTCTACATATTTTTTGCCTTTCTATATTGACTACGCCATCCACTTTTATTTTTTGTAAAAAACTGTAACGAAAAATTATTTATCTAACAAAACTTCTAGTTAAATAGTATTCTAGTCTGTACATTTAATTTTGCCATCTGTTAAATTGTTTAAAAAGATATTTAAATACATATTTATTTCCTTATTACAGTTTGAAAGCAAACATAGTTATTAATAAAAGATTTAGCGTTTGAATATAACCTTTGTTTCTTTGGAACATCGTGTTGTGTCGATGCAAAATTTATTTTTTAGTTTTTAGTTTGTTTTCAATAAAAGTGTGTTTTTTAAATTTTTGTTTTATTGTTTTTTATTTTATAGTTTTTAGCCATATACATTTTTTGAGTCAGTTTGTTGAATTTTATTTTACCTAAAAATAAGCTTACCACTTTAATATCACATTTACTGTCTTAAGTAAAACCAGTAATTAAATCACTTACCTAAAATTTAATCTCCTTTTCAAATTTAATAAATTCTTATAAAATATGCCGTATTCGTTTTACTGCATAGACACAAACAACAAACGTTTGCTATAAATTATAATGTTTACTTACGTTTGCTAACAATCAGCCTCCACAAACCAAACATTTTCTAGAAACAAATGTTTGTTAGCATTTGTTGAAGTTCCGAAAATTTTCGATGGATTAAATTCTTTTTATACAAATATCAAAACCCCATATGCAATATACAATGAAACTTCTATATGCCGAACCTCTAAATTTATTTAATATTATATATTGTTTATGGTTCACGGTTTTTCTATGCTAAAAACAATCAGGCTTAGCATTATGAGGGTTTTAACAAATACACTACAAGTTTTCTTTTAACTTGCTGCAGCACATTCTATTAACTGATATAAAGATATAAATAACGATTATTACTCAAACGAATCGTGAATAAAAGACTTTTTTCCCCAAAAACATGAAAGTTGTGAGCAGCTGATTTATATAACGAAAAACTTTAAATAATTGTTATTTCTTTCAAATCAAGATTGTTTTGTGTTGTTTTTAGGTTGTTTTTACTATAGTTGTTTTATTATCATTTTTGCAATAATATATTAAATTTTAATTACTGATTTCTAATTATCACTGATGTATGTAATCTGTCAAATACAAAAACTAATATAACGATTTGAAGTTTAAAAAAAAGGTCTATATAAGCTTTGAAATTACAACAAAATGTCATACTTTGATTTTTTACTTTCATTATATACACAGTATTACCAAAATTCCTACGCTCAAAATAGGTCAAGCAGATTATGAGGATTTCAGTGCAATTGTTAAAGGTATTTTAGAGTGAAGAAAAATTTGAATTTTTTTCTTCCGTTTTATAAAGTTTTTTGCTTGTTTTTTAGAAATACGTACTGACTGCTTCAACAGACTTGTCTTTTAAATTTGGGACTAATCACATAATGGGAAGTTACTGAAAAACTGATCACGAAAGAGTAACCAACACAACTGTCAAAAGTCAAGTTAAATAAAAGTGTGTTAAAAGAAAAATGATTTTCCAATGTGCAGCCAAAAATTGTAATCATTTTTATTTCATATAAATTTTCTTTCATATACATTTTCTTTCATAAATTTATTTTATTTTAGTTACCTTTGATTTTTATTAATTTTGTTCATAATAGATTTTCGTGACGATTTTAGTCTGCCGCGACCTTCAAATTTTACTCTCATCGCACCTAAAGATGTTTCACTTCAAAAACGTGCGAATTGTATTCGATGGGTGGAGAAAAGTACAAGCGGAGTTTCACTAAACAATATATTAATGGTCGGTCTGGCTATTCAGACAACATTATGAAGCACACTGATACGGTTTAGGTGCAATCGAATTTTTCACTTTACGCAACAAAAATTAATCCGACTTGTATTTTTCATTTAACGAACTTTGTAAAATTTAATAAACGGTCAAAGGATCCCAGATCAATAAAATTAGTGGTGCCAAAAAAATTCTTAAACTTGAATAAAAATTGCATGCCCTAACCAAAGCAAATTATGTCTCCATTCAATGAACCTCTTTACTTATTAAAAGTGTTGCTTGACTGGTTTAACTCTTATTATACCTTACACGTGAGGTGTAAGAGATTCATTCTCTTGGTTTACAACAACAAGATATCAATTTTCATCACCAAAGTTTATACGATTTTATAAAAACTATAATTTTTAATTAAATTGATGCCAGTCCAGTACTAATTGAAATAGAAAAATATTAATATGTTCAATACTCTACCAATTTATCTTTTAACTTCAACTTAAAGCTAACGATGATTCGCCAAAATTGTATATCTTACGATATTATTTATTTATTTCAATTTCTCGGAACAAATAAATATTCAAAAATAAAACAAAATATAGAATCATAATATAACGTCAGATGGCAAACGACGTTTGGCTTATGAACGATTTCGATTAACGGACTGGCGCTATTTCTATTTATTTGATTTGTTGTTGTTATTGTGCCAAATGTATTCTTGTAACATGATTTTTTAAATGATTTAACTCCTCTGGTTGTTTCTAATATGTGTAATTCAACATATTGCCATATTGTTGCAGAAATTTTCTGATTCTTAATTTATGAATTCTGTGTTATTATTATAATACGATGGTGATGATGATTGTTTTGCAATGACATGCAAAAAATATAAATAAACGATTAAAGAATAAATAAAATGTGTGAAATAGTTTAGTGTAGAAGTTTGGATTAGGCATAACCGGTATATCTCAATCCCTAGTTAATAAAGCCGACACTATATATGACCCTTACAGGTAATTAAAAATCCTTTAATCTTTTAATCATTTAACTTAAACAAAAATCATTCAAAATTAAAACAAATAATCATTAAAAGTAATTACCAAAATGACTGGCATTCATCCTATTCTATAAACATTTTCTTCTCTCTACTCCTACATTATCGTTTGTTTTTCGTCTATCACCTCAATTTGTGTTTGTGTAACTAGAAGTAGAATCACCCAAAAACAAATAGATAATGTAACTAACCAGCACAGAAAAAGGGTCAAAAAATTAATTTCGACTGTCAACCTCAAACATTAAAAAACATCAAAAATAATTTATCCTTTAGCTTAAAACTCATCATCATCATCTTCATACAAATTTGTGATGGTTGGTTGAATTGTAATTTTGTTTGATGATTTTTCTGTTTGTTTGTATGTTTACTTGTTGTTTGTTTGTTTTGATAAATGTAAGCAGATTAACATTTTTCTTTCGCTATTTTTGTTTTTCTTTTTTTTTTTCTATTTTAAATTAAATGAAAACTGTAACAGTTTTATTAAATGTTACCGTTTAAAAGGAAAATCTATTTCTAAACAAATATGCACACAAAAACATAAAAATTAAAAACTGGTATGAGAACATTTGCTGTGCTTATGGTCAGTTTGTTTGTTTTATGTTGAGGAAAATTAAAATATTTGTGGAAAGCTTTTATTATTAATCAAAAGAAAATATTTATCAGGAAAATAGAACGTAAGGGAATGTAGTCCTTAATCAATGATACAAATTGTTTTTTAGTTGCTTTAGTTTGAAGTTATATTTTGTCGTATACTGGTGAAATGATTTGCATTTATTCGCATGTAAATAGTACAAAGACAGACAAGCGTAAACTTACCACCTTTTCAAATGTACAAAACGGGATCGGATTGTTGTTTATACCAACTTACATCACCCCCTCCTTGTCGAGCGGAGTTAGAGATTTACTTTAATAGAAACAAACAGTATTTATTAATACAAATTTTTAGAGCATCGTATTTTGAAGAAGTTGTAACAAGGAAAACGATGAGGTTTTGGTGTGAGTGCCTCAGCTTCACAATTGATTTTCTTCGAATCCATAAGCCGTTTTAAAAGAACTGTTAGTCTTATGAAAAAACCAAAAACCTGTTTTGACGCCATTCAGATAGGTTGATTTTTATATATTAAAGCTTTCTTATTAATGTTTGAGTCTTTATAAATGGATATCTGTAATCTTCCTGATTATTTTTACTGATGAGTTGGAGGTCACGGTTGTGGAGGTGGCATCTAAGCATGTTGAAGTTTCTGTAGGTATCTATGACGTGCCATGAACAGTAGTGAGTCCCTGATGATGGAATCATAATCAGGAACATCCGAGTCGTCGCGTGCCTTCAGATGATTCCAACTAGTCTCAGTCTGTGAGTTCGGATATGTCTCCTCAGTTCATCGCAAATGCTGAATTGCACGCAAAAAGTTTCAAAAGAAGGCAGAATAAAATGAGCAAAGAAAATGGACTCTAACGACCTCAAAAACCGAAGTAACCAAAACCATCACCCCTCCTCATAAAATATAATTATTACATTTAAAATGTTTCACCTTATTTGTAACTGTTTCAAACCTTCATACTTTATCAATATCACCCAACTATAGCGACTATTATCTAAGTTCATGATAAATAAATCGTTGCGTCAAAGGTACAGGCGATTGATGAACAATAATAATAATATACATCAATAGATCAATAGTTGCGCCAAAGTTACAGGCGATCGTTGAACAGCAATAATAATATAAATCACTCGTTGCGCCAAAAGAGTGGTTGTACTACAAGAATTACTGGTGATTTGTTGAATAAATTATTTAATTATTATAAAAATTGTTGCACCTAACCAGGTGATTTGTTAAATAGATTGGTATAAAAATCGTTGCACAAAAGAATTGTTGTACTATCAGAATTGCAGCATAAAACAATTTTTCCATAAAGCGTTGGAACTAACCAGGTAGTTTGTTAAAGGAATTATTATTATTAAAATTGTTGCACCTAAACAGGTGATAGTTGAATAAATTATTATTATAAAAAATTTTGCACCTAAACAGGTAATAAGTTGATAGGAAATCAATCGTTTTGTTGAAATGATTAATTGATGACAATAAAAGAAATATGTTTTTTTTCGTGATAAACTTAAATTTATCTTTCTTTCCCCACACAAACGCCAAAATAGATCTATAGTTTACATAATTGATTTTATTATAATCCATTGGGAAAAAGTATAATACAATACAAATGTACAACAGAGATTTAAATCAAAATTGTAACTTTTATAATTTTATTTTAATATTGACAACCAATAAATTTATTTGATTTTATTAAGACCACGTTGAATAACCACAGTTAATTTTCTTTTAATTATACATATGTACCTACTTCACTTGGATCTTTTTAACTTTACATAACAAAATTGTAATATCATCCATTAATTAGTTTCGAATTACAGCTTTGCCCTTTTTTTACGTCCAATTGAGAAATCTCTTGAAATTAATAAATATTCTATTTTTGTGATTAAAAAATGTTGTGTGATAGGAGTGACGATATGTGTCACAACCAACATATAGAATTTTTTTAAGACCCTGGTTGCACAACAATAATGCGTTCCATAGTAAACATGCGTATCTTATAGTAAAATATGACACAAACCAATATGTCACGGTGAAGGAAATAAAAATAAAATAAAAGGTAAAAAGCAATATTTTTAAAACTTTGCAGAAACAAAACTAAAATGGTGTTGCCAAAAGTCCAGCGCATTCGTTCTCAATCCAGCACAGCGTTTTTATAAATGACTAAAGCGTACATATAATATTATTTGCGAGCGTATTCTTAGAGCAATCAAAACCCCGATATTATTGAGGCCTACTCCATAACGAACACTGAGAGTGCTACCGTAAACTGAATAAAGTTCCGATAGTACCCCTAAGATATCACCTTGGCTTGTAATTTCTTACTGATATTGCCAGTAGCAGTAATATCTAAAGTTAACTGGTAGGTCATTAGTGGGGACTGAAGCACGCGTGTTTATCATACTTATAGAAAGTGACAAATGACGAAAAAAATGACAAATCAAATTAAACTGAACAATTGTTATTTTGTGTAATATTGATTAAGCCTTCACCATCGTTGGTCTCGTGGCGTATGCTTTAGGGTAGGGCTAAGGGCACTCTGATGGGCACTGGACTTTTCAATTCTGATCAACATTAAAATCCTTTCGATTGCAGATCATTCCATTCTGTAACCATCTGCTGAGGCTGGCTTAACAGGATGGGTCGAAAATTAATAGAAAAGAATTGAATGTGAGGTTTTTGTAAAAAATTAAATGGAAACCTCTCCTTGCACTCCTGATCGTTACAATATTTTTCATGCTGGTCTTAAAGGAAAAAGAGAACTCGCAGACTGGTTGAAGGATATTCTAATATCTGGAAAGGGAATTTTTACGGACATTCGGGTTACAATCAAGGTTCCACACGATCTCAACAGTCTGGTATTTTATGACAAGATTAAACATCCACCTCATTTGAATATGTAATTCCAGAGATTTTAAAATAGCAAAAAATCTGCAGACCCATGAACTTACTTATCCTATCTTAACAACCATCGCCATTTTGGATATACCTTGCTTCATGCATAATACTAATTCAAATTGAAGCGCATATACATACACATACACAAATTATCGGAGGGTACCAAATGTGTGAATTTCAGGCAGATTTTATCTGGACTACATGTGTTAGATCCCACGTTCCTAGAGTTCCATGTCACAAACATTAATTCAATCCATGCTTTCCATATACACTTTCCATAATACTTATATCTAAACTCGACAAAATGCATCACAAGCATTTTGATGTCATAACAATTATTTTGAACAAAATAATTGATTTGGATATGAATGAATTTTTGCAAATAATAATTTTTAATTATGTCTGCAAAAATGTAAATATGTTTCAAATCATTTTGTTGACATCCGAATAATTGTTACGAAAAACAATTATTTAATATAGATATAGTCAATGTATATATGTATACAATATAGTCAAAGTATTTAAAATTAAAGTGGTAAAAAATGCGTTGACTAAAAATAAAATAAATTAATTATATCCCGCCCTTTCCCGCCCAAGTGCAAAATTTGGGGGTTCTTCTGTGGGCACCATCGGGGGCGCACACGGAAAAATTCTAGGGAGGGTCCAAGGAAGCTGTTTTTAATAAAAAGTATTACGCTATAGAAATTACAATATTTGTCATAACAACACATAGACCTAGGTCCCACAACAACTTTCATTCTGAGGTGTTGGTGGATGCTTTTTCAAGCTTGTGTGGGTTAAACGACCCCGAGACTATTGATTCGGGCAAAACATTCCATTTGTACGATGCACGCACATATAAAACCCTCTGCATTATATCACTATGATAGTGGGAGGCTCATCAGTTTCACTGTTTGCACAAACGCATTGAATTGTAAAACGGGGAAAAGAATATAGTTGATCCGATTGCATGATGGAACCGATACCATCCGAGAACTGCTGGTGACGAAATTTTGACACGCTTTTGGCCATCGCCATTATATGATCGTTCCACAGTTGGAAATTGTAACTCCCAATAAACGAAAGCTCTCACATTCGTCTAATTGTTCGTCACACATTATGCTAATTGAAATATCATTAGTGAACTCCGTCTTTGATCTGAAAACTGTCAATTGCTGTGTTTTAGTATAAAATTAAAATTGACCAAATCTTTGTTACCCAAATCGGCGATTTTTTCTGGGTCCTCGTTTATATTTATGGCAGCGTCTCTCCTATTTATTTGTTCGTGCATTTTACACTTTAAAAATACGGAGACGAATGACCTGTATGCAGTGTACTATCATATGTAAAACTATTTATCGGATTACTGATGATTTTCAACAGTGCGTTTATATAAATAAAAAATAGAGTGGGGAATAAAACTGAGCGTTGGGGTACGCAAGCGTTATAATTAATTTCGACTCAGAGCAAAAGCCGGTTACCAAAGTGTATCGGTCGGTGAGAAAATTATGAATCAGCTTTACGACTACAGGTTGAAATCCGTACGCAACGAGCTTGTTGTTCATGTTGGTACGACAGATTCGATCAAAAGCTTTTAAGATGTATAATACGATAACATACGTTTTACAACCTTTTTCAAGTGTTCTGTTTCAACGATGTGCTACATAGTTTAATAGATCGGTTGTTGATCTTTTGTTTGTAAAAACCGCATTGGCTGTCAGATATTAAATTGTTGCCTTCCGAAAATTCGGATATATGTGTATTAATATAATGCTCGTATATTTTAGATATAACTAAGAGTAAGGCTATTGATCTATAATTTGGATAACCACATTTTGCAAAATGTTCATTTTTTGGGGACGGGCTAGACATTGGCTAACTTCTAGCGTAAAGGAAAAAAATACCAGATTTATAGTATTATTAGAAAATTTGGTTAACAGGAGGTGCAAGTGATGATCTTTCGTTTTAACTCCTGAAGACTGGATTTTGGGTATTTCTTTAGTTTCCAAAACGGTCGCGTTAAAAACAAAGCGTTCCGCGAGTAACGTGGCTTTTCTTGCTGCGTCAGTGACGATTAAATCACCGTCACTAACAAGAGGGATAGAAGATTTGGTACCAGACTTTAAAGAATGAATGACACTGTAAAAACTTTTCTCAGAAATGAAAATGGTAGAATGTTTTCATCGCTCTGTCAACATCTGTTTTTTCGTTTTTGATTATCTGGTTCACTATTTTATTGGCGTTTAGATATTGGGAACGATTTAAGGGATTTTTGTTATGAATCTAAACATTAAATAATCTTTGTTTGTTTCTAAAGACCAATTTGGCTACTTTGGAAAACAAATATTTTTGTTGTGGTTTCAATTTCATTGAGAAGAGAACGAATTTATTTAAAACATTCAAGTCAAACAAAATTTATAATAAATGCTGAGCAACCCAGGCTGGTTCACGCAATTTTTATAAAGCTATTAGTAACCTAATTTGTAACCTAAACCAATTACTGCAGTAGTTTCTAACATAATGGAGATAGTATTCCTTCAATTATTTTTAAAATATTTACTAGGGAATTTCCATCAATCCTCACTAAAATGATTTATTTGTCATATAAGAAAGGAATTTTGGGAAAATGACTAGTGTACAGCCAGTTCCAAAAAAGGCACTAAAACGCATTCAACCAATTCCAAACCCATATCAATCTTCTCGGTTGTTTATTTATTTATTTAGCGTATGGTTTTTTTGTGACACATTAAAAATTAAACTTAAAAATAGGTAGACTCTTCTATGAAATCTACCTAAAACAAAACATGGATACACATTAAATGAACATACATTCGATTTGATTGCGCGTCTGTTAAAATATTTGAACATTGGACAGTACATTTGGACATTAGATGTTAACATCGAGCGAATCTATCCATGCTACTATATCGGGAGTTGCCAAATGGATGTCTGAGATGTTGCCATTGTAACGTCGAAATGGACACACAGTTGCAATTTATTTTATGGTTTGTTGTGGAGCACCGCAGTCACACTCAGGGGACTCTAAAACGCCCCACTTGTAGAAAGAATCAGCACAACGTCCATGATTCGTTCTTATTCGGTTTAATGTGGTCCAGGTATGACGTGGCAAATCGAAACCAGGTTGGGTAGATGTCAGGTTAATAATAGAAAGACTAGGTGTGTTGTAATCATGCCAGGAGGTGTCCCACTCATCCAAGATATCAAAATTAGTTGCCAGCAGGTTGCTGGCAGTTTTATGTGGAGGCTTTCTTGACTTCAACCGACAACGAGTGTGGTCACCGTTATATTCGTGCAAGGGTAACGTGATGTTGTTGGTTAATTTTTTATGTTCACGCATGAGAGCATGCGAGCGTCTGAGTGCAGGTGGAGCGATATTGCTTAACACAGGGAGCCAAAGTAAAAGGGTGAATCTGATAGTACCACTTATAGTACGCATCGTGGCATGCAGCTGGCAGTGAACTTTTCGGTTGTTGCTAAAATATTTGAGAAATACATTAATTTAATATTATGAACTTCTTAAGTCGTCACAAATAATATGAAACACAATACGGCTTCCGTAAAGAATTAATCGTCCTTGCATGGAATATTGTTCTCACATATGGAGTGCAGTATACATATAAGTAGTTTGGAGTGTCTTGATTCTATACAGGATAGAGCAGTTAAATTGATTGGCGATTCAAATCTTACTAATAAGCTTGATTCCTTGTATGTCGATTATTTGACGGTATTTTACAAATACATTATGGATCGGCGTCTGTGTCGATCAAATCAATTGAGTCTGAGCCTGCAAATTTTGCACGTTACAGCAATGTATCAATAAAAACCCAAATTTTACGGTTCGAGTGACAAGATGCAGAACTATCGCTTTTCAAAGTTAATTTTTGCTTCTCTAGGCATTCCAGATACCATTCTACATACCAGTGTAAGTCTGCAATGATAAATTTTATCCTCGAAGCTTTAAAGTTAGCGTTCAAAAAATCCTCAAATTGATCAAGACTCACAAACCTTTCTTCCCTAGTTAGCATCGTATCTTATGATATTCAGAGACGTTAATCTATAATTCATTATCACTATATACATACACTATACAATATCTAAGTTTAAACTTTAAAAAATGCTGAAAAATTATCGGTTAGGGGGTCCGGAACCGACCCCCCCCCCCTGTGTGTTCCACTGATTAGGCTACGTGTCTTCTCATATTATTACTGGTCCACTGTCAAAATTCTAGGTGCACGCACCTTAAATGATATAATAGATCGCCGCAAGATCAATATAATGAACATTTGGAGCTTCCTGAGCACCTCTGAATGAGTTTCAACAGTTAGATATAAATACCAGAAAACTATCATTCTTTATACTGTCTCTGACCTCTTAAACCGCATACCAACTGTTTTAATATATATTTATTGCATTTAAATTAAAAACAAAATCTTCCCAACTTCCATCATCAAAAACATTTAAAAACACTTTCCTCGTTGCTGAAAATGTTCGTAATTTATTACAAAATTTTCTAATTCAATTTTTCAAAACCTTCTTTGAATAATTTAACCACTTTTAATAACCTATTAAACCTATAATACACAAAATTAAGCTAGGACATTTTTTTCCTTACATTCAATTAAAACAACCAAAAGAATCATTAGTGGACCACGGTTCGTTTTCATTGCATTAATATTTCTTTTTTCTTAACAGCAAAACGAATTTTCATTAAATTGAAGAAAATTTTTTTAAAATAATATAAATTTCTTAATCCGACAAGTCGCGCTATTTAAACAATTACAAGAAATAACAGATATACATGGGGTACTTACTTACTATTTTCTTTGAGTAATAAAAAGGGAGGACAAACTCCTGAAGCAACGTACAATGGGTAAATATTTCTAATTTTCATTTTTTTTTGCCTTACTTTTTGGTTGTTTGTTTTAATGTTAACTAAAAGTTATTTTATTAATCAGAAGAAATGCACAGAAAAAAATGTAAGTACGAAAACGACCCTTCTTATGTTTTTTTGTTACTTTGAGAAATAATTTTAATTTTTTATTTTTGTTGTTGTTGGTGTTGTAAGAAGTAAGAAAAAAATCTTGTTATTTATCTTTATATTATTTCATAACATTTCCTTTACCCATTTTCAATTTGATATAATTTTTTTTGTGTGTGTACGTACAACTTTGTTTCTTTTTTACTGTTTTGTATATATATTTTATAATGCATAATTACTTCCATCAGAGATGACAAATTACCCTCGAGGATATTATTCTTAATCAGAATATAATTAAAACAGCTTTTGAGAAAATTTTCGTTTAAAAGCAATAAATTTTTTAAAAGATCTTTCAGTTTCTGCTATTGTTGTTGTTTGCTGTTGCTTTGGTTTCGATGGTGTGAGTTTTAATTAAATTATTACAACAGTTGTGGTCGAGTTAATCGGTGTAATTAATCGGAAATAAGCTGGTGATTTTTTTATTTTTTCGTTTTGTTGAAAGTGACTTTGGGATCATGATGGATTTAGCATAATTTTTTTTACCTAAGATTCTTTAAAAAGAGTAATATGGTATTTTGGACTCCACCTGCTCCTCAAACGCTTTTTAATAATTGGGTTAGTTTGGTTTTTTGTGATCTATTAAAAATGTGTTAGTGCAAAACTGTGATAAAAGCTTTTTAATCATAGGGCCACATAAAAATCAAATTTTCCTCATAAATGTCTATAGTAATGTTAATTGGAAATTGTTAGGAATAGTATACAAAAAATGTTATATCGGGTTAAATCTTTTCTAAAGCTGCTTAAACAGTAACTATAGAATTAGATTTAGTGATGTTTTAAAGTTTGCTTCTGTGGAGAGGTGGTTGTTTTTTCAGGAAAAACTTTAAGTCGAAATAAGTCGAAAATGTGCAAATAAGTCGAAAATGTGCTCAATAAAAATTGTTTTGGACTAAAAAAATTACACTTCATATGATACCTCACTCGTTCAGATCAAAAAAATTTTTTTTTCACATTTTCTATTCTCAATTCAATTCAACCCCATCAAAATAACAAATGAAATGATGAACCAACCGCTATAGATTTCTTTAGCAACATTTCCTATAACCGTGAATTTTTTAAATTTGTTTTTTTTTGTAATGTTAAAAGTGATAAGGAGAAAAAAAAACTCACATTTCTGAAAATAAGTCGAAAACTATGCTTTTGAAACCAAAAAATAACATTTTATATGACCCCCACTCGTCAAGGTCAAAAATAACATTTTTTTTCAAATTGCATACTCTCAACCAGCGTTGGTTAAAAACACTGTTTTTTTAAAAAAAAAACAAAAATAACTGTTTTTTTTGTTTAAAACGCGTTTTTTATTGTGTTTTTTTGTTTTTTTTTTTGTGTTTTTTTTGTTTTAAATATGTTTTATACTACAAAGATTAGTTTTTTTTTGGTTTTACATGAAAATATTTAATTGGAGTGAAAAAACTCCAAAGAAAATAAGTGTTTTAAATATTCTCAGATTAATGAGGGTCGTCTAAAGATTTTCATCTGAAGAGGGTCTGTACGTCCAAATGTTCTTAAGATTCTTTGAAAATGCTCAATATATTCGGAAAAAATTCTCAAGATTT
>OY856187.1:218933977-219030420 GCA_963693315.1 Diogma glabrata | reverse complement strand
ATAAGGTTTTGGCAGATCAGTCTGCACCAATATCTGTAAAAGCTAAGAGTCTTTCAAAAACTTCTTCTGTTTTAGTTACAAATCGTCCTATTGTAGACAACTGCGACTTATAAGAAATATCTGATGTTTCATCAAGAAGTATGGCAATAAATAAACAATCTTTGATTTCGAAAAAATTTGAGTTTTTTAGATCAACACCTATTGATTCACTCAAATCATTTTGTATATGATTGAAAATGCCTAAAAATACTTTGGGTTCCTATAAAAATATGTCGAATTCTTGATCATATATTGATAACACTTTCAACATTATAACACTACTGAATAATTTGAAAAATTGATTGTATAATATAATATGGCTTTGTGTTTACTAACGGCATTAAAAAAATTATTCAAATCATGATAACCAATCGTAGGTTTAGATACCCTTTTCTTTAGAAAATAAAATAAACATTTAAAAAAAATGAAACAGACTTCAGAAACAACAAAAGAGGCACAAAAAAGTGAACAATATCTCAATTGCGGCTTTTAGAGACAAAAATACATATTAATTTTGATTAATTTAATTTAATTATACTTAACTACAGAAAATTACACTTTTAAACAAAGATGTCATATTATAAAACTTATATTTTATTATAATTACTATAGTTGTTGTAATAGTTATTATATTATAAGATTTATTTGTAGTACAAAACTGTTGGAAATCAAAACTGTTGGAAATCGATGCCAAGCATGAGATGTCAATGGTGGTACTGACTTCGAACATTTTGTATTGAAAATAAATTTCATAATATAAAAGCTATTATAAAAAAAAACTTTTACAATATAATATCTTTGTTTAAAAGCGCAATTTTTTGTATGTAACTAAGTATAATTAAATTAATCAAAATTTATCCGTATTTTTGTCTCTAAAAGGCACAATTGAGTTATTTTTCACTTTTTTGTACCTCTATCTGAAGCCGGTTTTATTTTTTTAAAAGAGTTTATTTATTTTTTCATTTTGTGTTGTCATAAAATCAAAAGGCGGCTAAGAAAGTGTTTTTGAAGTAATAACTTAAAATCGCGGTAAGCATTCATCGATGAAAATCTAACAAACATGGTTTTATCATATTTTTGAAAAAGGGGATATTTTCTGTCATAAAAAGGAATTTAGGAGCATTTCGGCATCTATTTCAATTAAATACAACTCAAACCGTCCAAATAGATAAGCTGTTTCAAAGAAATCGGCGAAAATACATGAAAAATATATTTTTTTTCAATTTCCTGAACCACGACCGTTTTTCACGTAATATAAATATATGGGACGACCTCGGCATCTATCTTAATAGAATACATTTGAATACAATCGAGTGAGCTGTTTTCGAGAAATCGGCGAAAATACATAAAAAATATGTATAGTTTTTCCAATTTTCTGAAAATAGTACATTTTGCTACAAGAGATGAAAACGCTGCTTTTTGTGAGTGAAAATTTGTTCACGAGAGCCGTTAACGTCCAGTGGGACAATTTCACGATCGTAAAATGTTTTTATCTCACGTAGGAAATACAATTTTTTCTATGATAGTAAATATATAATAGTATATTTTCCTACAAGAGATGAAAACATTGTTTTTTTCGTGAGTAAACATTTGTTCACGAGACGCGCTAGCGTCAAGTGAAACATGTTTACGAACGAAAAACGTTTTTATCTCGCGTAGGAAATGCAATTTTTTCTATGATAGTAATATATAATCGATATTTACTATAAATCATAGAGTTAGAAATCGTCAACAAAACATTCAAAATTGTTTAAAATACTTTGTAAAATTATATGAAAAACCATAGCAACTATAATTTGTTATTTTTTTACACTAGTGAGTTTAATTTTCGCATGGAAAAACGATATTTATTAGAATTTATTAAATTAGAAATCGAAAAAATAACATTCAAAAGTCATATTCTATTTTTACATATGGTTGCTTTGTTTTAAAATTATATGAAAATAACATAGCAACTACAATTTGTTATTCTTTTTACACTAGAGGAAAAAACTCATTTCACAGGGGATTAAGCCTGCTTGAAAATAAACTTTTCCTCTGCTATCATACAAAAACGGTATTTTTCACGTCATAAAAAAATTGACCACTTAGTCTACCTTAACAGAATACAATTTAAATCATCCAAATCTAATGAGCCGTTTTCAAGAAACATACATAAAAAACCTTCATGAAAGATCGAATAATTTCATCATTTAAATTTTAAACCACTGGAAACTATATTATTTAATGGTTGCACCATTTTAATAAACGAAATATTACACCCATCAAAACTATAAATTAATAATGTTATTAATTTTAATAACACAACAAATAGATTAAAAATAATTTCAATCTTATCAGGAAAAAACTAACAAACAATTTTCTTTATATTCGCTCATACGACAAAACCAAAAAACTTGTGTTACAAAATGCACACAAAGAAAAAACTTTAAAAGCAGAATTATCTTCTGCTTATTTTCACACATTTTATTGGGACTTTAATTGTTTGTTTTTCAATACAACTTCTAAGGAAGTCAAACTAATACATAGCAATTGAAAGCAGAAATTTTACTGATGACCAAAGAATAAAGAATAGATAAAATCTAAATAAAGAATAGATAAAATCAAAAAACAAATTTTTTTTTATATTTTATTTAAATGTGCATTTTAGATTTGGAGTTTGAAAAAAAAGTATAGATTTTTGGAATATTAGACATTAGAATAATCGTTAATAAATAAATGATATTATTAATCGATTTAGAATGTTTTTATATTCTTTTAATTAATTTAAATTTTTGTTAATACTATTTTAAATTTTGTTTGGGTAAGCAGGTATGACCCTGCTTTCTTCGTACCGCCCGCCAGTGATATATATATATATATGATATATATATATATATATATATATATATATATATATATATATATATATATATATATATATATATATATATATATATATATATATATATATATATATATAAGTATATATATATATATATATATATATATATATATATATATATATATATATATATATATATATATATATATATATATATATATATATATATATATATATATATATATATATATATATATATATATATATATATATATATATATATATATATATATATATATATATATATATATATATATATATATATATATATATATTATATATATATATATCGATCTAATTTGGTCGAGTTTTCTGCATAGGATCTTGATGAAACTTTGGCAAATGATACAGGTTCACTTGAAAATAGAAGATCTGAATTCATTTCAAATTTGGACAAAATGGCGGGGGGTCTCCCGAACACCTCTAATTTTAAATCTTGAATAACTTCTGATCCCGAGCTATGATCTTATTGAAACTTAGTATATAAGGTTGTAGTACTGTTTCCAATATTTCTGCATACCAACTTCCGGTTTGTCACTTCCGGTTAAAAAGTTTTTTTTTCAGGTGTTTATCCCTACTGTAGCCTACAATTACCGATCGATTTTCATGAAACGTTGCGAAAAGCTTATAAATAACATGACAAAAATTTTATCAGCTTTTGGAGCACATTGGATAAAGCTCCCAGGTAACAATTTAACCTAGGTAATCATTGAGTAAAGATTTAAAAGAGGAATTTAAAATGGAAGGGGAAATTTAAAATGCTTGAACTATGCATGAGAAAAGTTTTATACAAGCTCTACTCAACGAGAAAAGGCGTATGAAAAAATATTCTTTATTCAAGAAGACATATATAATGCTTTTTACATGTTTTATATAAGTGTTTGAATAAATGTACAAAAGTTGTTATTCAAGGCTTATTCAAATACTGACAAAATGTTACTTGAATAAAGTGGTTGAGTAAATCTTTACTCAAGAGAATTACTCATTCAAGAAGCGATGCCACTAAAAAAAATGGTGATTGTTTCCTTTAGTTATTTTGGTTAATTGGTGCATTAAACTCTTTTTTTTTTTGTATATTGCTGCTATTGAGTTAATCGTTTATCGGAAATCACAATTTATTTTACACATTTCGTATCTTTACAAACGCCTGTAGCAGGGATCGAACTCATAACCTTTGATTCTCCAGGAACGTACGCTATCCACTTCTCTATTTAGCAGCTGTCACAAAGAAAATTGAAACTTAATCACTATTGTTTAACAAATTATTTGCACACATTTCAAGTTTCGGACCACTACCACGACTATGAATTAATTTTTATTCAAACATTTTGATTAGGAATGCAAATAAACGATAAAAGTGTACTAATGGTTTCCTAAAATGAGAATATATGAGTTTTTGTTAAAAATAGTATTGGTTATGATTGAGGACAATCTCGAAATGAAAATAATTTTGCGTATTCATATACGATATCTACTCATGTGTTTCCATTCAATTGTCCGATTTTAAATGATTAAAGAATAAAAATAAAATAAAAAAAAGGAAAACAAAATTCATAAATAAAAACGTGCCTGGCAGGAATCGAACACAGGCCCTATAACGTCTTCCTCATCGTTTACCCTTACGCACTCGTTCATTAAATCAATTTTCACGACAGGCATAAAACGTTACTCAATACAGAATAAAAGTATTACTCAAGCTTCGTAAGGGGTATAGTATGCTCTGGTTGGCATTACGTTCAGTTGCACAATTTGGCTGGTTAATAAATAAATGTTAAATGATCATATTAAATAAACGTTCTACGTTATATTTTCCATAAGTCAGTTGCAATCTGTTGCAAGTTTTGATATAATTTTTTCCCAAGCAAATTGCGCACAATATGGCGATTACATACATTTAATACAAAAAGGAATTGTGTGACAAATTATCATCAGTTTATTTATTTGTTGACCAACTCAAATCATTATATAAACTATCATCAGAAATGGTAAATCTCAATCAATATATAAACCACCATCAGAAACGTTTGATTAAATGGTAGCGGAATAATGGCAATTGCAAATTTCCATTGACGAAAATATCTCTACCATTTTGAAATGATCTTTTGTATTAATCAATAATAGTTTGTTGAAGTTCTTAAAGGTTTGTTAACTTTTTAAACACATCGATAAGTGATTTAATAAAAAAATACAAAATCGCGAATTATACAACGAACTGACAAAAATATTGACAGAAAGATTTGTTGTAAATCTTTTAATATTCATTGAAAACAGTCGTATATAAGAAATATTACTTGAGTAACAATTTTATTGAATACTACTAAAATTATTATACATAAATAAAGCCGTATACAAGGAACTATCCTTGGGTAAGAATCTTCTTGGATTCTTCCTAAAAGTTGTACTTTAATAAAGGTTTATATAAGGGATAGAATTCTTGAGTAAAAATATCTTGAATACTACCTTAAAAGTTATATGTGAATAAAACCTTATAAAAGGTATTATACTTGAGTAACATTTGCTTGAATATGCCCTAAATATTTATTATTGAATTAAGCTTTACTTAAGGAATTATATAAAAAACTTAGTGAATCTAGTCTTTTACAAGCTTTTTTTAGGTAAAGCTTGAATAATATGGTCTTACACTATGCTTTTTCAAGTTAAGTTGGAATAATTTAAAAAATTTAGGCGAAATTGTTACCTGGGAGGGTTGGGGGTCCACCATACAACAGGTGGTTTTTTCCACAAAGTTTTTATGTTTGTTGGGAGCATAAAACATTCATTCGTGAATGAATTTTGATGACACTTTGGAAAAAGACGCAAACATGTATGACAAAGAACTGATTAGTTTTTGAGCGATAGTGAACAAAGTGGTGGGGGGTCCCTGGAGCACCTGTTTTTTTGAAAGCTCTATAACTTCTGTACCTGATAAGCGAATTGGATGAAACTTGGTACATGAGTATGTAGTACGGTTTAAAATAGTTCTGCATCCCAACTTCCGGTTTTTCACTTCCGGTAAAAAAATTTTTTTTGTACTTTTTTGAAGTTTTTTCAGTGTCTTTATGCACACTACAGCCTACAATAATGAAGTGATTATGATGAAACATATGGAATAGGGTTCCAGTTAGTGTGAAAAGATAATTATCATGTTTTGGGACACATTGATCAAAGTGGTGGGGGGTCTACCATACAAATGCTGACTTTTCACACTTTGTTTTTTAAGTTTGTTGGGAGCATACAGACTTCATTCATTAATTTATTTTAATGAAACTTTGGGAAAAGATGGAGACTTAAGTAACAAAGAACTGATTAGTTTTTGGATAATATTGGAATAAGTGGTGGGGGTCCTCCCGAACACCTGTTTAATGTGTTACACTTTTTTCAATGTTTGTTGGGAGCACACAGCATTCGTTCGTGAATGAATTTTGATGACACTTTGGAAAAAGATGCAAACATGTATGGCAAAGAACTGATTAGTTTTTGAGCGATAGTGAACAAAGTGGTGGGGGGTCCCTGGAGCACCTGTTTTTTTGAAAGCTCTATAACTTCTGTACATGATAAGCGAATTGGATGAAACTTGGTACATGAGTATGTAGTACGGTTTAAAATAGTTCTGCATCCCAACTTCCGGTTTTTTACTTCCGGTAAAAAAAATTTTTTTGTACTTTTTTGAAGTTTTTTCAGTGTCTTTATGCACACTACAGCCTACAATAATGAAGTGATTTTGATGAAACTTATGGAATAGGGTTCCAATTAGTGTAAGAAGATAACTATCATCTTTTGGGACACATTGATCAAAGTGATGGGGGTCTACCATACAACTGCTGACTTTTCACACTTTGTTTTTAAAGTTTGTTGGGAGCATACAGACTTCATTCATTGATCAATTCTAATAACACTTTGGAAAAAGATGGCAACTTAAATGACAAGGAACTGATTAGTTTTTGGACAATATTGGGATAAGTGGTACGGGGTCTCCCGAACACCTGTTTAATGTGTCACACTGTTTTCAATGTTTGTTGGGAGCACACAGCATTCGTTCGTGAACCAATTTTGATGACACTTTGGAAAAAGATGCAAACATGTATGGCAAAGAACTGATTAGTTTTTGAGCGATAGTGAACAAAGTGGTGGGGGGTGTCCCATACATCTGTTTTTTTTTAAAGCTCAATAACATCTGTACCTGATAATCGAATTGAATGAAACTTTGTACATAAGCATTTAGTATGATTTACAAAAATTCTGCATCCCAACTTCCGGTAAAAAAAAATTTTTTTTAATTGTTGGCAGTTTTTTCAGTATCTTTATGCACACTACAGCCTACAATAATGAAGTGATTATGATAAAACTTATGGAAATGTTTCAATTAGTGTAAGAAGATAATTATCATCTTTTGGGACACATTGATCAAAGTGGCGGGGGATCTACCATACAACTGCTGACTTTTCACACTTGGTTTTTAAAGTTTGTTGGAAGCATACAGATTTCATTCATTAATCAATTTTAATGGCACTTTGAAAAAAGATAAAGACTTTATTGACAAAGAATTGACTAGTTTTTGGACAATATTGGGATAAGTGGTGGGGTCCTCCCGAACACCTGTTTATTGTTTCATTGTTTGTTGAAAGCATACAACATTCGTTCGTTTAGTAATTTTGATTACACTTTGCAAAAAGATGCAAATATGTATGGCAAGGAACTGATTAGTTTTTTTTAGCGATAGTGAACAAAGTGGTAGGGGGTCCTCCAAGCATCTGTTATTCTGGAAGCTCAATAACTTCTGTACCTGATAATCGAGTTGGATGAAATTTGGTACATACACATTTAGTACGGTTTACAACAGTTATGCATCCTTACTTCCACTTTGTCACTTCCGATAAAATTTTTTTTACTTGTTCTCGTACAACAGAATTTTTGTTTGTTGGGATACTACTGCCTGCTTTAATATTTTTATTATTAGAACTACGACGTCCATAATATTGGTTAGCTTTTAATTAAAGTATTTTATGGATATTAGCTCATTATATTTCCAGAACACTATGTTTCCAGAGCTGTGGTGAAGTCAGCCTATGCATCAGCGTCGCAATATTTTTTATGGGTTTTATATCGAAAAAAGATATACGTGTTCTTTTTTACGGGTTCTATATAAACAAAATGATCTACTTGTTCGAGGATTATTTCTTTTTTTTAGGGGATTCAATTTTGTAAACTACCTATCTTTAAGCTTTAAAATAAAACAAACTAGAGGTTTTTATCTTTAAAAGAACGGAAGTTATGAATATTTGAAATTAACTCGTCAAGTCAAAAATCGCGAAATTTAGATTCGCTATATTTTCCAAAAAAAAAATCCTAGAACACATATATCTTTTTTAGGTAGATTTCATATAAAAATCTACCTATTGCAATGGGCTTCATCTCGGAATTTCGGAAAAAATTTTGTGCCAAACGACTATATATGATAAGCGGAGACGAAAAAACAAAAAAAAAAAATTTATATATATATATATATATATATATATATATATATATATATATATATATATATATATATATATATATATATATATATATATATATATATATATATATATATATAAACGATATGAGATATAACGAAAACGATCGGCACTCTCACGGTCGCATTTGTTGAGGTAGATCAAAAAAATTTTCTGTACTTGTGTGTTCTAATAATATCTTAAACAAGTTCGTGAATCAGCCAAATCCGACACGTGGTTAAGAAACTAAGGGCTTTTTTCTGAAAAAAATTGATTTTTTAAAACCGTTATAACGGCTGTTTGGATATTAATATTTCAAAAAATTTAACAAATTTAAAATCTTTGAAATCTTTATTATCAATTTGTTTTAAAATTAGACCTCTGCAGTTAGAGGTTCCTGAGTGAGCGGCGCCAACAAAAAAGTTTGCAAAAAAAATTTTTTTTTGAAACAACCGGCACTCTCACGGTCGCATTTGTAAGGCCAGATCAAAAAACCTTTTTAAAAACGTGCGTTTTATTAATATCTTAGACAAGTTCGTAAATCAGCAGAATCCAACACATGGTTAAGAAACTAGAAGCTTTATACTTGAAAAAAACTCTGTTTTTTAGATCCGAAACTTCATAAATTTCCGAACTTCATAAATTTAGAATTTTTGAAACCTCTTAAATCAGTTTCTTTCAAAAAAAAAGACCTCTGCAGTTGGAGGTTTCTGAGTGAGCGGCTCCAACAAAAAAGCTTGTAAAAAACAAAATGCGTTTGAATCAACCGGCGCTCTCACGGTTGCATTTGTGGAGCCAGATCAAAAAACCTCTCTTAAAAATGTGTTTTTTATTAATATCTTGGACTAGTTCATAAATCAGAAAAATCTGACACATGGTTAAGGAAGTATAGGCTTTATACTAGGAAAAAAAGTGTTTTTTTTAATCCGTTATAACGGCCTTTTGGATACTAATATTTTTAAAATCTTCATAAATTTAAAATCTGTGGAAACATTTTAATCCGTTTTTTATAAATATAAACCTCTGCAGTTAGAGGTTTTTGACTTCTTGGCTTCAACAAAAAAGTTTGCAATAATCCCCAACTACAATTTCCAAAAACCTTATAACAGTCAATGTCAACCTTGTAACAGTCAAAAAAATAAAAGATTTGAATAGAAGAAATTAATTTTTTTTTCTTAGAAATAAACTATTTTGACATTTTGCAGTAATTGCACGACATATGATATAGAGTAGGTTTGTGTCATAAATTGTCACACACATGTTCTGTGGTAGATTTGATATTTGTTTGTTGCAAAATTGGATAGATATAATTTTGCTTGTAGCTAATTTTCTCTTTAAAATTTGTTCGATATCTGTTTGAAATTAGTTTGTTTTGTTTAAACTAATCTGATACATCAGATTCTACTGGCACACAAAACTGTCTGATCTCGAAATCTACCTATTTCTAGCGGATGTACGTGCCGCTTGGACTTTTTCGATATAAAACCTGTAAAAAAATTGCAGCCAAATCAAAAATAGTTTGGTCAGATTTTGTCCAAATCGGTTTGCAAAAGAATTACTTCTATTCGAAATGAACAGTTTTGTGTATTCGAATGACTGGTGAACGGTTAACTGAATAAAATTTATCATACAGTGGCTTAAATTTATCTATACATCAGATCTATACTATCATGAAACCAGAAACTAAAACACATGTCATAACAGCTATGCAACGATCCTTACACTTTTTCTTGCAACTTGGCCAAATTCAGACTTTCCTCTACCACTGGATCCTGCTCTTTTAGCGTTTTTACTGAAGAAATTAAGGTACAAAACCAGCTGTAAAGTTTTTAAACTTATTAAATCTTTTAGCACACTGCTTTCCAAACAGCTGCAAAATTAACTCGGACGACTCTGGTAAAAAAAACTTATCACTTGAACCACTTACAACAGCTTACAGCCAAATATAAAACAATATTACAATAAGACAATTAATTTAAAGGAGAAAATAAATCATTAGTAATGCGCCAAAAACAGAATTCGTTTCTCAGTCGTCATTTGCAAAAATTATCAAATGAATAGTGGAATTAAAATTGATATAGCTTGGTAAACCCTTCGGTGAATATTTTTATCTCCCTGTTGATGTATGACTGGGTTGAAAATCGAACTCCAAAATATATTCTACAGCTGCTACAGGTACATAACGGTGTAATTGAGGAAACTGCACGTTATGTTAATTTGAAAGTTGATTATAGTTGATTTAAATTCAAATACTTGAGATTTTACTGGTTGTTGTTTTATTTCTATTATCGGTTTGTGTTTGACGATACCTTGAGCTTTTAAAAATTATTTTCAATATTATTAGATTTATCAGTGTGTTGGAAACAGTTCATGTACTGTCGATATTATGTTAACGCGTTTTATATTATGTTGGATAAGGTCAAGAATCATTTGATTAAGATTTTCTATATCAATTTATTTTTATCTTTTAGATTGTCTTCGAGGAAATTCTTTTTTAATTTGACTTCAGGCAATTCGCCAGAGTGGGAGGGGAGGGTGTTCTTCAATTTTTGCTGGGAATATCATAAATCTCATGTTAGATAAAAAACTATTACAATATATATTATCTAAATTAATATTTTATTATCGTTATACCATAATGGCGCTAAGCTTTTTAAATAAATTTCGAATGTAAAGGATTTTTTCAGTTTCCATATGATGCCATTTGTTCCTTTATCAAGTCACAACTCAAAATTTTTACCTACGGTCATTCGAGCCAATTTTGTGTCAGGTTGCATCAATATCAGAATCTTGGACGCGATTCAATTCGTGTATAATTTTTCTTTATCGTAGTCAATAATTATGACTGATGCAGGGGGCATTGAACTTCTTAAGAAGTAAGGTGCCGCCTTCAAGGATCATTTGACAACAATCAAAAATTACAACTGGCTCATCGATTGGTGGTATGGAATCTTTGCTTCGTTGCCTCCAACTTGTCTATGCCAAATATGATTTAGTACAGAATAAACTGGAGATTGTAGATAATAGTGCGATTCTTGATCGTTCAAGTTTTGGAGATAACTATGGTAATTAAGAAATCGTGTTACCCGATAAACTGCACGACATTAATCGAAAATTTGAACCAATTTGAACGGGTGTCATTGTCCACGTCTCTCCATAATACTTCACAGCATGAATTGAATTCCCGCACTGCGATGTCAGCGGGTGTTCGTTTCCCGGAACTAACATTACTGTTTTTTGTGGGTTGGAATCTAGTTATCTTATAAGTACATTTTTTATCGATTTGATAGCAAAAGTCTATAAGATGCTAAACAGTAAAATTCTTTTATTTGATCTCTATTCTCAATTATTCGTTCAGGGTTTGCTTATTCTCTAATAGCTATAGTATCCCGGTAGCAGCATCAAATTATTGCATAAAACTTGCTGTGTGACATATGTATGCGAGTTGTATGATGTACGTGTTCCTCAAGAACACTAATCTAAAGCCCTTCAGGGATTCGTTGATAGAATTTGCAAGCATTAAAACGCGTTGAAATCTTTAGGCATTCCCGTACTTGACTGTTATTTACTTCTAGTGAATCATCTAATTCAACGGTTGAACCAATCTTCCAGAACTAATGTTGTAAAGAAGACGCTTAGAACGATCCTTGAAAATGAAAGCTTAACTTTCGAAATCGATCGGTTACAATAAATATATAGATATCAAAAAAGTGTGTTTTAACTAAACAATAACAATTATAAAAACAAAACCAATAGTATTTTACATTACAAGCCAGGTAAAATGGTTTTTACTGGTGAATGGAGGATATAACTGAAGAGTTGAAGACGAGTCAGTTACCTCCTTGAGCCAGTAAAACCAGTTACCTGGCGTGTCTTGTATAATATTTTATTTGTTACTAAATTATAAATAACTAAATAAAAAATATAAGAACTGAATTTACAAAATTATGGTGCAAATTATGAAACTTTTTGCAATCCATACAATTTTCGACCGATCTAGTTTCGACCCAATGAGAAAATTTGTTTCGACCGATCTATTTCGACCGACCTAGTTCGAAACTAGATCGGTCGAAAATTGTATGGATTGCAAAATGTTTCATAATTTGCACCATAATTTTTTAGATTCAGTTCTTATATTCTTGATGGGAGATTTTCCATTGAAGTGATGTTATACACTGAAAAAAATGTTATACACTGAAAATATACACTGAAAAAATTTGGTATATTCTACAAAACGGATTCAACCAAATTAATTTTGTAGCGTCAACCAAAATTTAGTACAATCGACCATACCTTTTTAACATTTGACAATGCTTTGTCAAACGTTCAAAACGTATGGTTAATTGTACTAAATTTTTGTTGAGACTAAAAAATTATTTTGGTTGAATCCGTTTTGTAGAATATACCAAATTATTTTTTTCAGTGTATCACAAATAATTTACTGAATTAATTGTTAACTAGGGCTGTATTCTAAACGACGACTTATTTGAAACTTATTTATGTAGACTTACTTATTCACCGCCATTTTAAATAAGTATTTTAAAGCTATTCTAAATGGTTTAGCATACTTATTTTGACAGCAACATAAAAGCAAATTAAAACATTTATTTAATTTGATCAATTAAACGAGTTTTCAAAACTACTTTTTTTCATTTTAAAGTATTACTTTAATTTTATTAGAAATCGAAAAAGAAGTTTTATTCCTTAAAATCATTTAGTAAACAAACATAAAAATATTTGACACTGTCAAATCGAATTAGATTTTTCTATGAAAAAAAAATTTCAAATAAGTTACCTATTTAGGTTACTTATTGAAATAAGTAAGTCTCCACAAATAAGTTTCAAATAAGTTTTGGTTTAGAATACAGCCTAAATAAAAGTCGAATAAAATTAAAAATGATCAAATTCTGTTTTCTTCCAAATTATTGCTCAAAACTCAGAAACCTTAGAAATATTTAATTTATATGAAACAAAGAAATAAAAATGTTCAAATGTTAAAAACGCTACTATCTTTTTCAAATTTCAAATTTCTCTATAGTAACTTGTTAAATTCATAACTGGTCTGCTGTCAATATAACGCTACTAGCCAGTTAAAATGACTTTTCAACGTCAAGTGACAGTTCGAATAAATGACGTTTACAATTTAGTAACAAATAAACGCTATTTTCAGCTTTGTCGACTTCATAGGAATGTTGCGTGATTACATGGGAGTGCTTGAAGCGCATGAAGGTGTTTTTTTTTGTTCAGGGTCACACACCATTCTTCATTGCTCAAAATTTTCGAGCGATAAATTCAATCCAAGGTAAAGGTACGACTTTATTAAAGTTTGTCGCCACTGCAATCTGTTAGTAAATGCCGTCATTCTTCATGCAACAAGTGTGTCCTGCAGCATCATGTTTTGTTGCATTTTGAATGTACTGATTGCACTTCAAAATCTAAAAGTTCATCAGGAGTTTCGAATAATGTTTTGGTCAGTTGTCACTTGATTAACCCACGTCATCTAACGTAGCAAGCATCAAGAATACTTACGTTGCGTCATTCAAATCAAAGTTTCAGCTTGCGAATTCTTAAAACCACAGTGACGATATTTTTATAAAAGAAACGACCATGGTTCATGCATCAGTTCATGGCATACAAATCCTGTGCAGAGCATTACTCGATAGAGGTTCGACAATGAATATTATGACTTCATGTGCTTGCAATTTATTACAAGCTTGCAAATATCCAACGTCCAAAACCATTACTGGTATAGCTGGAGTAAAAACTTTGATTTAACTTAAAACAAATAGTGACATTTTTATTTCATTATGTGTATCTGATTTTTGTGTCACACACAAATTTTACATTCTACCTACAATTACCAACAATATACCCTTTGCTCGGATTGAGCTTCCTACATTATCAATACCTCTCCCTCCATATGAAGTTAACGGATCCATTGTTCAATTCATCCAATCGCGGTGACAAACTATTTTTTTTCTTGGCGTTCATGCTCCATGTAGGAGCGTTGCCAGGCTAATCAGCTTTGAATATTCACCACGGTCGCTCGCAACAGCGACATAAATAATTACCATGACAGCCGATTTTTTTGAGGTCGTTTATTACGTCCGTCTCCCATTGCAGTCGTGGTCTACCTCGCGGTCGCCCTCTCCCTGATGTACTAACGTACATTTTTTTAGTCGTTTCAGACTGTGAATCAGCTCATAGAACATGCCGAAACCCGAAACCAAGCAATCCTATTAGAATGGATACAACCTATTATATTAGGACCCTCAAGAAGGTTTCTGATCTCAAAGTTATACTGGCTTATGTACTTTCCAGCGTCTGTCTTAAGTCGACCAAAAATGTAGCGTAGGATCTTTCGCTCAAATACAGATAAATGCGATTCGTATTTTGTGTAAGGATCCATGTTTGTGACCCATACATCACAACCGGTCTAATCAATGTCTTGTATAACTTGAGCTTGGTGTTAATTGATACATACGGTTATCCAAGGAGAGGCTTAATTGAGTAGAAAGTTTGATTACCTGCAGCGATTCGAGCTTTTATATCTGGAAGTATGCTGTTGTTTGAGTCAATCAAGCATTGATCCCAAATATTTAAAAGATTTAACACCCTCAATTCATCAAATCTTCCTTCTCGGCATCTCTGAAACATTCATATGTTTAGTTTTATCCTCTCCAGCGACTTGAAAGTCTTACTCGTAACAGCTTCCCTTCGGGCGAGGATGATAACATCATCAGCGTAAGCGATCGTCTGTACTGAGTTTATTGGCTAGATATTGTTATTAATCGGTAGTTTCTTTTGACAGAAAACATATTCCAAGGCTAAATTAAATAGTATAGGAGAGATAGCAATGCCTTGTCTTAAACCGGAGTCGACTTTAAAAAACATTGATTTTTCGTTCTCTACTCGTACACAGCGTTGAGAATTCTGCACTGTCATTTTGCATAGTAATACCTGTTTACCAGGAATTTTCCTTGACACCAGAACAGTTCATGGAGACTCTCGTTTGAGACAGCCGTTGGTGCCCAGGTATGTTGAACTCTCGAGACTTTTCCAAAATCATCCTTATCGAGAAACTGCAATGGTGGTATCTCGGCCTTGCCGGAAGCTGATATTTTTCAAACAGTTGTTCAGCAAAAGGATTGATTTTGGATAGCAAAATGTAGGAAAAGATCTTATATGCTGTGCAAAGGAGAGCGATTCCTCTGTAGTTTGCACATTGTAGGCGATTACCTTTTTTATGGATTGGTATCAGCATAGCTGAGTTCCAATCCTGTAGTAAAGTTACAGTTTCACCACCATGTACAATCATTTCGGATGTTATATCGTCGAAACCAGGTGCTTTACGGCGTTTTAGTTTTGACAGCGCCGCTTCGAATTCCTCTTTGGTTGGCTCATCTACATGTACCTTTGACGCACTAATAAGCTTTGCTCGTCGCCCGAGTTGTTGCTGGTCACTTAAGTTGAGAAGATTCTCAAAATAAGCGGCCCAAGTATCTAAAATATTTTTAAGGTCAACTTGTAGCTCCCCAACTTCATTTTGAATAGCAGTCGATCTAGTTCCTTATTGAAGCTATTGATGTTCCTTATTGATGTACGTGATTGATGTTCCTTATTGAAGCTTTCAATCTCCTCACACTGTCGCTTCCACCATTCTCTCTTTGTCCGTCTATATAGCTTTGTAACGGCTTCTTTTGCCGGTTTATAGTTCTCCTCCGTGGACCTGGTGTTGCGTCCTTGTAGACATTTCAGATAGCGATCTCTTTTGTATTGAATAGCTTCAAGATTGAATAGCTTGATCCATCCATGGCTTCTGGGAGTGGTTTTGTGGTCGTCCAAGTATTCCCTCAGCAGCGCTTAAAACAGCCTCTTTGAGCCAATACCATGCCTTATCGACGTCTCCATTAATGGTTGCTAATATCTTCAATGTTTCGGCGATATGGTTTTGATATCTCTCTTCCGTTTCAGAATTCTTTAGTGATGAGATGTTAAAATGTTACCGTTGGTTGAATTTTGGAATGCCTGGATTTAGAAAGTGGAACCTTATCGTAGCACAAACAAGGAAGTGGTCACTTCCAATGTATGCACCTCTAAAGGATCGCATATCCAGAACGCTCGAAAAGAAACATGCTGTTACTAGCACGTGATAAATTTGATCTCGAGTGTTACCATTCGGCGAAACCCAAGTCTGCTTATGAATCGATCGATGCGGAAAGAAAGTACTGGCAATTCTCAAATTATTTGATAATGGAAACTCAGTCATTCTCTCACCATTATCAATCGAATTCAAATGCAGGCTGTTGGCCCACCCACATTTCCATAAGAGATATCTCTTCCAACCTGCCCATTAAAGTCACCAAGAACCATAATGAAGTCGTGTATTGGTGTTTGCTTCATACCCTCTTGCAGTGCTATGTAGAAAGTATCCTTCTCGTTGACTGTCGTAGCTTCAGTAGGTGCATGCACGGCAGTAAGACAAATATTGTTGTATGTATCTCGCACCCGTAGGTAACAGATCCTTGCATTGACCGGAATGAATTTCATCACGGCTTCTTGTATGCGTGCACCAACAAGAAAACCAGTACCGAATTCTCTTCGAGAAGGAAATCGCTGCAGTATAATGAATGGCTATCTAGATCTTGTTTTCCGATTATTGGCTGTCTAATTTCTTGCAGAGCTATGATATCCATCCTCTACCTCTCAGCCTCTGTTTCTAGACTTATTAAAGCATCAGGAGAACTCAGACTGCGCACGTTCCACGTTCCGATTCGGTAGTCTGGTCCTTTTTCACGTCCACGTAAAATTTTGTTTTTTTTGTCCGGCTGATATTCTCTTTTTGATTTCCAAATTTAACAAAGTAGTTTTTTTCCAGAGTTATGGCATTTACCTTAGGCCCAAACCAAATTGTCGTGAATAGGTTCGTTCTGCATCTTATGGTTACCAGAAACAACCTTTTTACACGCTCATATAGCGAGCCGCTTCATTCAATACAGACACCCGCTCCAAGCCGCCCCTGACATGGAGAACAGACGCTTGGATCGCAATGATTTTAAGGCACCAATTTGCCATGATGTAGCGTCATTAACTAAGCAGTTTTTACTCTGTTTGTCTCAAAAAGACCAACCTAATTCTGTCAGCATTACCGACTGTCAGCAGATTTCGCTACCCTAAAGCACAGATCAAACGGTTTTGGGAAATTGAAATGACGTATTCCAAGTCAATGGGGTCTCATGGAGAAACACAGTGCTAGGAACATTCCAAACAAAATATTCAACGGTTGAACGATGGGCGAAACATTGTGGCATTGCCAGCCAAAACCAACTTGAGGTAATTAGGTTCATATAATATATCAGCTTGGCGTCAATTTCTTCAATTTGCTTTTGATTTGCTCAATTTGTTCTTGAAGCAAGTCTGCAGCCAGAGGTATACAAGCAGTTACAAGACTATGTGCTAGAATATAAGTCATTAAGTCTTATGTGACCTGTTAATCACAGTGATAAAAACCTTAGTGTTTAATGCATCCGCAAAATTATCATCTCACATTTTCTTTCCAACGACTGTTTAATGATCGGCTCGACAATCCACCAAGATTTTTATTCAATCCGTTTTAAATCTCCGTTTTAGAAAGCATATTGTTAGGTTTAGTGGTGGCATTGCGAAAACGTATCGCCAGATTTTGATTTAAGTGCTCCATTTTCGCCTATTTTGAACCCTGCATCAATTGGCTAGATCATTGATAACGATTTTAATGTTGACAACCTGTTAACTGGAACAGCATCCATAGATAATGCCATTACTTTGAAATCAAATTTGATTCAGCTAGTAAGTCGAGGAGGTTTTGAGCTACTAAAATTTGTTTCCAACGTACCAAAATTCAACATCACATGATCAAAAAAACTCAGCGGTCGCAATTTTACTTGGAGTAGTCTGGAATACGAAATCCGATAATTATGAAATGCTGATAACTATGAGTTTGAACTAAACGTAGTCTGTTATCTGAACTATGTCGAACATTTGATCCATTAGGTATCTTGACCGGCAAACTGGTTATGCAGACTCTATATGGACAATGCAAGACAAAGGTTGGGACAACAGCCTTTCTTGTCAAATAAGTAACTTTTGCGACTAGTACAAATAAGTGCTTGCCACACTACGTCGAATTGTAGTTCTAGGGATGATATTATGTTGTAATGCTTAACATATTGAACTGCATGGATTTTGCGATGCGTCTGCGTGAACGTACGGTTGTGTACTCTATACGCGAACCTTGTCTTCAACTAATCAATATCACATAAGCTTATTGTGTGCAAAAACTAGGGTGACTCTTCTGAAGAAAGAGCCGATTCCTCGATTTTAATTGCGAAGTCTTCTCCAAGGTGACATCTACGTTGGACATGAATTTTAATTCAGTATATCTGTGGACAGACTCCCTAATAACGCTGTGTCGGATCTGGTCCGAACCGTTGAAGTATGCAGTATTTGTTGCAAATCCTTTCACTAAAATCCAAAAATTCACATCACAGAAAATTCTGATGACCTAAAATGTAAAGATCTCGTGTCCTCGCAGCTCACAACAGTTGGTTGATGATATACTGTCCGTTGAATCTGCGTTCAGCATCAGACGAACGACCAGTCTATTTTCTTACGAAATCAATCACTTACGGTGTTAGTCCGCCCTTATACGCTTCGATTTGTAAAAAATGCAAGGAATGAGCAGACTCAAAGATCAGCATCGTCCATATTCTTAACGCCCTATGAACTACATAATGCTACACTGCAATTAATAAGATTGGTTTGGCCATGCCTCACAAAAGTCTGCAAGTTATTATTTGAAAAATGTACATAAAAGGTAGGCATGTAGAGCCAAAAAGATCGGTCAATGCGTATAGCTGCTCGACGTGAAAATGGACTTTTAATTGTTAATGATGTAGAAACTTTAATCTACGGGCTACGGTGGACAATAAATTGTTCTTAATTTTATTAAAACACTAATACCTTAATTTTAAAAATAATTGAGTCTTTTAAATTTTAACTTTAATATTTAATAAAAGTTTTGAAAACAAATGCTATGTCTAATCATTTGGGGGAGAAGGAGTTTTTTATTTATTTTTGTTTACAGGCGGGTGGGGGTCTAAATCATTGAAAGATCGCTTACATAATAGTTGAATACCACCCAGTTACAGAACTAACCGTTTAGCCAAAAAGCGCAAAACAGTTAGATCTTATAATATTTCATCACATCATGAAAACTTGCAAATAAACAATTAATTGAAATTCATTTATAAAAAAAATAGGAAAAATAACACGCAACCAAAAATCAAAGACATGACAAATAAAAATTCTTGTCACGCATAAATACTAAAAGAAAATCATACAAAAGAAAACGGAAAAACATTTATCACAGTTCGATCAGAGGGGATGATTGTGATAATAAATGTACAATATGGTAGTTAACGTTAACCTAAACACAAAATTGTTTTTATTTCTGGTCATTGTGTTTCACATAAGAAAACGTGATATTGATTAAGAAAATGGAAAAAAAATAAAAAAATATTGGGTTTGTTGTTGTAATGCTTTTCATCCCTATACTTTTGTTGTTATTTATGTATGTTTGGTTTAGTCATTTAAAATCCAGGAGGTACTTATGGAGTTAATAACTTTCTAGACTCTACTAGAGTGCAAATTAGAAGTTTACAGTATTAATTATAATATGACGTCGTACAGTGTCTGATATCTCCAGGTAAACCTGCCTACAAACAACAAATGAGAAAATATTATTTTAAATATTCGTTTGAAATCTATCAAAAACTACATTATAAAAAAACTTGACAAAAAATTTAATTATTAAAATAAATTTATTACGAACTATTTTTAATTCACAGAAATTTTTTTCAATTTTAGAAACAATCGTCTGACTGACAAAAAAAAAACTTCTAAAAATTTGAATAATTATTTTAAAACTTTATAATAATAATTTTTAGTTCAGTTACAAAAAAAAAATACATAAAAAAATTAATTATAAATTTAAATTTGTGTTATTATTTTCTGCGACAGGAAATAAGAAAATGTGATGTGTCTCTAGGATCTCTTAGTTTTTTTTGTGTTACTTTTATTATGTTTATGATAGAATTCCGAGAGTGTTTTTTGTGTCTTTTGTCTTCTTAGTGATTCGTTAATTTTAATGATGGGAAGTATTAAAATTAAGTAAGTAAGTTAGTGTCCACCGAACCAAATAACAAAACTAAAGACACAAAAACTACTTTTATTTTACGAGAATATATTGAATAAATTTAGATGAATGTTCAAGATGATGGTTAAATAATTTTATCGTTTTATGTGAATTGAATTGTTTTGAAATTGTTTTGCTGAGTATACAAATTTGATTTCTTTTTGGACATATTATTCTTCAAGAAACGTCTTTTAAAAAGTCTGTTCTCCTAGGAAAAACGTCTAGTGCAGGTAGGATATAGTTTTATTTTACGTACATCTCAATTTGCATGACAATTTTATTTTGACTTGCCGTCTTCAACACCATAATCCCTCAACAATTTATATTTTAATAATTTATTCCCCTTCATTTTTATCACGATTGAACTATTATTTTGAATTTTAAATTTAAGATAACGACATTTCTTTTAAAAAAGATATAAGACGTAACTGACCTGATTAATGGTTCGATGATTGTTAGAGTTACAAGAAAAATATCATAATATCCCTTAGAATACCTTTAACAAGAAAACAATAATAAAATATTTAAAATTAATGAAAATAATACAATAATTAAGTAATATAATAAGAAAATAATTAAAAAATTATACTAAAAAGCGACAAGTTGGAATAAATTTATTTGAATTGTCGACGGTTGAATAATTTTATGCATATGAATTTTCTTACTATATTTTTAACTTATATGAAACCGAATAATTATTTGTGATACAATTATTATATGCAGGAAATTATCTTCAGGTAGTATTTATTTTGAGATTTTGGGGTTAAAGTTTTGAATATTTACCTTCTGATTTAAATCTTACAAGAAATCTTGGAAACACAGGTGCTTCAGGAAGTGATTTTACTTAATCACCCTCTTTTTGCTTCTTCCATTTTCTCTTTCTCACTATCGATCCTGTTTCTTTTTATACCGTTTCCTTTTGCATTCAATTGACTGATTTAACCATATGTGAAATCAGCTATCATTTGTATAGTTCCATCGAATTCAGTTTTGCTATCCTACTACTCGTATCCTACTTTCGTCTCTTGTTGCTCTCGTAGTTTTTGTAAATATTCTGTGGTAAATATTATACATACACGCCTTACAAATTCACCTAGTTTCGTTAAACTTGACAACCAGCTAATGTAAAAAGCTCTATTGTCGAGATTACACGATGTTATACCATTCTGTATATATTTCGGTACATCATATCATACTGGATATAAACGGGATGATTTGATACAATTAATATTTAATACTCTCGGTTGGCTTCAATTAACTTAGGTTTTATGGTAAAATTCAATTAACTTATTAACTTAACACTTCAGAATGCTTGTAGTGAATGCTCATAAACAGAAAGAGTCCATGACGCCACAATAAAATGCAGCTTAACAGGCCGGGTCAGCTATCTTTACGAGTTATGTACTGCTTGAAGAATGCAGCTATGCAGCTACATGCCATGCTAGTTGTAGAATTTTTGACCAATTTTGGAAACAATACTATGATGGCCTGATAAGCCTAAAATACGGTAGGGTCTGATCTGATAAACATTGCATTGGTATTTGGCTTGACTGAAGAAATGAGCACGAAAGTCTTAAAGGCTGGTATTTTAGCCATGTCCGGTAGCATCAGGCATGGACTAAGGAGAACCGACACAGAAAAACCTATTAAAGAAGAGCAGGAGCTACCATTAGGTGATAAGGCAGCGTTGGAGATAGAGTCCAGCAATAACACACAGTACCGGTGACTTTTTTTGTGAAATACAAAAAAAAGGCCTCTTATCATTGATCATATCTAATGATCTGCTAACGCACTTAAGAAAATGTGAGGTTGTAGCTACCGAAACTAACTAAAAAGGTGAGTTTTTGTTAGAAATTTTAATAAAAAAGAACGTAGTAACGAAAGTAATATTGATAACACACTCATATTTGTTACTAGGATAACAGTTGGTCTCGGACCTACATGTCAGAGAGCGTCGGATTCGGATAGTTTCTAAAAAAATTGAAAAATTTTAAACCATCCTTTCTAGTTCTCCGTCCTACATTACACTGTGCTATATAAGCTGCTGGAAAAAGAGCTCAAGATTTCACTGAAAAGGTCAGTTGACACGTTTACGCTAGAGGAACAAAAATAAATAGCGCTCTTTCTAGAAACTCCATTTGTAGGTCGCATGTCTATACGCACATCAGACATGAACAGAACAAGAAATATAACACCAAGCCAACAGGATCGGATAGTGACTGACACACCTATTTTAAAAAGGACGTTATTAAAAGAGCTATATAGACACCTTCCAGTTATACAAATCATAGGAGTGGACGAAAAAATGCAGCTCTGACAAAAGTGATAAAGGTGGCTTACTACCTCATGAGAATCGACAAAAGAAGTATGGCATATTGGAATATGCCAGAATCGTGGTGAACACCAAAAATATATACATTTTAAAAGTGGGGAACAAATATATGTCACAAACCCGAAATCTCAAAAACCTGATGTATACATCATTTATGTTAAAAACGATGGAAAAGATGATCGACAACCAAATACGATTTAGTTATCTGGTTAGATCGCTTTTGCAAGAAAATCAACACGTGCACAAATTGGGAAGGTCAAAGAAACTTGGCCTTGTTCGAGTTGACTAGAGAGGAAAAGGCGTGGACAAATTGTGAAATTCTAGACATTGAAGGAATATTTCACAATACCTCACGTGGAGCAATCATGAAGCCTTTTAATGATAGAATCAATACAACAAACATTGGATGTTAGCAGTACGATTAATGTTTGGAAGTGTAAGTTTGTATGTTGAGAACTAGGGTAGTATAACCTAATAATGGTGATTCTAAAACATTCATGCCACTAGGAGAGGTTTTCCACAGCCCGAAATATCATCCTTATGTGAAGTCTCGTGGTGGATGAAGTTCTGAAAATTTTCACGGCATCAAATTCTTTGAATACGCGGAAGACATAGTCTCTCTAAAATTGTACAAAAGGAATCTAAAGTGGCAGACTAATTAGGCACCAAAATAAGAAAGCAAACGTGGTCCAATGGGGTTTCTTTTGATAGGGCTCTAATTTAGAAAACATTGCAGTTTTTTTAGAATTTTGCGATGCACAGTTTTTTAGTTATTGTCGAAAAGGTGTATTTTTCAAACCCCCCCCCCCCTACGTTTCGACATAGATTGACAGAAAAATTTAAAAAAAATTCACATTATTAGGAAGTTTGGTCAATTATAAATGAAAATTATAGCCAAGTCTCAAATAATTATATTTCTGTGTGTGCCCCCTAGGGTGTGGGGAGGGTAAAAAAATTCTTTTTTGACCCAAATGAGTAATGACACCCCATGTGAAAGAACACCTAATTTAAGAAACATTTCTTTTTTTTTAGAATTTTGCAATACACAGTTTTTGTGTTATTGTAAAACAAATATTTTTAGTCTGTAGCCCCTCCGCCACCCTAAATTTCCAAAAAATATCCAATTTTAACTATTTACAAGCTGGTCTAATTGAATCTTTCTTGAGTTACCATAAACAGCTATGGATAAGATTTAACCTGATGTAACTTTTTTTTGTGTCATTTTTTATCAATGTAGATGTGATTGTAATTTACTATTGACATTCACTATTACACTTTTATTTTATTATGCATCTATGTTCTGGCACTATAAAGACTTTACATACAGGCTTTACAATATAAAGACTTTACAATTTTCAATATTGTGTTCTTTTACATTAACGGAACCCTTGGCGAATGAATTTTATTCGCCCTTATGTAGTAAAACCAATTCGTTTTTTACCACCGCAACTTCCCAAAACATCAAAACTCCCAAGCTAGCATTTTCTAATATTCGAATAAATTCAAAACTAACATTTCCTAATATCTCAATAACTACTTCAAAATAATTAACTAATTTCCAAATATAAATCTCTAATAATAAAACAAAGTGTTTGTCTGTCTGCGTGCGCTCTCCAGAGAAATCTGGAGCACAAAAGAGGATGAAATTTTGTCAGGAGAAGGCGATTGCCAGGTACTAATGCACCTTGGAGCCGAAATTTTAAAATTTAGTTTAGTTTTTTTTTAATTAATAATTTTAATTTTCTTAAGGGTTTGCCTAAATGTTGATTATATTTTATACTTGGATTTTTATTCAAATTTCGAATTATTCGCTTAGTTATCTTTGATCAATTTTTTTTTCACTTTTCGGAATTATCATTAAATTGAATAGTTAATGTATAATGTGACAAAGAAATATGTACATTTATATGAAAATCATGTGCATTGAAATCCAACACAATATTTTTTAACAAATATTCCTAATTTACAACAAATATGTTCTTATGGCTTACAATTATATAAAATATGTACAAATTTCTAGGCATTAGCACCAATACGATACATATAAGCATTGCTTATATATAATTAAACAAACCTGCTCGTATTAGCAGAACTGCCATCACATGTTCCATAAATTGGAAATTGACGTTTCCCTTCCTCTTCTTAGAAACATTGATGAACCAAGAATTCGCATTGGAACCTTAGTACTGAAGAAAAAGATTATGAACAATATCAAAGCTACAGGTTTAAAGCGTTTTACTTATTGAGTGAAATATGCTTCTCCATTACTTTCAAAACAATTATTGTTATTGCAAGGGATCTATAAAATATATGCAAATATGTTAACAAATGTTGTGATTTGACTGTTTTAATAATAATATATATGTCTGAATTTTCAAATTAAATTAGTCTTATTATTATGTTTTCCAATTTTTGTTTTAAATTGTGGGAAGGAAGGTCGAAATAAGACGATGGCCATAAAGCGATAAAATCCATTAAACGAAAATATTCACTAAAAATGGTGGTATTCTTTGGCCGGCATATGCTGTATGCATCAATGTAGTAGAGTATTGCAAACAATCGATAAAATATATTTGCAAATTGCAATACGACCCTCTTCAGAACAGCAAAATTTCTGGATTGATAAATGATTATAAGTCTACATGAAATAAGACACAGACACTAAACCAGTAGCAATGAACCAGTGTACCTATTTTGTATGACGAGTACGGTGGTTTCGGAGTAAGCAATTGACAATTGTGACATCCAATAACCAAAAATATTTACGCTCACCTAATTGTTCGTGACACATTCAATTATTTGAATTAAATCTTTGGAATAAAATTTTAACTTTTTTCTAACCTTAATCTTTCGCCATCTAGATTTATAAAAATTATTTAATTATTATTTGTCTGTCAATGTGTTTTAATTTTAATTTAACGCACATTTAATATGTAAATTTATCTATAGCTGTAGAGACATTTACTTAATGGCTTTTGCTGTCTGTAAAATGATACTATTACATTTTTTTCAAACTTTTTATATATTACTAACAAAATAAGTTAAATTAAATGACATTAAAAAAACTATAGGAGAATTTACTCAAAAAAAACAGTTTTCAACCACTTTATCTAGGAAGCACGGCATCGCCGTGCGGATACCTTCTAGTTCAAAATAAATAGATCAACAAAAACGCAACGTGGAGCAAAATTTTAGTTTTCTTTCAATCCGAAAATTCGGCATTCCAATTTCGCGAATTTTACATTGATTAATTTTAATTTCATAAAAATAATGTTTTCATTATTTCTTAATAACCTAAATTTTGATTAAAATAATATTGTTGACAGATACAAAAAACTAAAGTTTTGGCCAGTGGGTCAATTACTTCAATAATAATTAATAATAATTTTTTGCAACGAGTAATCGATTTTAAGTTTTAAAAAAAAGAAGAATTATAATCGGTCAACAAGTCAGTCGTTAAGCAAACTCAATTAGAGTTAGTTGGTAAGTAAAAGTATTCACAGTGAGCTCAAACTACAAGTTACAATTAAACAGCCAAGTAGTAATCAGACAGTTTGTAAGTCAATTCTAATAAGTGAATAAGTCAAGTCTATTCTAATACATGAGTAACAAAAGTCAATTCTAATATAGTTGAATAAGTAAAGTCAATTCGATAAGTCATTGAATAAGTCGATCAGTGACTAAGTCTCGAATAAATCTATATAAATAGTAAATAATTATTACCTGTAAAAATAGTAAAGTTGATTTGTTTAACAGTGATGATTATATTATAATTTTCAATTAAATTCATTATTGATTTTAAATGCAGGATGAAAATTTGGAGCCAAATGTCAATGCATGCAAGCCGTTCAATGTATAGCCAAATAACTAGCCAAGCTCTGGCTAGTTATGTTTGGTTTCAGTCTGGGCCAGTTGTAAAATCCAATATTCAGTTTATTATATTACGTGTTATTCACCAGTCTAATGCAAACATGTGCCAGCGATAGTGTGTTTACCTTTATTTTTATATATGTTACTCTTTTCACAACCTCAACCACACGTTTAAAGGAGATCTGGGAAAAAATGAGTTTGGGAGACATGGTCCAAGTCATATTTGCCAGACTTGGTCCAAGTTTGATTTGCCAGACTTGGGCTCAGGACATCAGTCCAAACTTGGGTAAAGTTTGGGCGTTAGAAAATGTTTCCAAACCCCAGACCCCTCCTTTCCCAAAACCCACAAGCTGTTGCGCATGCTTAGCCTAGCTTTGGTCCCCTAGCTCATTCTAACTCGAGACTTATTCAAACTATACATTTTATTAACTTTAATTGAACTATTTGATATAAAACCCATTGTACTAGTTGTTTAATATGGAGAGAACGATAAGAATTAGATCGACAGCGTTGAATCGGTAAAATATCTTTTCAACGCCGATGAAATTATTTCAGAAACAACTGTTTCGTAACAAAATACCATGCTGACCGTTTTTCTTTTACCATACATTTAGAACGATTTATTACCGACCATTTCTGAAAACGCACATTCTGAACATTGCATAGGAAAAATGGTCATTTTCGGGAATCGAACCCGACACCATTGAGTTACAAGACTAGTGCTATAAGCCAAAAATCCCTGCCTTCCTACTATCTATAGATTGGAGCTGATCTGACTGACTTGAAAATTTAAAAAATATTTGAATGTTGGTTTGCAAACACAGTTTAATTGGGGACATAAAAACCCTTGGGGAACAGCAATAGTGATTGTGCAACACATTTGAAGCAATTCCTACTTTGATATTGATATATTCATTGGTAGTTTGGTTGATTGTAAAACACCTAAAATGGGTCAAAATGTTATAAGCGGTCTGAAGCAAGGCTTTATTTTATTTACTATACAGCTAGGGTTTAAATGTAAAAAATCATTTACCTGTATTTAAGCAGATATGTAAGTAATATCAACTTTAAACAATAAGTTCAGTATATTTATAGTACGTATATGTTTTTATTATTCTGATCGTTTGAAGAAATTTCAATTAAACTACTTTAACAAAAACAGGAACAAACAACTTATTTTTCCATATCAACTTCAACAACATTCTAATCAAGTTAACAAAAACGAAAGTTTTGTGTCTAAAGCAAAATCCCTTTGATGTGAATTAAATTAAATTTAATGGAAACATTAAAAACGCCATTTTCATGTTTTTGAGTTTTAATTGTGAATTCTAGAAACATCACAAATAAATAATTTTACAATTCAATGACCACGAATTTCATAAATTTCAAATAAAATTTTACTAAAATATTTTAATTAATTGTATTAAACACTGAAATTAGTATTTATATTAAATTAATAATAAGTTAAAGCAAATGGTCTTAGAGTTTGATATTCAGTCAAGAATGGATAAATTAGTTTTGAAGTTGAATCTAGTTACATTACGACCACAAAATTCAAACCACGACGCACACCACATTTAAAACAAATCGTTCATACATTTACAACAGATCCATTTAATCTCTCTTAAATCTTACCCAAATACCCAAAGACATTGTCATCAACGAAATAATTTCACACAGAAAAACAAAAGAAAATAATAGAAAAACTTTTTATTTTATTACTCCAACAACAAAAAAACATTAAATCTCAAATAAAATACAAAATAAAAATAAAATATGTCAGTTGGGATTTTTTTTAATGACCTACCATTTATTAAGTGCAAAGATCCATCAAGTAACAACAGAAATTAGAAGAAAAACAAAAAACGGGAAAAAAAACTTTTATATGTATTAGCAGTAGTCCACCCCAAAAATTAAGAAACAAAAAGTCCAATCAACATAAAAATTATGTTAGATTTTTGTATTGTTTTTCTTTTTTGGTATGAATACATAAAGAATAACAAGAAAATTACTGAAAATTGAATGAATAAGTAAATGAAAATGTCTCGATTGTCGAGAAATGTACGTCATAAAAATAAAAGTAAAAGTAATAAATTCTAAGATGAGATACGAATCGTAATTGGATTTCAAAAACCTGATTTTTTTTTTGTGATTTACGTTCATTTTGTCATCAAGGGTGTTGGTTTTGTTATGTAAAAGACACACGTTATTCTGTCACAACTCGAGTTAAGCATAAAAAAGTTTTTAAACAATAATCCAAAATAGCCGTAAGCAACAGTTTTCATTAATTCAGTTCAATCATAAAAATTTTAAAAATATATTTCTTAACATACTTTCAAAACACATATAAATAAAATATTGTCAGGAAAAGAACGAAAGAACGATGGAGTAAAGACGTATTTTCAATTATTGTGTGCTCAAATTAGTATAATTATTAATTCAATTTCTAAAATTAAATATAAAACTATAGTTGATGATACTTCGTTTTTCTATTATCTTTAGTGTTGTGATTAAATAGAAATTAGTGTATAAACTTTAAAAGAAGTACAATTTAATTTATATTAAATCTAAAAACAAATGTAACGGTGTGACAAGTGTGATCATTTCATTTAAGTTAATTATACACAGAAATAATTAACATTTGATTAATTTAAATATAACGGTTCTATGCATATAAACATTTATGTGGTCATGTCCTTGGTTTTTTTGTTTTGTTTCTTCAATTTTATCAGATGTTTTTGATATTTTAAACATTTAAACTGAGCAATAGTTTTCAACCAAACTTTAGATTCTCAACTAAAATAAAATATACAGTGAAAAAATAGACAGAATACTGTTATTAATAATAAATTATAATTTTGTTCTTTTGCTTTAAAAAGGACCGAGTATGTGGTAAATCTTTGTAATATTTGGAAAATTTGTTGATTTTTCTTTGCAGCTGAATTTGTAATCTGCTACTTTATCTAAGATATCAGTATGTTACGATCACCACCATCTCCACTAACTAAAAATGAGAAACGGCCAAGGCCAGACAATCTTGTTTGTCATGCTTGCTTACAATTAATTGATCCTGACAAACCATCAATGAAATGTAATGAATGTCTTGCGTCGTTTGAACTTGGGTGTATTTCAATATCTTCCGATCAATATAGATATTTTATAACGAACAAAATTTCATGGTGTTGCCCAAAATGCTACTATGAAAAATCGTCTTCTACAAATAAGGTTGTTTGTGCACTTTCCGAAGGTGTAGAGGAATTGAAATCTAACCTTCAAAGTGTTCTTAAAAATGTTAATGAAATCTCAGCTCGAGTGGCTGGAATTCACCAAGAAATGATTGCTCGTGTAGAAGACGTTCAAAAATGCTTTAATGCTGCTCATAAACGCATAAATTTGATAGAATCTGAAAACTTGTCAAACTATATAAGGATACATGGAATATGCAATATTTATAAAGAAGATCAAGGCATGCTAAGACTACTACTTAATGATATGCTTGGAGTATTAAATATTAAGTTATGCGACACTCAATTTGCGATATCACGGAACAAAACAACTCATGAAATAATGGTTGTCATTTATGACAAACCTTTGTTGAAGCTTATTTTTGAAAATTATGCTTTACTTTTAGCCAGTGACGCAAATATACATGAAACTTTCTTCAAATCATTAGTTTCCGTAAAACTTGATCAAATGGGCGCTACATCTAATAAAATATCAATATCCTTCGAATCAGAGAACAATAGATTAAAAAAACGACTGGAATTTCTTGAACAGCAATCTTTAGCAAAAGACATTAAAATAACCGGTATTTCCTTTCGGATTGATGAAACATATGACAAGCTACAATCAATATTCATCAAAATCTCAGAACAACTTAAAGTTTGTATTTCTATAGCTGATTTCTCTATCCGGCGAATAAAGCAAACACCAATAGTTATCGTAACGTTTCGTGATAAAAGTTTACGAGATACGTTGTTTTATAAATACATATCAATTGTCAAGAACTCAAAATCAGCTGGCATTTCTATTCATCAACAAGATGTCTTACAATCGTCATCAAATAAGATCATGTTTAATGAGCATCTATCTGAATCCGCAAGACTTATTTATAGTGCTGTACGTGCTTCAAAAAAATTGAATAAAATACACTCATTCTCTGTGCGAGGCGGAAAAGTGGTAGTAAAAGTTTGTCCTAACGCTGACTGGCTATTTATTCAGTCACTGGAAGATCTACACTTCTTACTAAATAGCAATTAGTCACCAATCAACATTTTTTCCAACTTTAATGAATTAACATAACTAAATATTATATATTATTTGCTTAACTACTTCGAATTATTTTTCTGAATTTTGCTTTCTAATTTGATACTTCTTAATTTTTGTGAATTTATATCTTATTTTTCTTTTGTTAAATTGTTTAAGAGCGTTACAATTTTTTGTAAGATAAACTTAAATTTATATTATATAATTAACTAAACTAAACCATTCTAAATTTTTTTATCACGTTCTCGTTTAAAATTTGCTACTTCTCTTCAGAAACATGACTAGAATTGTGACTCAAAGAACATCAAACTCATTGAACTCTGTGAACTTAACCAACGTTGTCCTTAGATCTGCTTTTAAGGATAATTTAAATCTCCTTAATTTCTGTCATTTTAATAGCCAAAGCATTTATACCAAAGCCACTAATAAAATCGATGAAGTTCGGAATATTCTGAAGGATGCACCACTTATTGCAATAGGTGTATCTGAAACATGGTTAAAACCTTATATAAATAATAAACTTGTGGAAATACAAGGATTTAATATGTTTCGCAATGATCGAATCAACCGTAGAGGCGGAGGTGTAGCCGTTTATATTCGGAAAGGAATAAAGTGTTTTGTCGTAGGAAAATCAGTGGAAATATCTGGAACGGGTTTGAGCTGTAAGCAAACTTTAAGTTTACATGAATATTGCGTTTCTGGAATAGAGTTTATTTTCCTTGAAATTCATATATCAAACCGGAAAATTCTTTTTGGCGTTGTTTATAACCCAGATAGTAAAAAATTTAACACTAGAACCGGTCTCAATAGTATTCTTGATAATTTATTGCCCCAATATAATGATGTGATTATTACTGGTGACTTTAACACCAATTTACTTATGTCCACTCCTATATCTAATGACTTCACTGATCTCTTGATTGAGTATGGGCTTGTAAATCTATCTCAAAGTGCAACACATTTCACTAAAACATCATCATCATTGCTTGATCTTGTCATTGTAAATGATACTTCAAAAATCTTAAAATATAACCAAGTTGATGTTCCTGGTATTTCTAAGCATGATATGGTTTTTGGTACCTACAATATTGAAGTTACTCAGACTAGCAATAATTACAGTTTTCGAGATTATAGAAATATCAACATGGATGATGTCGTTTATAAAATATTATCACAACCATGGGAAAAGTTTTATAACTTAAGTAATTCTGATGATTTGCTAAATTTCTTTAATACAACTATAAAGAAAATTTACGATGAAACTGTGCCGGTTAAAGAAGTAGTTATTAAAACGGAAATAAACCCTTGGTTCAATGATTCTATTCGGGCAGCTATGGCTCTTAGAGACAATGCCTATCGAATATGGATCAGGACTAGAGATCAGGAAAATTTCAATACATTCAAATCGCTACGAAATAGAGTTAATTTCTTATCTAAATGTGCTAAGAAAGATTATATGGAAAAATTCATTAATCCAAATTTGCCAGCGAAAGAACTTTGGAAACGAATCAAAGGGACTGGAATTAGATCTCATGACCGGCAACATATTTCTTTCTCTCCAAATGATATTAATACACAGTTTGCTTCAAATTGTGTTAATAGTACAATACAAATTGACTCAGATACGTACACACCTAATAACAATTTACCCAGCAATAATTTGCCTAAAAATAGCTTTTCATTTTACAATGTTTGCACGCTTGATACGGTTAATGCTATCAAATCCATTAAATCCAACGCTATAGGCTTTGATGAAATTCCTCTTAAATTTATAAAACTTTGTCTACCCATAGTTGCGCCTTTCATAACCCATATTTTTAATTTCATACTCACTACATCCCAATTTCCTAGCATCTGGAAAGTAGCCAAGATCATCCCTATTCCTAAAAAATCAAATCCAAAATCTGTAAAAGATCTCAGGCCAATTAGTATCTTGTGTGCTCTCTCTAAAGCTTTTGAGATTATTGTTAAAAACCAAATTGATGAACACATCAAACGCTATAAGCTGATGTCGACCTTTCAATCTGGTTTCCGCAAAGGGCATAGTACGCAAACAGCACTTTTAAAGGTTGCAGACGATATTATAATGTCACTGGATAAGAAAAAAGTCTCTATTCTAGTTTTACTAGATTTTTCTAAGGCGTTTGATATGGTAAATCATAAAATATTACTAAAAAAACTGTCTGATAAATTTAATTTTACCTCGAGTGCTCTACGTCTTATATCATCCTATTTACATAAGCGTTGTCAAAGTGTTACGTTGGACAATCTAATTTCCGATTTCTTATATATTAGTTCAGGTGTTCCTCAAGGTTCTGTGCTGGGTCCCCTGCTTTTTTCAATATATATTAATGACTTGCCATTGGTATTAAAATTTTGTAAAATACATTTATATGCTGATGATGTTCAAATTTACGCAGACGGACTAGCGAATAATATACCGAGTATTGTCTCTAAAATTAACCAGGATTTGGAAAGTATATTAGAGTGGGCGTATCGCAATGATTTAGCTCTAAACGCTTGTAAAACTGTATCTATACTATTTAGTATAACAAATAATCACTACCACAGAACACATGCTCCATCTATTCGACTGGGTAATAAATTGATTCCGTTTTCTGAATCTTCACGGAATCTGGGTGTAATTTTTGACTCACAATTAAATTGGAACGTGCAAGTCTCCTCAATTTGTTCTAAAGTTTATTCTTGTCTACAGAGTCTATGGCCGTCTTCATCTTTCACAACGATTAGTCTTAGGAAAAAATTGTTTAAATCACTAATACTGCCACAATTTACCTATTGTTCATCACTTCTTGGTAACCTTAGCGCAGGCGGTTTTTGCAAGTTACATAGGGCTTTCAACGCTTGCATTCGATATGTCTTCCATTTGTCTCGTTTTTGTTCTCTTTCACGCTTTAAAACATCTCTTCTTGGTTGTTCTTTGAAGTGCTATCTAAATTACCTTCTATGTGTATCAATATATAAGTTAATTACCACCAAAACCCCTAATTATTTATATGATAAGTTAAATCTTAGGCATCGAAGAAGTTCAAGGCTAAACCATGTTACACTACCTATAAACCGTACCACTACAAAAAATAAATCATTTTTTGTTTATGGGTTGTCTCTTTTCAATAAACTCTCTCCAGATATACGGGCTGCTACATCGTTGAAACAATTTAAGGATAAGTGCTTTGATGTTCTTTGTCGCATGGAAGAGATATAGTTTTAAAAAAACGCAAAAATTTTTTTTTTTTTGAACGTTTAATGATGTCTTTGTTGTTTATATGTAAGTGAATCCCATATAAAATAAATTTTTTTTTTTTTTTCTTTTTTTAATTAAGTTAATTGAACTATAGTAAGCTTACTTTAAATGAATTAGTTTTATACTATGGAAATTTTATCAAATTGTTCTTTATAATAATTTCTACATATATGTACACCAAAAAAGGCTAGGCCTTATGTATATATAATTTTTAATTTAATAAATAAATAAATAAAAAAAAAATCATAAGAAACGATTATTTTTTTTATTATAACAGGGTGTTTCAATTCCTTTAAAAACATAAAATTTATAGCAATTAACTCAAAATTGTATTTTGGATTTGAAAGTGATACGAGTAGACAAAAAAGTAAAGTTTGGAATTTTCTGTAAGCCCACTAACACCAATAGGTTTATAACAGCTGATTCATTTCACAATAAAGCCCACAAAAAAGCCGCTTTCAACTCATTTGCACACAGGCTATATAGCATCCCAATGGAAGCTGTTGAATTCAAGGAAGAAGAGAACTACATAAAGGAAGCAGCGAGAATAAAAGGATATACCCCTCATATCATCAACAAAATCTTAAACAAATTTAAAAATAAAAAAACCAGAACAGGTTTAACAACTCTATTGGCAGAAAGAATAACTCAGCCATAAGAAAATGTTAATAGTTCACAATATCCAGTTAACCACAAAAAGTACAAAATTAAACCATATATTAAGTAAATACAAAGACAGAGAAAATCCAGCAAAAAATTCCGGAATATACCAAATAGCTTGCAAAGATTGCCTTGACAAATATATTGGTCAGGCATCAAGAAAATTTGAAAGCTGATATGAGGAACATCGAAAAGCCGGTAAGCAGAAAGACATACATAAATCCAGTGTAGTAACCACATGACAGAAAATCCGACACATAGACTAAACGAGCCGAACTCCAAAATCATAAAAACAGTGAGAAACACCTGGCAATTAGATCCATATGAATCAATGTTTAAATAGAGAAATTAAAACCAAAACTAATGAATAGCGAAGATAGATTAAGTAACATAAATTCAACCCTCTGTAATCTTATTAAAAATAGACCGCAATAAAACAATTAACCAATAAAATAATATAAATTTAACATTTGTAATGCAAACCAAAAACATTAATATTGTAATTAATAGATTTTAAATTTAATTCACTTCACATTAAATATCAATAGAATTTAGGTTTTTTACATAATCGTAATTTTAAGTAATAAAATATGGAGGGGCTGAAATCTCACAGCTCTGAGATATCAAGACTTCGGTCTGGGTTAAGGATTTTGATATAGTTTTCGGCAAAACACTTTTATGAGGACATGGTTTTTAGTTTTGGGCAGCGATGTATATCAAACATAACTATTTGTTAAAGTACATGTATTTTTTTATCTCTGTTTAGAAATTTGTTACAAAACTAAGAAGAAACATCAAAACGTTGCCGGAAAATTATAACAGATCATAAATTAACATAATTTAGAGAAAATACGATACACTCAAAGTCAGCAAACTACTCAAAAGCCTCTCCATTTAGCGTTTCGAGTAAATATTACAAAATCACAAATTCATTTTTTTTCAAAATTCCAAAAATATTGTAAAAATTAAATAACCTCAAACTTATTCCAAAATTACAAAAGTATTCCATAAATTAGAATAAAATCAAATATTTAAACTTTCTCTAAATTCCAATAATATTACAAAAATTCTTAAAAATTCAAACTTTTCCACAATTCTAAAAATATTGCAAAAATTATTACAAAATCAAAAATTGAAACTTTTTTCAAAATTCCAAAAATTATAATAAAATCAAAAATTTAAAATTTTTCAAAATTCTAAAAATATTCCAAAAAGTCTTACAAAATCAATAATTGAAAATTTTTTCAAAATTTTAAAAACATATATAAAATTCAAAAACTCTATTTTTTTTCAAAATTCTTCAAAATTTTTCAAAATATTGCAAAAATTATAACAAAATCAAAACTTGAAACTTTTTTCAAATTCCAATAATATTCCAAAAATTCTTAAATATTCAAACTTTTTCCCAATTCTAAAAATAGTGCAAAAATTATTACAAAATCAAAAATGGAAAATTAAAAAAATTTCAATTTTTGATTTTGTAATAATTAAATCTAATCAAAAATTCAAAATTTTTCCAAAATTCTAAACATATTCAAAAATTCTTACAAAATCTATAATTAAAACTTTTTCCGAAATTCTAAAAATATTGCAAAAATTATTACAAAATCAAATATACAAACTTTTTTCAACATTCCAAAAATATTTCAAAAACTATAACAAATTCAAAAATGTCCATGTCCAATTTCATTTTCAATTACATTTACGTCATAAAAACAGCTACATCTTTTTTTCCAAAAAATTGGTTAAAATAATAAATGAAAGCATTTTTTGATATACTTGACATTCGTTTTTTGACAAACTTATAATGCCATAATTCTCAATAATAATAATAAAATTTCATGTCATACAAATTATTAATTTTATTTTTTCGCAAAAAATCGGGTAAAAAGGTAAATAAAAATCTTTCTTTTGACACACTTGACAACATTTTTTTGACAACTGATAATGCCATAATTCTCAATAATAATAATAAAATTTCATTTCAAACAAATAATTAATTTTATTTTTTTCCAAAAAATTGGGTAAAAAAATAAATAAAAATCTTTATTTTGACACACTTGAAAAAATTTCTTTGAAAAACTTGTAATGCCATAATTCTCAATAATACTAATAAAATTTAATGTCATATAAATAATTAATTTTATTTTTTTTCCAAAAAATTATGTAAAAAAATAAATAAAAATCTTTCTTTTGACACACTTGACAACATTTTTTTGACAAACTAATAATGCAATAATCTAGTTTTCGATCTCACATACCAATCCCTACCATCAAGATTTCTCCAAATTCAATGTTCCTACTCGTAATCACTTAAAACGAACGTTTTTCAAGCCGAAAATATGAAAATTTACTGTATTTGAGACACTTATTGATTTTTTTAACACACTTCCGGAACAGTTATCGAACACAACGTCCTTCTCGGACCTATCCTTTGAGTATACTTATTTTTAGAAAAACAAATTTTTGAAATCCCTCTAGCGGTTTTCCCTGCAGCGTAGGTAATGACGGCCCGACGAACGGCCTGCCGGCAGACAGACATACATTTTTTGTTGCATTTTTAGAATCAGTATGTCCTAAAACGTCAAGAAATGCCTAAAAAGTGGGGGTAAGAATTTCACTTTTAGTTCATGAATGTAATACTTAGGTCTTTCAGACCGAAGTAATGTAAATTTTATTTGCTTGAAAATTACAACAAAAAAAGATAAATTTTATAACAGTCAAACAACAAAAACGTAAATTACTTCGGTCTGAAAGACCTAAGTATTACATTCATGAGCTCAAAGTGATATTCTTACCCCCACTTTTTTTGGCATTTCTCGACGTTTTAGGACCTACTAATTCTAAAAAAGCAAAAAAAAAAGTATGTTTGTCTGTCGGCAGGCCGTTAGTCGGGCCGTCATTACCTACGCTGCAGGGAAAACCGCTAGAGGGACTTCAAACATTTTTTTTTCTATAAATAAGTATACTCAAAGGATAGGTCCGAAAGGACGTTGTGTTCGATAACTGTTCCGGAAGTGTGTCAAAAAAATCATTAAGTGTGTCAAAAACAGTAAATCCGGCCGTCACAACCTACGAAATCTAGAAAACCGATGGACGGATTTGAAAAATTTTTAAAATCACACGATGGCAAAGGAATACGAGCTTTCTTAGGTATACCGTATGCAGAACCGCCAGTTGGAGAACTAAGATTTAAGGTAAAAAATGTAACTAGAGTAAAAAAATTGTGAAGTGATTTGTGAAAAGTGTTATGATTTTAAATTAAAAGTGTTAAGTTCCCATGAATATTTTTTGGATTTTTATTTTGAGTTATATAATCACATTTTATCAATATGGTTTTAAATTTATGTTTTGTGAGTCTTATATCTATATTTATCTGACCTTCAATCATTATTAATGGGAACAAATTGTAGCTATAACATCTTAACTTTTATATATTAGATTTTCGGTTAAGAACGGGTATTTTTGGTATAGCTTTTGTTGTTCTATTGTGTTTTCACAAATGAAATTTATCTTAGCGAATGTGTTTATTTGTATAACAACATTTATATGATCCTAATCCTTAAGAACATTTGTAAACTAAAAAAATTGTTACATAAACAACTTAAAAACATAATCTAAGTCACATTTTCTACTTCTAAGAATGATTCTCTTAAACATAATTGTATTTGTTAACCACAAATCTACACTATCTATATTTTTTCAGGTTTTCAATAAATTTATAAATATTCTGTTTATGAATATAACTTTGTTTTTGTTTAAGACTTGCTATGATAACTCTGAAAACAAAAACAAATAGAGATAAGATATTAGATAACAGTAGATAACTGTCTACATGTCAACATGACTGAATTAATTTATATCAAGAATTATTTTAAGATAATTTGGAGAAATTTGGAGATGGAAGAAATTTGAAAATGTCATTTTTATTTATTGATGATTATTAATGTTATTTTTATTTATATGTCATTTTTTTTTTATTTGTACATTTTTTTTATTTTTGATCTACCGGTGTTACAACCCCGCGTACTCCAGTCGCTGCTATTAACATACGAGCTAACTTGAGATATCACATACCACTGGCAATAGCAGTAAGATATCACTAGCGAATATTGTAATTCCTACTACACAACACATTTTATTAAAAAAAAACGAAATTTTTTGAGATAAAAATAATGTTGAAATAATGTTCGTAAAATAATGTTGAAAATGAAATGATAAACTTCAACTGCTTGTAATTTTACTGCCAGTAAGTCCATTGGAAAAGAAAGTACATTTTTGTCGGTCGGAAAGAAAAAGATTAAGTATGATTAACCTATCATCTTTTCCCTAAAATTTAAACATGGCACACATGAAGATCTTGATATTCGATACCTTAATTAAGTCTCCATCATAAGTAATCGGTTTAATTCTGACCCAAAATATCTGTTTATCTTTTCATTTTGAAAATCCTCGACTTAGTACAAAAAAGAATAATAAATTGATTGAGGGTTGTAAAATCTTAAGTGAATTTAATTCTCTAGACTCTAGAGAGCATCTATGTACAACGCAAAGGAGTTTTGACAATATTGTAGTCCTACAATAGCTTTTGACAATTTTGTAGCTCCTAGGGTTTTAACCTGATATTTTCTAAACGATAAATAGAAAAACACTAAATTGAACCTCTTTTATAATAAACACTAATACTTTTACTGCTTTTCCAAAAACAAGAAATGTGAACTCCAAACCCTAATTTTAGTTTTAATAACAAATTTTGTTAAGTGTCCTTTCATGGAACTGTACCAGGTTTTAACTGTTTCCAATCGGATCGATTCTTTATAAATATATCTAGCCAATTTGTTGGTGTCATGCTATAATTTGCTTTGTTAATAAATAGGTAATCTATAACAATAAATAGGTAATCTTGTTATTCTTTGCCACCATTTCTCTATCTTATTTCGATGCGATGATTGTGATTCGATCTCCCAAAGTTGTGTCTAGTAACTCTATATGTCTACAAGGTTCTAAAAATGTTTTTCATTCGTAGTAACAGTTTTCATAGACGCATAACACATGTATACAATACAAGAAGTCCAAACGTCTTTACTATGATTCGATGCAACACTGAAAGATTCAGAAGATTTTATCTTTATATGGCTCCATATTTTTTTCATAAGCTACCAAGAAACATTAAATCACTCGCTATTGGGCAGAAACAAAAATTTGCACGGGAAACTCGAACGTGGCTTCTTGGCTTGAATAATATAGAGGAATTTTTTTAATACCTTTTGTGTTTTGTTTTCTGAATTTAGTCACTAATTTTACCATTTTCAATCTGATGATTCGTTTATATGCACCTAGATTCATTTGTTTTAATATGGAAAATATATGCTGAGCTCGTAAATTGTAAATGTTATCTAGGATATTGTGGAATTATTTTGTATTTTCTGATATTATTTTGAAAACATATTTGTTTAAGCATTATCGTTTAAAATGTAAACGTAACATGCTCCACTACAGAAATTATTTTTTAAAGGAGCCTCTTTATTTTCATATGTATTTAAATTTAAATCTATATTAAATATAAAATTGTAATGAAATAAAGAAATAAATAATGATAATAATAATAATAATATGTTGATTTTTCTGTTCCTGGTAATTGGTATCACTATTATTATTCTTAAGATTTAGTCTATGGATTTGCAAAATTTGAGCACCAGATTTTTTTTTCTTAGAATGTGTTATGTAATAGAAGCAACAGTATATTTGTCACATCACAACAATTCACATATAAAACTTTTAAGACCTATGTGCCAACACAACATGTGTGCTAAGGTGCTAGTGATATATTATATTCCTTAATTATGTCTTTCTCAAAGATTAAATACCACATAATGAGTTAGATGGAGGCTCATTTATTCGAGTAAGTAATAGCGCGGCGTCATCAAAGAATAATACATAACTAAGGTTGAGGGTGCTGCCGTTGATTGAGTATAGTTCATCCGTCAGAACCTCTAAGATATCACCTAGACTAAGGTATCACTAGTATCGCCAGTGGTATGTGATATCTCACGTTAATTTGTAAATCAATAACAGAGATTAACTGGAGATCAAAAATAAACCAAAACTGATTCTTTCTTGCAGGGATATACAGATTATGCAATCGGTAAACCTTGTGCACTAGCTGCTTTAGTTGTGTAATACTAGGTCATTCAATAAGTCCGTAAGATGACACATAGATGGCGTTACTAGAATTTTTTCCATATGATTTTTATTTAGTACTAACCTTCAAACGATACGTGTATAAATTTGACAGCAATCTGACTATTTATTCGTGAGTTATAGCATTTTGTGTGAAGCAACTTTTGTTTTTGAAAAAAAATGGAAAAAAGTGAATTTCGAATTTTAATAAAGCATTGCTTTTTGATGAAAAAAAATACAGTGGAAACCAAACAATGGCTTGATAAACATTATCCAAACTCTGCTCCATCGAGACAAATGGTAGAGAAGTGGATGGCTGAATTTAAATGTGGTCGTACCAGCACAAAAGATGCAGAGCGCAGTGGACGCCCAAATGAGGCTGTTATTCCAGAAAACATAAAAAAAATCCACAAATTGGTTATGAACGATCGCAAATTGAAGGTGCACGAAATAGCTGACATTGTAAAGGTAGCAGATGGTAGTGTTTTTACCATTTTACATGAACATTTGGGTATGCGAAAGCTCTGTGCAAATTGGGTGCCGCGTGAGCTCACAGTCGACCAAAAGCAACAACGAATCGATGCTTCGGAGGAGTCTTTGGCACTGTTAAACCGCAATAAAAGGGAATTCTATCGTAGATATGTGACAATGGATGAGACATGGCTTCACAATTACACACCATTTTTTCTGAAAATAGGTTTACTCAATGGAAAGAGCCGAAAGTACGATATGTTCGATAACTGTACCGGAAGTGTGACAAAAAAATCGTCAAGTGTGTCAAAACAAGGAAATTTGCATATTTTTGCTTAAAAAACGTTCATTTTAAGTGATTACGAGTAGGAACATTGAATTTGGAGAAATCATGATGTTCGTGATTGGTATGGGATACCAAAATCTAGATTATTGCATTATAAGTTTGTCAAAAAAATGTTGTCAAGTGTGTCTAAAGTTGTCAAGTGTGTCAAAAAATGCAGCTGTTTTTATGACGTAAATGTAATTGAAAATGAAATTGAACATGGAAATTTTTGAATTTGTTATAGTTTTTGAAATATTTTTGGAATTTTGAAAAAAGTTTGTTTATTTGATTTTGTAATAATTTTTGCAAAATTTTAGAATTATGGAAAAAGTTTGAATTTTTGATTTTGTAAGAATTTTTGGAATATTTTTAGAAATTTGAAAAATTTAAAATTTTTGATTTTATTATAATTTTTGGAATTTTGAAAAAAGTTTCAATTTTTGATTTTGTAATAATTTTTGGAATATTTTTAGAATTTTGAAAAAAGTTTGATTTTGTTTAATTTTTACAATATTTTTGGAGTTGTGAAAGAAATAAGAATTTGTGATTTTGTAATATTTTCTCGAAACGCTAAATAGAGAGGTTTTTGAGTAGTTTGCTGAGTGTATCATCTTTTCACTTAATTATGTTAATTTATGATCTGTTATAATTTTCCGGCAACGTATTGATATTTCGCGTAAGTTGTGTAATACATATCTAAACAGAGATAAAAAAATATTTGTACTTTAACAAAGAGTTATGTTTGATATACATCGCTGCAAAAAAATAAAAACCATGTCCTCATAAAAGTGATTTGCCGAAAACTATATCAAAATCCTTAACCCAGACCGAAGTCTTGATATCTCAGAGCTGTGAGATTTCAGCCCCTGCATATTTTATTTATAAAAAACTACATTTGATTTTCTACAAAAAGGGAATCGATTGAACAGTCAAGAAAGAAATTTAATTGATAAAATATGGAGGGGCTGAAATCTCACAGCTCTGAGATATCAAGACTTCGGTTTTGGTTTAGTAATTTGATATAGTTTTCGGCATAAAATTTTTATGAGGACATTGTTTTTAGTTTTGAGCAGCGATGTATATCAAACATAACTCTTTGTTAAAGTACATGTATTTTTTATCTCTGTTTATTAACACGAAACATCAATACGTTGCTGGAAAATTATAACAGATCATAAATTAACATAATTTAGTGAAAAGATGATACACTCAGCAAACTACTCAAAAACCTCTCCACTTAGCGTTTCGAGAAAATATTACAATGTCACAAATTCATATTTCGTTCAAAATACCAAAAATAATGTAAAAATTAAATACAATCAAACTTTTTTCAAAATTCTAAAAATATTTCAAAAATTATTACAAAATCAAAGATTAAACTTTTTTCAAAAACTCTGAAGCTATTGCAAAAATTATAACAAAATCAAAAATTAAACAATTTTTCCAAAATTCTAAAAATATTGAAAAATTATTACAAAATCAAAAATACAAACTTTTTTCAAAATTCCAAAAATATTTCATAAACTATAAAAAATTCAAAAATTTCCATGTCACATTTACGTCATACAACAGCTAAATTTTTTTCCCAAAAAATTGGCTAAAAATATAAAGGAAATCATTTATTTGCCATACTTGACAATATTTTTTTGACAAACTTATAATGCAATAAAATTCTCTATAATATTAATATCATTTTCATATCAGACAAATAACTAATTTTATTATTTTCTAAAAAAGTAAATGAAAATCATTCAATTCATCATTCAATCATTCATCAATTCTCAATAATAATAATAAAATTTTATGTCATACAAATAATTAATTTTATTTTTTTCAACAAAATTGGGTAAAATTATAAATAAAAATCTTACTTTTGACACACTTGACAACATTTTTTTGACAAACTTATAATGCAATAATATAGTTTTTGGTCTCACATACCAATCCCGACCATCAAGACTTCTTCAAATTCAATATTTCTATTCTTAATCACTTAAAATGATCGATTTTTAAGCAAAAACTATGCAAATTTCCTTGTTTGGACACACTTGACGATTTTTTTGACACACTTCCGGTACAGCTATCGAACATATCGTCCTTTTAGCTGTTTCAATAGAGTATACCTATATTTAAAATAAAAAATTTTTGAAATCCGTCCATCGGTTTTCTAGATTTCGTCGGTTGTGGGCGGCCGGCAGAGAAACATACACTTTTTTTTTTGCTTTTTTAGAATTGGTATTCAGTATGTCCTAAAACGTCGAGAAATGCCAAATAATTGGGGGTAAGAATTTCACTTTTGGCTCATGGTTTTTTTCAAAACCAAAGTAAAATATTAGATTGAAACATGATTTAAAACAAACACAATTAACACATATCGAGCGGATCTGGCAAATGCCAATAACAATAAATCTTGTCGCGTTACAGGACCTGCAATTTGAGATATAAAACTAACCTAACAAAACTGAGGGCTCAAATAAATAAAAATGGTTTTGTTTGAGAGGAGGTCAGCACATCCTCATTCAGGCAACACAAAAATTGAGGTCAACGATAGTAAACCTATCTTAGCAAGGTGTAAAGTCATGTCAGAAATGACAAAAGCGGTAGCCAATTAAAAACAAAGCCCTCTGCTCATGACATATCCCACATGGAGGGATCAGTTTTTGTTGATTTGCCAATTTTTTAATTTTGATCTACGGGTATGACAATTTCGGGTTTCTGCTATTGAAATACGTGAGCTAACGTAAGATATCACATGTTTTTGTTTAGTGTTAATTATAATAAATAATAAAATAACGCTTCTATATAACCGATGATACCATGCCAAATAGGGATAAGAATGGAATGAAAATAAAGTTTCTCTGAGAAATTTATGAACGCCGACTTTGAGGATTGAAGTTATCAGAGATAAGCCACGAATTGGTAAGGCATTCCATAGATGAAAGACTCTGTTGAAAAAGTCCCGTTGGAAGGCTATAGTTCTACACCTAATTATATGAACTGTAAAAAGATGAAGCCGCTACAGTTGCTCTGTTATGACGCGACAGGTGTGCAGATTTTAGTAAAATCGATTTGTAAATAGCTTCTTCTGTGCTGCAAAGAATCAAGATCGTTGAGTAAAACTTGAGTTGCCAATAAGTTTAATAGGTCTTCGCTGTACCGTATAATGTCAATTTAGACTACTCAAGTAAGCTACGTTCTGACGCATTGCATTGGATGGAATAAATCGGTGTGAATGTATAGCACACTCCGTATTTAGAAAGAAGTTTTTTGAACTTTGTGAATTTGAGAGTAGAATCATTATCAAAAGCAAGATACTCGGGTCCCCCGTATGCACTAAATACTTGAGTTTCTAAAAATTTGCACACTATCTCAGCTGTGGCATTTCGAAAAGGTTCAATGATGATATAACGTAAAAAACAAGTTTAAAACGATGAAAATGTAAGAGTTTCATTCCTTTGACCGAGGATATGGTCCGGACAAATCTATATAAAGTTTCTGGAATGGACGAAATATGGATGATTGATCAACCATGGTTGGTGGTATTACTTGGTCAAGGTTGTATTACTTGGTTTGCTATACTTGCGTATGAGCATATAATATAAGCTGAGTACGGAGGATTGAAAGGCTTTTCGAAAAATTAGTTTCACTCTAGCATGCTATTCAATATCAAAGCTGAAGACTTGTAACTGCTAACTCCAACGCGCCAGTCTGCCTGTCAGTTCTTTTTGAATCATTAGCCAATTTAGACTACTGTGATCTGTAATTATGATAAAAGCAGACCTTCGATATATGTTCGAAAGTTCTTTATGCTTAACACCGCTGCCAAGCTCTCATACGCTATAGTTACGTTGTTCTATGTTGAACTTTTGACTCATGTAAGCTATGGGTCTTTCACTGTTATCATCGACTCTTTGAAATAAAACACTGTCACCTCCCATACTACTAGCACTACACTGGATAAAAAATCTTATGACTGGCGCTTCAATGACTCAAATGACTTTTGTGCAGTTTCGGATTAACAAACTTTTTTGATTTCTTTAATAGGTCAGTCAGTGGAGATGACATTCTGGAATAATTGTCGATGAATCTTCGATACTAACCTGTAACACCTAAGAATCGTCAAATTTTTCTGACAGTTTTTGATGTAAGAAATTCAGCGAGTGCTTATCGTAATTAACGCGTTACGATCCATTACCAACTATATAGCCCAGATTCTGTATTCGCATGCAGCAAAATAACTCTTTTCCATATTAATAGTCATTTAAACCGCAAAACCTCATACAAGAGTTCTATATGTTGTTCATAAGTGGAACATGTGATCAGAAGTCATAGAGATATACGAATACACGATCGTGCAACTGATGAGGAATAACTTTGTGCATTAAACGATAGTGTTTAAGGTGCGTTACACAGACCAAATGGCATGACAGTGAATTGGTAGAGAGGAATAGTGAATACGGCATTATTTCTTTACTCCCGAATCTAATAAAATCTGCCAGAATATATCGTTTAAATCTACGCAGGAAATATACGCTATCTCACATAGGTGACTCAGTAGACCATTTTTTATTGGTAGAGGATACATCCTCCATTCGTGTGATGGCATTAACACGTCGGGCATCTAAACATAACCTGGTCTTACCATTTTTCTTGCGAACCACACCCATAGGGGAACTTCAAACAATACAACTTTCTTTTATGACACCTAAGGCAAGCATGCGACCAAACTCAGAATACATCTCTTCTTGAACTGCTAGAAAACTGCGTTGTAGCGTTGCTTGGTTGAAGTTGCATTATTGACATCAATTAAATGCTCATCTAAATGTGTCTGCGCCTATTGCTCTTCAATCGATAACTGGTGGCTTTCATCATCCATTGATCGATCCATGATCCATTGAATTTTTATCAGTGAGGGTTATCACCGTTGCTTAGATATTGGATTGTATCAATAATCTGGTAATTGTGCTTCCAATATTAATCCACCTAACAAGGCAAAATATTTGGCATAAAATACTCGATGTAATTTTCGATGAACATGTTTATCAGCCGCCTAAAAAGGCAAAATATTTGACATAAAATGCTCGATGTAACTTTCGATGACTATGTATATCAACTGCGTAACAAGGCAGAATTATTAACATACTCTATGTAACTTTTGATGGTTATGCAGATCAGTCGCCTAACAAGGCAATTTTTGACATAAAATACTCAATGTAACTTTTGATGGCTATGTAGATCAGCTGCCTAACAAGGGAACTCGAAGTAACAGCTGCCTAACAAGGCAAAATATTTTACAAATTTCGGTGTGATAAGTTAATTTCGGCACGTGCGGTAAACTGCAATGGTGAAAAAAATGAGACAAAAAAATTTTTTGAAGCCACATGTTGGTTAGCATAATTTGTCAATCTCGAATATAATAATCAAAACATCCAAAAAGCAGAAACACTGAAGACTTTACCCACTCAAAACACTAAGTTTCATTTTATTTAACAATTCTTTATTTCTTTCATTCTTTAAAATATAATTTTAAAAACGACAGGTGACAATAAGACCACCAAGTCAAAAATACCAAAATGATAAGAGCGCACATCTCAATAAACTTCAAAAATATATACCAACCACAGCATTCTTTGAACTGTCAGCAGAGTTCCTATGTTCAAAACCTTGAACTATTTATTTTTGCTGAATATATTATCGGTAAAATAAATACTGGGTTGTATTTTGATAATGGTAGCTGCGTTTTTTCATTTGGGTCAGGGTCAAGGTCTAGATAAAGTGTACTTTTTACATGTATAAAAACAACAACAGCATAACCCAGATATTTATCTGGGTCTGGATCCATGACCTGAAATTTTTTGGTTACATGAAATTGCAAGGGATGGCGAAAACGTAGGTTTTGATTTTATAAGGTTTGTATCGTCATTTTAAAACCTATAAATGTCAAAAAAAATTAATTCAAAACAAGAAAACTGTCAAAGATACTTTATTAAAGTTTGTTTAAAATCAAGTTTGTGTGGCATTCCTTGTGAAATAGTTGATTTCATTGTAATTGTTGATGACGTTTCAATTCACCATCCAACAATTTCTATAAACTTTTCAAATGAGTGGCTCAGTTGATAAAAGCGTGTATAACACAAGGTATCGAGTTTGTGTTACTGACGACGGGGGTTCGACACCACCTCGAAACACGTAAAATTTTTTCTGATTAAACATCTTAACGTTTAATTAACAACAGAACAATGCAAAACTTCAGAATTGAAAAATTCTTTTTATTCATCCAGTTATTTATTATTCATCCAGTTATTTGTGAGTTTAACTTCACAAGTATCAAAATAAAAAAACTCCGATCGCCTTAATCATAATTGATTGGTTTTTCAGATTAGTTAGTTGATAATAACTAATTGTAATGATTCTACAACATTAAGAATGTGTATGTGTATGTAATATAATGAATATAATTAACTTACCATACTTAATAAGATAGTATAAAATTAACAAAAAGATACAATTTGCTCTTGAAATTGAAAAAGATAACATGTTAAATTTTTTGGATTAGTCATTTGACCATATCAAAGAATAATAATAAGTTTGAGTTTAAAATTTATAGAAAACCAACTAAAACTGATATTACAATTAACTCTAGCTCACCCCATCCATATTCTCAAAAAATTCCTGCTTTAGTAAATAGATTTGTAAATAGATTGCTTAATATTCTAATGAATCATTTAAATTTCCATAATGAAGTAAACACAATTAAATCTATTGCTAATAATAATGGGATACAACCCAAATATTATTGATAAAATATTAAGTCGAAATTCAAAAAGAATAAATAATCAAAGAATAATCATCTATAAATAAATAATCATCTATAAACAGATTGAATACTAATACAGATATAAACATAATAGTTAATCCAGTTAATCAATTTAAAAAATATAAATTTAAAATTTCTTTCAAACAATAAACAGTCTGTATAAAAATTTCAAATTCAAAGAAAAACCTAAACTGGAAGAATGCTCTGGCATTTATCAAATAAATTGTGATTCCTGTAATAAACTTTATATTGGTCAAACAACTAGAAAGCTCATCAACAGATTTTCAGAATATTAATAGGCTGCGGTAAATATGCTTAATTTTGGATTTTCTTGTTGTTATTTTAAGACAGCCTTTTCCAGTGTCAACAACGATGTAGTTTTGGATTGAGGACACATGTTACTCAGAATCCAACATCAAATCTGAAATGTTGGTAGCAAAAATCACGTTAATCACGTGTCAATTGCAATTAAATTGAGCGGCACGATACTCGTGTCTCTCGAACCGACAATCAACCGCCATTCGTCCTTCAACCGACACCACAATTAATGTTACGAGTACAATCGCGCCTTAATCCTTCAGTGAAATTGCTAAGCGCATTTAAGTGTACAACACTGCTCAGAACTTCCCATCCACCCGTCTGGCTCTGAGTAGCTCAGCGAGGTAAAACCAAGCAAAAGATTTGATAACAGAACTCGAAGACGAAGTAACTAAACCTCACTTTGATGACTGACACCTAAAGAACGTTTTGTTACTAAGCTGTGCAGATAATACTTCGGCACAGTGGGCGAAAAATGCGGTATCTGGGAGTCGGAGAGTTAGGGCTACAAACGCTAAAAGAGGAAGAAATACCTCGACATCTCAGACTCATCATATCATGCCTTCCTGACTGCGCCAAGGAATCAGCAGAGAGGCCCAAAAGCCGGACATCAGGGTTCGATCATTGACCATCCTTAGGGACACTGTTGAGAAGGATCTTGCTATGTTGGTTTTCATTCCTGACTCAACAGCCGAGAAAGAACTCAAAAGTTACAAATTCAGGCTAAACCGGATGTTTGGTAAGATTAAGATTCACACAAAAAAAGTAAACCAAAAGGAATAGAGCTAAACCCCAAAGAATGGAGACCAATCTACCGAAAATGTGTCAGTAACTAGATCCACTACTACGGGGTAAGCAATCATAAGCGACGAACCATCCCCATTCAGTTTTGAAGGTTCTGCCAACTTCAACAACCAGTTCCTACCCAGTCAGATGAAAACACCCACGTACCGAACACACTAACTCAATCTAGCTAACATATTAAACCCTTGCCACTAAGGCAGCACCAAGAAAAAAGCATGGACATTCGCAGCCTCCGAAACCGTGACGTGAGAATCGTTAAAAAATTTGTATAGGAACAAAATTAAAATTGAAATAATAACCTAGAAGATTAGCTTTTGCTTTTGGTTCTACAAGCATTACATCTTTTTCAATTAGAGGAGGTAGAGAGGGCTTACAAAAATTGCCTTGCACAGTGTTAACGGTTTAATAGAAACCGCGTGAGCCAGTTGGATGTTTAGCAAATTTTGATTTTTTTTTCTGTTAAATAGATTGCGTATATTAATGGCTCCCTAGAAAACAAAGGCACTGATTCAGGGATGTTTGGTCCTAAAACTAAACACGACGTTGGCACTGGGCATCTCTTCAACAACTACTGTGCCATGCTGTCTGCTCAAAAGAATACAGCAACACAGACATATAGGCTTTATTGCTGACAACCAGTTGGCGTTATTGGGTCTAATTTCAACGTGATTCAATTCTAAGCTAATATTACCAAAATCTACAAAAAACAGCCGCAAAATACAAAAACTTGATCACACTCGCATTCGAATCATCCTATACAAAACAATAAAATATATTTTTGTAATCTTCAGCTCATAAAAGTTGTCAAATAAATAATAACAGAAAATGTTTTGACGACTACGTTATATTTGTTATTTAAAATTATTATGATGACGACGATCACATTGTTGATTTAATAAAAAATTTTTAAAAGACATAAAAATCAATTGAAAATCTAAAATTAAAAACAAAAAACTCGAAGAAAACATAAACAAATCGTTAAATTAAGCGATTTATTGGAACCATGACAAAAAAAATGTAGTGAAAGACATAATTTGTGATTGGGATTGAAACAGTTAATTTTTATTTAATCCTATATTTCAAACGAAATGATAATTATTTGATTAAAGTAAGAAAACTGCAATAAAAAAAGATAACTAAATAAGCTCACTTTACTATCGCGAGCAAACTGGCATTCACAATATTATCATTTTATATTGAACTAAAACTTTGATAATGTAATTTGATTTCGATTTTGATTTTTGAGTAGTTATAACCTCGAATATAGCAATCAATTTTCAGCACCTTCAAATGAAGCCACATTATGAAATTTTATAAACAAGGTTGTTTGTTCTATATTTGTTGCTTCAATCATTTTTTATATTTGGAGCGATTGGTTTGGTTTACAAACAAAAATATTGAAAATTAGACATACCACGGAGGAACAATCACCGAAAAACGGTTCCCTTCCCATAGACTTTCAATGGGAAAATTGGGAAAATTGCTTGCTTCGCTCCTTTTTATCAATTGCATTCTGCATTGGTTACCTAGTTTATTTAAAAATTGGTTAAAATGAAGTCTAAAGAAAACTGCCGATCCATTACTAATCTGATGTGTGAATCTAATTAAAAAGTTTGTTAACTAATTTTTAAACCATTTTTTAATAATTAGTTGGACATGTTAAGTACAGCTTAATGTAAAATTAATCATTAAAATAACCAAAAATATAAAATTCGCTCGTCAAGGGTTCCATGAATGTAAAAGAACACAATATCAAAAAAAGTTGACATAAAGTTGTGTTGTAAACTCTTTATAGTTTATATTGCCAGATCATAGACGTATAGCAAAATAAATTTTTAATCGTAAACGTCAATAGTAAATAAAAATGACATCTACATTGATCACAAATGACATAAAAAATGTTATTTCAGGGTAAATCTTATCCATAGCTGTTTATGATAACTCAAGAAAAATTCAATTACACCAGCTTGTAAATGGTTTAAATTTGATTTTTCTTCTTTCAATCAACGTCGAAATTTAAGGGGGTGGAAGGGCTACATACAAAAAATATTTTTTTATAATAACTCACAAACTGTCAAAATTCTAAAAAAATAGGTAACGTTTCTTAAAATAGGTGCTCTTTTAAATGACACTCGCTTGGTTCAAAAAAGGTCTTTTTTTACCCTCTCCACCCCCGTCCCCTAAACACACAGAAATATAATTATGTATTTGAGACTTCGCTATAATTTTCATTCAAAATTTACCAAACTTCCTAACTCTTTGAATTTTTACAAATTTTTCTGTCAATCAGTGTCGCAACGTAGAGGGAGGGATTTTTTGACATAATCTCAAAAAATTTGCACCGCATAGTTCTAAAAATAATTGCAATGTTTGTTAAATTAGGTGCTCTTTTAAATGACATCCCATTTGACCACGTTTTAAATCATGTTTTTACCCCTTCTCATATCCACCCCCTTAATAAATATAATTATGGGTATGTGACACTTTTATAAATTTTTTATTTAAAATTTACTGATTTTTCTATGATTCCCAATACATTTGAAGATTTTCGATCAGTTCGGAGCTAATCAACGAAGAAAACATGAAGAAAACGTCATTATTTAAAATTATACAAAAAAGGGTGAGGTGTAAAATTCCAAAACAAATTTTTAAGGAATACTGAAATGAAGCCCTTTCATATGATGTACCATACTTGAATCTATAAAAAAAAATGTTTTTTTTCAAAGGTCTCACATCGTACCCATGTAAACCAAACGAAAACCACTTTAGTTTTATTTATATCTGTCATCTTATCTGAACAGGTTAATTTTATACGCACGCACCTCAAATTTCAGGTCCATAGAATTTATAGTTTACGAGATAATGTGAAAAACTCGTTTTACTCTCACCAATATCGTTATAAAAAACGGAACCCTAAAAATCGGACAAGCGCGAATAAAATTCGCTTGCCAAGGGTTCCGTGAATGTAAAAGAACATAATATCAAAATAATTGACATAAAGTTGGGTTGTGAAGTTTTTATATTGCCAGACCATAGACACTTTGAATTGATCGAAATGATATAAAAAATATTACTTGAGGTTAGATGTTATCCATAGCTGTTTATGGTAACTAAGGAACGACTCAATTACAGCAGCTTGTAAATAATTTTTTATGGGAAACAAATTTCTGTTAATTCACGACTAAATTTAGGAGAGGGGTTAATACTAAGTATTAGCTCTTTCTAAACAATAATTCAAAAACTGGACAACGAAAAATTCTAAAAAAAAATTGCAATGTTTTTTAATATTAGAGCTTTCAAATGACACTCCGCTCATGTGGGTCAAAAAACCTTTTTTTCACCCTTCCCCACTTCCATCCCTTAAACACACAGAAATAAAATCAGTTGAGATTTCACTATATTTTTTATTAAAAGTTTATCGAATTTTCTTACTCTATGAATTATATCATTTTTTTCTGTCAAATAACGAAGGGGACGAACTTTTTGTTGCACTTTTTTGACAATAATTCAAAAACTGTGCTTCGCAAAATTCTAAAAAAATTGCAGTGTTTCTTAATTTTGGTACTCTTTCAAATGGCACCCCACTTGACCAGGTTTAAATGGTGCTTTCACCCCTTCTCATTCCCACCCCTTTAATAAATATAATTATTACACCTTTTTCAATTGTAATTCAGAAAGCGTCAATGTTAATTCAGAAAACCTCAATTGTAATTCAGAAAGCGTCAATTGTGATTCAGATTAGTCAATTGTAAGTCAGAAACCGTCAATTGTAATTCAGATTAGTCAATTTTAATTCAGAAACGGCCAAATGTAATTCAGAAAACGTCAATTGTAATTCAGATTAGTCAATTGTTATTCAGAAAACGACAATTGTAATTCAGATTAGTGAATTGTAATTCAGAAAACGTCAGTTGTAATTCAGAAAACGTCAATTGTAATTCAGAAAACGTCAATTGATATAAAGAAAAGCCGGTCAAGTGAAATAAAATTCGCTCGCCGAGGGTTCCGTGAATGTAGAAGAACAAACTGACAAAAATAATTTACATAAAGCTGTGTTGCAGAGTTTTTTATATTGCCAGACCATAGGCACATAACCTGACTGTTATCGGGCACAAGTGGTAACGTAACTGATTTGTTACAGTATTTTGGTCAGACAATAGGCGGTAAGGGTTACCGAACGAGAACCGTGTCGGTTACATTTCAATCTTCATATGGTTATAATTTCAGTTACTTTTCAGTTGATTTTTGTAATTTGACGGGCACAATTACGTTATAATATTTCAGTTATTAGATGGTATTTGTGTCGGTTACGTTTTGGTTATGTTTGGTAATTTGACGGATATAATGGTGGTTATATTTCAGATATTAGATGATATTTTCGTCGGTTACATTATGGTAATTTTTTGTCATTTGACCGACACAATTACACGTTGAACCTGTTACAATGAATTCTGATGCGAACAACAAAATGAGCTGTATACGTACAATCCTTGAACAAGTACATACAGCAAGGGAAACAAGTTGTTTGGATGGATGAAACAAATTGTAATTTGTTTTTTCGTGGAACGAGAGGCCGTGCAAGATTTGGGAAATGAACAGTACAACACCTTCCAGCATCAAAAGGTCATAACATTCATTTAATTCGAGCAATTTCAACTACAGGAATCGTATACATGGAACGCAGAAAGGGATCATTTGCTGCCCAGTTAGCAAACGATTGGGTAGTTGTTTTAATACAAAAGTGGCAAGATGTGGGAAATCAACTGGAAGATTTTGTGATTGTTGTGGACAACGCACCTTGTCATTCAAAAGAGTGATCGATGGTACGCAAGCTTTTTTTTTGCGGTTAGAACCATATTCTCCGATGCTAAATCCCATTGAGAATATTTGGTCTAAAGGAAAATCGTATGCCAAAAGCAACATTCGTGTTCCATACGTTGCAGGTCCTGGCGTAATGTAAAAAATATTGATCTACTACTTGGAAGATATTCTAAATAGATCATGCAACGAACACCATAACCGGGGGTGATCGCGCTCCTGCTATGCAACACTGTACAGTTCCCCAAGCTAGCGCCTTGTTAATGAATGACAAGCGGTCGGTCGATAATTTATTTAAAAAAATACTAAGACATACTATGTTTATACTTGGAACTTCATCTCAATTTTTCGCTATACTAAAATAAAATATAAAGTTAATAAAATGTGTTTTATTTCTGAATTACAATTAACGTTTTCTGAATTACAATTGACTAACCTGAATTACAATTGTCCCTTTCTGAATTACAATTGGCGTTTTCTGAATCAAAATTGACGCTTTCTGAATTACAATTGACAAATCTGAATTACAATTGACTAATCTGAATTACAATTGACGCTTTCTGAATTTTAATTGTGGTTTTCTCAATTAAAATTGACGCTTTCTGAATAACAATTGACTAATCTGAATTACAATTGACTAATCTGAACTACAATTGACGCTTTCTGAATTACAATTGGAAAAGGTGTAGTATTTGACACGTTAATATATTTTCCATTAAAAACTTACTAAGTTTTTTATCATTCAAATACTTTTTAAGATTTACGATTCATTATGGTTCGGCGCTAATCAAAACAAGAAAACATACAAAAACGCTTTTATTTTATATAACAAAAAAATGGTGGGGTGTAAAATTCCAAAATACATTTTTAGAAATAGTGAAGTTAAGCGCTTTCATATGACCCAACTGGACTCGATATAAAAATGTATTTTCTCAAAGACCTTACATCGTAACTCTGTAAAACAAAAGAAAACCACTTTATTTATTTTTTAGCCCGTCATCTTGTGTGGATAGGTTAGTTTTATACGCATCTCAAATTTCAGGTCCATATGATTTATAGTTTACGAGATAATCGATGTAATGGGAAAAACATGTTTTACTCTCACCAATAGGGTTCGTTATAAAATTACGACTGAAAATTTTTTGCCTTAGTTTTATTTTAATTTAACCCAATGAAAATCTCTAAAATGTAATGACATCATTCAATTTCACCAATAACATTTGAATTATACTAATAACAAATATTTATACGTCTGGCCTACTGGGATATTAAAAATCATCAGTCTAATTTTAAAATAATAAACTGATATCGCAGTAGGCCAACGTATAATTTATAAAAAATATATAAAGAAATGAAAAATGGCAAAAAAATTTTCTAAACGAATTCCCCCGTTCGTTGATAAAATCTCATAATTTTTTGAAAAATCTCTCAAGCAAGTGGTATTGATAAAAGCCCTCGGCATACGGCCTCGTGCTTTTATCAATATACTAATTGTAAAAGTAATGAAGTTTCATCAAATTCGGTTATCAATGTTTGAAGTTTTTGAAGTTTAAAACTAATTTACGCTAGACGCCAACTACTTTGTTCATTAACGCTAAAGGGTGAATCGGTTCTTTCTCAAACAGATCCAGATCATCTTTCAAAGTTTTATTAAAATCTTGCCATGAACGAAGAATGTTAAAAGCTGTCATAATATCAAAATATAGGTTATCAAACTCTTTTTTTTTGAAAACTCAAACTTAAGTTTTTTAAACTTAGCTTAACTTTACCAAAGTCAAAAACTTAATTCTTTTAAACCCAAACTTTTCTAAATTAAATTAAATTTATGCCCGAAAGCTAATCTTTAGAGAAGTTAAAACTTAACCGTGTGTACCAATAAAACAAAGGAAACGACAAAGAAATAGGCATTCAAATACTAACAAATCAACAAAACAAAACAAAAGTTCTTTCAAAACTCAATCAATTATTTAAATTGCAAATATAATCCAGCCAAAACTAATAATATGAAATGATCTGTATCAATAATTCAGAATCAACGCTTCTACGCATGATCAATTGGCTTTATTTCGTTTTCGTTTTAAAACAAAAAAAAACTAAATTCGTTTCAAATTGACAAACCAAAAAAATAATAAAAAAACATTTAATGTGTTCAAAATATACGGAATAAGAGCAAGTAATAGCAAAAAAAATATAATAGGACCTAATATACTAAAATAGAATTTATTTATGTAGGGAAACGTTGTATATACGGCAGATATTGCATTTTATTTTATGAATTGATTTTAAGTTGTTTGATAGTACGGAGCAAATGTATTATTTATAGCAGGTATACCCAACGCGACTGGTCGATCGCGCGAAGAAAATTTAAGTCGATCGCGAGAAGTTTTTTTTTCTATATAAATATTTTTGTTGAAATCTATTATATTTATTTTAGTTTCAGCCTGGATTTGCTAGGCTGTTTTTCTGTCGAAAAATCTTTTCTGTTGTCAGAATAGACGTCATCCAACAGATTTTTCATCGAAATTACTGTCGATTGATTTAAAATTTAAATCTCCAACAGAATTTTTCAAAGGTTTCATTCACTTAAATTCAGTCTACAGAGTTCTGTTGAAAGAATTCTGTCAACAGAAATTTTGAAATTTCTTATTTTAATGTTGGAAAAATAGCCTACTTTGATTAGTTGTTTTTATTTATGTTATATGCGTATCAAAATAATATTCTTGATGCAATATAAGTGTTTTAATTTTTTATTTTCCCATCAAGCACAGTTTCGAATAAAACTTAATTCAATGTAGAAACATTTTATTAAATAACTATGTTGCAGCGTAACACGGATCAATACCAACAATTAAATTTCATTTGTTTTACATATTTAAATTCATAATTTTAACGAATTCGGCGAAACAATAAATAGGGATGCAACCAATTATTTTGCTAATTTTTAATTAACTGAATGCATTTTCTATTTTTTGTTTCGTCTCTCTTACTTCTTTTTGTTTTTACCTCCTAGAATATAATTTTATATAAACTCTCTCTGGTTTCGACCATTGTGTTGAACACATTCATTGTAAAATTTGAACAATATTATGTAAATTAAAATTTTGATTACTTTATAAAAATAAAAAGTTTCTGAACAAAAGTTTTGTTACATCATTTAAAATTGAAGAGATTCAACATTAAACAAATTACAACAATTAAAACATTCAACAAATTAAAACATCAAATTATTCAAACTATTTATTGGTTCCTGCATTTTTATGTACTTTATATTACGCATACAATTTTATCAATGGCCATGGTGCAAAATTAATTTTTGACAAACACGATAGCACTCAGTTTACAAAAAACGATGCAGTTTGTATGTTTATCAACCGTAAATAAGAATTAAAGCTAACGAGTTAACTATATGTTTCGTTAATGCGGAGAGGCCAAACGGCGATGGTTTCGATAACTGCACAGAACGTGTATCAAAAATTTTTAAGTTCGTCAAAAAAAAGTGTTGCATAATATTTAACTTTAAAATGTATATTTTGATTTGAGTGATAATAATTAGTAGCTTTGAAGGATCATTAAATTATAAGTGTGTCAAAAATTTCTTCAAGTAAGTTAAAAAATGATTTACATACCTTTTGCTACCTAATTTTTAAAAAAACATATTATGGGAAACACTTTTGACTAGAAACAAAGAACAACGTCTAAAATGTTCTCAATTGGAGAGTATGTTTCTGAGTGAATCAAGATTCAGCTACTTCCAAATAATAGAAACAGTTGGAATATGTCAGGCTATGTCAGGTAATGTAAAGGTTTTCGGAATAGTTTTCTCGACTAATAAGAACAGTTGAAAAATACTAGGTATTAGAAGATTAAATTTCCTTTTTCGAATTTAACAGACGTCAAATATGGAAATGTGTGATTACCAACAATTTATTAATATTTTGGAAAGCATTTTCCTGCAATTTAAACAAAGATTTGTAGACTCCAATTACTTTATTTTTAACTTCCCCATTTTCTAAAATAAATATAGAAAATATGGATGGCTCTACTAATCGGAAAACATTTAGTATGGATGTAAGTAGTTTAGAAATGCAATTAATTGAATTACAAAGCGACATTTTCTTGAAATCGCGTGATACATTTGATATACGGAACAATATTTTCATTGAAAAATATCCACTTTTAAAAGATGTCCATCTTAGAATGCATTCATGTTTTGGGTCAACATTTTCATATGAATGAATTATGCAAAATCTAAATACCGTCCACGTATCACTGAAAATCATCTAGATAGTGCTTACGTTTAGCTTTAAGTAATTATGATCCCGAATACTGAAAAATAGCTGAATATATTCAATGTCAATCATCTTATTAAATAAAGAATTGTTTTTTTCAATGAAAACCATTTTTTTATTTTTTAAATTACTTAATTTTACTAGCACGCCAATTATTCTCATTTGGTCGATCTCGCCATGCGTTTGGGAATAAAAGTAGCTCTTTGTGTCGAAAAGGTTGAGCACCCCTGATTTATAGTATGAAGTTATGAACAGTGTGTTGTGCTTGAGTTAAACTTTAAAAGTAAATGCTTATTTAATAGAATTTTTTGATCGTTACAACATTACCCGAAATGATTAATTAAACAATGAACCCTATCAAATAATCAAATAGGCCAATCCTTAAAGATAATATGTAAGAAATAAAACTAAAATAAGAGGTGGAAAACAGATTATATTAAAAAATTTGTAGGTAAACCAAAAATTTGATTGTCAACTATTCATCAAGTGGAGCATTCCTCAATAATGTGATACAATGCCTTCCTAAATAAATACAGCTCAATTACTGAGTTCTATAGAAGGTCATTTTTTCGATCAAATCATAGCGTGGCATCGACAAGAAATACTCCATAGCTAAGATTGAGAGTAATACCGACACTTGCTATCAAGACATTTTTTTTATATTTAGAAGTTTTGGAATTTACTTCGGTCTGAAAGACCTAAGTATTACATTCGCGAGTCAAAGGTAAAATTCTTATCCCGACTTTTTTGGCATTTTTCGACGTTTAAGGTCATAACGATTCTAAAAAAGCCAAACAAAAATGTATGTCTTTCTGCCGGTCGTCACAACCGATAAAATCTAGAAACACATGGAGGGATTTAAAAAAGTTTTGTTTGTAAAATAGGTATACTCAATGGTAAGAGCCGAAAGGACGATGAGTTCGATAACTATACCAGAAGTGCGACAAAAAAAATCGTCAAGTGTGTGCATTTGCATTTTTTTGCTTAAAAAATGTTATGTAGACTGGAGTATGATAATGTAGAGCGGTAAAGTTCCCGATTTATTCAATGTCTGTTTTCTCATAATTCACCATTTTGTTTACCATACGTAGTTCATAATAGTTTCTCATCCATCCACAATCGATAGTCTTATTTTCATACAGTTTCCGTACATACATTTGTTCTTAGCATAAAGTAATTAACAATAATATTTCTTTTGCAATCCCCTATTATTGACTCATACTGCGTTCTCACCCGCATTGCTTTACCATACTACTAAAATTTGAATTCTCTAGACACTAACCATACTTGATCAACGAAATCTTCAAACCTCAAAACAGCTGCGCATATTTGTCCAATCGTCGCAATAAACAAAAAATTATTATCCTACAGTCAGTTTTGTATTCGATCTCCTATATGGGTATTTTTATCAAATTATCTTTCCGTTATAGATCTGAATTTCACTGTAATACTGTTAAGTTCTTATTTCGTAATACATAAACATCATAAAATCGATTAAACTTACGTTTAATCCATTCTAATTCGTTAAAATTTCTTACAAGTGTGTTGGAATTAATTTATTTTGTTAAATTGTCTTGCAATGTTATGTATTACAAAATAACAAGCAGTTTTGTTTTAACGAAAAAAGGTCCTAACATTTATTTACATAATGCAAATTAATTTCCTTGCATCAGAACCACCTTTTTTCGAACTTTTCGAAGTTAAAGGTTGCTATAAAAAGAGATGAACATCGAGATAGTATGTCTCTTAGTCTACTACTTTTTGTCAAAACATCAGATAGCTGATTGTTTTTTTTGACGTCTTCGAGTGGAAAAAAATATTGCATGTGCTCGACCAAAAAGATCAAAAAAAGAAATGAGTTTTCTTGAGTGCCAATGAATTCCTTATTTAATAAATTAAAGTAAAAGAAATTCTGTTTTGTGTTTATGTGTCTGTCCGGATCGCGAAATCCAATGGTGAATAAGTTTAGTGTTAATCGTGAGCGTAGTGAATCGTTCGTCAATTAGTTAAATTGTGCCATAGAGTTCTTATACCATCATTGTTGAAAGCACAAAGCAATAAAAAGAATCTTCAAATGCCTGTGATTAAGTATATACTTATATAGTTCCGTGTATTGCACGCTACCCACAAGGTCATTAAGATGACCCAGATATTTCGAATCCGATATCAGTAAGGATAACGGTTACCGCAGAGATCAAATAAAAATAGATAAATCTAGATTAAAGAAAATGCGGGCACAGGCATTGAAATTCTGATGTGTCGTTTAAACAAAACAAACCTAAAAATATAATAAAAAAATTCTGAAATTTAATAAAATTAAGAACCATGTAAGTTTTTTCTTTACATTACGAGTTAATTGCTTAAAATAGGATTTTTTTCGCTTTTTCTGAATAATAGTATTAAAATTATAATTAAATAACATAAAGAAAGAACGATTATATTGATAATCTAATTAAGGTAAACCTAGAATCATTTACTTAAGCAATACAACAGTTAATATCTGTCATTCAAATGTATTGTACTTTAAATTTTTTTTTGTTGTGTAAAATAAATTTTAAACTGTTTGAATTAATCCGTATTTATTAACAAGTGAACAATCCTATACTGGTGCGAACGGATTGAAGGAGATCATTCTGATTGTCAATCGAAGACAATTGCCATATTATTCCTGAGTTATTGAGTGACGAGGTGGATATATATATATTAAATTACAGCCATCGCCTTCGTTCTTGCGGTGCAACATATATAGTTTTTGTGTTATTACAACAGTATTGCAACGCAATTTTTCTTTATAAAATTTTTTTTGTATTACTACTGTTTTCAACGCAACCGTTGTGTCAAAGTTTTGCTATTACTGCCGGATATTATTCATATTCCAACGCAACATTTTACTATTACGACTGTGTAGTATACATATTTCAACGCAACTTTGATATTAAATTTGTGCTGTTATCTAATCAACATTTATACCAAATCATCTATTTTACATATTTCAACTCAACCTTGATATCCAAGTTTTACTATTACTGCTGGGTATTATACATATTTCGACGTTACTTTGATATTAAATTTTTGCTGTTATCAAAGCAACATTTACATCAAATCATTTATTTTACATATTTCAACTCGAGATTGATATCAACGTTTTATTGTCACTGCTGTGTATTATACATATTTCAACGCAACATTGGTGTCAAAGTTTTACTGGTGCTATCGCATATTTTATATACTTCAACTCAACATTTGTAATACATTTTTTGCTGTTACCGCCGTATATTTCATATATTTCAACTCAACATTGATAAAACATTTTTGCTGTTACTATTGGATATTTTATTTATTTCAACTGACATCCAATTGTGGTGTGATTACAACGGACGTTCAACTCAACATGGATATACAGTTTTCTTGATACTTTACCTGATGGATTGTTCATCGCTGATGGAGGGCTAAGGCCGTAATACTTGGAATTCGGGAGGATTTAATCATGGGGTGAGCGAACTTGATTATTTTATTTACTTTTTTATAGAGGTGTGAATGCGTGTGAAAGGGTATGCAAGTGATTGAAAGGGTGGAGGGGCTTGCCTGTCGATGCGTGTGTGTGTGTGTGAGCTGGCGAGGCGTGTAGCGAGACGCATGTAGTCGGAATTGGAAATGATTCTAATCAAAATATTTTTTTTTGCTTCGAGGTAACGTCTCGTTTTCCAAATACCTTTTCTTTTATTATATTGCCGAGATTTATGAATTTGTATTTTTAAGTAAACCCAGAATCATTCTCAATTAACCTGTATTACAAAAAAGAAAACCAAATTCTTGTCATGTTTTAGGTTTATTAATTATATAATACATTGACCAACCGTAAACTACAGGTATTGAAATGAACTGGTTTGGACATGTTTGGTTGGCTTACAAATAAACTCATAATTTTTTTTGAGTTGTAAATATTTTTTTTGGGAATTACTTATAGTTTTATAAATTTTTAAAAATGTTATTGGTAGGGAAAGGGGAAATAATCAATAAAGACTTGCAATTTAGCGTGTGACGGTCTCCAGTGCTCTAAGATCTGATTCACGGTGTACCAGCAATGGCAGTGGTTGAAGAGCTGTATCTGATGGGTCAGATGACAGCCATACAACGAAATAGTGATTACTACTATCTTTGATACTTGCTGTGGGTCTTGGAGCTTAATTGTCTTGCTTCGCACTCTGAGTGTGTGGGTGAATGTTGGCATGTATGAAGCGTGCGTGTGTGGGCGTCTGAGAGTGATTGTGGGGGTTCGACGCGCTGATCGTAGGTCTTTCGCAAACGGGGTCGCCAGAGTCTCCATTTTCCCCTTGTATTTTTTTTTTTCATTTCTGTAACTTTTCGTAAATTGCGTACATTTCTGCATTTGTGTTGAAGCAGCAGGTATTACTCCATCAAATCCACGAGGACTGGGCTTTAGTCGTTAAGGCGTAAAATTACTCTAGGTACGCATCCTGCTATGCCATTCTCATTGGTTCGCCAATGAGAAAGCTCTTCATTACAAAAACGATCATTTCAAGTGATAATGAGTAGTAAAATTGAATTTGAAGAAATCTTGGTGGTCGGGATTTTTTATGTGAGACCAAAAACTAGATTATTGCATTATAAGTTTATAAAACAAAAATTGTCAAGTGTGTCAAAAGAATGATTTTCATTTATTTTAATTGTATAACATGAAATTGAACATGAAATTGGGCATTAAAAATTTTTGAATTTGTTATAATTTTTGGAATAATGAAAAAAGTTTGTGTTATGAATTCTGTTATATTTTTTCCATAGTTTTAGAATTTTGGAAAAAGTTGGCATTTTTAAATTTGTGAATTTTGACTTTGCGCAATATTTTTGGAATTTTGAAAAAAGTTCGAATTTTTGATTTTGTAAGAACTAGTTTTTTTCATTAAATTTCTAGACATTTATTTGATGTGAATTGATAGGATGGGTAATATTTTTATTATAGTCAACATCCTATAAAGTGATTATTGGTTGTTTCCAATCAATGTGAAATTAATGGCAATTAAATTCAAGTAGCTATAAGGAAATAATTCGAATATTATCATTTCCAAGGTATAGCTCAATTTTTCTAAAAGAAAAACTTCACTTCTGCTTTTTCGTATTTCGAATGGGACTCGAACGTTCCTCATCAGTGCTGTGTTTCGAATCCTCGACCGAGGTGATGACTATTTCAAAGTTGAAACTTCATCATTACATATTTTTATTTAAGTTGAATTTAAATAACAGGATTCGCATTATAGCACTGATAAGAAACGTTCGAATCTAATCTGAAAAATGTAAAACGAGATGTGGAGAATTCCCAAATCCCGAACCATCCCTTCGATTTATAATAACATTATTTTCTTAGCTACTTGAGTTCAATTGCTTACAAAAATCCCTAATAATATCGAGAAACATTACGAATAACTCAATTGACCTCAGTCAAAAACTTAAAAGTTATAACTATCTAAAACTAGCAATAAAATATCATTCAGAAATTCTCACACAACATTTATGGAAAATAAAAGTAAAAACTCTTAGCACATTACCTACCTCAACCAAATCCACCAGTAACTATAAAAAAAACTTTCCCAAGCAAACACAATTTAAAATCGATCGAAACAAGTGATAATTAATTAAACACGCGAATATCATTATTTTTTTTTTTTGGTTTAAACACCATTTTCTTTTGTTCTTAAGAAATTGAGCATTTTAACAAAACAAGAAAAACAAACACAAAACTCAACTAATCTTGAAGTTATATTTAGTAATTCTTACACCTATCGTAATAGTATTAATTATTTTAAGATAATTTATTACCGAGAGGAATAATTTTTTGGTTTTTGTTCTCAACGGTCAATTATTATCCTTAATTTACTTATGTTATGTTTTTCAACGATCCATTTAAATGATTAAAAACAATAATGACCAAGAATTGAAAGTAATGCATCTTATTCTTGAATTCATTTTTTTTTTCATTCTCATTGTTAACCAGACAGTGTTAATTTTAAGACAAAAAACTATTCATTTTGTTTTATTAAGAATAATAATTACAATATTATATTTTATTTACACGAAACGAGGTGATAATTGAAGTTTGACTGGAATTTAATGTTGTAGGTTTTACCATTTTCGGTTTCTGTAGTTACATATCTTAACTTGTAACGTACATATTATCTGGTAATGTGTTATTATCTTATGGCTATCACATTTGTAAATAAAATAATTAAAAGTTAAAACAATAATTGTTTGTTATCGTCGATGAAATGTAAATATTACTTGAATTGCTTATGAAATAATTTTTGAGTGATAATTAATGTGGTGACTTAAAATTGGTTACTATGAGTAAAGTTCTCAAGCTCTTTGACTTTGATTTTAGTGTTAATAGAATTTGACTAGTTTGCCTGTTTGTGATTTTTTGTTCTTACTGGAATTTTTCTGTAAATATTTAAAGCTGTAATGATCGGGAACATAAACCAAATTTATCCCATCAAATCCGAATTTATAATCGAAATCAATTTTAAAAATATGTTTCAATTTGCGGGGTTATACTACGTTCATATTACGATGGAATGAAGCTCAAAATCACCCCAAATTGAAGATTTCAAAAAACTGTTCACATTATCATTAACATCATTAAGTTTGAAATTTATTTGCACATATTCCAAATATTTTAATTTCAGCTATGTAAATGTTATCCAAATAGATTTGTCGGTTTTTTTGGCTTTTTGTGAGGCCAAACCTCCAGATACAAAAAAAAATGTTTTGCATAATTCAACATTTTATTGAAATTTTGCAATAGCCATGTTTTTATTTGAATTCAAAACAAAATATTTAAATTATTAAATGTCACTTTTGAAGTAGGGCTGCAATTTGTTTTCGAAAATCAAATATTCTGCCTCGTGCATCCTGCCCAACCCTTTCTAATCAAATCTAATCCCTATATATTGACTAATTAAAAACTGGATTGTTGAAAGTTTTCATCGTTGTGTCTGATTGACTGATCATGTTGATCTGATTGCTGTCTGATTTTATTTGATTTGAACCCTCTTTGGTTCTGGTTGTTTAAATATTAAGCTTTGTAAATCTAAATTAGGGTACCGAAATTCAACGTCTACACCGCGTCACGCTGCCTAATTAATGCTGACAGAATTAGGTTGGTGTATCGAAGACAAGCAGATTAAAAACTGCTAAGCCAATGATGCTACATCACGGCGAATTGGCGTCTCAAACTCAATGCGACCCAAGCGTCTGTTTTCCATGTTAGGGGCGGCTTGCAGCGGGCATCTATCGTGGATCAAGCGACTTGCTTTATAAACGTGCAAAAATGTTGTTTCTGGTAACCTTAAGATGCAGAACGGACACATTCACGACAATTTGGGTTAGGCCTAAGATTAACACCCTAACCCCGGAAAAAAATTATTTGTTATATTTGAAAATCAGAAAAGAATAACAGACCCGAACAAAAAAAACAGAATTTTACCTGGACGTGAAAAAGGACCAAACTACCGAATCGGAACGTGCGCAGCCTGAGCGCTCCTGATGCTCTTATAAGTCTGGAAACAGAGGCGGAGAGGTATAGAATGGATATCATAGCTCTGCATGAAATTAAACAGCCAATAATCGGAAATCATGATTTGGATAGTCACTCTTTATATTGTAGTGGTCATCCCTCTCGAAGAGAATTTAGTACTGGCTTTCTTGTTGGTGCACGCATACAAGAAGACGTGATGAAATTCTTCCCGTTCAATGAGAGGATCTGCTCTCTTATTGCCGTGCATGTACCTACTGAAGCTAAGACCGTCGACGAGAAGGATACTTTCTCCATAGCACTGGAAGAGGTTATAAAACAAACACCTACACGCGATTTCATTATGGTTCTTGGTGACTTTAATGGGCAGGTTGGAAGAAATATCTCTTATGGAAATGTGGTGGGCCCCAGCAGCCTGCATTTGATTTCGAATGATAATGGTGAGAAAATGACCGAGTTTGCATTATAAAATAATTTGAGAATTGCCAGTACTTTTTTCCGCACCGATCGATTCATAATCAGACTTTGGTCTCACCGAAAGGAAACACTCGAAATCAAATTTATCACATCCAGCACGTTTCTTTTCGAGCGTTCGGGATGTGCGATTCTTTATAGGTGCATACATTGAAAGTGATCACTTTCTAGTATGTGCTAAAACAAGGTTTCACTTTCTAAATCCAAGCATTCCAACTTTCAATCAACGGAAACGTTTTAACATCTCATCATTAAAGAATTCTGAAACAGAAGAGAGATATCAAATCCATATTGCCGCAGGAGGGATCGATTTTGATCGATTATGATCAATGTTGATCTACGGGTCTGACTACCCTGCGTACTCCAGTCCCTGCCATTGACATATGAGTTAGCGTGAGATATCACATACCACTGGCAATGGCAGGAGATGTCATTAGCCAAGATGATATCTTAGGGTGCTGGCGGACGAACTTTAATTAGTCAACGGCAGCACTTCCAGTCTTAGCTGGGCAGCGTTCCGTAGCGGTACCGCTCATTAGCTCTTCCGAGGAATCGAACCAACACGTAGTTATGTGTGGGCTTTGTGCCTCGATTGAAGTGGTGGGCGGTGCGTCTGGGGTGCGCTGCATCAGCTGGATTATTGGCATTTAGTTTTGTTTTGTTTTCTGCAAATTTCTCACAATTTGTTTTTCACTTATTATTTTGTTATTATTTCTTCATCTTATCATGAAATATTGGCATATGTCATATTTTGTAGTATGATAGGATTTTTTACTTAGTTATGCATTTTAAAATAAAACACAAAAAAATAAAATAAACATTTTGATATATATATGGCAGTACAACCGAAAAAAAATAAGTCTGCAAGTGGTAAAGCAAACTTGCGCAATCCACCCGCCCATAAAGCGGCATGTCCACGGAATTTGCAGGGACAAAACATATATGAATCAATAAAAAATTTTAAAATACATGTTCAAAACATCTGCGGATTGAACGCTAACCATGACCACGTGCAACATCATCTTGAGCACGACAAACCGAACATTCTATTCCTTACAGAAACACAAGTTTCTGAAAATTTTCTCTTTATAGAATCGCTTAATTCCAAATATAGGTTCGAATCAGCTTTCAAACTCCATCAGGGCGTATGCGCATTCATTCATGAGAGTGTTGCGTACACGCGCTTTCCAAATTTTGAACTACACGGTGACGGCTTCAATACATTGGTTTTAAAGATTTGTCTTCCAGAAATGACTTTTTTTACAATAGCTTTATACCGGTCCCCCAACAAACGTAACCCAAACTTTTTTAATATACTGACAAAAATTATGGACGAGATTAGAGCAAAGTCCCCTAATTGTGAAGTTATCGTTACCGGTGACTTCAACGTCCACAACAAATCATGGTTGGAATTCTCCAAATCGACCGACGATGTTGACAATAGTGGAAAACTGGCAGAAATTTTTGCCGCGTCTCAGGGCCTATTCCAAATTGTAAAAAGCCCGACTTTCACTCCCCGTAATGGCGGTGATAATAGTTTTCTACTAGATCTCTATCTTACCACAATGCCAGATATTACGAGTGTCGATGTTGCGAAAGGTAGTATTGGAAATTCTGATCATTATTTAATCTCATCAGTTATCAAAACTGATTTACTTAAAACTACAGCTCCCAAACCCCGTAAAATATTTCACTACTCAAAAATGGATAAGAGTGGTCTTCAAAATTTTTTCCATGGTTTCCCTTTCGACCGTCATTGTTTTTACACTGACAATGTAAATGTTTCTGCTCAAAACTTTACAGAAACCATCCAATTTGCTATAAATAAATTTGTCCCTTTCTCCATAGTAAAACCCAAACAAAAATACTTGTATTCGAAAGCTGCCAAAACGGCACTTAGAAACAAACGTAGATCATTTAATATTTGGATTCATAACAAAACTCCCACTAATCGATCCCAATATCTAAAGGCCAACAAAATATCTAATCAGATTATCTCAAACGAAAAGTCCGAAATTGACAGAGCGAAAGCCTCAAAACTTACGTCTATGTCTGTTTCTGACAAGAGTTTCTACAGTGCCATTAATTCTTTAAATTCTGGTACAAAATTTTCTATTCCCCCTATTATTGATGGTGATTTAATCGTCAATGATCCCGCAAGAAAAGCTAACTTGTTCGCTGAACGCTTTGCTCTGAACTCCACTGTTTTGGAAACTCCTAAAGAAATACCCCAAATCCAGTCTTCAGGAGTTAATATGAATGAACTTCACTTCAAACCCAAAATAGTCGCTAAACTTTTAAAGGGGTTAAACATCAACAAAGCATCAGGAATGGACAATATTCCACCCATTATTTTAAAAACCTTTTCCAAAGAACTTGCACCAACTTTAACTAAAATATTCTACCAATCCTACAAATCTGGTATATTTCCCTCGTGCTGGAAGTTGGCAAATGTCCAGCCCGTCCCCAAAAAGGGACCAAAATCCGATATCTCAAATTATAGGCCAATAGCTTTACTATCGGTCCTATCCAAAGTCTATGAGCATTATATTAATACACATATTTCAAAATTTCTGGAAGAAAATCATTTAATATCCGACAGCCAATACGGTTTTCGAAACAAAAGATCAACTACCGATCTATTAAACTATGTAGCGCATTGTTGGAACAGCATACTTGATAAAGGTGGTGAAACATACGTTATCGCTTTAGACATCTCCAAGGCATTCGATCGAGTCTGGCATGCCAACTTAATCAACAAGCTCGTTGCGTACGGTTTTCATCCCAATGTTGTGAAGCTGATTCAAAATTTTCTATCCGACCGATACATTTCGGTAACCTTAGACGGATATTCTTCTGAGTCTAAACTAATTAACGCTGGTGTACCCCAAGGCTCAGTATTGTCCCCAACCCTATTTTTGATTTATATCAACGAATTGTTGAAAATCACCAGCAACCCAATAAATAGTTTTGCAGATGATAGTACTCTGCACAAGTCGTTCGAGCCCCTTCCTTCAAAAGGTAAAATGCACGAACGAATTAATCCTGCCCGGAGAGACGCTGCCATAAACGTGAACAAAGACCTGAATAAAGTCGCCGACTGGGGTGACCAAAACCTTGTCAATTTCAACTCCACCAAAACACAGCTGTTGATTGTTTCCAGATTAAAGACCGAGTTCCCCAAAGATATTTTATTTAGTATGTGTGATGAACCAATAGGTGAATGTAAAAACATTCGTTTATTGGGTGTCACAGTTTCAAATGACCTACTCTGGAACGATCATGTAATGGCGATGGCAAAAAGCGCGTCTAAAAAACTCGGCCTCCTAAATAGATGCAAAAAAATTTTCACTCCATACCAATTGCTCCATGTTTATAAGTCCTATATTCGTCCCTGTATGGAGTACTGCTGTCAAGTTTGGGGTGCTGCCTCTGTTTCCATCTTGGCCCTCTTGGACTCTGTTCAAAAGCGAGCTATACGAATTGTAGGTGATCGAACTTTGACATCACAACTTGATTCCCTACAACATCGTCGCACTGTTGCTGACCTCGTTGTTTTTTACAAATATCGTCATCAGCAGTGCTCAGATGAAATCAGCGGCATCATGCCTCAAACTTATTCTTACCCCCGTTCCACTCGGCAATCGGCTGCCGCAACCAGTGAAACGGTAAAGATCCCGCGCTGTCATACTGGCAGATCGCAGAGAGACTTCTTTGTCCGAACTGCGTACAAATGGAATAGTTTGCCGGAATACTTAGTCTCAGGTGGCTTCAAGCCACAGATGTTTAAAAAAAGCGTTAATCTACACCTCAGAACGCCAGTTGTTGTGGGACCCAGGTCTAGACCTAGGTCTTAAAAGGTATTTATGTGTTGTTGTGACACATATTCTAAACCCTATTACACAACACATTTTATTAAAAAAAAAAAAAAAAAAATATTGCCGAAACATTGGAGAAATCAGAAACCATTAATGGAGACGTCGATAAGTCATGGAATTTGCTCAAAGAGGTTATTTTAAGCGCTGCTGAGGGAATACTTGGACGACCACAAAATCACTCCCAGAAGACATGGATGGCCTGAAATTTCTACAAGGACGCAACACCAGGTCCACGAAGGAGAACTATAAACTAGCAATATAAGTCGTTACAAAGCTATGTAGACGAACGAAGCGAGAATGGTGCAAGATAAAGTGTGAGGAGATCGAAAGCTTCAATAAGGAACAACCATCGCGTAACCTCTTTCAACAGGTTGAAACCTTAAACAAGGGACCTCAAACTAAATCGACAGTTATTCAAAACGAAGATGGGGAGCTACAAGTAGACTCTAAAAATGTTTTAGATTCTTGGGCCTCTTATTTTGAGAATCTTCTCAACTTAAGTGACCAGCAATAATTCGGACGAAGGTCAAAGCTTGTTCGTGTGACAAAAAAAGAGGAAAAGGAACCAACTAAAGAGGAATTCGAAGCGGCTCTGTCAAAATTAAAACGCAATAAAGCACCTGGTATCGACGATATAACATCCGACATGATTGTACATGGTGGTGAAACTCTATCCTTAAGATTGTTTGAACTTGTTCAAATGATCTGGAGGACTGAAACCATGCCACAGGACTGGAACTCAGCTACGCTGATACCAATTCATGAAAAAGGACTTTTTCTAATGAAATCAGTACATTTATTTTTTAGGGGTTTCCAAAAAACTGAATATCATCTCTTGCAAGTATTACTAGAATAAATAATGCTATCAAGATCATCTACCACCCATTTTGTTTTTCATCATGTCAGGCATTTATAATGACATTTGTATAAACAATTGCTATCTTACTTTTTGAGTTTTTTTAAGAAAATTTGAAAAATAGGCGTTATTTTCATTACTCAAACGCATGAAAACTTGATGAAACTTTTGAATTAAAATGAGCCGCAAACGCATCCGGTTTTATTTGAATATGGAAAATGTGCTATTTTGAATCAGCTATTTTCAAAATTTGGCAAAGGATTCGGGGAGGATGTCTGTGGTTCGTTGAACAACTGTTTTTTTAGACTTCTCAGTCTTGACATTTAATTTTGTTGAAACTTAGAGCATAAGGTTTTTGTAATGTTTATAGTGGTTTTGCAACTTGTTCGAAATTTCTTCTCTTACCCCCTCTAAGGAACATCTGAAATAATTAGCTAACCGCTATAGTTTTCGTTCAATCTTTACAACATTGTCTATAACCGTGAATTTTTTCAATTTTTCGCTTCTGTAATGTTCGAAGATAAAGAGTGGGAGAGAAACAACTTTTTACCTTTTTATAAATAAGTCAGAAACCGTGTTTTCGAAAAATACAAAAAAATTATTTTGAACTACAAAAAAAATCACCTTCTATATGACACCCCACTTGTCCAAGTCAAAAATATTTTTTTTTCAAAATTTCTACTCGCAACCCCCTCCAAAGAACAATTGAAATTATAACGACCAAAAAAAATTTTTCATTTTTTTATTGCCAAGTTCCTACAACCGTGAATTTTTAAAAATTTTTCTTTTGTAATGTTCGAAGATAAGTGGGGGGGACAAAACTAAAATTTCACTTTTTCTAAAATAAGTCCATTACTGTGCTTTCGAAAATTAGAAAAAAAACTGTTTTAGACTAGAAAAAAAATAACCTTTCATATGATACCCCCCACTTGACATGACCAAAAATATTTTGTTTTCGTAATTTTTACTCTCAACCCCCTCCAATGAACATTTGAAATTATAACAACCAAGGATTGGATTTTTGGATTTTTTTCGGATTGGATTTTTTTTGATTTTTTTAAACCAAACTCGATTCCTTAAAACAAACTTTTGTTTTACTATCTCCTTATCAATGTCCATAAAATATTGATAAAAAATAATATTCAAAATTTTCTTGTTGTCAGTAGGCGTGGACAAATACATCGAATAACTGTAAAAAATTTCAAGTTGATAGCACTTATAGTTTTTGAGAAAATCGATTATGTAGAAATTCGGACGGACACCGAAGTCTCACCAATAGGGTACCGTTTTTACTTTTTCAAAGTACGAAACCCTAAAAATAGTGTTATTGTATGATAAAATCGAAAAAATTTTAGCAACGTTGACAAAGTAGACTTTAAGTAGACTCCACCGTTAGTTTTTTTAAATATATGGTGCAATGAAAATCTTCTTTCCAGTGTAACCAAAAGATGAAAATATGACGATTAATTGCAAGTCTTAGTAAGAGAATTTCAATTTATTAAAGTTTTAAGAAAATATCTTTATGTTACCTATTTAACTTAACGGGAAGTTCTTGGCGTGGCCGCTATGGTCACACCCTACCCTACTAGTTTTATATTTGTTTTAATGGCGGAGTACTGGCAGTAATGTTTGCCATTACTCAGCCATTCTTGCAACTGAACCAGTTGAATGGGGAGTTTTGAATTTTTTCCGTCATTTTTATTTTATTTTAAACTAGTTTGTAATTTATTGAAATTTACATACGATAATAATGTATATTTTTTTAACGGCCCAGTCATGGTTGCCAGTATTTGGTCATTACTACAATGTTGGTCATCATTATTAGCCCGTTACTAGGCCAACTGTATAACCTTGTAAGGACCGTTGCTGTTGTTTTTTCTCTGGCCCATGAATGGCAACCATTTTTGTGCGAAGTTATCATCTAGTAAAATTATGTTAATGGCCCAGTCGTGGTTGCCAGTATTCGCCCATTGCTGCATTACTGGCTACCAGTAATGGACCATTACTGGACCAGTTGTACAACCTTTTATGGGTAGTCACATACTCTAAATGTAAATGTAATGGAGCCAAACCATTATGATATACATAAACTCCTAATACCTACACATTTTATTCTCTGAATTTTATTTAACTTTATCTGAGTGCTGTTTATTTTAAGCCACCAAACAACACATGCTAAAATAAGTTTTGATTATTGTGTAGATCCATTGGATAATTAGAAGATTATGGTCCCAAATAAGTTTAAATAATCGACGAAATGGCAAAAATGAGATGATAGCCTTATCAATTTATTTGGTAAATAAATAATCCAATTTAACCTTTTGTCGTGAATTATGTCTAAAACCCTAACCTCATCGAAGGATTTTAGCTGCATACTGAAAATAAACAGACTTGCTGTTGAAAACACCCATTTTTTATTGATATGAGACGAGCGCTTACAACATCAAGTCTGACCACATATGATTTGGAAGGATGAACCGATAGTCTTTGCTTTCCACACCACTCTTTAACCACAAATTGTGAATTTTCCGATTTCTAGAATGACAATATCATCAGAGTAACCCTGCCAATAAACTTTTGAATGGTCTAGTCTCACAAAACGACCATCAACTACTAAAATTCTGGAAAACATATTTCATCTCCCTGTGAACAGCCTCATTTAAATAAAATTGAAACAGCTGCATTATCCACAACAACACTGCGGCAGCTCGAAATAGTCATAATCTAATTTGAGATTTAATACAAACATATAATACAAATTCTTTGGCATCAAGTGTTCATCCAATTTTAGTGTCCAAATGATGGACAGGTGTGCCTTCTGATTTTTCATTCAGATATGCTGAATGCTACTTAGTGAAAAACTGCTGGAAGGCAAAACATCATAGCCAACATTATTCTGCAGCATGCACGAATAAATTATAGATTCTATCAGGACCAGAAGACTGTAGTATGAGGTCTGGTGGTCCATGAAGGTCCATCAGTTGGTCGCTGTAAACTAATACACTCCGCCGCAAGCTCACTTCAAGCAAGGGTTATACCGACCAACCTGATAAAAAGAAAATTTCGAATTTAAAAGTAAACAACGCGTGCCTCAAACAGCACCCAGATGCTCAAAAAATGACAACAAAAAAAATTGTTTTTTCTTTACGTGATTGGACTTTTAGTTAAATATCCCTGTAGGGCTATAACAGGGATATTGATAGCTTGTGGTTAGTGCCGTTGTGACTGACGTTTTCTTTACATCTACACCAACCACTTTATTCTGCACTGATCTACGGTCTTCTCACCCACCAACAGGGACCGCTCTGACAAATAGAATTTCTGAAGACTATGACAGTTAGAATACTTGAACGTAACATGCTGTAGTCCTGATAATATTGAGAGCTAGAGAACCTTTGCGATTTTAAATTAAACACAAAAAACCAAACATACATGTTGTCTGTAAGTCTTACGCATTCTGCCCCTTAGTACTTACGTATTAAATTATTATCTCATTCATCATCAACATCTTCCTCAATATAGTCGATAATATCTCACTCTTAGTAGCAGCGTTGCCACTTGGATACATTTGTATCCATTTGGATACATTATTTGAAAAATTTAATAAATGGATACTGGATACAAAAAAATCACAAAACTGCTAGAATGGATACATTTTATTAATATGCCTTTAGCTGTGTTGGATTTCCAAAAACTTTGAAAATGTTTACGAAATTTGTTATATTGTTCGTCTATTCTCTTTTTGTGAAAGAAAAAGTATCAGAAATTGGCGAGCAGTGTAACTAATTTTAAACAGTTTTTGAAAATCGATCACATTTTTTTTAATAATTTAAAAGTCGATTTAAAAATCATTTTATACAATTTTATAGACCCTTATCGTTTCTTAAATCTGATGAATGTAAATGAGCTAGGTTTTCAAAATGAAGAATACCATATACAATTGCCTGAAATAAGTATGTGATATGCAGTACAATCATTTTTAGCATACAATAAACTGGAAAAAGAGGAATTTTTGGAGGTGATCAAAACTGTGCAAAGAATGTATATGGAATTTATTCATCAAATAAAACACATATAAAAATCATCAGATAAAAATTTGAATTAATGTGATTTTTTTGTTGTTATATTATAAATAAATGTGATCAAGATACTAAATTGTACTAAGCATATATTGTAATTAGTCCTTTAGCAATATCAAATAATCATGTTTCATTTTTTCAAAAAAGTGGATACATTTGGATACATTTTTTTATAAAATTGGATACATTTTAATTTTTTTGAGTGGCAACGCTGCTTAGTAGTTATCCTCGAACACACAATTAACCTAAATTAATAAACAATTTGTTTAATAATTATTAAGTAATAGTTATTGAGTTTTTCGAGTTTTTCATTTTTTATGTTCAACAATCGCCTAGACATTGGCGCAGTTATTGCATTATATTGATTTTCGTATTATTTATATTCAACTATCAACGGTACACTGGCGCAACTATTACATTTTATTGATTTTTTGTATTACTTCTACATTGATGTATTTATGTATTATATTGATTTTTGTTTTACTTATGTTCAACTATCACCTGTATATTGGCGCAACGACTGCATAATACTATATTATTGCTTCGATGCATCAATTGCCTGTTCTTTGGCGCAATTTTTGTTATTTTAAATACTAGAGACTACTCAGTATGAATGGCTAGAGAGAGAGAGGATGAAGAGTCAGATCAAACATAAACTAATGGGTTGAGTGAAATGTTTCTATTTTTGGTTTGACATGTAATGATTATATATCAAAGCATTTAATATCAAAGCATTCAATATTCGAACGTGGTACAGTAAACATCTATACTTTTTGTTGCAATTTGTTTTACTTGATTTAAATAGCTGTAAAGTCAAACTAGATTATATGTGTTTTAAGTCAACTGTTTCTTACTAAATAAAATATTTATTTCTACTTCATATATTCAGTGATAGTGAAAACTAAAGTTTAGTTTGCAAATGAGGATTCGCTAATTGAATGGGAATTTTAAAATTTTTATTTGACGTATTCAACCTAACAATTACTACCGATTTAATTGATAACAGTAAATATAATTAAAATCATCATCTCATCAGTTTATATCTGTTGTCCTTGATACTAAATAACGGAGAAGTTTAATTCTATGTCAACATCTGATTCTTTATTTGATTTTGCTGTAGAAAACAAAAAGGCTCTGTTTTAATACTGTAGTTAGATTAAAATTTGTTATTTAACTAATCTGTGTTTCATTTTAGCAATACAGTAGTTTGAGTTGGTTCAAGATGTCATTTTGTGGTAAATGTAAGCTTGCTGTTGATCTATCAACTAATTTTGTTAAATGCTACTTGTGCAAGGAAGTTTATCATGCAAGTACTAGATCATCCAACTGTGCTAACATCAGTGCATCTGAAGAAAAAGTTATCCAGATGAAATCTACTGTTAAAATGATGTATATCTGCGAAAGTTGCACTGATAAAAATTGTACTGCAACTCAAACTATAAATATAGACATGATTCCAGATATGTTGGAAGGCTTAAAGAAAGATCTTGCTCAGCTTATAGATACTAAACTGGATATCCTGTGTTCTGAAATTAACACTATCAAAAGTGAAATACAGATGGTAAAATCTGAAAATTTACAAATAATAACTAGATTGAATGAAATTGAGAAATATAATGATAATCTACATAAGTCGATTTTGCCGAAAATCAATAGCGATATTAGTCGCTTAGAGAACATTAAGAGTAATGAGGTAAATATGAGTATCTTTGGAGCTGAAGTTATGAGAGAGATTAATGAAAAGCTTGTAAGACGTAATAATGTCATAGTTTTTAACCTACCGGATGATAATAGTACCATAAAAGATAATCAACTAGTTAACGTTATTTTCGATAATGAAACTATGAAATCAATTAAAAAACAGTTTAAAATTCATAGGTTAGGCAAGTTCAATGCCCAAGGTAAGCGCCCGTTGAAAATTATCTTGAATTCACAAGAAGAAGCTTTACATGTCTTGAGAAACAATAAAATTCTTGCATCACTATTTCCTGGAGAGAATGTAAGAATTGGTAATGATAAAACAATCGCTGAACAAAAATATCTAAAACAACTGAGATCCGAAATTACAGAACGACAATTGAAAGGTGAAAATAACCTCACAATTTTATACAAGAATGGTAATCCTGTAATTGTCGACTCAAAAAACTTGATAGGAAAGCCTCAACTGCATCAAAAATAGTCCAATTTAGTATCTACTATCAAAATGTACGAAGCCTCAATAACAAACTAAATGATCTAAATACTAACCTAGTAATTTCGTCCGAAGTGTATGATGTAGTAGCTTTCACTGAAACATGGTTGAATAATAATGTAGATGATTCGTTGTTATTCAATTCTAACTACACAATTTACAGATGTGATCGTAATTTCACACTAGCCAATAAATCCAGAGGTGGTGGTGTATTGCTTGCTATAAATAATCAGTTTGTCAGCTCATTGTTATATAAAGATAGCAATTTTAGTGAACACTTGTGCATAGAATTTGTTTCTGAACACATAAAATACTTAATAGGCTTGGTCTACATTCCACCAAATGCATCAGTTGATGTATACATTAAACATATGGAGTTTCTAGAAGATTTAATATGTCAGTATAATAATTATAAGATCGTTTTACTAGGTGATTATAATATCCCTGGATCTATATGGAATAGAGAAGGTAGCAGCACAAGTATTCAAGGATCTCATCCTAGTGTGGTTGTACGTGAAAATGAAAACGTGACATGAAAATTACACTGTTAAAATTAAATCAATTCAACCACTATAAAAATAAGTTTGGTAATACACTTGACCTGGCATTCTCCAATGAAGAAATTGAAATCAATATAAGCTCTGAGCCTCTTGTTTCTCTTGATGTATGTCATGATGCATTTGTTATCAGAATGTTCATAGAAATAGATAAAAAATTACACTCGAGCAAACAAATTTATGATTTTAACTCAGCTAATTTTAATGTCATTCTTTCAGAGCTAGAAAGTTGTGACTGGACTACACAGTTGGATGATAATATTGATACAGCCACCAGCACATTTTATAAAATACTGCACGATATCATAGATAAAAATGTGCAAAAGAGAATTATTAATCCATCCAGTTTTCCATATTGGTTCAAGAACAAAACAATTGCTGCAGTCATTCTCAAAAAATTTTACACCGTCGATCAAAAGAAACCAAAAATATTTATGATGTGTTGAAATTTCAGGAGCAGCGCAGATTATGTCTTAAACTAATTCGCTCTGACTATTCACAAGTTATAGAAGAGGTTGAAGATAAGGTTCTTACTGACAACAAAGTATTCTGGAAGTTTGTTGCAGCCAAGAAAACTAAACCATCCATACCATCTACCATGTTTAAAGATAAAGTTATTGCCCGTGATGAGGATGCTATAGCTAACTTGTTTGCTGATTTTTTTGGTAGTGTCTACAATAATCAAGTTTTACCTGAACCGCCAGCTTCGGAAATTGTAGCACCTCACCCTTTTTTGTTCAATGAAATACACATAGAGTATGAAGATGTATATAATGAAATTCAGAAGCTAAAAATCGGGACGTCAGCTGGTCCTGATGGTATAAACCCTTTATTTGTGAGATCAACATCTGCTCAATTGATTCAACCGCTACTTATTCTTTACAATGCGTCATTAGAAAAAGGGGTATACCCTGAGCAATGGAAAGTTGGTTTTATAACACCAGTTTTTAAAGAAGGAAATAAAAATGATGTCTCAAATTACAGACCAATCACAATTCTCAATATCTTTGCAAAGATTTTTGAGAGTATTATATATAAAAAACTACATATCTACTTTCAAAAATTTATAATCGAACAACAGCATGGTGCCGTTCCAATGAAATCAACTATCACTAACTTATTGGAATTCAAAGAAGATTTGGCAGTTGCTTTCATTAATAAAAACAATGTATATACTATTTACTCTGATGTTAGAAAGGCTTTCGATTAAATAAATCACAACAGGCTCTCGTTCAAACTAAGTGCTTATGGCATCATAGGTAATATGTTGGCTTGGATCCAGAACTATTTACATAATCGAAAACAATATGTTAAAATTCATAACTGTGTATCAGATGTAATCTCAGTAACATCTGGTGCGCCTCAAGGATCGCATCTAGCGTCATTACTTTACGTTATTTATGTAAATGACATAAAAAAGGTAATAAAACATTCAAGCTTCAAACTCTACATTGATGATATGAAACTATATAAAGAAATTAAAACTGAAGCTGATTTGATGCTCCTTGATGAGGACTTTATTAGAGTTAATCAATGGAATCGTGAAAACGGATTTGAATTTAATGCTACTAAATGTAAAGTCATGAAATTTTTGCATAAACCTAACGTTAACATGATTAATTACGATTTCAAGGCCAATGATACTGTTATTGGGTACGTTGATAAGATAAAGGATCTAGGAGTAATTTTTGATCCGTTACTAAATTTCAATGATCATATAGAGTACATAATCAACAGAGCCAAAAGATCTGTATGGATGGTTAAGTTCTATTGCAGAGATTTTCACAATACGATTTCTATAATTACAATGTATAACGCCTACGTTAAATCTATACTAATGTATGCCTCAGTGATTTGGTCACCAACGACCAAATATCAGATATATAGGATTGAACAAATCCAACACAGTTTTTTAAGATTTATTGCGTTTAAATCTAATCAGCCGATGCACAGATTTGACCACAACTATTCAAGTATAGCAAGGGAGCTTAATATTCATACGCTTGAATCTGCCAGAAAGATACATGAACTATATCTACTATTTAATATATTCAATGGAAGAGTGGTATCTATACACCTACTCTCACAATTTTCGTTCATTATACCTGACATCAGACTAAGAAGCAGTGGGTTGATTTTGACGATTCCATTTAAATACCGTGATGTCCGTGAAGTGTCAACCATTTACAAGCTGAGTGCAGCTGCAAATATGCATTCCAAGGCCACTGATTTTTTTGGAGGCTCGTTTTCAAGTTGTAGAAAAATTGTTAATTCTAAAATACGTCAATTCTAGCAGAACTGCTTTTAAAACGAAGTTAAAAATATACAAAGGATAGGTTTTGATAGTGGAAACACAAATTATGTTAGGAGAAATGCTTTTTATGCTAGTCTTTAGTTGACCTTTTTTTAAATTTTGTATTAAAATCTTGTGTTTAATTTAGTATTAGGTATATGAAAGTATATTTTGTTTGATTATATTTTGTTTGATTAATTTTTGTTTACTACACAACCATGTTTGATGCAATAAATTATAACTCTGTATAGTGGAAGTTGAAATTCTGAAAATAAAATAAAATAAAATAAAAGCAGTGTGTGTGTGTGTGTGTGTGTGTGTGTGTGTGTGTGTGTGTGTGTGTGTGTGTATGTGTGTGTGTGTGTGTGTGTGTGTGTGTGTGTGTGTGTGTGTGTGTGTGTGTTTGTGTGTGTGTGTGCGTGTGTGTGTGTGTGTGTGTGTGTGTGTGTGTGTGTGTGTGTGTGTGTGTGTGTGTGTGTGTGTGTGTGTGTGTGTGTGTGTGTGTGTGTGTGTGTGTGTGTGTGTGTGTGTGTGTGTGTGTGTGTGTGTGTGTGTGTGTGTGTGTGTGTGTGTGTGTGTGTGTGTGTGTGTGTGTGTGTGTGTGTGTGTGTGTGTGTGTGTGTGTGTGTGTGTGTGTGTGTGTGTGTGTGTGTGTGTGTGTGTGTGTGTGTGTGTGTGTGTGTGTGTGTGTGTGTGTGTGTGTGTGTGTGTGTGTGTGTGTGTGTGTGTGTGTGTGTGTGTGTGTGTGTGTGTGTGTGTGTGTGTGTGTGTGTGTGTGTGTGTGTGTGTGTGTGTGTGTGTGTGTGTGTGTGTGTGTGTGTGTGTGTGTGTGTGTGTGTGTGTGTGTGTGTGTGTGTGTGTGTGTGTGTGTGTGTGTGTGTGTGTGTGTGTGTGTGTGTGTGTGTGTGTGTGTGTGTGTGTGTGTGTGTGTGTGTGTGTGTGTGTGTGTGTGTGTGTGTGTGTGTGTGTGTGTGTGTGTGTGTGTGTGTGTGTGTGTGTGTGTGTGTGTGTGTGTGTGTGTGTGTGTGTGTGTGTGTGTGTGTGTGTGTGTGTGTGTGTGTGTGTGTGTGTGTGTGTGTGTGTGTGTGTGTGTGTGTGTGTGTGTGTGTGTGTGTGTGTGTGTGTGTGTGTGTGTGTGTGTGTGTGTGTGTGTGTGTGTGTGTGTGTGTGTGTGTGTGTGTGTGTGTGTGTGTGTGTGTGTGTGTGTGTGTGTGTGTGTGTGTGTGTGTGTGTGTGTGTGTGTGTGTCGGTCTTGGTTCCTCCGACTTTAGTAGTCGCCAAAGTCCATGGTCCTTACTCATTTAAATCCATTCTCTTGTTAATTTCTTTTGCGTGCAATTCTGCATTTGTGCTGGGCTTGCTAAATACCTTCTCGAATCCGTTAGATTGAAGCTAGTCGCAATTAAATCTCGCAAGGCACGCAGTACTCCTAATGTTTCCGATAGCGATTGCACTATCATGATCATTACACATATTTCAACAAAAATTAAAATTTTTCACTAAAATTTTTCTACAAAAATTAGCAAAAATTTTTCTTAAAAAGCATATCGCAGATCTTATGTTTACTACATTTGTTGGCAAGGTCTAATTCTCTTTATTTTGAGAAACAGTGGGTTGTTCATTGATTACAATATGGAATAAAGCTGGAATCACCAATAAGCATAAATGCTTGGGTTCCATTGTGAGAGCTCTATAAAGCCATTGAAAGTGCTCTATAAAGCCTTTCATCCACAGGGTATTTCTCAAATAACTGACAAAACTCCTTCCAATTGGTCTTTCTAGCACACCGGATACTTTATATGCTTTTATATCAGATCACATAAAAAGTATCTCTAGTTTTGGTGGTCTTGGTGGTTCTTGGTGGTCATATCTCTGGCACCACTTATTTGATTTGACTCGATTCGAAAATTTATGAATTTCATGGTGAGGATGCTGTAGGTGACCGCAGAACTTGTGAGTAATATGCTTGGCTTTGATTTTGAAGATGCACTTCGCTCTGGTCGGTCGGTCATTAATAAATCTGGTAATGAGACTGTAATATTCATCCTATAAAAAAAACTACTGACAAAGTTGTAGATAATCAAAAAATATAACACGTTTGTGTCGATCCTTTTTCAACATAACCTCAAAATTTTCGGAAAACGCTAAAAACAGTTTTTTCGTTTTTTATTTTATCTAACGCACAACTAATTTGTTTTTAATAAAACTTTCTGAAAACGTTTGTTCTTGGGTTAAATAAGTCAAAAATTGAACAAGTTCACAAATTGGAAATTTGATAACTTTGATAACCACCTTTCCGAAACTTTTCCGAGTTGAGTTGATTCTCCTTAATTTACTTATAATTTACCCTAAATTTTCCAAATCCTAATTTCCCCCTAACTATCCAAATACTGTTACATGAATGCGGGCATTTAACATTAATTTGGCATGGTCTATTAATCTTAAAGCATATTCCTAAAAATTTGCTTGATATATTTGCGTAAAGCAAATTAGATTATTTTGAAGTTTTTGTCAATTTTGATATCTGTTATAAGCAATAAGCGATATGTTCATTGTACATATATTGTTGTATTCCAACTGACCTTTGATGTTCAATTTTGTTCTACGAGTTTTTTCAAAATGCTCAAATTATATTCATCATTATATTGGTCATTTTTGCTTGAATGATATATCTAATCCCTTCCCTTGTTCGGTAAAATATTATTAAATTTATCAGAAATATTACTATATTCATCAAGACATTACCGTATTCATCTTAACTTAGTACCAATCGGGCAAATTAATAAAAAACAAAACAAAATCAACTTGTTACACTTCAGGTTATATTCATCGCACGTCAAGAATTCCGATACAGTCCACTGTCTAACTGAGGCTTGGAATATTTTGTATATCTATGATATATGACATATCTATGACATAACAATTTTCATGCATGTGGATCTTTCTGTAGGTGAAACTGGTTGCAAATTTCTCCGACCATGTCCAATAAGCGTCGTCTTTTGTTTAACATCTTATTTGACCAATTAAAATGAAAATTAATTGTATGTTTTACTAAAAAATATCAAACCTATTAACCATAAAAAATAATGAAAACAAATGTTCATTTTCACACACGTGATCTGTATTTCCAAACACTAATTTATTATATTATAATTAAATGTCATTAATATTTACTAAACAAAGAACTTCTTCTAGTTATCATCATTTATCTAAGGACATTAAAATAAAGGAAACCGTATTGATTGTAATTATTTGAAACTAAAATAAATCCCAAAAACAAAACATAATTCTTCCTTCAGTTCCTTTTCCTTGTTTTATTATTTTGTTTTTCCACAAAAACAACAAAAATAATGATATTGGAAAATAAAAATGACACAAAAAAGTAATGAATTGTTTAGGTTAAGGGTATCATTTAGATTAGGAGATATACAAAAATCTTCGGAGAATAGACAATTAAATACAAAGCTATTAGTTTGTATATACGCGAGGTTTAGAGTAGTTCAGGATCAGTTGAGAAATACTTTAAGATTTTTACCCTAATCAAACTAGAATATAAATTTTATTTTCATCCAACCAAAACATTTTGTCATTGGTCATTTTATTTTCTTGAACATTTCAAACCAACATTTTTATGATAAAGGATGAACATCAATTAAAGGAAATAGAAAGGTTAAAGGTTATAGTTACACCTAAGAGAATTTTATGTTCTTAAGATATTTCTTTGGAAATTGGTCTGGGATGCGGACATTTTAAGGAAATAGAGAGTAATCTATTTCTTTGTTATGCTTTATAGTTGGAGTACGTATTTTATTATGACGTTTCTTGTAATTTATGATGTTACAGTTTATAGTTTATGAAGTAAAGGGAGGTAAATGCTATAATTTATATTTGCTTAAAACAACTTCTAAGAAATTAGTATACATATATGGAGGCTGTGCGGTTCATATAAAATATAAAACTATTATGAGTAACTAAAATGAACACAAGTAAAGTAGAAATGAGATCCATATTTAACGACAGTTATCCAACAAACACTGTGGCGGCTCAATGCTTACACAATGTGTTCAAACGCGTCATGGCATGTTGTGACTTGGACGTCCAAGTGCATCCGCATATTGCTATCATAGTGCCATCATAGCGTGACGGCAGATGTGGTGGCAAAATGTACGCATTTACTATTTATTTTGTGGCTATTATGACACTATGCGAAATGCATAAAGTGTTTCTTTTCGTTTTTTATTATTAATGTTAATAATAAAAAACGAAGTGAAACGAATTTTGTTTAATAATGACGATAAGAATAATAAATTCAAAGAATAAAAATGGAGTGTGAAAAAGTAGTTTGACATTTTTTTAAATGACTGGTTTCATTTAACTGTTTATAAGATATAACATGACTTTCGTAATAATAAATTAATAATTTTCATTTTATTTTCATCTAAATTTATGTGCGAAAGAAATTATTTCTGGAAGTAATGAAAAATTACATAAAAAACAAACGGGCTCTTTAAATAATTAGTTTTAGTGATTCAAAAAAATTATTATATTTATTTAATATTGTTATGTCATTTCTAATGTCGGTTCACTGATATTTAAATTTATTTTTATATGAAGAAAATTGTAGAAAATTAATATTATTTTTCATATTCAAGCCAAATATTTATATTTTTTGAATTCTGATTTTTTTTTTCATTAAAATTATATCATTAAAAAAATTGTTTCTTTTTAAAAAAGTCCGAGCGGCAAGATGTCCGCTAGAAATAGGTAGATTTCGAGATCAGACAGTTTTGTGTACAAGTACAATCTGATGTATCAGATTAGTTTAAACAAAACAAACTAATTACAAATAGATATCGAACAAAATTTGTTGATTTACGAAATTGTCCAAGGCATTCATAAAACACACATTTTAAAAAAGTTTTTGATCTGGCTCCACAAATGCGACCGTGAGAGTGCCGGTTGATTCAAATGCATTTTGTGTTTTACAAGCTTTTTTGCTGGAGCCGCTCACTCAGAAACCTCCAACTGCGCAGGTCTATTTTTTGAAAACAATTGATGAAAAAGGTTTCAAAGATTCTAAATTTATGAAGTTTTTAAAAATATTAATATCCAAACGGTCGTTATAACGGATCTAAAAAACAGACTTTTTATCTAGTATAAAGCCTTTAGTTTCTTAACCATTTATCGGATTTGGCTGATTTACGAACTTTTCTAAGATTTTAATAAAACACACATTTTAAGAAAAGGTTTTTTGATCTGGCTCTACAAATGCGAATTTTTGGAAACATTTTTGTTGGAGCCGTTCACTCAGGAGCCTCTAACTGCAGAGGTCTATTTTTAGAATAAATTGATAAAAATGATTCCAAAGATTCTAAATTTGTTAATTTTTTTAAAATATTAGTATACAAACGGCCGTTACAACGGTTTTAAAAATAATTTTTTTAAAAAGGCCTCTAGCTTCTCAACCACGATTGGTTGTTTTATCGAATTCATTTATATTTTATTCGCTATGATTGGCTAGTGAAGAAGATATATAAATGGTTGAGTTCATTACAAATGATGCGATGAGTTAAATATTTTAATTTTTAAATGAAATAATTATTTTGGATAGTGTGTGGGTTATGATTTTGGTTCTCCTACTTTTGAGGTCATCAGAGTTCATATTCTTTGCTCATTTGAATCCGTCTTCTTGCGAAACTTTCCCGTCTTCTTATGAAATTTAGCATTTGTTATATGATGAAGAGAGGGCCAAATCGATCTCACAGACTGCAGCTAGTCGGAAATTTAATCTCGAGGCACGCAACTCGTCAAATGTTTTTGATGGTGATTGATGATTTGTCATCATGCAACCAACTTCAATGTTATTGCTGTTCAGTATGCTGTTTGACATTTGTAGTGCAATTAAAAATTATACAATTATATTAAACATAGGCGATAACAACAACAATATAATTATGTATAAAGTACGCAGCGGCCGTTGCAAAGATGCTTATATACGATTGCATTCGTGAAAGCGCTCGTTTAATATAATGCACAGAAAACTGATACCAAGTACAGGATGATGACAGGCACAAGCGTTGTGTAATGATATTTTTTTATTTGTTTGCCTTGTTGTTGTCGTGCCGAAATGAAACGTATTATTTTTGCATTTCATAATTCGATTAAGATAATGTTATTGCTGACAATTCCATTGAAGTGCTAAACGATACAATCGTTAAATGTTTGTTCCTGAGTAATTGATATTTTTTACTTAGTTTAATTTCAGGCATCAACGCCATGAGAAATGTCTGCTTGGCCACTACAAAACTTTAGATGAGGACACCACGATCTCATTAAATCTTAATATTGACGGTTTGTCAATTAACCGCGGTACTAAATGTTTCAGGCCAGTCTTGGCATATTTTATGATGAACAAAAGCCTTGGTCTATGATTTGCCGCAAGGCGTAAAGCACGGCATTCAAATCAACGGATAACTTGACTGTATTAATTTGATGTTATATTTACGAAAACCCAGCAAGAGCATTTATGGTAATATTTTTTAAATAAATGTTGTTTGTGTTTCAGTCAATTTGGTTCCATTCTTGTTCTAGACATAATGAATTCCAACGCTCATCATGGTTGCCAAAGGTTGAAATTGGTAAACACCAAAAAGTTGGTATAGTGAGACCCTACAAAACGAGATCAAAAACTAGATTATTGCATTAGAAGTTTCTCACAAAAATGTTGTCAAGTGTGTCAAAAGAAAGATTTTCATTTATTATTTTACCAAATTTTTTGGAAAAAAATAAAATGAAATAATTGTATGACATGAAATTGTATTATTATTATAGAGAATTATGGCATTATAAGTTTGTCAAAAAAATATTGTCAAGTGTGTCAAAAAAATGATTTTCGTTTACTTTTTTAGCCAAGTTTTAGGAAAAAAAATTTTTCCGTTTTGTAATAATTTTTGCAATATTTTTAGAATTTTGGAAAAAGTTTTAATTATTGATTTAGTTATAATTTTTGCAATATTTTTAGAATTTTGAAAAAAATAGAATTTTTGTATTTGTGAATTTTATATATATGTTTAGAATTTTGAAAAAAGTATCAATTTTTGATTTTGTAAGAATTTTTGGAATATTTTTAGAATTTTAAAAATATTTTATTTTTGATTTTATTATAATTTTTATAATTTTGGAAAAAGTTTCAATTTTTGATATTGTTATAATTTTTGCAATATTTTGAGAAATTTGGAAAAAGTTTGAATTTTTGAATTTTTAAGAATTTTTGGAATAGTATTATTAGAATTTAGAAAAAGTTTAAATATTTGATTTAATTTTAATTTTTGGAATTTTGAAAAAAGATTCAATTTTTGATTTTGTTATAATTTTTGTAATATTTTTAGAATTTTTGAAAAAAGTTTTAATCTTTGATTTTGGAATAATTTTTGGAATATTTTTGGCATTTTGAAAAAGTTTCAATTTTTGATTTTATTTAATTTTTACAATATTTCTGGAATTTTGAAAGAAATATGAATTTGTGATTTTGTAATATTTTTTCGAAACGCTAAATATACATCGCTGAACAAAACTGAAAACAACGTACTCATAAAAGTGTTTTGTCGAAAACTATATCAAAATCCTTAACCCAGACCGATGTATTGATATCTCAGAGCCTTGAGATTTCAGCCTTTCATATTTTTTAAATTTGGTTGTTGGAGCTTGTCAATCTTGGAAGTAGTCAAAGTTGATAGTTGATTTATAACGTTTAACACGTTTCTTACGATTACGTTCGTGTATTTTTAGCGCAACATACACTGCCATTATTTTTGGGCCCCAATAATTATTTGTTCTATGTAGGTATTTTATAATTAATTATTATAATTATATAATCAAATTATTTAAATTAAATAACAAAAACATATCATATACCAATTCTATTGTTCATACGTGCATATACGCAGGAGGGTTTCACGTAAGCATTTGACCCATGCATACAAGTATTTGTATATATGATAACTATAAGTCTGTCATTCCATTTTTGTTCAATACAACGAAGCAGGATTTATTTTCTATTGGTGTCAGAAACACAGACCGATAACAGCATCCACGCGTACACAGTTAGTGCTGATAGTAATGCATCCAGTAAACTGAAAAGTTTCGCAATAAAAACAATCCAGGTTTCGTTTTATAAAATATGTCCGATTACTCCATAACCCTAAAAACCAGGCCGGAACATTAACAAAATTCGCACTTTCCAGTTGATGACGTGATTCGAAGACTGATGGCTTCATTTTTTAAGTAATATGAATTATGTATTGCTGCAAATGAATGCTTTTGTGCAAAGTACTGCAATAAATGGTTGGTGGAATATGTGATTACATTGCTCAATAAAGAATTGATGTTTTTGAACCCTAATTTAACGATGAACGCATTAATACGACTGTCGCAATAGACTTTTATCACAATAAAAACTGAAACACACACTGAAAAATATGGAGGGGCTGAAATCTCACAGCTCTGAGATATCAAGACTTCGGTTTGGGTTAAGGATTTTGATATAGTTTTCGGCAAAAACTTTTAGGAGGACATGGTTTTTAGTTTTGGGCAGCGATGTATATCAAACATAACTCTTTGCTTATGTACATGTATTTTTTTACCTCTGCTTAGAAATTTATTGCAAAACTCAGACGAAACATCAATACGTTGCCGGAAAATTATAACAGATTATAAATTACTTATTAAAAAAAAATATAGAAATAAAACTTAAAGTAAAATTAAAATATAAAATAAAATTTATTTATTTAAAATAATATTTATAAACAAACATAAATTCACATTTAAAAAAAAATTTACAAATCAATAAATATATAACAATAAAAACTAAAAACGTAAAAATAAAAAATACAATATAATTAATAAAAATATAATTAATAAAAAATAGAAAAATACTAACTTCATGTTAAAAAAAAATTATAATGAACATATAACATAAATAAATAAACATATAACATAAAAAATAAATAAAAATAGAATATAATATAATGAATAAAAATAAATCACAATTTGAAAAAATTAAATTTAAAATATCACATTTCAAATCAATATAAAAGAAATAAAAAAGTATTAATTAAATCTCATTTAGTTAAATAATATTTATAAATATAATGATCACATTTCAAAATAAAAAATTTTCAAATTAAAAAATTTATGAAAATAAAAATAAATAATATAATATAATTAATAAAAAAAATATAAAAATTTCACGTTTAAAAAATAAATTAATTTATAAACATATAACATTAAAAAAAAGTCCGAGCGGCAGGTATATCCGCTAGAAATAGGTAGATTTCGGGATCAGAGAGACATACCACCGATTATTCCTTATACTTGCGAATATTTATAACACACTTTTAATTGCAAAATTAAAACTGCGTTATAAATATTCGCAAGTATAAGGAATAATCGGTGGTACTTGAGCCTGGGTACTAATAGTGAAAGAATTTGAACTTAGTGGAATAGTAAATACAGATTTTACGATTCCGAATATTATTGATTCAAATTGTGGAAAAGCGGTGAAGTTTATCGTACATATATTGGAGACCCTGGAATTTATTGTAAGGAAAAACGGAAGCTGCTGTAATTTGTTGACAAATAAAGTTTGAGATTCTGTTAACCAAAGATCCGTCTTTTTACTGTCGTATTTGCTCAATAATCGAAAAGAACCAACGAAGAGTCGTTACAGTGGTATCAGAAGTGGGATTATTGAAACAATGGTCAAGACAGTAAATATTAGTGATCTCAGCCAGATCCAGCTAAAGGACGAGTTGAGGAAAAGGAATGCTCCAATCCATGGAACGAAGGCAGAACTTGCATTCCGGCTGCGTAAAATTTTAGAAGAAGCAGGTGAAAACAGACGTCATAGACATAGAGCCGGAGGAAGCTCCGATTCAGAATGCCCCAGCAATTAATCCGATGATGATGTTGATGAAAAAAATGATGGCACAGCAGCAACAACAATTTGCTGATATGATGGCCAAACAAGGAAACAACTAACAACAACAATTTGCTGATATGATTGCCAAACAAGGAAACAATCTGATGGCCCGACAAGAGAAACTGGCAGCAGAACAAAAAGTAGATCAACAACGACAACTTGCTGATCTGATGGCCCAACAAAAATTAGATCAACAACAACTACGTGAAGTAATCGAGTCACGTATATCCAGTGCGGAGGTTAAAATCAACAACATGGAAAGGGAGCTGCGGAAAGTTACCGAAGAACATGAAGAGAAATTACGCAAACTTTCAAGTGAAATCCGCCAAGAAATAGCACAGATAAAGTCAGGTAACATGATCAATCCATCAACTACTTCAGCTCCAGCTAGAGTGAAAACACCCGCATTTGATGGATCTACATCGTATCAGATATTTAAGATGCAATTTGAGATAGCAACAACTGGGGTTGATCACCAGCAAAAAGCAAACGCGCTTATATTGGCATTGAAGGGACCTGCTGCTGAAATTTTGCAGACACTATCAGCGACAGAGCGTGATTATAGTAAGATAATGGAGGCCTTAGAAGTAAGATATGGGTAAAGTCATATGCAAGCTCTCCATCGCATGCAGCTCAAAATACGAAAACAAGGAGTCAGCGAAACTTTGCAAGAATTAGAGGCTGACATTGTGAGACTGGTAAATCTGTCATACCCGAACTATAACGCTAAACACCGAGACGAACTGGCAGCTGATACATTCATCAATGCTCTTCGAGATGAGCATATGAGAAACCAGCTTTATCTAAGCGGGAAGAAACTACCTGCGGAAGTCTTGGCATTGGCCCTACAAATGGAAGCGGGAAAAAGGGCGCTTGGCTCAGATAGAGTACGTAAGATGGAAGTTGCTGAAGAGCCACTAAAAGCAGCGCTTGATGAAGTGATCATGCGTGACAAAAGTTTGGAAGTTAAGCCTGAACACAATCAACGAAGAAGATCCAGCAGAGTAAGATGCTGGAATTGCGGACAGTTAAGGCACATTAGACGGGAATGCAAAACACTAGTAGCAGCAAAAGAAGGAGCAGTTCCAGTCCAGATGATCAACCTCTCAAACAAGCAAGTGGATGTCAAAAAGGAAGGAGATTTCCGCGTTGAACACCGGAAGAGAAGGATACATTGCAACGTTGACGATCTTTCAAGAAGACCCTGTATTGAGGAGCGCAAGTCATATAGCAGGACTGTGAGAAATGAGGCAATGAAAGTGAATCGAATTAAGTTCCAAACTCCTGACGATTGGTGTACCGAGGTAATTAAAAGAGAGCAGCTAGAAGATCCAGCTATGGCTCTAATATTGAAATGGAAAACTGAGGGAAGGCGACCGGAGTGGAAAGAAATAGCACCTTTAAGTACGGGGGTGAAATGCTACTGGGCGCAATGGGACTCACTATTTATGGACAACGGGAAACTAAAAAGGAAATGGGAGTCCGCAGATGGAAAGAAAGTGTTGGAACAGCTGGTGTTGCCATAAAGTCGAGTAGAAGAAGTACTGGGAAAGCTGCATGGAAGTATTTCTGGAGGACACCTGGGAGTCGATAAAACCCTGGCTAAAGTAAGGGAGAGGTTTTATTGGGTAAGGTATCGAACCGACGTAGAGCAATGGTGTCGGCGATGTGATACTTGTGCGGCGAGCAAAGGACCAAAGACTAGAACTCAATTGCTATAGACATCGCGGGGCCATTTCCGGAAACTACAAAAGGTAACAAATACATCATGGTGGTCATTGATTACTTTACAAAATGGCCGGAAGCTTATGCAATACCGAACCAGGAAGCAGTTACGGTCGCTGAAACATTAGTCAATGAATGGATTTGCAGATATGGAACACCGCTCGAGTTGCATACGGACCAGGGAAGGAATTTTGAATCTCAATTGATGGAAGAGCTGTGCAGAACACTCGACATTAGAAAAACACGAGCTACACCTATGAACCCACAATCGGATGGCATGGTAGAACGATTCAACCAAACCATGGAAGAACATTTATCGAAGGTAGTGGAAGCCAACCAAAGAAATTGGGATAAGGATCTTCCGTTATTCTTGATGGCCTATCGTAGCGCAGTGCACGATACGACATGTGAAACACCAGCAAATGTCATGTTCGGAAGAGAACTACATCTTCCTAGTGACATCGAGTTCGGCATCCTGGAGGTCTGGTATCTAATAAAACCATAGGCGAAGCGTCTTTGGATGCTAGGGAAGCACTGCTTCCCTTTGAAACAGGCCACTCTTTGTCAAATTAACGATTGTTTTTTAACAAAGATTTTATCAACCATCATTCAATAAATTTTCAATACTTTAGTATTTAATTATTTATTTAAAATAAATCTTCAAAGTTTCTGTAAAATTATACAAATATTTCCATATAAATATTTATTATTATTTAATTATATTAATTCCTAATATTTATAAAAAAAACTTCAACGCAATCAAAATATTTATTTATTTCGTCCAAATAATATACAAGAAGCTGTCCAACTTGCAGCGTACGGAATTATAATATTTGTATGCAAAAAAAAAAAGAAGAAACACAAATAGGAAAAGAAAAAACGAAAAAAATCAAGCAAAAACTATAGCAGTAGATGCTGCCCGAGCAGCAATTTGTCAGGGCTCAAATAAGGCCCTGATCAGGTTTGCCCTAATCCGGATCAGGCATTGGTAGGGCAGCCTGATTGGGCCCTGATCATGAGTGTAACGCTTTTGCCCTATGAGGTCCTGATTGGGATTACCGGATCAGACCCTGATTGGGATAATCGGATCAGGCCCTGATTGGGATATCCGGACCATACCCTGATATATATTTATACATTATATACTTAAATTAATCAAATTAAAATAAAAAAATTACCATGGAAAAAGTTAAAACATACATACCACCTTAATCACTATTATTATAGTCTTTCAACCGAGAAGCGATAACTAAAACATACATGAACCGATTTTAACTATATATTTCTAAAAAGGATAATACTCTAGTGAATTTTAACAAATTAAAATTTCAGCTAGGGGTCCAATACGAAAAACCTGATCAGGGCCGGATATATTCAAATAAGGTTAACCCTATAAGGGTATTCTAAATCAGACCCGGAGCAGGCCCACATCAAAGTGTCCTAATAGGGATTGCCCTTGTAGAACTGATCAGGCCCAGATCACGCCCTGACTGTATTCAGGTTTACCCTAACTAATTTCTGCTCGGGTGTGTTGCTTATAGCATATCATATACTATCATAGCAGTACTATGGTAAATCTGTTTTGTTTTAGCTTATATGTACTTGTTTAATTGTTTTAGCTAAGTTTTACTACTTTACATCAAAGTATGTATTGATTTTTGATAAGAATTTGGATTTATTGTTTGAATTACAAATGTTTGAATAAATAATTATGGTGCATTATTAATTAAAAATTATTGCAGAACAGATTCCAAAACAGTTTTGTTTTAATATATCAACATATTTTTCAATAAGAAAATAGAAGACCCACTGATTTCTAAATTATGTAGGTATTCTCCTTAAAGCTATTCTCCACGAATTTGATTGGGATATAATTTTCCTCTGATGACAACATAATTTATAGAAGAAACCTCATTTTGTCTTCTTTTGAACCATTTTGAACCTCGGAAAGCAACCTCGGAACAAAACCACATCTCAAAAATTAAAACTGTTTTCAAAATTCCAAAAATATTCTAAATATAAGAATAAAATTAAATATTTAAACTTTTTCTTAATTCCAATATTCCAAAAATTCTTAAAAATTCAAACTTTTTCCAAAATTCTAAAAATATTGCAAAAATTATTACAAAATCAAAAATTGAAAGTTTTTTCAAAATTCCAAAAATTATAATAAAATCAACAATTTAAAATTTTTCAAAATTCTTAAAAAATTTTAAAATTCTTACATATTTTCAAAATTCTGAAAAATATATAAAATTCAAAAATTCTGTTTTTTCCAAAATTCTAAAAATATTGCAAAAATTATGACAAAATCCAAAATTCAAAACTTTTCCAAAATTCTAAAAATATTGCTTAAATTATTATAAAATCAAAATATATTGAAAAATTTAGTAAAATCAAAAATTCAAAATTTTTAAAAATTCTAAAAATATTCTATAAAATTCAAAAAATATTGAAAAATTTAATAAAATCAAAAATTCAAAATTTTTTAAATTCTAAAAATATTCCAAAAATTATTACAAAATCTAAGATTAAAACCTTTTTCAAAAATTCTAAAAATATTGCAAAAATTATAACAAAATCAAAAATTTGAAACTTTTTTTAAAATCCAAAAATATTCCGAAAATTAGAATGAAATCAAATATTTAAACTTTTTCTAAATTTCAATAATATTCCAAAAATTCTTAAAAATTCAAACTTTTTCCAAAATTCTAAAAATATTGCAAAAATAATTACAAAATCAAAAATTGAAAGTTTTTTCAAAATTCCAAAAATTATAATAAAATCAAAAACAAAAAATTTTTCAAAATTCTAAAAATATTCCAAAAATTCTTACAAAATCAAAAATTAAAACTTTTTCCCAAATTCTAAAAATATTGCAAAAAAACTATTACAAAATAAAAAATACAAACTTTTTCCAAAATTCCAAAAATATTTCACAACCTATAACGAATTCAAAAATGTCCATGTCCAATTTCATGTTCAATTACATTTACGTCATAAAAACAGCTACATTTTTTTTTCAAAAAATAAAGTGATATATTTGATGTAAGAGCAAAGTTGAATTTTTTTTTTGTTTTATGTTAAGGACATAAAAGTTAGTGGGCATGTAATTATTTAGTAAATTTGAAGGTCCGGAAGTACATCAAAAATGGCAAAAACTGGTTTTTTGGTGTTTTTTGAGTAGGTCGCACTATTTTTGAAATATTTCGGGCTGTAATGATCATAAAAAAAAACGGAAAACGTTTGTGATTAAATTTCAAATCTATCTAGGGGGGTAAGATACTTTAAAAGTGTAAACTAACCTCAAAAAACCGAATCGCGTGACTTTTTTTTTTTTTACTAAATTTATGATAAGGGGCGGAAAAATCGTCCAATTCTCATGAAAATTCAGGAAATATTTATTTTAATAGTCTTATAGTAATATGGGATCTAATTTTTATGAAAAAATTTTAATTTTTTCGGCCACAATTGGCATTTTTCGTTAAATTTGGCAAATGGTGCCATTTTATGAGAGGTCATCCAAAATAAAATTTTTTTTTTAATCTGTACTTTTTTTTATCTACTTTAACCTAAGTGTAATTAAAATTATGTTGCCTTAATTTAAATGCCCATTTTTGGGCATGAAAAAAAAAACATTAATTTTTGCATTTTTTTGACATTTTACCATATATACGGTATTATTTATGCTATTATCATGTATTTTGCATAAAAGTGAAATATGCAATTCAAATTAATAAAAAATATTTTTTTAAATTATACATAACCTACAAAACTTTTTTTATTTAATGAAAATTCGA